>OX336394.1:56540749-57740749 GCA_946902985.2 Meconema thalassinum
CAATACAGTGTCACTGTTTACAACAGCTATGGACAGACACCAGATCATGCTTCTGATCGCTCATGGAGGTCGAGGCACTTGAAGAAGAAGAAGAAGAAGAAGAAGAGAGAGGGAACACGCAGTGTGTAAACACATTTGATTAGCCAGGCAGGTATTTTCAGATGGATATAGACTATTTTGACAAGCTGTGTATGATTCGCGCTTTCCCAGTAACATCATCAAATTTCGCTTATGGATAATGTATTATTCTGGGAACAGATAAGCTTATCCCCTGCCAGTGGCGATGACTGTTGGTTAAACAAATGGTTTCCAGGAAGAGGACAATGACCGAGACAGAATGTTATGTTTGTCATAATGTACATTGCTGTTTGAGTGACGCATAAAAGGACAAGAGGGCGTGGTTATTAAACATAGGGCTATATACAGGGTGGAAGGTAGTGCATAACTAGAACCACTTGAATGTACACTGCTCAAGGTTTAGAAGGTCAAGATTTCGGTCGACTGTAGGATTAAATCAGATTATTGTTTATGACTAAGGTTCGGAAGTTAAGGAAAAGTTTTTTTTTTCCTGAGCTCATTTTACCCGAAATATGAAAAATAAGTTTGAATGACGTGTCCCTCACCACGTTTAAAGCAATTAGATGTTGCCTATAAATGCATATTTTGGTCATTTTTATTGTTTTGGTCATATTTGGTTGTAATTTCAGTATTAGTGTTTAAATTGAGGCGTCGTTGACAAGGTACGTGTTATCTGCGTCGAGTTTCAAACACAGGATTTCCAAATAGTATAGTAGATCTATTTTTCTTTCTTTTCCCAGAACAGGCAGATAGCAGGTTTAGAAGGCCTGATTTCAAAAAGGCGCTCCTCTACGGACGTCTTTTAGCACACCTTTCTGGACAAGTTGGATTGCGACACTGTACGCATGAGGTCATGGAGCATGACGATAGTGTGCTTCCGTTTTTCGACAGGATGTCACTCCAGTAGATATATTTAGCTCAGAAGTAATTATCCCAAAAATTCATGTAATTTTTTTCATAGTTTTTTAGGTCATATTTTATAGTTTTTAGGGCATATTTTATAGTTTTTAGGGCATATTTTGTACTTCTTTAGGCCTTAAACTTCCGAACCCTATTTATGACATGAAACAAGTTATAGGCTATGAAAGTATGATGCATTTCAGTCGGTCAACACAAGTTTTTTTTCCCAAAAGAGATGGGTTTTATAAGCGGAGCTGGGAGGTAGCTCGGGAGCAATCAGGTGTCGAGCCTCAAGACTCAAAATCAAACCATAAAATTTCTCATTTCCCGATACAAACAGATTGACATGTCGACAGTAACTTGTGATTTTATAAAGGACAATAGAAACAAAACTTACTCCGTACTTGCGATGACAAAAAAACTTGCTTCAGAACATGCCAAAGTAACACAACACCTTACAAGATATACAGTACGCTCCATATTGATGTAAAATTGAACACAAGCTAATAAAATTAACACAGGAGACAGGATTGTCAAATCTATACCAGGAAATCAAGAGATTATTCCCTAATTCTGAAAAATAAACATGAGATTAATACATACAATTGGATGACCAGTTTTGAACGTTAAGCGATCATCATCAGATCCATTACACTTAGGCTATAAAATTTATGTCAGAAAGTATGGGTGAAAATATTTACAATAGCTACAGGTATTTAGTTGCAGTATTAGTTGAGATAATTCAACTCGTCAATATTTGTTAGTTGTGGTCTATGTGATGTTTTGTTAAAATACTGGAATTGGTGACTGATCTCCAAACTTGCTTGTTTAGAGTGAATATGTGATTGTGGTTAAATGGTCAATTCAGGTTGTATAGTACCGACTACTTATCTGATGGTTCTTGCGCTGTTCTGGTGAGGTGAGGGCAGTTATCTTGGTCACTATCTACTCTCAACTGGGGAACATTCTGTGGGCTAAAGTGTCTTAAATATCTGGGCAATTCCCTTCTCGCTTTCCTAAGTTTCTGTGTACGTCGTACAGATGTGACAGTGTATGGCCAAGTCCAGTCTCCCTAATGTGGTATTTTTTTATATACTGTATATTGAACCCGCTGAGCTAAGGTTCATGTGATATTTTTCGCGACAGCACATTTATGATGGGATGTAGTACCTTTGAACACACCCAGAAAGCTACAAGAAGCTGAGAGCTTATACTATTCTCTTTGAAGTAGCGGAGAATCGCACTTTTGACTTTGGTGAAATCTGCTAATTATTTATCTGAGGTCTTATTAATCAATTTTATCTTTCCACGAGACTCAGAATATTCCATTTCGTCATTCTGTATTATTGAAACATTTTGGAGAATGTTTTTTTCACTTTAAGGTAAGGTAATATCATTGCAGATACGCAAACAGGAATGAAAGTAGTCGCTCAACGACTTAGTTTTGACGACTTGCTTCCACGAGGAACGCAGTTCCTTGCACTACGTCTGGAGAATCCGCCCTGTGTAGGCGTGTAATTATATCCGTCGCATTAGACGTGGCAAACAGTCCACTTTTCAGCGTGGAAATCATTATCAGGTGCCATCGAGCACAACTGAACTACAAATCACTGTTGTTGATGTGCAGTGATCAACACAGATTGTATAGTGAATTATTTGGCAAGTATTGTGAAATTTACGACATGACTGTAGCACCACATTTTTTTCACCCACGTGTTTGCGGAGGGCCGAGAGCCTGGTGCAAAAATATACAGGTAAATGTGAGATTATTACTTTGGACACGTGTGATTATAAAAGTACATTATACAGTAATTGCTACGGTGAATTTATCCGTAGTAAAACGACGCCCATTTCACGGATGCCACGTGATATAGAAAGTAGCGTCTGTACACGTGTGGAACCGCAGAACAGTGCATGGCCATTTATCATTTACATCTGCAAAGTGTAGAGGCTGTGTTGTCAGTTATATTTAAAGCCTGTGATATCTACGACGAAATACTGTAATCTTCAAGTGATAATAATGAACTACTACAAGTCTTATTCTACCACCCACGTGGTTAACTTTTTCAACACCATGTTCGAGACCGAGACCATGGGCTAATACCATTATGGTATGAGGGAGATGTCTCGGATGGGACCAGCTTGATTATGGATTATCAGACGAGGAGGAAGGAACCGAGGATGCCTTTCCTAGGCATGTCCAGTCCATTCACGAGGTCAACTACAGGGACAGACCGAACCCTGGTCTTTGGGAGAGCCCGGATGGAAGTTCTGATGAGGACGATGCCAATCCTGAAAGCCAGAGGCGCTTTTGTTCAACCCTTGTCGTTGGACAGAGAGCTAATTGTGGACTCCTTCGTATCGTGAGTTTTGTACACCCTTCCTTGTTCTAGTTTCTGGTGGTATAGTTAGATTAGTGTAGTTTGTGAACCAACCGAACTTAGTGACAGCCATGTCATAGGTAGGGAATATAATTAGTCTAATTAGATGTCATTTATTTGCAGTGATTGTGAGTCACCCTTGGGTCTGACATTTTGGTCAACCCTGGTGCAGCTTGACGGAAGTCGTGGAACGCCAATTTCTATCTATTGCTAAACGTGACTGTAGTCATTTTTAGGCTACTTTGTTTAACCCTATCCGGGGTGATTTTTCAAGTCTTTGCAGACTTTATTTACGGCAATCTGATGCCATGGTTATGTTTCTTTAACTGAATTTTTTGCAGCCAGTCTATGTTACACCCCTGACTTCGTTAGAGAAGTCGTATCATTTGGGTAATCGACTGTAATTACCAGTTTTGTAACTGCATTATATTTCATTAGAGATGAGCTCTGATAGCCATCCAGGTCAAGTGTAGACCTTATAAGTAAAAGGGATGTTTCGTTGCCTAGCATCGAACTCAGTTCCCAGCGTATCATTAAACAGATCCAGCAGAGAGTGGTATTTGCGCCACAATTATTATTTTGTAGTGTCAAGTGTGATGACACGTGTTTATTTGATGTTTGATACAAGTAACTGTTGAAAAGTATTTTATCTTTGAGAGCAGAGAGCTCCAGCAATGAGTGACATTGCTACCTTTTAAACGTCTTTGATGTGAAAGACAGAGTTATATGATTGTATTCAGATTTATAGCGTGCTTCTTATGCACATATTCTTCGAGGTTTATAACCTATGGTAAAGGTATTATGACGTGGCCAGTTGTACAGTTATTATCTTGCTTAAATTGCCGGCCTAGTTAGTGTGTTGTGTCATTCAGCGCAGGAATCTTGTAGCCTGCGGCGACACGAACAGGTTTTGTGTATATCTACCCAGCGCCCGTGTGAGAGCGCATGCTTCTAAGTGAGACAGACTCATGTTAACATAGGACAGAATGCTTTTAGCATTCACTTTCCCTTTCATTGCAGTTATAGCTTATGGAACCCAGTGTATCTGATCATCTGTTTTGTAGAATGTCATTTGTTAGTTAAACGCTGTTGCGTGTACCGTTGTTTTGATGAGTACAGTTATGTCAGGTTTATATAGTACGTTGTAGGCTAGCCCCGTTAGGGAGTTTTTTCATGAATGATGGTATTGTGTGTACCATGTCCGGGACTGTTCCGTTGACCAGATGTTTAGGGAGGGTAACTGATTGTGTCCAGGCCCATCCCAGAGTTATTGAACGCGAGCTGTGCGCCGCTGGTAACTTGTGTTATTGTGTGTCCGAGTTGTTATTGCTCGTTGATTGTATTCCGACTTTTGAGTCGAGGCTTTTGGCAGAGATGATCTCAGGGGAGACGCTCCGTGCCCAGGCTTCTCAGTTTTATTCGCCATAAACCAACGATAACCTATACCGACATCTTAATAATAAAACGCATAATTTTGAAAAAACAAAAGCTAACTAACGAATCCTTTCTGCTTAACCTTGTTCATTTGCATTTGGAACCTGCTGAGATAGCCGTGCTAATGAAGGTATTTCCTGGAGGAAATGACTTGAGGACAGCTGACACATTTTTTTTTGTTGCGACTGAAGCTTGCTCGAACCTTGAGTTCGTAGCTGGTGGAGTGCAGGCCATACGATGTTAGACGTAGTCTTTACTACGCAGTCGTCACCGTAACTACACACATTAGATGAATATGGCTTACAAAGAGTAAACCAAGGTGCAGGTAGGCATTTGAATAAAACTATGGTCTTTTATTTATTTATTTGATGATGTAAAAGTGTATGAATCCTCTATGTTACCCTATTGTGTGCTGATTAGCACTTAGTTCATGAGAATGACTTAGATGCTGGTTTTTTTTGGCTGTTCACTTAGCTTTGAATGTAATTGTTTGTTATTACGGACGTCACCGCCGTAAATTTTGTTATTAATTGATAGGACTTAGCTAGATGAATTAACGTTAAATGTAAATGTGGAGATGGTATCATCCTAACTTAGATTTGTTTTGCTACCCTGTTAAATGTAAATTCTGATATTAGCTTGACCTTGTAACTTGACCTAGGGCTTTGCGTCGTACCATTTTCCTAGTGTTGCTGTTGTTGCTTTGTTATTGTAAGACAGATCTTTCGCGAGGGTTTACTGTAACTTCTCAGGTAGGGACCTGCTCTTTATTTTTGATTATTTATTAGCTTGCGGATTAGCCGATAGAAACCCTCCGAACTAGGCTAGGGGTTTGTAAAATTTACAATAAATTTTCACGGTGTTTTACATAAGTCTGGATGTTTCTTTTCTCAGTCTAGTTTTTAAGGTGAACCTTTCCTTAGGCAGTCTATGACCTTCGTCACCATGTACCACGATCCCCGTGGACTACAGTTTCTCGTGCCGCTTTGGCCTATTTGGAAGTTCACCTGGTCCTCACGGCAGTTAGGTCCGAAAGATGAGATGTTAGGAAAGTCATCGCGGTTGTTGGCTATCCTGTTAGCTCCTCTGACGGGCTCATAACACTTATCATATTTTAATGGCGCCCAACTCATGTGCCGACGTTAACGTGGTGACCGTCAGTTCCATGTTATTTAAGAGGATCTTAATGTTGATTAATGGTAAATTGACCAGACTGGGACGAACTTAGAAAGTCGTACTGCAGATCAATTAACCGCATGGCATTCCTGTTTGATACACGTCCATGGGGTGAGGCTTTTGTGTTAGATAAATGATGGATAGAATTTTCTTTGATGATGCCTCATCCTGAGTAAATGTAATACTTTGCTTTGCTCTCCGTTGTCTTTGTAAATGTAGAAGCACTTAGTTTGCATACTCCAGCTGTACTCGTGATGTTTATTTAAATGAAACAAGCTTTATACCACCAAGTAACTAATCATAGCTGTAAGTTCCATTAGAGATTAATCCCTCTCTTTCCCAAATAATTTTCTTGTCATGGATGAGGAAACAATTCGTCGTGTGTTTGGGGAGATGTTGGCAGGTGTCAATGCCAATCTCCAGCAGATTACTGCTGACTTATGTGAAGTCCGAGGTGACTTAGGTACTGTAAGAGGTGATTTAGGTGATGTAAGAGGTGACTTAAGTGAGAATACCCAAGCCGTTAATAATGTGAGGCAGGACTTAGAAGTTAACACCCAGTCAATTAACAATGTGAGTGGTCATGTGGACCAAGTTAGACAGGACTTAGAGGTTAACACCCGATCGATAAATATTGTAAGTGGTCATGTGGACCAAGTTAGACTGGATCTTGAGATCAACACACAGTCAATCAATAATGTTAGGGCTGATCTAACGCAGGTCAGGGCCGACATGGACGCTTATAGAGTAGAGCCTAGGAATGATCTTACGGCAGGTTTAGCGGCTGTTAGAGTTGATGTTATACGACAACATCAGGAGGCTAACCAGCGTATAGATAGTTTAACTGATCAGATGAATAGAGCTAGGGAGGACGTGCAGACCCGATTAGGGGAGCACACCGCTCAGATCCAGACAACGATTAACAGAGTCCAATTCGATATGAGGGCCGACTTGGAGCACACTCGAGAAGAATTCGGGACTCGATTGACTCACGTCGAGGGATTCATGGATAATGTCAAGAAGGACATGGCCACCATGAATATAGGTCTCATACTGATGAGAGGTGCAGCGAACGCAGTCAACAACAACGTCAAGACGATCGTCGATGGTATGATCGAGGTCAAGGACGAGTTGAACACAAACAGAAAGAATATTACGGAATTGACTGAGACAGTAACAGGGCTACGTGAAACGATTGATGTTCATCGAGAGGAGAATAAGATCGATGTCATGATATTGAGGGGTGACCTCAATGAACATAAGACCACTATGGAGGCAAAGGTAGCCGAGGTCAAAGATGATGTTGGTAGGATCCAGGACAACATGTCGAAAGTCGAGGAAGAAATCGATTCCCTACGGAAACGATTCGAGGAAGTAGCGATAACCGAGAGGTTAGACCTCAGCTATAACTTGAGGACGGCTATCCGCGAAGTCGACACCAACCTCAAAGGCAAAGTTGAAAGAATAGAATTACAGCTCAACGACCTAGGGAATAAGGTTGCTGCTAAGACCATCCCAGGACTCGAAGTTATAGAGAGACGTCTCAACCGACTGGAGACGCATCCAAGAGAGACACATTTACCCTCACAGATGGGAGACTCTCAGGCGACACCAGGATCGCAATCCGCAGGGATTATGCCCGCACATTTTCAACCGAGCGCACCCATAGAACCGCAACCATCTCAATTCACCGGTTCAGAGCAGAGTCAAGCGTTAAACTTTGACGCACATCCTTTCCAACCTGTACCCAACCGACAGAGTCAAGAGACGAGTACGCCAACGCATAACTATATGCCGAATTCGTTCAGACCCGCGCACACGCAGGGGAACGTGACTATCATACGTTCACGAGAGGAGCAACCAGCTCGATTCTCAGGTACTGGAAGTGGCATCACTCCAGTCGAATTTTTGGCTAATGTAGAAAGCTACCTAAGAGACACAATGGTGACTCCGGAGAGAGAACTCCGAGTTATTGAGCGTTTGCTTGAGGGGCAAGCCAGCACTTGGTTTAGAGCCTTCCGTTACTCATTTGTAGGCTGCCAAGACTTTAGAGAAGCCTTGCTGAGGACTTACTGGTCAAGCGATATCCAGCAGAGTATCAGAGCTGAGATGTACACTCGCCGATACAGCTCAAACACTCCGACGCGCTATGCGAACTACTTCGCAACCCAGCTTGCGAAACTCCGTTGTTTACAACCCCCACTGTCAGAGCAAGACCTGGTAAACACCATCGTTTGGCAATACCCTGCAGACGTGCAACGTGTATTGATCGCTGCTGGAGCATCCACTTTTCAGCAATGCGACCAAATCTTGCGACGATTGGACGCTAACACCGAACAGTTTCCGACACACCGTCATCAGAAGGCTGACAGGCGAGAAGAGCGACATGTCAACTTGACAACTGTGGACAAAGTGTGCCAGACGCCACAGCAGACACAGACTCAAGAGAGCTCTGGACAGCGCAATGACTATAATCATGGTCGGAGAGAATGGAACAACACTCCATATGCTAGAGACCAGAGAGATGACCGTCGTAGTCACTGGAACCGGCGCTTCGATCGAGGGACGAACGAAGACCGTCGTCAAGAAAACGACCGCCGAGGGAATAATAACCGGAACCCACAACACGGAAGTATCCGTAGGGATTACCGCTATAGCAGAGGTTATATTAGAGATCGAGACCCTAGATACCAGACCGATCGAGATTGGAGAGGAAGAGCACGGGAGAGTCGTGAATATCTTCAGCAACTCCGAGAACTTCAAGAAATACAAGAAGGGGGAGATCAGAACCCGACTTCGAGGGAAACACGTAATACGGCGGAAGAAACGGAGCGAAACCAGCCCGGTACTTCCCGCCAAGAAAGAAAAAAAAACGCCGAAAAACCAGTAGATTCTTACCCGATTGAGCACAGAGTAACTGCCACCATCTTACTCTGGGAGCCAATTCAGGAAGATCTATTAGACGAACGACGAACGACGAACCACAACTACGAATTGACGCGTCTACCGAAGATTGTAGCTACCCTGAATGGATGTAACGTAGTCATTCTCATCGATACTGGGGCGATGATTAGTGTCATTTCCGCCGATTGCCATGCCAGACTGAAAGCAAACTCTGAGGTGACAGAGCTGCCAGTTTCTGCAGTAAGAGTCAGAGGAGTCATACCTGACCGTGTTGTAACGTGCAAAATCCAGATTCTATGCACTTTGAAGATTTCGAGCCACGTGTACTTGCACGAATTTCTTGTGATGAAAGGCTTGCACCATGATGCCATATTGGGTGCAGACTTCATTAGGAAGTATGATGGAATCATTGATATGGGACGTAATACGGTCGAGTTTAAGCCGAACGAACCCATCAAAATGAACTTAGTAGAGGAAGAACCGGAATTTGAATCCGAAGTCAAAGTTGTTGAGAATTTAAATGGCAAGGGAATTGAGGAGACACAAGATGGCGACGAAGAGGCAGAACAATTATCAGCACCCATACGAGAGAAACTAGATGCAATATTGAACGAATACGAGGATATATTCGACACCACACCTGGTGAGATATTGGACTACGGGTACGATCTTGTACTACTGGATGATTCCCCATTCCAGAAGAAGATTTATCCTATCGCAGAGAAACACCGCGAGGAAGCTGCTAAAAAGATCCATGAGATGGAAGCAGCAGGTACAATCAAGAAGTCACCGACTCCTTTCTTGAATCCTATAACACCTGTGGTTAAGGTGGATGGAAGCTTGAGACTTTGTCTCGATGCAAGGGCCTTAAATGAACGCTTAGCTCCTGAGCATGACAGACCGCCCAAGATTAGGGACATCCTCAGGAAGTTTAAGGGAAAGAAGATATTTTCGTCATTGGACTTGGTACAATCCTACTACCATATAAGATTATCTGAGCATACTCAGAAGTATACAGGGTTTCTGTTCGATCAGACCACCTATGTCTTTCGAAAATTACCCTTTGGAGTGTAAAATGCCGGAGCTGCATTAATTAGAGCACTTGATGCGAAGCTGACTCCTGAAGTGAAACAGAAGGTGTTATGTTACGTGGATGACATCATCATAGCTTCGGAAACAGAGGAAGAGCATTTAACAACCTTACGCCTTGTTTTTGAGAATCTTCGACAGGCTAATTTTAAAGTGAAGTTCGACAAGTGTCGATTCTTCCAGAGAGAAGTCAAATTTGTGGGACAGCTTGCATGTCGAATTTTGTTGTTATTCCTTGATGCACTATGAAAGTCAAGGAGGTTAGATAGCTAAGCTCCTTGACACTATAGCGCTTTCTAGTAGAGAAATGAGGAACTTTGTGTTGGCGGAAAATCCCGAGATTAATTTTGGCATTATGAACACGGCCTACTGAATTCAAATGGGTTCTTTAACATGCCAACATCGTATGACATGCGTATCGTGATTTTTGCCGCCTTTCAAAAAAATCACTTACCACGCCCAGGAGCGAACCTGCAAGCTTGGGGTTAGTAATCCGACACGGTAATCACTCACCCACCGTGGCACAAGTGGTGAATGTTACTGTATTCAGGAAAATCTTCAACTATTATAGACAAGTTTCATCCCCGCCACGCATAAACTATCGGCTAAAGCATAGGCTATCGTTAACAATTAATATTGTAGCTTTAATCGGTCAACACAAAAATCAATCCCATTACTGGAATTTGTGAAAAATAACCTGAAATTTTAAGGTGCGTTCAAAAAGTAACGAGCCGGAGGCTGGAATGGGCAAACTGGTGACGACATCGGTTAATCGTGGCGTGTGTAACGAGGTGTGGTTCCGACCAGGGCGTGGAAGGTCACAGCCCATCGCTAGAGGGCATGCGTACACGCCACTTGACGATACAAAGCGAGCAGCAGCATGCATCAATCGTCCAACGCTGACAGTCGCACTGCAAACAGTGACATGGATGCGTCAAACGAAGAGCAAAGAGGTGTTGTTCGGTTCCTGACAGCGAAAGGAGTAGGTGGAACGGACATTCATAGCCGAATGTCACAAGTGTACGGCAAACACTCCATGCCCCTTGCAAGTGTCAAAGCGTGGCACAAGCGCTTCAGGGAAGGACGGGTGTCGTTAGCCGATGATGCCCGGTCTGGAGCACCCCTCTGCATTACCGATGACAACGTCCAGCACTCATTACCCAGGACCGCCGAGTGACAGTGAACGCCATAGCCGCCATGGCTGGATTAGGCGTCGGAAGTGTGCACACCATCATGAGGGAACGACTGCACTTGCGGAAAGTGTGTGCCCAATGGGTGCCGCACAGTCTTCAACCACACCAGGAAGCATGTCGAATGGCCTACTGTCTTGGTCTTGGTTGGACGATTGTTGCATGCTGCTGCTCGCTTTGTATCGTCGCGTGACGTGCACGCGTGCCCTCTAGCGACGGGCTGTGAACTTCCACGCTCTGGTCGGAACCACACCTCGTTACAAAACCCACGATTAGCTGATGTCGTCACCGGTTTGCGCATTACAGCCTTCGGCTCGTTACTTTTTGAACGCACCTTATAATTACATGTGATTAAGAATTACATACGATGGTGAATCAACATGTAAGTTACACCTCCCAGGTATAGCCCTTTATTAAACCACATACACATAGGCAGCACGATTATGACAACATACAATGTACGTTCACTTTTCCACACGGTCCTCAAGAGACTGGAAACATTTCTCGGAAGGGGCAACCAACTTTTCGATTCCGGATGCGTAGAAATCACCTCCAGCGCTATGTAACCACCTGGAATGCAGCAGGTTTCATCTCGTCATCGTTTCGGAATTGTCGTCCACCGAGATCCTTTTTCATCTTACCGAACACATGATAATCGCATGGCGCTAAGTCTGGACTATATGGAGGATGTTGCCATACCTCCCACTTGAATCGCTGCAGCAGTTCTGACGTTTAGCGGGCCTGTGAGGTGTTGCGTTATCGTGCAATTGAACCGTTTAGCCCATAGAATTCTGTTCGTTGCATTCACATCCAATTTGGAGGGAACATCCAGTTCGAACAACTTTTGTATTCCTGTGTCTGGTTGGTTGGTTGGTTCCTCAGTTTAGGGGCTGCGACAACGCGGTCATGTAGCTCCGTGTCCTTTGGGTGTGTGCAGAATTTGTGTGATAACCGGTGTTAATTGTGATTAGTGTGTGTTATCTGTAATTCAGGTAAGGACTGCAGACGATCAATTTCAAGTAATTCCTACTTTTGCTACCAAATGCAACCGTCAACGACACCTAGCTGTAAATTTGCCTGCTAGATGCCACCACAATCGGTACTTTGCGATGAACGTTAGAACTTAATAGAGCGTTAATCAAATCTAACCTATAAATTTGGCTTCACACAATTATAGTTAGTGGAAGGTTCTTTTACATGCCATAAATCTATGACATGGGCCTGCCGGCTTTAGCTCCCCTCCGAAGGAAGGCATACTGAGGGAATTTTAACGCTCTTAAAAAATTCGACGACTTCCTCCGTGTTTGAACCCGTGCTCTTGGGCTTAGAATCTCAGCATGCTATCAACTACGCCAGCGAAGCCACCAACCAAGAAGTTATATCGGTAAAATCATCATATTTCTCAAAACAATTCATTGATCAGTAACATTATTGGCTAGAGACAGGCAAAAATATCCAGAATGTTACCCCTTGGAAATATCTCCAACTGATGAGTCTTCTCCGAACACGAGATGACGGATACACCAGAGGCGCAATTTGTGCAGTCAGTTAGTTCCTGGTGCCATTGAACTGAATCTGAAGCTACCTGTCCATCTCAAGGGCACTCAGGCCCGACCTTTGTCGACTGGGCGCTGCTCCAACTTGGCATTTGTTCTGACCTCCAGTTCCACTGTGCAGGCCGGCACTTGTAGAACTGGCTCGCTCCACAGACATGGCTCATTTGCAGCCGATTCCGGTTAATAGGGCCATGGAGATAGAGCCCTGCGAGGATAAACAAAACATTATCCGTATCCGCCCCATATCCGCACGACTTTTATCCGAATCCCTCCCGCATCCGCGTGGCTTTTATTCGCATCCGTCCCCCATCTGCACGACTTTTATCTGAATCCGTCCCGCATCCGCATGACTTTTATTCGCATCTGCCCTATATCCGCACGACTGTTATCCGCATCCGCCCTGCATCCGCACGACTTTTACCCTCATCCGTCCCGAATCCGCATGACTTTTATCTTCATCCGCCTCGCATCCGTACGACTGTTATCCGCATCTGACCCGAATCCGCACGACTTTTATCTTCATCCGCCCCGCATCCGTACGACTGTTATCCGCATCCACCCCCATCTGCACGACTTTTATCCGCATCCACCCCTCATCCGCACGTTTGTTATCCGCATCTGCCCCGAATCCGCACGACTTTTATCTTCATCCGCCCCGCATCCGCACGACTTTTATCTTCATCCGCCCCGCATCCGTACGACTTTTATCTTCATCCGCCCCCCATCTGCACGACTTTTATCCTCATCCGCCCCGAATCCGCACGTTTGTTATCCGCATCCGTTCCGCATCTGCACGATTTTTATCCTCATCCGCCCTGAATCCGCATGACTTTTATCTTCATCCGCCCCGCATCCGTACGACTGTTTTCCGCATCCGCCCCCCATCTGCACGACTTTTATCCTCATCCGCCCCGAATCCGCATGACTTTTATCTTCATCCGCCCCGCATCCGTACGACTGTTATCCGCATCCGCCCCCCATCTGCACGACTTTTATCCTGATCCGCCCCGAATCCGCATGACTTTTATCTTCATCCGTCCCGCATCCGTACGACTGTTATCCGCATCCGTTCCGCATCTGCACGACTTTTATCCTCATCCGCCCCGAATCCGCATGACTTTTATCTTCATCCGCCCCGCATCCGTACGACTGTTATCCGCATCCGCCCCCCATCTGCACGACTTTTATCCTCATCCGCCCCGAATCCGCATGACTTTTATCTTCATCCACCCCGCATCCGTACGACTGTTATCCGCATCCGCCCCCCATCTGCATGACTTTTATCCGCATCCACCCCTCATCCGCATGACTTTTATCTTCATCCGCCCCGCATCCGTACGACTGTTATCCGCATCCGCCCCCCCATCTGCATGACTTTTATCCGCATCCGCCCCGAATCCGCATGACTTTTATCTTCATCCGCCCCGCATCCGTACGACTGTTATCCGCATCCGCCCCCCATCTGCACGACTTTTATCCTCATCCGCCCCGAATCCGCATGACTTTTATCTTCATTCGCCCCGCATCCGTACGACTGTTATCCGCATCCGTTCCGCATCTGCACGACTTTTATCCTCATCCGCCCCGAATCCGCATGACTTTTATCTTCATCCGCCCCGCATCCGTACGACTGTTATCCGCATCCGCCCCCCCATCTGCATGACTTTTATCCTCATCCGCCCCGAATCCGCATGACTTTTATCTTCATCCACCCCGCATCCGTACGACTGTTATCCGCATCCGCCCCCCATCTGCATGACTTTTATCCGCATCCACCCCTCATCCGCATGACTTTTATCTTCATCCGCCCCGCATCCGTACGACTGTTATCCGCATCCGCCCCCCATCTGCATGACTTTTATCCGCATCCGCCCCCCATCTGCACGACTTTTATCCCCATCCGCCCCGAATCCGCATGACTTTTATCTTCATCCGCCCCGCATCCGTACGACTGTTATCCGCATCCGCCCCCCATCTGCATGACTTTTATCCGCATCCGCCCCGAATCCGCATGACTTTTATCTTCATCCGCCCCGCATCCGTACGACTGTTATCCGCATCCGCCCCCCATCTGCACGACTTTTATCCTCATCCGCCCCGAATCCGCATGACTTTTATCTTCATCCGCCCCGCATCCGTACGACTGTTATCCGCATCCACCCCCCATCTGCGTGACTTTTATCCGCATCCACCCCGCATTCGCACGACTGTTATCTGCATTTGTTATCCGAATCTATTGACATTACAATGACATTTTTAATTAGATACAGCATTACAGCAACACATTTAGACCACTGGTTCTTAGACGGTGGTCCGCGAGTGCCGCGGGAGAAAAGGGCCCACCAGCACGTATTAAAAAGTGGCCAATAAATGGGGATTTCGAAAACGATGTGCGTTGAACGAGTGAGTGGTCCGCAGACTTCTACGGGTTCAGAACCACTGATTTAGACATTTGAGGAGAAAGTCGTTCCCCTAGGCTATGCATGCCATGTGCTTTGTTTAAAATGAATGTTATACAGCCAGAATTGCAACCCTTTCCTGTTCGGAGTGTTCATTAGACTATCCTTTAATGATATAATTTGAATGATATAAGCTTGAATCATCAACTTACATTTTTCATTAAAAATCATAACGGAAAAACATGTGTTATTTATGACATCCGGGTCCTAGCAATGTTATTCAACAAGTTCGGATTGCAATTTTAAAAAAACTATCCACAAATTTACTCCAAACATTATCTGCAAACAATGTCCGCATGATGAAAATCCGCGCAGGGCTTCAGAAGTGTTTGCAAATTACATTATTATTACCGTGTGGTCCCCGATGTGGACTGGAGCATGTCTTTTGAGTTGACGCCAGTGGCTGACCTGAACGACGTGAAGATACAGTTAATGATTTTTCTTTTCGTGTGGCCTCCTCAGAGGCCGAGTGCAGGTCTTTCTATTCGACGCCCGTGGGAGACCTGCGTGTCTGGATGAGGGATGGAATGGATGAAGATGAATGAAACTGGGCAAGAATGTTGAAGAAAGCGGCCGTGGCCTGTCAGAAGGTACAGTCCCAACATTTGCCTGGTGTTGAAAATAGGAAACCACGGAAAACCATTTCAAGGACGGCCGACGGTGGGGCTCGAACCCATGCGTCTACCGAGTCAGCAGAGAGCTTGGTGCCATGACCTAACGCTGCGCCTTAGCCAGCGTAGCCACTGCTGTTGGTAAAGTTAATGATGAAGACGTTAATAACACCGGATCCTCGATTTATGGAGTTATTGCTTTCTTTAAGTGCTGCGACATCGCGGTCATATAGCCCCGTGTTTATTTGGGTGTGTGTACAGAATTTGTGTGGTAACCTGTGTAATTTCAATGGCTGTACTCAGTGGCGTAACTACGGGGGATGATTAGGGGGATCACCCCTCTAACCCCCGAGCCAAATAATTTAAAGAAAACGTATATTGATGACATTTTTACTAAAAAAAATCGGATTATTGACAAACTATTGGATTATGTACGTTTATAATTTGAGAACATTTATCTTTGGTTTGTTGGTTGGTTCCTCAGTTTAGGGGCTGCGACAACGCGGTCATGTAGCCCCGTGTACTTTGGGTGTGTGTAGATTCTCTCTGATAACTGGTGTTAATTGTGATGACTGTATTAGTGTGTATTAACTGTTTTTTTAATTTAAGTACAGACTGCAACTTAGAATTTTTCAAATAGTTCCTACTTTTGCCGCCAAGCGCCACCGTCAACGATTACTAGGCCAAGTTCAGAACTTAGCTACTAGACGCCACCGCAGTCGGCTCTTGGCAACGAACGTAGAAACCTAAGAGCGTTGTTTACATTCTTAACCTATCCAATTTAGCTTCACACAGGTGAAATTAGTGGAAGGTTCTTTAACATGCCATAAATCTATGACATGGGACCGCCGGCTTTACTTCCCCTCCGAAGGAAGGCATACTGAGGGATTTTTAACGCTCTTAAAAAATCCGACGGCTTCGGCCGGGTTTAATTGTGTAAAATATTTAGTGTTAGGCCGCACATTGAAAGGTGCAAATTAAACGTATCGAGATCAAACATGAAAAGGTGTAGGTTTACTTTCCTTGATTGTTTTATTTGCCCCCGCACAAAGTAAAACCAAACACGTGACCAAAACAGAAATCATAAAGAAAAATTTAAAAGCAAAAGCAGAAAACAAACACATAACCATAAAGAAAAGAAACACAAAGCAAAAAGCACAATTCAAAAACAAAATAAAAGGCAGAAGACACACAAAACCAAAGCCCAAAAATATAAAGAGAAAAGCAAAATTCAAAAAACAAAGGCTAAAGCAGAATGCAAACCCAAAACCAAAAACAAACAAAAACCAAACCAAAAACAAAATTCAGAAACAAAAGAAAAGCAGAAGACAAACACAAGACCAAAACCAAAAAACGCAAAGAAAAAGGCAAAATTCAAAAACGAAAGGTAAAGCAGAAACCAAACACAAAACCAAAATTTAAAAACACGTAGCAAAAGGAACATTCAAAAATAAAACCTAAATCAAAAGACAAACACAAAACCAAAAACAAAGAACACGAAACAAAAGGCAAAATCCAAAAACAAAAGGTAAAGCAGAAGACTAACACAAAACCAAAAACAAAGAACACAAATCAAAAAGCAAAATTCAAAAACAAAATAAAAAGCAGAAATCAAACACGAAACCAAAAAGAAAAAAACACAAAGTAAAAATCAAAAACAAAAGCAAAAGTAGAAAAGAAACTCATAACCTAAAAGAAAGAAAACACAAAGCAAAAAGCAAAATTCAAAATTAAAAAAAGCAGAAGACAAACACAAAACTGAAAAATACAAAGCAAAGAGCAAAATTCAAAACAAAACAAAAAAAAAAAAAAATGCGGAAATGAAACACAAAACCAAAACAAAAACAAAAACAAAAACTCAAAGCTCTAAGCAAAATTCAAAAACAAAAGAAAAAGAAGAAGTCAAACACAAAACCAAAACCAAAAAACACAAAGCAAAAAGAAAAAACGGTGAAAACAATACACTAAAAATAAAACACGCAACTAGTTCAGATTGATATTCGCACAATTCCCCCCAGAAGCAAATTCCAGTTACGCCACTGGCTGTACTAGTGTGTGTATCTGCTAATATGGGATGGGCACAAAACACAAGTAAAAATCACTAAAAAAATAAATAGTTCCGTGACGAACTAAAGAGCCTACTTTTCTTAAAATTTAAGATTCATGCCAATCTGTAGGTATAAGACCTATCTAGAATAATGACGAAATCAAGTTGGTAATACCAACATTTCTAAGTACTGCAGTTTGAAACACACCTGCAATAGTGTAGCCTAATAGAGTAATTTACTACAGTTGGCAGCCATGGTGACTCTGAATATATTCTTTGTTCCATCTCTTAAGGTATAGAATGCACCTACAATATTTGCTGAAGTCTAATGAATAGTAAGGACGTTACATGCTGTTTGATATTGGATTTATCAGTGCGCGTAAAATTGTGTTGGGAACAATGTCATGTGGCCTATTTGATGCTCAGAATTAATCTGAAATATTACGATCTATTATAATGCCAATTTTGGATAAAATCCATTTTTAGTATAGAAATTACATGTAATTAACAATTGAAACTATCAGAAAGCCTAGAATCATGTTGGCAGCACTGAGGAAATTAGTTACTCCAAATTAATCTAGAATGTCAGGTACTATACGTGTGAAAAGTTTAGAGTTGATAGCTTGCATACTTTCTGATATATTGATATTAGGATTAAACAAATAGAGAGAGCATTTATTAACAGTTGACAGCCCTGTTGGTTATTACGAATACGCATATTCATAACTGTTATGGTACACAAAGCACATACGAAATTTGGTTTAAATCCATTTGTTAGTAGAGAAGTTATATGCATCTAAAAACTGAACCTATCAGCAGGCTTAGAATCGTGTTGGCAGCACTGATGTTTATAAGTTACACCGATCTAAGATAGAATGTCAGGTACTATACGAGTGCAAAGTTTAGAGCTGTGGCTTACATACTTTCTGATATATTGATATTAGGATTAATACATAGAGAGAGCATTTATTAACAGTTGGCAGCCCTGGTGGCTCTATAGAATACGCACAGTAATAGATGTTGTAGTACACATAGTACATACGAAATGTGGTTGAAATCCAATAGATAGTATAGAAGTTACATGCATTCAGAAATTGGACCTATCGGCAGGCTTCGAATCATTTTGGCAACACAGGCATAGGCCTATAAGGACTTCTGAAAATTAAACTGGAATGTTATGGTCTATACCGTATGTGTGCCCATTTTGGAATAGTTCGCATGCATAACTTCTTAGATATCCAACATAGAGCTCAAATTTTAATTGCGATTTTTCACTAGTTGGTAGCACTGAGGTCAATTTCAAATATGGCCGTGAGATATTCATGTATAGGTCTTTACTCGTACCAAATTTGGTTTTGATAACTGCAGCCGTTTAGGATTTGATAAGGTGGGGACACAGACAGACAGACAGACAGACAGAAGGACAGACTGACAGACAGACAGACAGACAGACACACATTTTCCTGGATCGATCTCATAGGTCTACTTTTTCCTAATTTTTGCAAAATGAGAAAAGTAGGCTAATTGGCGGCCAAACGCCAACAGAAAAAAAGAACGAATTTCTTAGAATTTACGTAGTCTACTGGATGATAGTTTGTTTCTCTTATCAGATACATAATATGTCTCCCCCCCCACACACACACACAGTGGTTCTTCTTACAGTACCTAATTCTAAACAGAACAAGATACACGGAGCAAATTGCGAAATTACTCGGGTGTTGGCCAAGCAGGGTCCGACTGTCTAACCACAATTATTACGCTAACCCCTGTTACCCTTAGACGTAAACCCGTCAACGTGATCCTTCTTCGGTCAAGTTAATCGAGGATTTCTGCTTATACAGAACAACACTATTAATGCTGTAGTGTTTTACTATTCTCTGTGCACTCCAGCTGTCAAGATTAGAAAGTCAAAGTGATCACGGATAAGAGATACTGTGGCAGCCCAATGCCATACTAATCACAGCGCTAGCATTCCCGTAGGACGGCGTGGCGCAAGGCTGCATCATCGATACCAGGAATGGCAGTCCCACTCTAAACCCTGAGTGCACTCGCAATCACGTGGGACAAGGAAAATATCTGTAATGCGCAGTTTGTTTTACTATTACTTTGTTGGCCTTTGGGCCGAGAGTAATGCGGCCAGCGTAATACTAATAATTAGGGCGATATATTTATTTTATGAATTAATTACAATATCTGAAATATGTGACAAGAAAGTAAAAATATTTAATTATAATTTAGTTTATTAATGACAATATAAACAATATGCACTATCCACAAATGTAATTTATGCTATGCCTCACTGACTGCTGAAGAATTACAATACACAGGTTGTCCATCACAAATGACCAACGATTATCGTGAAACACTTCTTCTGAAGGCGCAAAACTGTGGCAATATGTTTCTTCACTTGAGGTGTAGTGTAACTTGAGATCGCTGTTCAGCCTTGATTGCTTTCTCACATGGTTGGCAGAACAGAACGCTCCCATCAGTAGTAAAATTATCCTTAAATTCTGTAACATACTGCTGAAGACGATAACTTGTAGTTGGTTTTACTCTAGGCTTCCCCGGCTTCCACAGTGAGTGGGACGGGGCGACAAGATAAGGAAAACACAGCTGCAAGCTGTCATACGCTCTGCATGAAGATTAGGTAGCTCACATGTTCTTCCCCGTTGAAGTAACACAGAACAAAAATCCAATAAACTGATTAAAAATATGTAAATATTATGTCTCTTTATGTGCTAATAAATGAAAAGAAGGAATTTATGTGTTTATAGACAAAATGTTTAAACTATGTATTTCCATAAAATATATTTATTTACCTAAAAGTCTGAGCCCTAGTATAATAATAATAATAATAATAATAATAATAATACTAATAATAATTGCTAAGATAGAAACCTACACGATTGACAAACCGGATCTTTACCTATTTTAAAGATAAGAGGACCAAGCCAGCCTGGTTCGAAGAGGTAGAAAGTGACCTACAGGAGATGATGATTACCTGTGAAGATATTCAAGAAAGCAATCCCCTCAGGAAGAAACTAAACGACTACGAGGGTTTTCAAGAAAGAAAAAAAAATAACAAAGTTGAAGACGGGAGCAATGTGTGACGGAAGAAAGAAAAGAGGGACACCGGTAACGTATGAAGGAGAACTGGGCAAAGATCAAAGCCCAGAGAAGTCAGTTGAAATGACGTGGTCCTTAGTATAACAACCCCTGGCACTACAGCCCATGAAGGGCCTACGCCTACCAAGCGACCGCTGCCCTGCCATTTGGCCTGCAGATAATGGGGTGACACGTGGTCAGCGCATCGAGTCCCATCGGTCCGTTTATCTTGGTTTTCGTGACTGGGGCACTGCCTCACTGTCGGACAGCTACTCAATGGCCCTCACGAGGCTGAGTGCAACCCGTCCCAGCCCTTACGTCAGTATCTAAAATCCCTGAGTCTGCCGTTCCACCCTACGTGGAAAGTTTATCCCTCGCATGCCACAGTGGGTTTCTGTGAGTAGTATTTCCCAACAAACACCTTGTAGAACGAGTGGAAGAACTAAAATGAAACAAGGAACGCAGTATGGACGTCATTGGAACTTCATAGGTTGCTGTTGATATCCAACTTTGGTAATACATAATCGAAACGAGCAACCTCTGATGACCCAATTCTAGGTCGTGGTTCCTGGACCCCATCAAGGAAACAATATGTGAGGACACATCTCTTAATGACGCTGTGACGTATGGACGTTCTATTGTGGGCCATGTTGGTGATGTGGACGTTCCAGGAATCGTCTCCCACGGTACATAATGATAGGAGAGAAAACGTGGGTGGTAGGTGGCAGTATTAATTTTCGTTTTCGTAGTCAGTTTACCTCCCAGGTAGGCTTTTCCCACGGACTCAGCGAGGGATCCCACCTTTACCGCCTCTACGGGCAGTGTCCTAGAGCTGGACATCAGGCAAGGGATACAACTGGGGAGGCGGGACTAGCGCCTCGCACAGGTGGCCTCACCTGCAAAGCGAACTTTCGTGGCAGAGCCGGGAATCGAACCTTGGACCTCCGGGGTGGCAACTAAGCACTCTGACCACTACACCATGGAGGCGACGGTAGCATTAATAATTGTTATTAATGCAGCCAATGGCCATGTATTTATATTAAGGATGGGTAAGGGAAGGGATTTTGGAAGGAAATCGTCCGTTGACCTATTGAAAGGAACCGTCCAGACATTTGCCTGGTGGTGAAAATAGGAATCTACGAAAACCGATTTCAGAACGGCTGAGGTGAGATTCGAACTCACGCCCTCCAGATGCCAGCGAGGCACGGGGTAGCGCATTAGCGCTCTCGTTCACCGCGGGAGATTTTCCCGTAACAGATCGCACAGTTAAAGCTCGAAATGTCAAAACTCTATTCCTCGATTTTTCCGTAACTCATAGTAATTATTATTGTTGTTTGAGTCTTCAGTCTTTTGACTGGTTTGATGCAGCTCTCCATGCCTCCCTGTCCTGAGCTAATCGTTTCATCTCTACATAACTACCACACCCTACATCTGAGGCAATCTGTTTAACATATTCTAACCTTGGTCTACCCCTACAGTTCTTGTCCTCGACCCTTCCTTCCATAACTAAGCTTGCTATTCCTGGGTGTCTTAGTATGTGTCCTACCAACCTATCTCTTCTCTTCATTAGCAGTCGCCAGAAACATCTCTCCTCTCCCACTCGTCTTAATACCTCTATGTTTGTAACCCTATCTACCCATCTGATCTTCAACATTCTTCTGTAACACCACATTTCAAATGCTTCTATTCTCCTCTTTTCTGCTGCACCAATAGTCCAAGTTTCACTTCCATAGAGCGCCACGCTCCAGACCAAGGCTTTCAAAAATGACTTCCTAATACCTAAATCTATATTCGATGTCAGCAGATTCCTTTTTTGTAGAAAAGCTTTCTTTGCCTGAGCCAACCTACTTTTTATATCCTCTTTGCTTCGTCCATCACTGGTTATTCTACTTCCTAAGTAACAGAAGTTTTCTACTTCCTTCAGCTTTTCACCTGTCAATTTGATCTCCATAGAGGTTTCTGATTTATTTCGGCTGCATTCCAGTATTTTTGTTTTACATTTATTAATTTTCATCATGAATTCTTTCTGTAAGACGGAGTCCATACCATTCAAAAACTCATTCAAATCCTCAGGCTTGTCGGCCAAGATGACGATGTCATCAGCAAATCTCAGAGTTGAAATTATTTCTCCTTGAATCTTCACTCCCACTTTAAATTTTTCTCTAATTTCCTTCATTGCTTGTTCAATGTAAAGATTGAAAAGTATGGGTGATAAGTTGCAGCCTTGCCTTACACCTTTCTGAATACCAGCTTCTCTCTCATGTCCTTCAACTCGAATGACTGCTGTCTGGTTTCTGTATAGATTGTATATCACCCTCCTATCTCTGTACTTTATTCCAATCGATTTCAAAATGTCAAACAATTTAGTCCAATCAACGTTATCAAAAGCCTTTTCTAAGTCTACAAAAGCCATGAACGTTCTCTTATCTTTCCTTATTCTACCTTCCAAAATCAGCCTAAGACTTAGTACAGCTTCCCTTGTTCCTACATTTCTCCTGAAACCAAACTGGTCTTCACCCAACTCCGTTTCTATCTGGCTTTCAATCCTCTTGTAAATTATCCTAGACAGGATCTTTGAAGCATGAGTAATCAAGCTGATTGTACGGTAATCTTCACATCTGACAGCTCCCACTTTCTTTGGTATAGGGATGATTACATTCTTCTTGAAATCAGGGGGTATCTCACCTGTCTCATAAATCCTACACACCAAGTGAAATAACCTGATCAGACCTTCATCTCCTATGCAGCGTAGCAACTCAATCGATATATCATATATGCCTGGTGCTTTGTTCCTGCTTAAGTCTTCCAAAGCTCTATCAAATTCTGATCTCAATATTAAATCTCCTTTCGCATCCTCATCAATTTCCTCCTCCCTTTCCATTACATGATTCTCAATCTCCTTTCCCTTATACAAACTCTCTATGTAAGCTTTCCATCTCTCAACCTTTTCTTCCCTACCTGTTAGAGGCTTTCCATTTGTGTCCTTAATATTACAGCACTTAGTCTTCTTTTCCCCAAAAGTATTCTTAATCCTTCGATAAGCTGTGTCTACTTTACCTAATTTCAGACAATTTTCTATACCTGCACATTTCTCTTTCAACCATTCTTCTTTCGCTTCCTTGCACTTCTTGTTAACTTCATTTCTCAGACGTCTGTATTCTGCTTTCCCCTTCTCATCTCTTACATTCTTGTGTTTCCGCCTTTCATCCATCAATTCTAGTATATCCTGAGTGATCCACGGTTTTCTACCTATTCTTTCTTTCCTACCAATGTTTTCTTCTGCGGATTTTGTTATTTCATTCTTCAAAAGTGCCCATTCGTCTGCAATTGAAGTTTGTTTAGGGTTTTTCATTAGTCCTTCCTTTATACTCTTCTTGAATCTTTCGTTTATATCCTTCTCTTTCAGTCTGTCTATTGCCCACCTTTTTGGCTTTTGACTTTTCTTCAGTTTCTTCAACATTAATCTGCATTTCATTACGACCAGATTGTGGTCAGAGTTTATGTCAGCACCAGGATATGCTTTACAATCCAAAATCTGGTTTCGAAACCTCTGCTTGACCATAATGAAGTCGATTTGGTAACGCCCTGTATCTCCTGGTCTCATCCATGTGTATATTCTTCTATTGTGGTTATTGAATAAGGTGTTAGCTATGACCAACTCATGCTCGGTGCAGAATTCTACCAGCCTGCTTCCTCGATCATTCCTTTCACCTAATCCGAAATCTCCTACTATTTTCCCTTCTCTCCCTTTTCCTACCACAGCATTCCAATCTCCCATTACTATAACATTTTCATCACCCTTGATATACCTCAAAATTTCGTCTATTTCTTCGTAGACCTTTTCAACATCCTCATCATCAGCTTGACTGGTAGGCATATAGACTTGTACCACTGTGGTGCAGGTAGGTTTAGTATTGATTTTTGCTACAATAATCCGTTCACTATATTGTTCATAATATTCCACCCGCTGTCCAAGTTTCCTACTCAATATGAGGCCAACCCCTGCTTGGCCATTGTTTGATTTAGTGCTAATGACCCTATAGTCTCCTGACCAAAAGTCCTGTTCTTCCTGCCAGCGCATTTCACTAATCCCAACCAAATCCAACCTCAACCTATCCATTTCCCTTTCTAAGTTTTCTAACTTGCCACTTCCTAGCAGACTTCTAACATTCCACGCTCCGATCCGTAGAATGTCAGATTTCCTCTTTGTCACTTCTGTGATGTTAACCCCCTCTCGAGTAGTCCCCACCCGGAGATCCCGTACAAAATTCCTATAATTAACATTCATTTCCAGCCTACTTTTCACATCTTTTTAAATATGAGGAAAAAGTAGACTTACGTATAAGATCAATCCGGGCAAATGTGCGTCAGTCTGTCTGTCCTTCTGTCTGTGTGTGTGTCCCACTTTATCAAAACCAAATTTGGCATGAGTAAAGATCTATACCTGAATATCTCACGGCCATATTTGAAAATTATGTCAGTACTACCAACTGCTATTCCAAAATTGGCACACATATAGTGCGCCCAATGGACACGGCTGACTAGCATCGAACTGGGGTCTTTATCACAAGAAAGACCAGGTCCATGATTCTGCGAAGAATCGAATCATTGATCTCTGAGGGGGAACAGCCACAGTGAACCCGAGGAACAATGAGTTATAACTGCATATAATTATAACAGCATGATTTCACGGCCAGAACGGGAATATTATAGCATTAAAGGCGGATTATTGCAGAAAATACAAGCCTATGTACGTTTAAGATGCTAAGAGCTCAAGAAAGCGAGCCAGCTTGACAGTTGACAAAGCGAAGTTGAAAGTGGGTGGAGTAGACGTGACGCCTATGCACTACTTTTGGCGTGGCTGGAGGGTGAGGGCCGTGATTAACGACTAAGAAAATCCCCCTTCAACAAGGCAGAGAAGCGAAGTGGGGGCTGGTCGCCCACAGAAATTAATTAATTATGGCCAAATGGAGCAATGAATTGAGATGAAACTTACACCCAGATGCATGTACAGTATTCTAGGAAAGATAATTTAGGAGTGTCCTCACGCTTAAATTAAAGCCTGCATCTATAAAGGAACCTATGCACAGACCTAATCCGCGGCAGAGGCAGGATTTGTAATGTAGCCATGGGGGATGAACCGGGGTAGCATCATGACGCCATGGAAGAAAGCAATTAATTATAATTAATTGGCTGAAGCAGTTGCCTGCACGCGAGTGAATTTGGAACCTCCATGAATAGACGAATAAGGATCATACTTCACTTTGTCTGAAAATGTATTATTTTAAGAAGAGAGTCGCTCCTGGAAATCCAGTGAACTACTTTTCATCAGGAAGCTTTATATGGGGGAAGCTGGAGCGGAGAGTCAGTTCGTCTTGACTCAACTCGTGTGGTGACACGCTGTCGGATCACGCAAGAAAGTGCGCGGAATTTATAAAGTATTGACGCTCAAATGCTCTAGCAGTGAACAATGAAAGGCGCATCATGCAGCTTAATAACAGTAATTCTGCATCATATAATTATTAGTCTACAGCAGACGTATACGCAACAGTATACGCGAGTATAGAATCGGTACAGCGTAGAGATATTTTAGGATGATGTTTACAGACAATGAATATAACCACAGGAAGTGTTATCATGGGTAAAATAACATACTATTGTAATTACAGTTACGGGAGCCTGGGAGGCATCACAAGTAGTTGTGACCTAGGATTGAACAAATTTGCAGTAGAGGAGACATAAACTGTAGGTGACGGGAGACGAACACACACATGCAAGATAGACTTTCAAGGAGACCAGCGGTTGTCAGGAGTTAGCTGCATCGCATCTCTGAGGTCAGGCGATAGTGGGAATCCGATCGAGAATCCGTGTGTGAAAATTGTATAAAGTTATATTACAGTGATCTTTAAAAGTGTTTATGTTTATATGGTAAAAGAATGTGTATTGTGTTAAAGTGAAAATGCCAGTAGTGAAAAATATAATTACCATGTGTAAAGTCTATGCAATGTGTCGTGTGAAAAATATCATGATGGCTTAAAACAAGCATTATGGCAGGCGAAGGGCTGGCATGCTGTACTAACCCAGCTAGGATGAAAGTGAGTACAAATTTAATATGTTGATATGATTTAATAGCTCACCATACAACGAGGCATTTCCTCAACGATTAAGAATTAACAGTCATTTGTGTACGAGATCACATCCCTCGTATTTTGGTAAAAATATGGCTTTGAGGATGACATGCTTACGGCCATTTAGGCGTAAGACATTGATGGAAGTAACGTTAACGTTAAATAATAATAATAACAATAATAATAATAATAATAATAATAATAATAATAATAATAATAATCTGGGGTCGGTAACAATAATAAATAAATAAATCGGCATGTCAGGTCTATAGTACGTGCAAGGTGTGTCATATCTAGCGTAAGAATACTGTGTTATTGTGAAAAGTAAGAAAGAAAGATAAATATCGAGATAAAGAGAGCTTTTCAGTGTCATTGAAATGTTAAATAAATGTTTTATTATGTTATATTCTTGGCCTGTTTGCCATCTCTTGATGAATACAGTACATTTGCATTTGTCAGTTGGCACAGGCTAGAGTAAAAGGTGGCTTTTCACCGATGTCTCAGTCTCACTCATGGCTGTGATTATATGGAAGCTACTGAGGTATGGGTGGTGCTTAGTAATGGCATTCAGGGCACAGTCAGTGCCTGTGAATGCTGTGAAAGGTTCTACTCATAGGGTTAGGACTACTGTTCTGACTCAGTGAGGAAAGCAATGGCAAACTACATCACTCCTCTTTTTGCCTAGAACGCCTCAATATAGCGCTGCCTTGGGTTTTTGTGGGTATCTACTCACATAACGTAACGGCGGTGCTTTTGAGGATCCAACCAGCCTTCGGGCTGACTACCTAACAGACAGGTATATTCTACAGGGTTGTATTTGAGAGCCATTAAGATAGTCAAATGTATGCCAGTAAATTTATACTTGTTTTGGAGCTACGTAGAACTTTGGATTATGAGTAAATGTATAGAGGACGTGAGTGCTTTAAGAATTGAGTTATCTGTAAGAAATATTGTTTGAGCCGCGATCAGCGAGCATGTAACGTAGAATCAAGAGATTTACGTCAATAAATTGTGGGGATCATCCAAAAATAATTCGCGCGTTGTCGAATCTAGTCGGCTAAATCTTCGAAGCTACGATATAGTATTGTCTTAGAGCATACATGTGTATTCGCAACAGAGTTGGGACAGAGTCTGTCTGTATCCACTGTTAGCAGAGTCTTCGCCACCAGGGATAACTGCTAGATTCCCTAGGTAGGCCGATATATTAATTGATCTGCCCTTAGAGGTCAGACAAATGGTTCTTCGTGTAGGAAACGTTGATTTCCTCTTGTTATATGCATGCCCGTCCAGTGAGATAACAGTGAAACTCATCTGAGACGCGCGTAAAGCCACTGATTACGACCACAGAACGGCAAAGCTATTTCGTGATCCATCCCTTGCCTTGAATAGTAATTAGGAGCCGAGATGAGCCCATTAAATACTCTAAATATAGGTATTAAATAATTAGATTGACTCAATTCGTAATGACACGACCCATTCAGGGTACCTCTAGCACAGCTGCACCATTGAGTGAACACATGACCGTGCGGGGAGTTAGGCGGGGTAGCAGGTATAATCCACTAACCCGGCAGCCATCTTGCATAGGACGGCCCATGACTAATCCATTGCTCGCACGAAAGGAAGTCAATAGATCAGATCCTTTTCTTTTAAGATGGTAGTGGGACACTGAAGAATCTCGATATTTCGAAAAGTAATTAAGATGTGCTTGATATGATGGTATCAATTGAATTAGATGCACTGTTTCCATACACATGCATTGTTGGAATGAAGTAATCGGATAACATTTGGCCCAGTTATTCTCTGAGGAGAAATTAACATAACCAAATAAATAGAAGCATTTGGGTAAAGAGTATTTACCCAGTTTACACTAATTTATTCATACGGGTAGCGTAATTTGAATGATATGACACGTTTGTAACGATAATGTTTTGACCAGACCCAGAAAATCGTCGTATGGTGAAGCTATAAAATATCTATAACTAAGTGTATTTTGGATGGGAAAGTGTACCACTTCAGCGTTTGAAAATTATGGGAAAAGAATACGATTCGCACGGGACAACACTTATTAAACAAGGCATAAGCTAATGAATCAATGTTATTTAAAGTAAATGTTCCGTGTAAAACGGATAAATGTGTAATAAGTGCATATTTAATGTCATTTAAATATAATTTGTGTTTGTTGTGTTGTGATATTCCAATTTGTGTTAAATTGTGCCACGTGAAGAACAATATGGACACTCGCAAATGTCAAAGAGTATCAACAATAGGATGTTTAGGATAGACATGAGTGCGGTGGAGCACCAAAAGATACTCACAGATAATTTTGATTTGTGTTGTGGGAAATAAATGTAAAGTATTTTTTTGTGTTTTGTTTTGTTTTGCCATGAATTACTACCATTAAACGTTATACCTAGGAATATGTTGTTTCTTTCAAGTAGAGTAGTCACCTGACAGACTCAAATCCTGAATATGTGCTCGTATAGTGGGTTGGACGTCCCATACCTCGAAAGACCGTGAGTTAGCTGGGATACGAACACATGTTCCATATGATGACGAATGGGTACAATAGATAATAATATTTCAATTTAATTTCCAGGAGGTCTTACATGAGAGTGTTGCCAACATGATTTCACGGATGCTAATAGGTCATATCGTTATATGAATGTAACTTCCGTACCATCAATTCGATTTCGACCAAATTTCGTATATACTATGTGTACCATAACCGATATGACAATGTGTATTTTAAAGAGCAACCAGGGCTGCCAACTGTTAATAAATGCCTCTTTATTTTCTATCCTAATACCAATATAACAGAAGGTATGCAAGCCAACCGCTCGAAACTTTGCTATCGCATAATACATGACCTTCTACATTAATTTGTAGTAACTAATATACATTAATGCTGCCAACATGATTCTAAGCCTGCTGATAGGTCCACATTTTAAATGCACATTACTTCTATACTAACAAATGGATTTCAACCAAATTTCGTATGTGCTTTGTGTACCATAGCAGTTATGACTATGCGTAGATTTTAGGTCCCTTTAACTACTGCGGCTTTTACAGACGCCGGGGTGCCGGAATTTTGCTCCAAAGGGGATCTTTAACGTGCCAGCAAATTTACTGACACGACTTCCTCGCATTTGCACACCCTCAAATGCCAGCTGACTGCGCCAGGATTTGATCCTGCGACCTTAAGCGTATCAGGTGAGAACGTTAAGGCTGAGCCACGCAGCTAGCCTATCTGTTGATGATTTATGACTAGGGCTCGGATTTTTAGGTAAATAGGCTAAATATTTTTTATGTAAATATTTTAAACATTCTGTCTCTAAATACATAAATTCCTGCTTTTCACAAATTAGCACATAAGAAGACATAATACTGTATTTACATTTTTAAAATCAGTATGCTAGATCTTTCAGTTTATTGCATTTTTGTTCTGTGTTACTTCGACGGGGAAGAACTTGTGAGCTATCCGATCTTCATTAAGAACGTATGTCAGCTTACAGCTGTGTTTCTCTTATCTTGTCGCCCCGTCCCACTCACTGTGGAAGCCGGGGATGCCTAAAGTAAAAGCAACTACAAGTTATCGTCTGCAGCAGTATGTTGCAGAATTTCGTCATGATTTAAGTATAACTTTACTTCTGATGGGGGCGTTCTGTTCTGCCAACCAGCCAAGGCTGAACAGCGATCTCAAGTTACACCACACCTCGAGGGCAAGAAAAATTATGCCGCAGTTTCCGCCTTCAGAAGAAGTGTTTTGCGATAATCGTCGGTCACTTGTGATGGACAACCTGAAGATATATCTCGTTGTGTATTGTAATGCTTCAGCAGTCAGTGAGACATAGCATAAATTGCATTCGTGAAGACTGCATTTTGTTTATACTGTCATTAATAAACTAAATTATAATTAAATATTTTTACTTTTTAGTCACATATTTCAGAAATATTGAATACATCAAAAATAAATATTTTCCCGATTTTTAGCACCAAAAATTTGAGCCCATTTATTATAGTCTACACGTGCTGGGTGATATTCATCGTAAAAACAGGGGAGGCAGTAATTTCACAAAATGATAACATTTCTGTCTCTCAAAACTGGAAATGAAAATACTATAATTCTGGTTCGTACAACAGAATTTGAATTATAGGATGGATCTCAAGGGAGCTAGCGCTCGGTAGCACCTTTTTGGCTCGTACGGTAAAAGCACCAAATTTCATTTAAGGAGCACCGTGGTGCTCACGAGCACCAGGTTGTGATCGCGTGCTGTAGATAAAGGTCGTGGGTTGGTCTCTTGCATGAGTCAGATATTTTTCATTCCCTAAGTTCCATCTGTTTACGCTTTGCACAGCTCACAACCCAATCCTTGACTCACCACGCCATATCTATGTATGATTAGATCATTTATTTGTAAGAAGTTGTGACACACATGACATAACGGCCTGCCGAAGAAACCAATCATCTTGAGTTGACGAATCTCTTTGTTTACTCGTGTGGGGTCATTAAACGGGCAGGATGGTGGCGGAGGTGGGGGACTAATTTGTGTGGACACCTGCCGACCAGCACTCCCTTCTAGGAACAGCGTGCGACACAGTATGACACACACACACACACACGCCCAGCACATGGCTTAGGTCATGTGAGAGGTGATTGCTGTCAGTCCCATGTTTAAATCCACTATCTGGCGATTTTTTTTCCATGATTGACGCTATCAATCCGGTCCTAATCCCTGTACAGTGTTAGCAACATCGCCCCGCAAATTTAAAAATAAAATGTTGTAATATTCTTCATCTTCAATTCCCACGAATAAATTGCACATTCTCTTCAGTTCTTTGGGAATCATATCTCATTGCATACTTCTCAAGATACAGGGTTTGATGAGATCCATTGACAGGTCGTTTAGTTCAGATATGCCACGTAACCTCATTGTTGACAAAGTCGGGTGAGAAGTTCATGTTGCACAAAGAAGACGGATCAAGTGCTTAACAAGTGCTTAATTCCCAAATGTAGGCTATAGGTTCCATGTTGCGAAATTCCAAAACCACTCCAACACCTTCGTGAAGACGATGAAATTTAAATGTTAATTAAACAGGAAATTCTAACACCAGTGGACGCGTGTATGACTATTGTCATCCACTTCCTGAGGAGATGCTATAATACTACTACTACTAATAATAATAATAATAATATCACATTCATTTCACCACATAAGTAGGACATATCAACATATCGTTGGCTTGTTTGCAAGACGGTATGGCTAAATCTCTGTATCAACTGTCTATTCACCCTGTATAAGATATTTACATCTTGCATAGCACGTAAGATTTATGAACACACAAATCTTCATAACATCCTGGCTGAGGAGCAGAAGGGGTGCATGAAGAAGTCTCAAGGTTGCAAAGAGCAACTTGTAATGGATGCAGTTACTATGGAACAAGCAGGAAAGATGATGCGTAACCTCTACATGACCTTTGTTGATTACAAGAAAGCTTTTGATTCAGTGCCACATTCCTGGTTAATCCAAACCCTGAAGATATATAAAGTTGATCCTGCCATCATTATAAGTCTGCAACATATGTCTCATTGGGGGACCAACTTATTAATGTCAAATGGAGACACATGTATGGAATCGGGATTTATTCAAATCAAAAGGGGTATCTTTCAGGGTGACAGCTTGAGCCCTCTATGGTTCTGTTTGCCGCTCAATCCGCTATCATCATTGCTGAACAATGCAAAGTGTGGCTTTCCAATTAAGCCCCATGGTATAGTGAAAGAAGTTACAACATTTCTCATTTGATGTACATGGATGACATAAAACTGTATGCATCCTCTGAGAAACACATCGACAATCTAATTGCAATAACTGCTTCATTTTCTTCTGATATTGGAATGTCCTTCGGATTAGATAAGTGTCGCACCCTCACAATTCGGCGTGAAAAATTAGAGGCCCGAGCATTTCAACTTGATGATGGTTGTTTCATAAAGCCTATGGAAGGTAATGAGACCTACAAATATCTTGGTCTCCTGCAATCTAATCGAATTTATCATAAAGGTATTAAAGATAGATCCGTAGCTATCTACAATCAACGCCTTAACAATATTTTAAAATAAAAGTTGAATAGAAACAATACCTTTAAGGCTGCTAATTCCTATGCAATTCCTGCTCTGACATACGCTTTCGGTATTATCAAATGGACGCAGACTGACTTGGAGAACATCCTAATTAGGACACGTACTATCTTAACAAAACACAGATGTCTCCACCCTAAGTCAGCTGTTGAGCGATTGACAATCCCGCGTCAAAGAGGTGGACGAGGGCTCACGGACATTATCCAATTGCATGCAAGGCAAGTGAGGAACCTTCAGAGATATTTTCTGGGAAGAAATGACTCTCCCATACATCAAGCCGCTGTGAAGGCAGATGACAAGTGCACACCGCTGGATCTTCTTCACGTAAGGGATATACAGTTAGCCACTGATGAGGAATGTTCAGCCATCAAGCTTCAGCAGTGGACGCAGAAAGCTCTGCACGGTCGTCATCCGTGTGATCTCAACCAGAAACATGTCGACATTGATGCGTCGAACAGCTGGTTGACTCATGCGGACCTATTTACTGAGACTGAAGGATTCATGGTTGCAATCCAGGATCAAGTTGTGGCTACCAAAAACTATCTTAAATATATAGTTAAGGCAAATATTCAGGATGATAAATGCCGAAGATGCCAACTAGAACCGGAAACAATTCAGCACATCACAGGAGGCTGCCAAGCAATCTCCTGTTCTGATTACTTGAAAAGGCACAACCAAGTGGCCAAAATAATGCACCTACACCTTGCACAAAATAATTTATTATCTGAAAATACTTTGCCTTACTATCAGTATGTTCCTGATGCCGTTTTGGTAAATCCTAGTCACAAGTTGTTATGGGACCGATCAGTTATTACTGATAAAAACCATACCAACAAACCGGCCAGATATCGTTCTTGTGGACAAGGTGCAGAAGAGAACCTTCCTAATTGATATTGCAGTGCCCAATTCCCATAATCTGCAACAAGCATGCTGTGATAAGATCACCAAATATCTGCCCTTGGCTGAGGAAATACGGCAAATTTGGAGACAGGAAAGTGTAGTGGTTCTGCCCATAGTCATTTCTTCTACCGGCATCGTCCCTAAATCGTTGGCTCGCAATCTGGAAATATTGGGAATACATCCTGGTCTACATATCACCATGCAGAAGGCCGTCATCTTGGAGACCTGTTCCATTGTTCAATCGTTTCTCAACGTGCCACCTTAAGAGAATTAGCCATACCGTCTTGCAAACAAGCCGACGATATGTTGATATGTCCCACTTATGTGGTGAAATGAATGTATTAATAATAATATTATTAATAATAATAATAATAATAATGTTGACAAACTGTCAAAATACACAGAGCTTTCAGAACTGATAAGGAAGCAATGACACATGGCATAAGTCAGGACAGTTCCTATTATCATCTCCAGCACTGACGAGATTCCCAACAACTTAAAGGAATCGCTCACAGAGTTAAAATTAGACCCAGGCCTTTTCAAACTGATGCAGAAAACAGTCATACTTTCTACGTGTCGCGTAGTAAGGCTGTTCTTGGGCAATCAGGCCTGAAGCAGTGAGGGAAAAGTTTAAAGCTACTACACAATGCAGTCACCAAGAATTTGCTCCTTGTGATATGTACGGTATCTGGGATTGTAAATGTTTTCTTTCCAGCAAACGCTGAGAATGTGTAAGCACATGCGCAAAATAAATAATAATAATAATAATAATAATAATAATAATAATAATAATAATAATAATATACAATCACCTAGAACAGATATAACAAGAAATCAATATCGTTGTTGTTTGAGTCTTCAATCCTTTTGACTGGTTTGATTCAGCTCTCCATGCCTCCCTGACCTGAACTACTCGTTTCATCTCTACATAGCTACCACACCCTACACCGGAGCAAACAGTTTAACATATTCTAACCTTGGTCTACCCCTACAGTTCTTGTCCTCGACCCTTCCTTCCATAACTAAGCTTGCTATTCCTGGGTGTCTTAATATGTGTCCTATCAACCTATCTCTTCTCTTCATTAGCAGTCGCCATAAACGTGTCTCCTCTGCCACTCGTCTTAATACCTCTTCATTTGTTACCCTATCTGCCCATCTGATCTTCATCATTCTCCTGTAACACCACATTTAAAAACGCTTCAATTCTCCTCTTTTCTGCTGCACCAATAGTCCAAGTTTCACTTCCATAGAGCACCACGCTCCAGACAAAGGCTTCCAAAACGACTTCCTAATACCTAAATCTATATTCGATGTCAACAGATTCCTCTTCTGTAGAAATGATTTCCTTGGCTGAGCGAACCTACTCTTTATAACCTCTTTGCTGTGTCCATCACTGGTTATTTTGCTTCCTAAGTAACAGAAGTCTCTTACTTCCTTTAGCTTTTCACCTGCCAATATCGGAGAACGCTAAATTAAGGCATTATACCACAGTAACCAAACCTGAAGCATTATACGCCTCGGAAACCTATATCATTGGGGGCAGATCTCTTATTAAAGACGTACAGGAGCAAGGAAGGACAATATTGAGGAAGATTATTGGTCAGGCTGCTCTGAGCTGTCACAGCGGATGTTCGGGTTGATTCCCGAATCTGCCAAGAAACGTAATTCTGGTCTGAGTGCTGGAACGGGGTACACTCAGCGTCGTGAGGGAAAACTGAGAAGAGGTGGCTTCGATTCCTACCTCAGTTATCCGGGAAGTGGTTTTTCGTGGTTCGCACACATCTGCTCCATGAAAATGCCGGGATGGTGCCTTACTTAAGCCATGGCCGCCTCCTACCCAAATCCTACCCCGATTACAAATACACACACTATAATAGACATCGCAGTGACACAGGTTATCAGACATATTATATAAGGTGCAATCAAAAAGTAACGAGCCGGAGGCTGGAATGCGCAAACCGGTGACGACATCGGCTAATCGTGGCGTGTGTAACGACGTGTGGTTCTGACCAGAGCGTGGAAGGTCTCAGCCCGTCGCTAGAGGGCACGCGTGCACGTCACGTGACGATACAAAGCGAAAAGCAGCATGCATCAATCGTCCAACGCTGCCAGTAATGCTGACGTTCTTCTTTGACCAAGATGGCCCCCTTCTGATACACTTCATGCCGCACGGGAGCGTTACTCGCAAACCTTGACCAACCCTTCGCCAAGCGATCAAAACAAAATGACCCGTGGGGTCATTCTGCTCCACGACAATGCACAACCTCATACGGCCAACACAGTCGCGGCACTCCTGCAGAAATTCAAATGGGAGGTTCTCGGCCACCCTCCATACAGTCCAGACCTCTCTCCCTGTGATTACGCCATGTTTGGTCCCCTGGAAAGGGCTCTGCGGGACCAACGATTCACCTCGGACGCCGACGTCCAGCTGTACGTGCGGAACTGGTTCACATCGCAGCCCAGGGAATTTAAGAGACAGCCATTCATCGCCTCGTGTCACAGTTACTTTTTGAACGCACCTTATACATACTAGACTTGGTAATAATTGGTGTTCGGTTAATCCATTAATTAAACGAATAAATAGAAATTAATCGAAAACGATTAATTAAATAATCAAATGACCGAATAATATATTAATGGGCTAATCGAAGAATCTATTAATTAATTACTAGACACGAGATATTAAAAGAAGTTTAAACGAGAGGATGAGTTACGCTTATTTTCGGAATAATGTATAGAAATATATAAAAATTACTTTTTGCCTAAATATACCAAGAGTCAGTCACAGTGGAAGGATAAACATCAAACATATTGTGGGAAGGGTTTCGAAAATAGAAAACTAAGAGTTTGCAGCAAAGATTTTGAATTCATGTTCAATGTTCACAATTTAGGACAAGGGCATTATTTTTTACTTTATTTAAGCCTAGCTTCCACAAAGGAGGTACATTATTAAAATTATATGATACAATATATTTTAATTAATTGAATAACTGTTTTGCTTCTGTCAGAGCGTAGTGAAAAAAGCGAAGTACATTGATTAATCCACAAAACAATTAATTAATTAATTATTCGATCAACAGATTAATCGATTAAACGACCAATTGATAATCAATTAAACGCACTGTATATTAATCGTTATTTGTGGCATTAATCGTTTCTCTGCTTCGATTAATCAATTAGTTGACCAACCGATTATTCGATTATACGACCAATCGATTAAATGCCCTATCGATTAATCGTAATTTGTAGTATCAATCGATTTTATGCTTCGATTAATCAATAATTAAACCAACTGATTAATCGATCATATGTCAATCGATTAAATGCACTATCGATAAATGTTATTTGTAGCAATTACTATTAATTGGTGCTTCTATTAATCAATTATTCTACCAACCGATTAATCGATCAATTAACTAATCAATTAAACGCACTATCGATTAATCCTTGTTTGTAGGAATTAGGCTAATCGAATTTCTGCTTCGATTAATCGATTCTTCAATAACTTGAATTAATCCATTATAAGTACCAGCCGTAATACACACACACCCAAATACACGGAGCTACATGACCACAATGTCACCAAGCTACGTGCCGGCACCATATCGAACGTAAGCACATGTTGATATTCTTGTCAGTATCGTACATGAAGCGATCATATCTCCAGATATGGGCCCCACCGCGCTTACATTGTACGTTCCCTTTCCAGGACTTGAATCACAGTTATCAGCTTCTAAGAACAGGACAAAGGCTGGCAGGACGTTCCGTAGCGTGCATGTCAAATGAGCCCCAAATACAAGTATAATGATGAGTTCTGCAAATTCTACAGGTCCTTCTTCATTTCCGTCGTTACCTCAACTCTCTGCTTTTAATGAATTAGCCTTGATTTTCAAGTATCTGACCCAAACTGACTGGCTGAGTGGCACAGCGGTAACGTTCTCGCCTGCTGTTCCCAACGTTTCAAGGTCGAGTCCTGGCGCATTTTGAGAGTGCACAAATGCGAGGGTACCGTGTCAGTAGATTTACTGCCACGTTAAATATCCCCTTCGAGGAAAATGATAATAATGTTAGTGGTTTTACGTCCCTTTTAACTACTATGGCTTTTAGAGACATCGGGGTGGCGGAATTTTGCCTCGAAGGGGTTCCTTAACGTGCCAGTAAATCTCCTGACACGGCTCACTCATATGTGCGCACCCTTAAATGCCAGCTGGCTGCGCCAGGTTTCAATCTTGCAACTTTAGGTACATCAGGCAAGAACGTTACCGCTGAGCCACGCAACCAGTCCTTCAGGGCAAAATTCTGGCACCTTGCCGTCTCTAAAAGCCTCAGTAGTTGAAAGGGACGTAAAACCAATAACATTCACTATTTATGATCCAAACAGGAGCCTCCATGGCTTAGGCGGCAGCACGCCGGCCTATCACCGCTGGGTCCGTGGTTCAAATCCCGGTCACTCCATGTGAGATTTGTGCTGGACAAAGCGGAGGCAGGTTTTTCCCCGGGTAATCCGTTTTTCCCTGTCAGAATTTCATTCCAGCAACACTCTCCACTATCATTTCATTTCATCTGTCATTCATTTAATCATTGCCCCAGAGGAGTGCGTCAGGCCTCTGCAGCCGGGACAGTTCATATCCTCGCCGCTAGATGGGGGCTTCATTCATTCCTTTCCCTGACCCGGTCGGTCAACTGGAAGCATGCTGTGGATTTCATTTATAATCCATGAGATTCAGAATAATATGAAGTAGACAAAATGATGTACATTTACAACAAATGGTTTCACGGGATATTCATCCGCTTTCCATTAACACACTGCGAATACCGGAGTGGCGGGTTCCATCACAAAAAGAGGCAGACCAATTGATAAAGTCAGTGCTTTTTTCAGGGGGAAAGCGGAGTTACGCTTACCCCTTAAACATTTGAAAACGTTTTAAGAAAAAATATTGGTACATTTGTGTCTAGTCCGGCAAATATAACTTCCGACTTGAAAGTGCATCGATCAGCTGGCGTCAACGCGCTGTTCACAACAGCTGGAGGAGATTTCAAGTAATCCTCGATTTAAATCGATCTATCGAATCAGTTTCTTTTGGTCGGCAACTCGGCACTCCGTTCTTATAAGCACGCAGGCTAGTGTTTGGAGGTGGGGTAGGTTGTTATTTTGTGCGTGTGGTTAGTTTTGAAGGATGAAGAAAATAACAAACTATTTTATATCCACCCAGGCATCGAAAAAGCTGAAAATTGCCGAAAATTGCAAGATTGTGATGTTTTGTCGACTACTACTGAAAGTACCCCTTTAATTATTTTTAGAAAAAAAAAGCACTGGATAAAGTACATGACGATTAGTAAAACATCGCTTTATTAACCAAGTAAGATCTCCAATCAGATTTATCAACTATTTTAGTCGTGGAAAATAGTACATTATGCAACGAGCCTATAATGGCTATAATTAAGACACGAGTATTTTTTATAAAACGAGCGTATGCGAGTTTTATAATTTCCATACGAGTGTCTTAATTACCATTATAGGCGAGTTGCATACGACTGTTTATGTTCGACGATAATTATAACTTTATTATATGTTTTAACATAAATATTCATAAATATCTGTTGAGAGTCAGCTACTGGAATTTTGTGATCGCAGAGCGAGCGTTGGATGTTATACCTTCGTCTTTCAAGAGCTTTGAACGGCCGACGCATGCGCTCTGTGGGCTCTCAATGCCATATGCAGCCATATGTTTACATCAGCCGTCCCTCAGTAATATTGTCACCGCAGTCATTTGAAGACAATGCTCTGTGTAGAAATTAGTGTTAGTGATTTTAAGGTACTGTGCTATTTCTTGTCTCATATTCGCCAGTTTATTTACGCGAACATATGGACGGTGGGTATTCCATGTCGGTAATTTATTATAGTTCGATGTTGTGTTTATGTCCGACATGTTGGATTTTGAGCGCATGCGCGAAATTATCGTTTCCTAATTGGTCAATGAACGAGCTCTGATTGGCTGGAGAAACTGTATCGTAATGAAAAACGGTGTTATAATGACCATCATTATGATACAGTTTTCAAACACATAATAGTGAGGGTCGAACGTAAAATATGCTTATGAGACACCTTTCTTTTCCGTGTGTGTGTATGTGTCCCCCCATAATAAAATCTAAACAGCTGGGGCGATTTCAATTGAACTCAGTAAGCACATAGTACTATTTTATCCAACTTCGATGGTGAATTTCAAATTAAAATACGCTTAAGGGGCTCCGGAAAGGTAAAAATTAAAAAAAAAAAGTTTTCTTTTCTTTTTTCATTTTCTTAATCTATGAAATTTCCTCTTTAAAATGATGTATAATTTATATGGTTTACTTACACTTAAATATGTTTAATACATTTTAAAGTACACCCTGCACGCACGTGCAGTATCTTGAGGCAAGCAGAACTTTAATGTGGATTTCCCAGGAATCGTTTTTTCTCTTACACAATACATGTTTTCTCAGGATCTACTCCATAGATCTGCTTCAAACGTTGAGGATATATTATATGGACTATTGTTCTTTCTTTAGACAGGCTTTTCTTAAAAAAAATGTTAGTGTAGAATTTACATATCAAAATTGTTATAAAATTGTAGCAAATATTTATAGCATACGAAAAAAAAAACTAAACCTTGAATCAATTAACTAAAAAATCCCCTTGTTCAAGTATGGCCACATCCCTCATAAACATGCTGTAAAAATGTCAGCCTAACATTCCAAATAGATCCTGAGAAAACAAGCACTTGATAAATAGTATTTTAACATTGGCAAGATAGGGCTTTCCGGAGTCCCTTATACATGTTATGCACAAAATCAACATGGCAGCCAAGTGAAGGGAAATAGTACATTATGCAACGAGGCTATAATGGCAATAATTAAGACACGAGTATGTTTATAAAGGGAGCGTAGCGAGTTTTACAATTTCCATACGAGTGTCTTACAGTAATTACCATTATAGGCGAGTTGCATACGACTATTTATGTTCGACATCCTGGTACGCAGGCATGCCGGCTGGAGGTGCTGGACATCCCTGTGGCACTCGGAGTAGTAGTGAGGCGGGACGTATATACTGACTGTAGTGTGCGGCTGCTTCCCACCGGCCTTGAGCGCTTGGGCCGTCAGGGCTGTCCATCCCAACATGCACGGTACTCGCTACTCCAATTGATTTATATGAGAGATTCGCCACATGATTTTGGAGCCTTGCAGTTCAATCTGGCAGCTGATTTTCCGCACATTGTCTTCTTATAGTACAACGATTGCACGCACAAAGTTTTAAGATAGGTTCTTCCTTTGTCAGGAATGGCACAATCACGTCTCCCTCCAACAGTTCATTGCAATTGCACCAGTTCACCCTTAATCAGTTCCAATCATGGTTTTTGGACACGTTACAAATCTACCGCGTGTCATCATGTCGGCGCCTTGTAAGAATCGTTTAGTGTGTCCGTTACGTTGCGTTGCTTGCCTGAAGGGAAGGTTTCATGCTTTTCAGTCGGTCAACACGATTGTACCCAAATGAGATGGGTTATTCCAAAATCCTGAAAAAAGAAAAAAAACACTTGAGTGACCAGTTTCGATCGTCAAGTGATCATCATCAGATCCATTACACTTAGGCCCTTAAATTTATGCCAGAAAGTATAGGTGAACATATTTACAATATATACCCACTTAGTTGTAGTATGAATTATTTATATATTTATTATCGTATAACATTTAGTGCCGGGAGTGTCCGAGGACATGTTCGGGTCGCCAGAGGCTGTAGCTGCTTAAAGCGGACACCCATGGGGTGAGCTACAAGTTCCGTTCAATTTCAAGTAGTTCAAACTTTCGCTACCAGATGCCACTGATACGTCATGGTGAACGTTGGAACTTTGATAGATCGTTCCAACGAAATCTAACCTAGGAATTTAGCTTCACACAAGTTTAGTCTGTGGAAGGATCTTTTACATGCCATAAATCTATGACATGGGACCGCCGGGTTTACTTCCCCTCCGAAGGAAGGCATACTGAAGGATTTTAACGCTCTTAAAAAATCTAACGACTTCGGCTGGGTTTGTACCCGCGATCTTGGGCACAGCAGTTCAGCATGCTACCAACTACGCCACCGTAGCCGATGTAGTATGAGTTGAGATAATTCATCTCGTCAATATTATTTTGTTACTTGTGGTCTATGATGTGATGTTTTGTTAAAATACTGGAATTGTTTGGAGATTATTATTATTATTATTACCACTTAAGGGAGGCTAGACATGGCCATACGCTGTCACATTTGTACGACGTACACAGAAACTTAGGAATGCGAGAAGGGTATTTAAGACACTTTAGCCCACAGGAAGTTCCCCTAGTTGAGAGTAGATAGTGACCAAGATAACTGCGCTCACCAGGACAGCGCAAGAACCATCAGATAAGTAGACGGTACAATACGATCTAGGAGGCTACATAGCACAGTCGCTAGAGGCGCTGAGCTTCCAAGCGGGAGGGAGTGAGTTTGATCCCCACCCAGGTAGAGGATTTTAGGAACAAAACTACGACTTTCGGAAACGCAAATAGCCCTGGGATTCACTCAGCCTACACTAGAAATGAGTACCAGGGTAACTCCATGGAGCAAAGATGGCCGAGCGTGGAGCTGACAACTCCACCCCATCTATAGAGCATCCAGCGTTTAGAAAAGACTGTGGAGCCTTATGGCGACAGTGTTGCTAACTCTAGGCAGAGGTAGCGCTGACGTCATACGTTATGTTCACCCGCTTCGAGTACTGCGCTTTCGTAAGTTACTGAGACAACCACAACCCAGCAGCTACCTGAAATAGAACACGCCCAGGAAGGAGCAGTTTTGCAGGTGTTAACGGATTGGACCAGTATTAAGGATACTGTATGCGAAGAGAACCAATAACGACATTCATTTCGTTGTGATATGACGCATTACTGATTGGCAGATGTCGAGAGCATCACCCTTCCTTCCTTCTCGGATGTATGCAGATGATGTTAACAATTTTTATATCAGCAATACTGTTGATCATCACCTTTTTAGTCATTAGTTAGGCTGTGATTTAGTTTCTTTCAATTTTATTCTTGTTGTTTTGTTTAGATTAATATTTGAAATATTGTAGTGAGTTAGCCGTGCGGTTAGGGGCGCGCAGCTGTGAGCTTGCATTCGGGAGATAGTGGGTTGGAACCCAACTGTCGGCAGCCATGATTCGATCGAACAGAAAATAAAACAGACACCCAACAGTAACACCAATGACGGATAGCGCTTCAGAACTAATGTTGCCGGCGGAACTGAGCACGTGCTCCACTCCGGGCGAGCATGCAGCACAGGACGAGGCTCTTCTTTCCAGCGTGCTAACCTCGAAAATTTTTAAATTACTGAGACGTAATATAAGCGATACTTGTACGCAATAACAAAGGTAATCAGTTGGCAGATAATTGTAGGAAGCTATTATGACAAAAAATATATATGTTCAGAGTTCCTTCATGATAAAAGGTGAGGCAACAAAACCAGTGTAAGGGGGGTTTCCGTTAAAAGTAAAAGCCCATAAGACCCACAGTCTTTTGTAAACGCTGGATGCTCTATAGCGCCGATGTCACAGAAAGTGGAAGCCTCTACCTTCCACTACTCCCAGGACCTCCATGGCCTGTATGGAGTTGGCTTTGCTTTTGCTTTTACAATAAAACCTGCATTGGCCATTTAACTACAATCACATATTCACTCCAAACAAGCAAGTTTGGAGTTCAGTCACCACTTCCAGTATCTCAACAAAACATCACATAGACCACAATTAACAGATACTGACGAGTTGCATCATCTCAACTAATACTGCAACTAAATAAGTGTATATATTGTAAATATTTTCACCCATACTTTCTGAAATAAATTTACGGCCTAAGTCTAATTGATCTGATGATAATAATAATAATAATGATAACATCGTATGGCCTCGGGAGCTGGGTGCAAGCTTTGTTAATTGACACCCAGAGCGCAGCTTGCATGTCGAATTTCATCGCTCCTTGAGCGCTATGAAAGTCAAGGAGGATAGATATCTAAGCTCCATGACACTATAGCGCTTTCTAGAAGAGAAATGAGGAACTTTGTGTTGGTGGAAAATCCCGAGATTAATTTTGCCATTATGATGACTGCCTACTGAATTCAAATGGATTATTTAACATGCCAACATCGTATGACATGCGTATCGTGAATTTTTCGACTTTCAAAAGTCACTTACCACGGCCAGGAGCGAACCTGCAAGCTTGGGGTTGGCAGTCTGACACGATAACCACTCACCCACTTGACGATCGAAACTGGTCATCCAAGTGCATTTATTACTCCCATGTAAATTTTTTTCAGGATTAGGGAATAACCCATTTTTTTGGATAAATCGTGTTGCCCGACTGAAAAGCATCAAACGTTCGTTTACTAAGGCAATAATTAAAATTGCTTCAGACATCCTACTGTTGTCTGAACTGTGTATTATTTCAAGCAAGTAGCGCCACAAACGGAAAAGCAAACGGAGCGGATATTTGCGCATAATTCAACACTAGATTAGATGAGTATGATGGCCCATAGGACTTAGGGGAGGAGTGCTTACGTCTCGCAAGCACAAACTCGTGTGCAATGTTCGTGCACAGTCGGAATGTTTCGGTTTCGCTCGGGATTCCTAGAGCAGCAAAGAGCAACAGACAAACGACACTCCACATCCAAGTTCTGTACGATAACATACTTGGATCCCAAGGAATCAGGTCGAAAGGTATCTGCATATTTATAAGTTTTTATTAATTAATAAACTTTCTATAAGATATTACATTTATTATATACTAGCTGAAGTACCCGTGCTTCGCTACGCGTCATAAATAAATTAAAATGTGAAGGTGACAGTTAAAACAGGGGATAGGCGGGGTGCTGCGCAGAGGGAGATTAAGGATGGAACATTTTGTCCAACTACACCGTTCGGCGTTGACCGTGCTTTATAGCACAAATTTAGGTTTTACTCGCTAACCGTTGGAGATGCCTTTCGGATAGAAAATGTAATTTTAAACCTCGTATATGCCATCAAAAGTTTGCTAGTTCTTAGCGTTCACTTTTTATTTGAAATGGAAATATGAAAGTTTGAAACCAACGGGTGTAGTGACGTCACTAAAATGGTCGCCATCTTTAAATAGTGCAAAGTATTGAAATCAAAAGTAGCCTATATGTTAACCAGGTAAATCAGCTACTTCCATGTAAAATTCATGTAAGTCGGACCAGTGGTTCTTGCGTGATTGAGTAATACACTGACACACACCATCTAATTTTTAGCCTCGCTTCGCTCGCGTCATAGTCGTGTCATATTCTTATTCAATGACATGCAGGTTTAACCCCGTTAACACCCCTTTAGAACCTGAATATCCAAAAATCCCTCCTTAGTAGACTTTTTCGACACACAACAAACATATCCCCTTCTTCTAACTTTAATAGTTTTGATTGGTCGATGAAAGTGAACATCCAAAAATCCTTCCTTAGTGGACGTTTTTCTTCCAGAATTTCACCCATCCCCATAGGCCCCTTAAATTGGATTTATGAAAAAAAAACGGTCAAACACCTACTTATTTTAATTATTTATTCATTTATTTAATTTTAAGCTGATTGAAACTCGGAGAAAATCAAACTCCTCGCCTATGTCGTTTAACAGATACACGCTCCGTTAGGAATCATTCAACCCCCACTTTTCATCCCTTTCACCTCATAATATACACCACATCGAAAAACCATTAGACATGTGTCAGCTTATTTTTAATGATTAGTATAGCCTATATGCCAAGTATCACATCCCCAAATGAACCCTCTCACGAGATATTGTTATTCAATGAAATGCACGTTTACCCCCTTAACACCTCTTTAGAACCTGAATATTCAAAACTCTTTCCTTAGTGGACGTTTTCGACATACAACGAACTTATTCCCACAATTTCATGTTTCTAACTTAAATAATTTTGGCTGGGCGAAGATGAGTGAGTGAGTCACTCAGGATATTTTCTTTCATTTATTTTTGAGAATTTCACCCCTCCCCATGAACCCCTTAAATTGGATTTATGAAAAAAAAAACAGTCGAACACCTATTTACTTATTTAAAGCTGCTTTCCCCCAGAGTTTAATGAGTGAGTAAGTGAGTCAATCAGTTAGGACACTTCGTTTCCTGTTTCCCCCCCCCCCGAATTTCACTCCTCCCCATGCGCCCCTTAAATTGGATTTATGAAGAAATGGTCCAACACCTATTTACTTACTTTTAAGCTGCTTTTTCCGCTGAATTTCAAACTTATCGCCTATGTTGAATAAGAGATACAGTACACGCTCTGTTAAGAATCCTTCAACCCCCAATTTTCTCCCCTTTCACCTCATAATATACACCATATCGATAAACCCTTAGACATATGTCTGCTTATTTTGAATGCTTATTTTATATGCCGAATATCACATCCCCAAATGAAACAACTCGTGAGATATTGTTATTCAATGAAATGCAAGTTTAAACCCCTTAACACCCCTTCAGAACATGAATATCCAAAAATCCATCCTTAGTGGACTTTTTCGACATACAACGAACATATCCCCCAAAATTCAAGTTTCTAACTGCAATAGGTTTGCTGGGGGATGATGAGTGAATATCCAAAAATCCTTCCTTAGGGGACTTCTTTCCCCAGAATTTCATCCCTCCCCATGAGCCCCTTAAATTTATTTATGAAAAAACGATCGAACACCTATTTACTACTTTTTAATCTGATTTTTCTCCCTGAGATTCTTACGTTTTGCCTGTGTCTTTTAAGAGATACTTGCTCCGTTAAGAATCCTTCAACACTCACTTTTCACACATACACCTCATAATATACACCACATCGAAAAACCCTCAGACATGTGCCTTCTTATTCTTAATGATGAGTTTATATGCCTAGTATCTCATCCCAAAGGAAACCAATCGGGAGATACTGTTATTCAATTAAATGCAAGTCTACACCCTTAACACCCCTTTAGAACCAGAATATCCAAAATGCCTTCCTTAGTGGACGTTTTCGACATGCAACGAACATAGCCCCTTAATGTCATGTTTCTAACTTCAATAATTTTGGCTGGGGGATGATGAGTGAGTGAGTAAGTCAGGACATTTTCTTTCAATTACTTTTCAGAATTTCACCCCTCTCAAGAACCCCTTAAATTGGATTTATGAAAGAAACGGTCGAACATCTATTTACTTATTTTTGAGCTATTCTTGCCCTCTGAGTTTGATAAGTGAATGAGTTAGGACACTTTCTTTCCTGTTTTTTTTTCCCAGAATTTCACTCCTCTCCAAGGACCCCTTAAATTGGATTTATGAAAAAAAACGGTCGAACACCTATTTACTTATATTTTAAGCTGTTTTTTCCCGCCGAATTTCAAACTTCTCGCCTATGTCGTTTAAGAGATACACGCTCCGTTAAGAATCCCTCAACCCCCAATTTTCACCCCTTTCACCTCATAATATACACCACATCGATAAAGCCTAAGACATATGTCTGATTGTTTTAATGATTAGCATACATACCGAATATCACATCCCCAAAGAAACAACTCATGAGATATCGTTATTCAATGAAATGCACGTTTACCCCCTTAACACCTCTTTAAAACCCGAATAACAAAAATCATTCATTAGTTGACGTTTTCGTCATACAGCGAACATATTCCCAAAATTTCATGTTTCTAACTTTAATAGTCTTCGCTGGGCCTGATGAGTGAGTGAGTCAGACAAGACATTTTCTTTCAATTATATTTAACAGAATTTCACCCCTCCCCAAGGGCCCCTTAAATTGGATTGATGAAAAAACGCTTGAACACCTATTAAATTATTTTTTAAGCTGCCTTTTTCCCCTGAGTTTGATGAGTGAATGAGTTAGTCAGTCAGTTAGGTCACTTTCTCTCCTTTTTCCCCCAGAATTTCACCCCACCCCACTGGCTCCTTAAATTAATTTATGAAAAAAAAAACGGTGGAACACCGTTTTACTTATTTTTTGAGCTGATTTTTTTCGCTGAGTTTCAAATTTCTCGCCTATATCGTTTAGGAGATAGGCCTACACGCTTCGTTAGGAATCCTTCAACCTCCAATTTTCACCCCTTTCACCTCATAATAATACACCACATCGAAAAACCCTTAGACACACATCTGCTTATTTTTAATGATAAGTTTATATGCCGAGTATCACATCCACAAATGAAACCACTCGTGACATATTGTTATTCAATGAAATGCAGGTTTAACCCCCTTAAGACCCCTTTAGAACCTGAATATTCAAAACTCTTTCCTTAGTGGACGTTTTCGACATACAACGAACTTATTCCCACAATTTCATGTTTCTAACTTCAATAATTTTGGCTGGGCGAAGATGAGTGAGTGAGTCACTCAGGACATTTTATTTCATTTATTTTTTGAGAATTTCACCCCTCCCCATGAACCCCTTAAATTGGATTTATGAAAAAAAAACAGTCGAACACCTATTTACTTATTTAAAGCTGTTTTCCCCCTGAGTTTGATGAGTGAGTAAGTGAATCAATCAGTTAGGACACTTCCTTTCCTGTCCCCCCCCCCCCGAATTTCACTCCTCCCCATGCGCCCCTTAAATTGGATTTATGAAGAAATGGTCCAACACTTATTTACTTATTTTTAAGCTGCTTTTTCCGCTGAATTTCAAACTTATCGCCTATGTTGAATAAGAGATACAGTACACGCTCCGTTAAGAATCCTTCAACCCCCAATTTTCTCCCCTTTCACCTCATAATATACACCATATCGATAAACCCTTAGGCATATGTCTGCTTATTTTGAATGCTTAGTTTATATGCCGAATATCACATCCCCAAATGAAACAACTCGTGAGATATTGTTATTCAATGAAATGCAAGTTTAAACCCCTTAACACCCCTTCAGAACATGAATATCCAAAAATCCATCCTTAGTGGACTTTTTCGACATACAACGAACATATCCCCAAAATTTCAAGTTTCTAACTGCAATAGGTTTGCTGGGGGATGATGAGTGAATATCCAAAAATCCTTCCTTAGAGGACTTCTTTCCCCAGAATTCCATCCCTCCCCATGAGCCCCTTAAATTTGATTTATGAAAAAACGATCGAACACCTATTTACTACTTTTTTAATATGATTTTTCTCCCTGAGATTCTTACGTTTTGCCTGTGTCTTTTAAGAGATACTTGCTCCGTTAAGAATCCTTCAACACTCATTTTTCACACATACACCTCATAATATACACCACATCGAAAAACCCTCAGACATGTGTCTTCTTATTCTTAATGATGAGTTTATATGCCTAGTATCCCATCCCAAAGGAAACCAATCGGGAGATATTGTTATTCAATTAAATGCAAGTCTACACCCTAAACACCCCTTTAGAACCTGAATATCCAAAATGCCTTCCTTAGTGGACGTTTTCGACATACAACGAACATAGCCCCTTAATGTCATGTTTCTAACTTCAATAATTTTGGCTGGGGGATGATGAGTGGGTGAGTAAGTCAGTACATTTTCTTTCAATTATTTTTCAGAATTTCACCCCTCTCATGAACCCCTTAAATTGGATTTATGAAAGAAACGGTCGAACATCTATTTACTTATTTTTGAGCTGTTCTTGCCCTCTGAGTTTGATAAGTGAGTGAGTTAGGACACTTTCTTTCCTGTTTTTCCCCCCAGAATTTCACCCCTCTCCAAGGACTTTAAATTGGATTTATGAAAAAACGGTCAAACACCTATTTACTTATATTTTAAGCTGTTTTTTTTCCGCCGAATTTCAAACTTCTCGCCTAAGTCGTTTAAGAGATACACGCTCCGTTAAGAATCCCTCAACCCCCAATTTTCACCCCTTTCACCTCATAATATACACCACATCGATAAAGCCTAAGACATATGTCTGATTGTTTTAATGATTAGCTTACATACCGAATATCACATCCCCAAAGAAACAACTCATGAGATATCGTTATTCAATGAAATGCACGTTTACCCCCTTAACACCTCTTTAAAACCCGAATAACAAAAATCATTCATTAGTTGACGTTTTCGACATACAGCGAACATATTCCCAAAATTTCATGTTTCTAACTTTAATATTCTTCGCTGGGCCTGATGAGTGAGTGAGTCCGACAGGATATTTTCTTTCAATTATATTTAACAGAATTTCACCCCTCCCCATGGGCCCCTTAAATTGGATTGATGAAAAAAACGCTTGAACACCTATTAACTTATTTTTTAAGCTGCCTTTTTCCCCTGAGTTTGATGAGTGAATGAGTTAGTCAGTCAGTTAGGACACTTTCTCTCCTTTTCCCCCCAGAATTTCACCCCACCCCATTGACTCCTTAAATTAATTTATGAAAAAAAACGGTGGAAAACCGATTTACTTATTTTTTGAGCTGATTTTTTTCGCTGAGTTTCAAATTTCTCGCCTATGTCGTTTAGGAGATAGGCCTACACGCTTCGTTAGGAATCCTTCAACCCCCAATTTTCACCTCTTTCACCTCATAATAATACACCACATCGAAAAACCCTTAGACACTTGTCTGCTTATTTTTAATGATTAGTTTATATGCCGAGTATCACATCCAGAAATCAAACCACTCGTGAGATATTGTTATTCAATGAAATGCAGGTTTAACCCCCTTAAGACCCCTTTAGAACCTGAATTTTCAAAAATCCTCCCTTAGTGTATGGTTTTTACACACAACGAACATATCCCGAAAATGACTTGTTTCCAACTTCAATATTTTTGGCTGGGCGTTGATGAGTGAGTGAGTCAGGACATTTTCTTTCAATTTTTTTCTTCAGAATTTCACCCCTCCCGATGAACCCCTTAAATTTGAATGATCAAAAAACTGTCGAACACATATATTCTTATTTTTAATCAGTTTTTCCTCCTGAGTTTGAAGAGCGAGTGAGTCAATCGGTTACGACACCTTCTTTCCTGTTTTTTCCCAGAATTTCACCCCTCCCCATGGGCCCCTTAAATTGGATTTATGAAAAAAAAACGGTCAAACAACTATTTACTTATTTTTTATGCTGATTTTTTCCCGCTGAGTTTCAAACTCCTCGCCTATGTCTTTTAAGAGATACAGGCTCCGTTAGGAATCTTTGAACCCCCACTTTTCACCCCTTTCACCTCATAATATACACCACATCGAAAAACCCTCAGGCACGTGTCTTCTTATTTTTAATGATGAGTTTATATGCCGAGTATCACATCCCCCAATGAAACCAATCGGGAGATATTGCTATTCAATGAAATGCTGGTCTACCCCCTTAACACCCCTTTAAAACCTGAATATCCAAAAATCCTTCTCTTAGTGGGCGTTTGCGGCCCTTGAGGAAGCTGCATACCAAATTTCATTCCAATCCGTTGGGTGGTTTCTGAGATTTCGTGATGAATGTGTGAGTGATTGAGTGAGTGAGTGAGTGGTATTTGACAAATATCTAGTAGATAGTGTCAAGTCTTTGTTATGCTATACTCGGTTGACAGTGCTGTGTGAGCAGTTGAGTAACTAACGGTATTTCAAGTAAAGATCCTCATTTTCTATACCGGTAGTGCAGAGCGCAACTGGCATCCAGTCGGCCGTGTCTCGACTTGAGCTATGTTGCCATGGAAACTATCTGCCTTGCCATTCCTTCATGAGTATATTTTATGATTTGATTAGCCTGTGCTTGAGTGCAAAAGGGCTGAAATCAGAAGAATGAGAAAGACTATCGAAAATTTATGTAGCCAGCGGTTCCTTCTGGGTCCTAAACTATGTGTATGCAAAATTTTGGTTGAGATTGGTGAAATGGTGTAGATTTGTATACGGAACCAACCCACCCACATACATATATACATACATACAGACTTTCACTTTTATATATAAGATGCATATATACAGTATAACAGATTGACTCTGGGGGGTCCATTTATCAGTTTTTCGATAACCACCACGTGATTTTTTTTTAATTAGGCCATTTTACGACCCATTGTATTTTATTTTTTTAATAATGAAAAGTCTATGATATATTTCCCTTATACCAGTTTAATCAAACATAAATATTTTTACATAAAAGTACACCAATAATATAGGTAATAAATTTATTATCTTACAACCAAAAATTATTTTAAAAAAATTTCCCTAAATTTATTATTTTTTAAATTAAAAACTTCATAAAATCAATTAACGCTCCAATACTTAAGATTTTCATTTAAAAAGCAAACTTTTATATTAAATTTTATCAATTTCACCTCCTTCTAAAATAGAAAAATCTAATCACAATTCTTTTTAAATTTCTTATCCTAAAAATGCCGAAAAGAAGGATGTTAAAAATATTTATAACATTGTAGGGTATCGCAATCTTTATTCTTATTATATATATATATATATATATATATATATATATATATAACCATTAATAATACAAAATAGTCATGAAACTAGCTTTAAGTATACCTGAAAAAAAAACAGGCTTGGATGAAGGCATTACAATCGATATTTCAGATCTAACTGAAATCATTCGACATTTAGCCATACGGATTAAGATGGGTAACAATAACATAACAATTTCGCATATAAAGTGTGACAGATGTATCGGGCCTGCTTGGTAATCTAAGGGCCTTGGGTTCAATTATTCTTCTTTCATATGGCAGAAATGTAAGTTATGTTCCTCTATGATCAGCCTGAAGCCTCCGCCATCTTTGGTTGATACAGAATTGGCCCAAGATCCTGATCTGCTTCATTAAATGCGCATGCGTAAGTTGGTACAGAACTTGGATGTAGAGTATATCGTGTCCATGGAGGAAATAATAAGAGGAGATGTCCTGAGCTCGTTTGAGTGAAGCCAAGCGCTGTGTCCAAAGTGGGCGTAACCTTAACTTGTATTCGGTGTTCCGTGACTTCATATGGTCGCACGAATCGAATACGTGTTCTGTTTATTCATTTTAAGGTTCGTATTCATGAATATCAAAATGTGTACGAACAGTGAATGAAAGTGGCTGTACTCGAAATTAGGCCTACTGTAAAAACTTAAAAATCAATTTGGTGTAAATGCCGTGATTAGTTCGGCATCATTATGATAGTTCCCAAGATGTTCCTCTTTGGTATAACTCGCACCTTCAGACACTTATAATCAATTTAATCAGCGTGTCAGCGTACTATTACGTTTTGCCGCGTCTTTCTTACAAAAGTAACCTTGCATAGGTGCTCTCATATTTCTATTTAATTTGGCTTTTAAAACGATAACGCAGCTTATTTGTGCCAAGTACCGAGATGTACAGAGTGTATTCTGCCTATCCAAGAAAAAATCTTGACTTGTCATTGCAGTTTTATGTCACTTAACTCCAAGACTAGTTGGAGTGGTTTACGGCTTTAAGCATTGGAACAGCCATTTTCTTGCTACCCAAAGTGGGCGTGCCGTTTGGCTTCAGCAGCATGCACTCGGCAGCGCAGTGAAGGCATCTCTTCCGTTCTTTCCTCCATGATCGTGTCTGTTGCTTTTTGCTGCTGTTTGAATCCCGAGCGATTCCGAAACATTCCGACTGTGCACGAATAATGCACAGGAGTTTGTGCTCGCGAGACGTATGTGGGGAGGAGTCAGTGTGCGCCTAAGGCTAAAGAGTTTGGTGACCCCTGATCTAAACGATCAATTGTACAATCGGTGAAAGCGGCTAACGAGAAGATTATCATATTTTCAGAGTCTAATCATGAACCAAGGTCTTTCGAACATAGCGCTCCTGAGTTAATTGTTCCTCGTCACGCATGCTCTGGTCTATTTGGAGGACGATAGTCGCGAGCTATTATTTGATTACATGGGTTGCAAGAATATTTGAATTGATTGCCCGACCTCAGAGCTCCTGGAAGAGCGTCTGCCCGTAATACATCACTGCCGGAACAGTTGCCGAACATGCGACCATGCATGAGTCACGAGACCGCGCGCGCGGACCATCAAGGAATTCACATCGCCCCACTTGAACTCACCCCAGAAACTGTTACAAAGTTTGTTGTTGTTGATTGATTCAGCGTCTTTGTAACATCGTGCTCATGTAGCCCCGTGTACTTGGGTGTGCGTGTGTGTGGGGAATTTGTCTGATAACCTGTGCTATTGTAATGGCTGTATCAGTGTGTGTATTTGCAATTGAGGTGAGAATTGGGAAGGAAGCGGCCGAGGCTGCAGGTTAGGAACCATCCCAGCATTCGCCTGGAGTAGAAGTGGCAGGAAACAACAGAAGACCATTTCTAGGATGGCAGAGGTGGACTCGAACCCTCGTCTTCTCAGTTTTGTCTCAGGAGGAAAAGTTGACCCCGTTCCGGCACTCAGACCAAATTAAATTTCTTGACGGAGCCAGGAATCTAATCTAGACCGTTAGCCGGTACACCATGTTGGTGTTGCTTAGGGGCTGTGACATCGTGGTCATATAAACCCGTGTATTTGGGTGTGTGTGTGTGTGTGAAATATGTGTGACAACCTGTGTCATTGTGGTGACTGTACTAATGTGTGTATTTGTAAGTTCGGGATAGGATTCGGAAGTTGGTGGCCGTGGCCTTAAATTAGGAATCATCCTAGCATTTGCCAGGGGTAGAGGTGGGAATCCATGGAAAACCACTTCCAGGTAGGGAAATGAACCCGGACCTCCAGGGTGACAACCAAGAACGTTTGCCACTACACCACGATGTGGTCTCCCAGGAGGTAAACTTGAGACTAATTTGCAGGGTCCACCTCGTGCTGTAGCGGCTAAAATTCTTGGCTGTCACCCCGGAAGTCCACGTTCGATCCTACCCACAGCCATCCTGAAAGTGTTTTTCCATGTCTTTGCACTGAAAAGAGTTTGTATGATAGCCTCTGTTATTGTTATGTCTGTAGTATAATGTGTGTATTTGTTATTGAGGTGGTCTTCATATATTTTAATTTGACTCCCTTTTCTTTTCAGACACTCCCAAGAGCACGAGGTTACAATGACCAAGACATCAGAGTCCCAAATTCGAACATTCAACCCCTCCCCCGGGGCTCACATCTAGTGGGACCTTTTGGCGACCATGGGACCCCAACTGAGTCCGGCAGTGATTCCCCTTACTTTTGCCGGACTCCTCTCCGTCTTCTTTCCTCTCAACCTCACTTGGTCAACTCTTGTTCTCTTCCCACCCCATGGTATTAGGGTATCCGAGGCCTAGGGAGTCACTTTTTTCCCACCTTAATAGGCCCTTCTCTCATCTTTTCTGTTCCCTCATTCTTCGAGGGGTCAGCCTTTTCATTATATCTCTTGCCTTCTGCTCAAGGCCCTCAAGGAGGCAGGGTGTATGTAGCTCCACCGTGTCTGGTGCTCCCTGAATAGTGCTACACCGTCAAGGGCTCACAACTGGTGAGTTCGGGAGTTGGCGACCCCGAGTGATTCCTGAGCTGGGCCCGATTTTTTCTCCCGTTTCCCATTGCCGTTGGGGCGGGCCCTCTCCTCTTTCCCCTTTCCTATCAGCCTTTGATGGCTCTCCGTCTTTCTAAGTCCCTCAATCCTCCTTTTCGAAGGTTGAGGGCATTTATTTATCCTTTCTTTTATTTCCCTTACTCTTCTTTTCTTCTCCTAGTTTGTAATCTGTAGTTAGTTAGTTAGTTAGTTAGTTAGTTTTAATTTATTATAGGCTCATTTTTCATGATCTCCCAAACCATTAGGGGCCGATAACCTACAGGGTTTTTGTATTTGCTTGGCAAGGACATTCTCGCTCACGCGCTCTGCCAGTGACAGCTCAGTTCCCGACGACCACGCGTGCATATATGCGCTAGAAGACGGTGCTTAAAATCAATATCTTGAATTTTTACTCACCATATTTACAGTAGATGCTGAAAATGTTCCTCATCCGCTGCCAAACATAATCGGCATCTCCTTATTACATTTCCGGTTACTCCGGTTAATTTAGCTTCAGTAAGGAAACAATGACGTCTATTTTTATTGTTTGCTGAACCTGTAGGTTTGTATCTCTTAGCCAGTTGATTTATTGTCCAATTTATAGGAATGGGTCTCCCTGAAAATTTCTCTCGAAACTTTTGTCTTGTTCTAGCGCAAGATTTCCTGAACTTTGTGTACGTATTGTGCAGATATACACGTTCACGTAACGAATATTTCACATAAGGTATTACAGCGCTGTACAAAATCACAATGAAACACGATGCAATACTATATACAGTACACAGGAGCTTTATAAAACACCCAATTAGTTCGGAGCTCACACGTCTAATGCAGCAAGTGCGTGGGAATACGGCCGGCGAACCGTGCGCGCCAACCTGTAGCAGCCGGTGAAGGTCGAGCGGAATCACCTTGCCAAGCAAAAATCAAGACCCTGTAGATGCTAGGCCCCTTAAAACAAATTATCATCATCATCATCATCATCGAACATCAACAGCAATAAAACATGTAGGGTATAATGTTTTATGGAGGTGTCTTGTCGTCATTGTCAGCTACACACACCCCAAGATTGTCATCGCAGAAACACAGGTTATCAGACAAGTTCAACACGGGGCTGTTGACCTTGATGCCCCAAATCCCTATAAAAACAACAGCATCTTCGTGGTGAGGTCATTAGCCGCTATGTGATAAACAAGGTGTCTGTCCTTGGACCACATTTTGTGATTCATTAGCCAGTGTCGGGACAGGAGAGCTGACCTGTTGGTTGTCCCAGCTGCATAGAGCGCGATCAAAATAGCCTGGCCACGAGTTCCAGAAAGTCGGCACTGTTCGCGAATGACGTCACAAGAAGGCAGTGATCTACGTCACTTGTTACATGTTTTATTCTAATTCTTTATCCATGAATAGATCCTCTTCAGACACAGGACACACATAACTACTACTCGTATGCAGTGACAAGCAAAACATCTTGGGAAGGTGAATGCAGGAAGAAAGTAAGAGTCTGGTGCCAGTAAACCAGACTCCTTTCACTCTAGTTTGAGGGAAGATACTTTAGAGGGTAATAATAATAATAATAATAATAATAATAATAATGGGTTGAGAGAATTTACTTCTGGCTATAGTATATCAGATAACTGATAGCCAGAGTATTTACAGTGCAATGGTTTTTAGTTTTGGAAGTACAGAGAGTCCAGTTTGTATGTATCGGAGACCCTCGCTAGCCCGCTTGCCTGCGGCGCGAGCCTGTCTCCCGCCACGCACTTTGCCGTTATGCGGCGCTTGCGCGGCATTGAGTCGTTGGGTATAGAAATCTGTACTTAAATTTGTACTTCAATGTGATCCTTGATCAATTTTTTGACGAACTGACTTACGGAGAGCGATTGTCAACTTATTTTCAACAAGATTCTGCCACTGCTCACACTGACGAAGCATTCATGACTGAATTGCGTCGTATTTTTAGTACTAGGATTATAAGTCAGAACGTGTGGCCCCCGTGAAGCCCAGGCTTATCACCAAGTGACCTTTATTTGTGGGGGAAGCTTAAAAATAGAGTGTATGCGAAAAACCCTCACACTATAAATGAGCTTAAAGACTATATTACAGCTGAAATACAGTCAATCGGTGCTGAGGAACTTCAGAGAGTAAATGCCAGTTTCATAAAAAGGTGCCAGCGATGTGTAGCAGTGAATGGTGAACATTTTCAGCACCAGCTGTGAACTAGGTAAGTACAAATTCCTATACTCAATAACTCAGAGCCGCGCTGGCGCCGCATAACGGCAAAGTGCGTGGCGGGAGGCAAGCTCGCGCCGTCGGCGAGCAGGCTAGCGAGGGTCTCCGATACATCCAAACTAAACTCTCTGTGTATAATTTGGTTAATTCATTAATTATTAACTACGGGCTGTGCAAATTAAGATAGAGGAGTAGCAGATCTTCTCAGCTTAGGTTCGGGTCAGGAAGTGAACTTTGGTCATTGTTGGCCAGTCACAATCCTGCCGATGCTCTAGATGTTATTATTGTCGCTTCGCTCACCATGGTTTAGCTGTGTGTGATTTTGCAGTGTGTGTAATGATTTTAAGTTATGCAGCAGCTTCGTAATTTAAGGTGAAAAATAGAATACCTTGAGTAGGTTGAAGTTAAGTAGTGCTTTAGGAGCGATGAAAAGTAAAGACTGTAGTAGGTTTGGCAATAAATTGCTTGAGGAAGGCCTCAGCTACCACCTCATATGGTTAATATTTGTGAAAAGTATTTGTGTCTAGTGTAATTGTGGCGTAATGACTGTCACTGGAGCGGGCAGTTTGAATTTCGTAGTGCTGTGCGCTGAATGGCTGGAGGTGTGCTCTGATTGGTTGTTGTCTGTATGAAGTTTAAAAGTACTTGTAGGTAAAAATATTGCTGTTTAATATGTAGACCTTCACTATTTAATATTACTAGCGGACCCGTGTGAGAAATCTTGCATGTTCATAAACCACACTTCGTGGTTTATAATGAGAGACTTAAGGAGAAAGGTTGTTATATTTTTATTTCAACCAAATGATTATAGAAGACTCTTTTACATTTCAGTTAGAATTCCAAGTTCTTTGTTCACTGGGGGCGTGGTGGCACAGCGGTCAAGCTGTTAGCCTCTCACCACGGCAGACTGGGTTTGATTCCCGGTCAATGCATATGAGATTTTCAAAGTGAAATGCCATGTCCTGTGGTTCGGATTCCACGTAAAAAGGAGGTCCCGTGGCCCATGATCTCGAGATTAACGGTCACGTAAAATTACAATCTTCCTTTTTTCTTTGTTCCCTAACTTAAGAAGGCAATCTCTGAAAATTGGATCATCATAACACTCACCGGTTCTTCGTTGAGTACTCTTTTTCTGTTTCTGAAATCCATGCAAAATGATAAAGGAAAGACCTCAGAATGTTAAAATGACATGAAACAGGCATCACAGCGGCCAAAATATGAAGTGTAGAGCAATTATGGAGCGTATTTTCCTACAGCAACAGTATCTGCAAATCGCACACTTCGTACATTTTTTGAAAGTCGTTTTTAAAGAAATTATAGATATTTATGAAATTTGAATGCAATACGTCACTGCTAATGTCTATTATCTTTCATTTGAATGCTCATTTGTCATGACCGGTCGCTTGTGAGCGCCGCAGGAGGGATGCATACTACTGAAAAAATATATATGATTTTTCTCGGCAGCAGTTCGTTTTATGTGTATCCTGAACTGTCATTCTCTCCTATAATATTCCTATTTCTATAAGGTCGGTAGGAGAAGAGAGATGAGTATTATTTTGGTGGGTAGTTTTTACGGCCGGATGCTCTCCAAACACTTAGTTTATGAGGGTGCTATTGAGAGAAAAAAGAATGTGTGGAGATGAATTAAACTCGGCAAGAAGATGGAAAGAAGCGGTCATGGCCTGCTAGAAAATACCGTCCCAGTTTCGCCTTTATTTGAAAAGGACATACCATGGAAATCCATTTCAAAAATGTCCGACTGAGTGATTCGAACCCATTCGTTTTCCTAGTCCGTAGTTACTCAGGCCCTATGGCCATCACTTGTGGCTGTAACTATCCCGATCGGCAACTGCACTGTATAATTTTAATTCGTGTGTCTTAAAATATGTGTATTTTTGCCATTATTTAATAAGAAAGAAAGAAAGAAAGACAGTACCAGAAAATCTTCGATGGAAATTTTGTCTTGAGTCTGGAAAGGATAATTCACCACCATTAATAAACAAATCTTTATTTGTTTGTATATAAGAAAAATTTCAGTGATCAGTTTCACATTGTTGCACCCCTAGACACAATAGAGAATCTTTGCAAATTAACATCAACACCAATTTATAATAGTTTTACGACTCTCAGTATTTATTGAAGGCAGTAAAAATGTTTTCCAAGATTATAAAAGTATCTTAACTATTGAAAATGGACACTACTGGCCTATATCAATCAAATAAACGAAAAGGCCTATTTGATAGACGTTGCTGTCCCACTTAGTTAAAATATGCAAATTACCCACGCTCAGAAAGCAAAACAAGTACGCACCGTTGGTTGAGGAAAAAGAAAACTATGGGGACTAAAATGAGTGGGAATTTCACCAGTAGTGATCCCTTCCACTGGAGTTGTTCCAAAGACGATGGTAATGGCTTTCGAGGCGCCAAAAATGAAACACCTGATTGCCAGAATACAGACGGCAGTGCTGCTGGATACTTGTCATATTCTTAAGCTATTTTACAGAAGGCAGTGGATTGCCAGAATACAGAAGGCAGTGCTGCTGGATACTTGCCATATTGTTAAGCTATTCTACAGAAGGCAGTGCTGCTGGATACTTGTCATATTGTTAAGCTATTTTACAGAAGGCAGTGAATTACCAGAATACAGGAGGCAGTGCTGCTGGGTAATTGTCGTATTGTCAGGCTATTTTACAGAAGGCAGTTTTTTTTGGTCGTGTGGCCTCCTGAGAGGCCGAGTGCAGGTCTTTCTAGTCGACGCCCGTGGACGACCTGCGCCTCGGAATGAGAGGTGGAATGGATGAAGATGAATGGAACTGGGCAAGGATGTGGAAGGAAGCGGCCGTGGCCTGTCAGAAGGTACCGTCCCAGCATTTGCCTGGTGTTGAAAATGGGAAACCACGGAAAACCATTTCAAGGACGGCTGACGGTGGGGCTCGAACCCACGCGTCTACCAAGTCAGCAGAGAGCTTGGCCCTATGGCCTAACGTTGCGCTTTAACCTGCGTAGCCACTACTGTCGATACAGAAGGCAGTGGCTTACCAGAATACAGAAGGCAGTGCTGCTGCTGCTGGGTACTTGTCGTATTGTCAGGCTATTTTACAGAAGGCAGTGGATTACCAGAATACAGAAGGCAGTGCTGCTGGCTACTTGTCATATTGTTAGGCTATTTTACGTAAGGCATTGGATTACCAGAATACAGAAGGCAGTGCTGCTGGCTACTTGTCATATTGTTAGGCTATTTTACAGAAGGCAGTGGATTACCAGAATACAGAAGGCAGTGCTGCTGGATACTTGTCATATTGTTAAGCTATTCTACAGAAGGCAGTGGATTGCCAGAATACAGAAGGCAGTGCTGCTGGATACTTGCCATATTGTTAAGCTATTCTACAGAAGGCAGTGCTGCTGGATACTTGTCATATTGTTAAGCTATTTTACAGAAGGCAGTGGATTACCAGAATACAGAAGGCAGTGCTGCTGGATACTTGTCATATTGTTAAGCTATTCTACAGAAGGCAGTGGATTGCCAGAATACAGAAGGCAGTGCTGCTGGATACTTGTCATATTGTTAAGCTATTTTACAGAAGGCAGTGGATTACCAGAATACAGAAGGCAGTGCTGCTGGCTACTTGTGATATTGTTAGGCTATTTTACAGAAGGCAGTGGATTACCAGAATACAGAAGGCAGTGCTGCTGGATACGTGTCATCTTGTTAGGCTATTTTACAGAAAGGAGTGCTGCTGGATACTTGTCGTATTGTTAGGATTTTTCACAGACAGCAGTGGATTGCCAGAATACAGAAGGCAGTGCTGCTGGCTACTTGTCGTATTGTTAGGATTTTTCACAGACAGCAGTGGATTGCCAGAATACAGAAGGCAGTGCTGCTGGCTACTTGTGATATTGTTAGGCTATTTTACATAAGGCATTGAATTACCAGAATACAGAAGGCAGTGCTGCTGGCTACTTGTGATATTGCTAGGCTATTTTACAGAAGGCAGTGGATTGCCAGAATACAGAAGGCAGTGCTGCTGGATACGTGTCATATTGTTAAGCCATTTTACAGAAGGCAGTGGATTGCCAGAATACAGAAGGCAGTGCTGCTGGATACTTGCCATATTGTTAAGCTATTCTACAGAAGGCAGTGCTGCTGGATACGTGTCATATTGTTAGGCTATTTCACAGAAGGCAGTGCTGCTGGATACTTGTCATATTGTTAGGCTATTTTACAGAAAGGAGTGCTGCTGGCTACTTGTCGTATTGTTAGGATTTTTCACAGACAGCAGTGGATTTCCAGAATACAGAAGGCAGTGCTGCTGGCTACTTGTCGTATTGTTGGGATTTTTCACAGACAGCAGTGGATTGCCAGAATACAGAAGGCAGTTCTGCTGGCTACTTGTGATATTGTTAGGCTATTTTACATAAGGCATTGAATTACCAGAATACAGAAGGCAGTGCTGCTGGCTACTTGTGATATTGCTAGGCTATTTTACAGAAGGCAGTGGATTACCAGAATACAGAAGGCAGTGCTGCTGGATACGTGTCATCTTGTTAGGCTATTTTACAGAAGGCAGTGGATTGCCAGAATACAGAAGGCAGTGCTGCTGGATACTTGTCGTATTGTTAGGATTTTTCACAGACAGCAGTGGATTGCCAGAATACAGAAGGCAGTGCTGCTGGATACGTGTCATATTGTTAAGCTATTTTACAGAAGGCAGTGGATTGCCGGTATACAGAATGCAGTGCTGCTGGATGCGTGTCATATTGTTAAGCTATTTTACAGAAGGCAGTGGATTACCAGAATACAGAAGGCAGTGCTGCTGGATACGTGTCATATTGTTAGGCTATTTTACAGAAGGCAGTGGATTGCCAGAATACAGAAGGCAGTGCTGCTGGATACTTGTCATATTGTGAACCGGGTAAAGGGTTCAATTGTTAGGCTATTTTACAGAAGGCAGTGGATTGCCAGAATACAGAAGGCAGTGCTGCTGGATACGTGTCATATTGTTAGGCTATTTTACAGAAGGCAGTGGATTACCAGAATAGAGAAGGCAGTGCTGCTGGATGCGTGTCATATTGTTAGGCTATTTCACAGAAGGCCGGAATACAGAAGGCAGTGCTGCTGGATACGTGTCATATTGTTAGGCTATTTCTCAGAAGGCCGGAATACAGAAGGCAGTGCTGCAGGATACGTGTCATATTGTTAGGCTATTTCACAGAAGGCCGGAATACAGAAGGCAGTGCTGCTGGATACGTGTCATATTGTTAGGCTATTTCACAGAAGGCCGGAATACAGAAGGCAGTGCTGCTGGATACGTGTCATATTGTTAGGCTATTTCTCAGATGGCCGGAATACAGAAGGCAGTGCTGCTGGATACGTGTCATATTGTTAGGCTATTTCACAGAAGGCCGGAATACAGAAGGCAGTGCTGCTGGATACGTGTCATATTGTTATGCTATTTCTCAGAAGGCCGGAATACAGAAGGCAGTGCTGCTGGATACGTGTCATATTGTTAGGATATTTTTATCACAGTGAGATTGATATCTTATTCTGAGATCCATATCTTGTAGACTGAGTTGTACCATATTATGAGAAGTTAAAGATAGTAATAAGAACAATAATAATAATAACCATAAATATCTACAGTGAGATTCTTCTCTACAGATTGGAACCTCGCAGAGGCCGCGTGGTGGACAAGCCGCTGTGTGTGGTACCGAATCGAGCAAGGCACTGGCGTTAGCAGCAGCGTAGTGCCCAACTAGTTCAACACGTTTACACGTTTAACGTATTTAATAATCATCATTTCTTACATGAATTTCAGAGTAGTTGCTGGAAATGCTGTCCTTCATTTTCTAAAAACACATTGCACCTAGTCTATGTAGGAAGTTTTGGTACACTCGCTGTAATTCATCCTCACTGATATTCCGTATCGGTGCAGTTATTTCGTTCTCGAGAGTCTCCAGAATACGCGGAATGTTTGTTTGAGGTTCCCCCCACAAGTAAGAATCGTACGGCGCTGAAGTGTACGAACACATTTACATTTCTCGAGAAGATACGTTTTCACTAGCAAATTTCACCATGTTTACGGGATACAGGATAGGCTACAGTATTTTACAGCAATTCATCATATTATCACAACCATGGTGTCTTGCCAGATGGGAATGTAGCCTAATCAAACTCTGACCACATCTGGGGCTTCCTGATCCCGCTGCTGTGTAACGGTAGATGCTAGTCAACTGGCGCTGACTCAACGCTCTCCACCCATCACACGGCCTTGGGATCACGACAATTCGTCCCGATCATTTTGTCCCGCGACGATTGGTGATTACAATTATTTTCGTCCCGCGACGATTGGTCATTCAAACAATTCGACCAGTTCATTGTTGTGACTCCTAACAACGGCACACGCCCCTTGAAGACGCCAGAACGGCCAGATGGCCAGGTTCGTTCTCTCTGAGCGCGACAAGCAAAAGCTTATATAAAAATGTTTTCCTTTCACTAAGCACGCAGAGAGTTTGACTACAGTTACATGGCGATGTGAAAATAGAAAAGAATGCTCCGGGAGAGTTGTACTCCAAAAACATTCCAACCAAGTAGACAAGTCAACCGAACACAGCCATGCTGCCGATTGGGGTAACTTTAAATGATTCAAAGCACTCAAGTGGCACTCAAGTAAATCAAGGCACTAATTTGGACGTATGTAATATTTTTGTTCAGGGAAGTCCCAAGTGCTTGAAGCTGTTCAGAAAATAAAGGAAGCCGCGGAATACAGCAACGAGCCGACATCATCAATTCTAGATCGAGTTCTAGAAAAAACATCAGATACTGCTGTGGTAAAGCTCCCAAAAGAGGCATCACCAAAGAGAACAATACAGCGAACAAATATTACCCGATACAAGTCTATACAATGACGAATTATCCTTTGGGACCAATTAACAGGGGCCAATTGTCGTGGGACAAGTTGCTCGTGGTGAGTTGTCATGGACCCACACGGCTTCAGAGAGGTTCCATCCTACAGGGAAGGCTCTCACTGTAGAAGTAAACGATAAATCAATATTTCTTAAACTTCAATATCGTTACAAACAAATTCTCTTTCCTCGGAAACGACATAACAGTTCCATAGAGTCTTGGCAGCTGGTATTGGAGAAAAGGAACATTACAGTTTTTGTTAGCGTTCCTTGTGGTTTCGCGGTCTTGGAAATTGGATTTGTGTCGATAATAGAAAATATGTATTGTTCTTCCCTCTTGGGCTGTGTTCTGGAGGATAAATAAATAATGCTTCTTCTGAGCACCGGATTGATATGAAGTGGAGAAAACTTGGAGCGTTTGTTTTGTAATACAGGCAAGTTTCTAAACAAATGTGAGAGAAGTTTTATAGGTTTATTCAATTTTAATACTACGACAGACAGAGCGACCATTTTCAAAAGCGATTTATATCGTCTCCGCATCGGATATACAAACATCTTTTGTACAATAAATTGTGAGAAGAAAAACAATAGGGGAAACTCTGCTAACTCCGTGGTACGGCAATTTGCGCAGTACTTGAAATATATTTGTTAGCCTATTTTCATTTTATGAAAAAACAAGATGTTCAGTAAAGAACATATAGCCTACTTTCTCCTAAATGCATGGGTATTGTTATAACTCTTTGTCCTTTTCAAGGAGTATGATTGAATGTTGGTTGTAGGAGCTTGTTGAAATACAACGTGCTATAGGGATATTAAACATGAATATGAGGTGCCCTTTGCTAGTGCTACCTCTGTACCAAATTTCGTTCAATTCGGTTTCACCGTGTTTGAATTGATAGGGGGAATCGATTTGCACACATACTTGGCCACCATCTGCAAACTATTGGGCTGATGTTCTTGCAGTTTGGTCAGAATATGTTTCCCACATAAAGATATGGTGTTGCAAAATTAGGAAGAGACTAGATTATTAGGTTGGTCGTAATTACATTTTAGCTTTTAACATTTGGGTGGCCGCGATTACGTTTCCATCAAGATAGCGGTGATATAAAACATGACACTGAGGTGCCCTTTGCTAGTGCTACCTCTATACCAAATTTCGTTCCATTTGGTTTCAGCGTGTTTGAATTAATAGGGGGAATCGATTCTGACACAAAGATGGCCGCCATCCGCAAACTATTAGGCGAATGACCTATTAGATTGGTCAAAGGATGCTCCCTCCATAAAGGTATGTAGTTGCAAAATTTGGTAGAGATCGGATGATTAGGTTAATCGTAATTTGATTTAAGCTTTGAACATTCGTGTGGCCGCCATTACGTTTCAGTCAAGATGGCGGCGATATAAAACATGACACTGAGGTTCCCTTTGCTAGTACTACCTCTGTACCAAATTTCGTTCCATTCGGTTCCACCGTGTTCGAATTAATAGGGGGAATCAATTTTGACATAAAGATGGCCTCCATCCGCAAACTATTAGGTGAATGACCTATTAGATTGGTCAAAGGATGCTCCCTCCATAAAGGTATGTAGTTGCAAAATTTGGTAGAGATCGGATGATTAGGTTAATCGTAATTTGATTTAAGCTTTGAACATTCGTGTGGCCGCCATTACGTTTCAGTCAAGATGACGGCGATATAAAACATGACACTGAGGTGCCCTTTGCTAGTGCTACCTCTGTACCAAATTTCGTTCCATTCGGTTTCACCGTGTTTGAATTAATAGGGGGAATTGATTTTCACACAAAGATGGCCGCCATCCGCAAACTATTAGGCTAATGACCTATTCATTTGGTCAACGGATGCTTCCTTTATAAGGGTATGTTGTTGCAAAATTTGGTAGAGATCGGATGATTAGGTTAATCGTAATTTGATTTAAGCTTTGAACATTTGTGTGGCCGCCATTACGTTTCCGTCAAGATGGCGGCGATATAAAACATGACACTGAGATGCCTTTTGTTAGTACTACCTCTGTACCAAATTTCGTTCCATTCGGTTTCACCGTGATCGAATTAATAGGGGGAATCGATTTTCACATAAAGATGGCCGCCATCCGCAAACTATTACGCTGATGACCTATTGGTTTGGTCAAAGGATGCTTCCTTTATAAGGGTATGTTGTTGCAAAATTTGGTAGAGATCGGATGAATAGGTTAATCGTAATTTGATTTTAGCTTTGAACATTTGTGTGGCCACCATTACGTTTCCGTCAAGATGGCGGCGATATAAAACATGACACTGAGGTGCCTTTTGTTAGTACTACCTCTGTACCAAATTTCGTTCCATTCGGTTGCACTGTGTTCGAATTAATAGGGGGAATCGATTTTCACACAAAGATGGCCGCCATCCGCAAACTATTACGCTGATGACCTATTGGTTTGGTCAAAGGATGCTGCCCCCATAAAGGTATGTCGTTGCAAAATTTGGTAGAGATCGGATGATTAGGTTAGTCGTAATTTGATTTAGGCTTTGAACATTTGTGTGGCCGCCATTACGTTTCCGTCAAGATGGCGGCGATATAAAACATGACACTGAGGTGTCCTTTGCTAGTGCTACCTTTGTACCAAATTTCGTTCAATTCGCATTCACCGTGTTCGAATTGATAGGGGGGGACAGACATTCAGAGTACACACACTCACACACACACAGACACACAGACACACACACACACACAGACTCACACACACACATACACACACACAGACAGACACACTTTTTTCGCCCTGTGTTGATCTCATAAGTCTACTTTCATTTTTTGCAAAAATCGAAAGTAGGCTAAAAAAATAGGCTTATGAGATCACCTTTTGTCTGTGTGTGCGTGTGTGTGTGTGATGGTGTGTGTGTGTGTCCCCTAATAAATTCTAAACGGCTGGAACTATTTCAATGAAAGTCGGTAGGATCATAGCAACATTTCGGCCAACCCCGACCGTGCCCTTCAAATTTTATTGTTTCTCACCAACATGGCGGCTGTGCGAAATATTTCACCAACATTCAGTATCTCCGAAACTGTTACCGATATCACCCTGAAAATTTTTACGGTGATAAAGGGAACTACTAGAAGTTCACCTATGTGACTTTCAAACACATGGTAACTACAAAACCAACATGGCGGCCAAGCGAAGTTGAGACTTTTAAATAGACTTTTCGCGCTATTTAACCATCCAAACGTAATGAAACATGGTACAGTAAATGTTTATAGACATTGAAATGCAGTGGCGTCTAATTTAGTTCAATTGTTTACATAACCTCAAAATGGCGGCGGTGCGAAATATTTCACTGGCATTCAATATCTCCAAAACTATTTATGATATCACCCTGAAATTTTGTAGGGCGATAAAGGGCCCTGCTACAGGTTTATCTATGTAACTTTCAAAAACCTGCAAACTACAAAACGAACATGGCGGCCAAGCGAATTTGAAACATTTTAATAGTCTTTTCTCGTGATTTAATTATCTGAGTGCAGTGAAATGTGGTACAGTAAATGATTATACATATTGTAATGCACTGGCATATAATTTAGTTCAATTGTTTACATAACCCCAAGATGGCGGCTGTGCGAAATTTTAAAATTAAGTTTTTATTTCTTGTGTCGTAATCATGCGATCGAAGTGAAAGTTTGAATAATGAAGCTACGCAATAATTTTCCTTTACTGGTACATAACTCAATGGCCTATACATATAACAATTCAAAATGGCAAGCATCTGAAATATTTTGACGGTTCTCAATATCTACGAATCTATCACAGTAATCAAACTGAAATTTAGTATGTTGATAGAGGCAATTAACTTGAGTAGGATATATGGAAATTGGCTGTATAGTTCCTCACGGAACAACTTGTTTCTGCAGAGATACCCAGTAGTGACTGCTGATTTTTAAAATGTGTAAGACGTAATATGTTAGGCTTAACTTAAGATAATTATTATAGCTGGGCTTAATTGAGATATTAGACTCGGTCTAATATTAATTATTCAGTCGCACAGCACAATTACGAACACAATTCAATACAATCGAATACCACTCCAAAGATGTGCACTCGCTGAAAACAGACTATCCATTTTGACCACGCGAAATCGTAACCAATAAGCCCGTAGTGTTGGTTTAAATTCAACCAATAGCGAGACTTGATGATCTCAGTAGACGTCCTCAGAGCACCATTTAACAGACCAAACCTGCCCCTTCCCCCTCAAGAGCACCCATACATTTCATAAGGTGCCTGCACACTGGAGAGTGATTTTCATAGAGCAAGTCTAGCTAGACCGCTCTAGCTAAACTGAGTGCGTGTACAGTGTAGAGTAATTTTCCCTAGGTAGAGCATTCGTAGAGCGGAGATAGACAAATCTACCTAGAGCACTCTCTGAACCTGTGTACACTGTCAAACGTAAATGCACTAGATAGAGCAGCGCTAAAACATTCTGAGAGCAGTGTGAGTCTAGGTTCTTTGTGTTGTGGTCTGAAGTTAAAATATCTTCAAGAGAGCTTTTAGCATGTGTGGTGGTTGTGTGTGTGCCTTGTTAAAAAAGACAACTATGAAGAGGAAAAGAAGGTTGTGGGTGAGGAATTGGAGATCAAAAAGAGAATACGAGGGAATGCACGCTAAATTATTGCAAGAGTTATGTTCAGAAGATTCTGAAGCGTACACGAACTTTTTAAGAATGAACAAAAATGACTATGATTATATTTTGGCCAAAATTACCCCCAGGATCAGCAAAAGGGATCACCCGAAACGACTGTGCCTTCAAATTTCTATATCTGTATTCTTTCGGAGTACAATACAAAGTTTCTTGATGGGCTTCAATATTTTCAATTAATGTCATTGTTTCTCGCGACTCCACACAAATTCAGCCATATTCAAACACTATAATAATAATGAATAAATAACCCCAACAATCCACCACTGACTCTACAGAGAGCACTTTCCCATATTCAACCGAACGAATAGAGCTAGACTGGTCAGGCTAGGGCACCCAAATGCTGTTTACACCGTAGAGTCAGCCGGCCCTAGCTAGAGCTTAGAGCGGTCTCCGCTAGGGCTCTCTACCACCTGTGTACACTGGAGAGGAGCTGAGAGTGCCCTAGCCAGAGCTCTCTACGCTCTAGCTAAGGCAAAAGATCTCCAGTGTACAGGCACCTTATAAGCTATAAACACGTGCTTCCTCAGCTTTCTATTTCTGGCGGTGAAGGTCACACTTCACCCATCTAGGGGTGAAATGTAGAACTAGTTACAAGTACTGTGCCCAAATCGACTTGTGCAGATTGGAGAGCACAGGCACATATCCTAAGTCCCAGGCGGAAGATTTGAAAAGCGCGCGCCGATTGTTCTTAGGAGGAAATCGAAAGAATATGCAGGCTACAGAACGGCTAGTGACGCGGCATATTGTCTCAAGCGAGGCTATATTTTTGATGAAATATTTCCCGATTGATTGGAAACATGGGACTCATACCATATTACTGGCACGGACAAGGGAAGAAGAATGAGCTATATTAGAAGAAAATCGAACCAGCGGAAGCCGAGATATGAGAAGTTTAAGGATTGAGGACATATCCCGCTATGGCGTCAGGGGACTGCTCTGGACTGTATAAAATGAGCGTCGACCGCGACTCAACATTCACATCTTCGTAGCGCCCAGCCGCTAGCACTTCGATGACACATCTTCACAGCACATGGTTGCTAGCACTTCGTGATACTTATCTACGAGCACATGGTTGCTATGTTCGTTGTAATACTTGTCAATAGCACGTGGTTGCTAAGTCTTAGTGTGAATCGTCGAAACAGTACATGGTTACTGGTACTTTAAAAGTGTTAGAAATTCTTCCAGTGAAACAGAATATTTTTCGTCATTTATCACTCATGTGATAGACATTTTTTGTGGCAGTCAATACTGGTAAATATCAAACTGCTAACGGACGTGTGATAGCCTTAGTCTATAAACATTCCACAGTCCATAATTATTATTGGAATATTTTCATGAAAATTAGCAGAGGCAAGCTTTGTCTTGGTGACTGAATGACCAACCAAGATCACATGTCAGTACTTTTACAAATACCTTTATTGCTTGGTAAAGATCACTTACCCGACATAAGGGGCCAGCTGTGCATAGCGCTGACTGGAGAGTGCATAACTCTACCCAGGGACAACGCGAACATCAGATCTGTTACCAAAGCTGAATAAGATTGTTAGCGTATTAAACTGTACTGAATGCGTCACTGTTTGGTCTGTGTTACATCTGGTATTTTTACCATGGATCAAATAGATCTTGTCCCTTTCAAGAAATTAACTACGACTATTAGAGCTGCCATCATGAACAGTTTACATCAAGATTATTACCAGGCAACGAATATAATCACCGCTATGTCTTGCTAGACAAATTGTGCGTATAAAATGGAGGCAGATACCAGGATTTAAGTACGAGTCCAAATGGGGACAGAAGACTGGAATAGTCTGGTTTTAACCAGATTATCTTCTACATCAAGATCTACAAGAATGAAAGCTACAATTTGCATTATTCTTATGCGTAGTTAGCCGGAATTCTCATTTTTCTACAGTCTTATCAACACAATTTTTCTTTGGTAATTTGCTGTTGCAAATGAATCTGCGAGGCATGGGAAGACTAGTTCTGAGTATTTTCTACGTTCAGACATGTCGATTCAATGACTTGAATCTATGGACAAGCATCATGAGCATTTTATTTGATTTCGTCATTTTTCTAATCGCGGTCATCAACCGTCGTATCTGTAAATATTAAAATAAATTTAAGTTGAGGAATGGATGTTTTTCCATGTTTAAGAAGTCGAGTTTGATCTTTTCTCGAATAGTTTATTGAAGTTAACTCCAGTTTCGGAAATAATAATAATAATGATTTAATAATAATTATTTTCAATTTTTCTGAGATAATAATAATAATAATAATAAGCATAAGCATTGGTACTCTGGAACAGAAAATAAAAGTAAAATGCCTAGCTTTTGCTGATGATCTAGCTATCTTTACCAAGACTAGTGAAGAAACCAAGTATGCCATAGAGAAGTTACATGAGTTAGCATCAAAGACAGGACTCCAAATATCGTATGAGAAGACGCATTTCATAGTAAATGGAGACCAGAATATCCCGAGATCTCCACTACAGACCAACTATGGAATAATTAGACACGTACCTTCCTTCAAATATTTAGGAGAAACTATTGTACCGTCTGGATTGGACAGGAAAGCTAATTTAGAAAGAGCTACCAAACTTCAGAAAGCATACCGAATAACATGGAATCACTATAATAAAAAAGTGATGTCACGAAATGCAAAACTACAGCACTACCAGACAGTTGTTCTTCCGGAAGCATTGTACGCCTCCGAAACTATATCTTTAGGAGGCCACTCTCAAATTGGTGAAATCGAAATCCAGGAACGTAAAATTCTCATGAAAATATATGGCCCCGTTTATGTTAATGGTATATGGATTAAAAGGAAAACCACAGACTTGTACACAGTAATCAATAAGTTCACTGATACCGTGCGTAAGAGACGATTGAAATTTTATGGTCACATCTGCCGAATGGACAACACCAGATATGCAAAAAAACTGCTTGATATAATTAATTCAAAGAAGGTCAAAATCAGTTGGTTGGAAGAAATCAAACAGGACTTAAAGGAAATAAACATTACAGAAGATAGCATCATGAATCGCAAGACTTTTGGAACCCGAGTTACAAATCACTCTTTCGCCGAAAAAGCTAAAAAGACCACTGGAAAAAATGGACGGAGGAACGTAAGAAGGGGCATAGTGAGTTCATGAGGAGATTTTGGGAGGAGAAGAAGAGGAAAGCTCCATCAACCCGAATCAACAAGTTCAAGCGCGCTCCCTAAGTGGGCAAAACGAAGAAAGAATAATAATAATAATAATAAAAATAATAATAATAATAATAATAATAATAATGATTTATACTCTCTAATAATCATATTATCATGTAGTGTGAATTTATAAAATGGATATTCGAAACAGTTCACTATATCGGATACTTGCTTTTCCGAAGGTTAGTGGTTAAACGCACGCCCACATTCTACTAACAGAATAATATATTGGAAGCATTTGATAATTAGCTTGCCACGGTAGGTGAGTGGATAGCGTGTCAGTCTACTAACCCCAAGATTGCAGGTTCGCTCCTGGCCGTGGTAAGTGATTTTTGAAAGGCGGCAAAAATACAATACGCATGTCATACGATGTTGGCATGTCAAAGAACCCATTTGAATTCAGTAGGCCGTGTTCATAATGGCAAAATTAATCTCCGGAGTTTCCGCCAACACAAAGTTCTTCATTTCTCTACTAGAAAGCGCTAGAGTGTCAAGGAGCTTAGATATCTAACCTCCTTGACTTCCATAGTGATTCAAGGAACAACGAAATTCGACATGCAAGCTACCCTCTGGGTGTCAAATTACAAAGCTTGTACCCGGCACCCAAAGCCATACGATATTATTTGATAATTACATTACACAGTCAAATCATGTAGAAGACACGGAAAGTGATAATATGGGATACAAATTGAATGTATAAATTAGGGATTTGCTAGAGTTTATATAAATATAAGTTATTTGGGTAACGCCATTTGATTGAACGTTTGACCATGAATAGACACGATGTGAAAATATTAACATTTACTATGATGGTGAAATTACTGTAAACTTATTGGAGGAGCTTACTAGCTTCTTAATCTTCCAGTTTGGATAACAAGCAAGGGCTTGATTATCATGATAATGTATAATTTGGGAAGAAATATTATGTGTGGAAATAGTTGAATTTTGTCATTCTGGTTGTGCAATTAAGTCGCAGGAATGAAATCGTCGTTACTTGAAGCATCAACCATTGTGAAGGTTAGATGACCTTTATAAATATGTTGGAGTTGAAAATATAATTACAAGCCACACTTTCGTCGAATTTGATAACCAAGGGTTATTTTATGAAACCATCACAGTTGATTCTCGTGTTTTATAAATATTTTCCCAGTACTTGTCAACCCGAATTTGTTATTAAAATTAACCTTTCATTATAATGAGACCTTACCGTTTGTCTAATGCTAAATGGGATCATGTGATTTTTGACACATTTAAATAGAATGGGCCGATGCTATAAATAAATTAATACTGTTATTTCATGAACAGCCACTACCATTTAAAGGATATTTGTGATCCTATTAAAATTATAGTCGCCTCCGTAGCGTAGTGGTCAGCATGGTTAGCTGCCGCCCCGGAGGTCCTGGGTTCGATTCCCGGCTCTGCCACGAAGTTTGAAAAGTGGTATGAGGACTGGAACGGGGTCTACTCAGCCTCGGGTGGTCCAAATGAGTAGAGGGGGTTCGATTCCCACCTCAGCCATCCTCGAAGTGGTTTTCCATGGTTTCCCACTTCGTCTTCGGAAAAATGCCGGGATGGTACCTACTGTAAGGTCACGGCCGCCTCCTTCCCTCTTCCTTGCCTATCCATCCTGCCCGTCCATTAACTTCCCTCATGAGGCCCCTGTTCGCTTTGCAGGTGAGGCCGCCTGGGCGAAGTGCTGATCACATCTCCCCAGTTGTATCCATACCGACCAGATGTTCCAAGCTCCAGGACACTGCCCATAGAGGCGGTAGTGGTGAGTTCCCTCGCTGAGTCCATAGGAACCACCAACCTAAAGGGTAAATTGACTAAATAAAAAAAAAAAATATATATAAATTTTATAAAATGTAAAATAATGTAAAGATTAATATTTTCTTATTCTGTCAAAGAATTGCAACTTTAGATAATAGTATTTGTTACTATTTTGGTAATAATTTTCTGAATAATATTTTCAAATAATATTTGAATGATTGGATGGTTAAATTAACATTGAAAGAATTGATGTTTTTGTTAATATATAATTTTTTGACCATGAATTAATAGTCGAGTCATGCACTCAGAATTATTCTTTTGGATCGAGAACAGATGATATAAGTTAATACATTTTTCTGCTCAACATCGAAGTTCTTCGAATCGATGCTCATATTGTTTAAACATTATTTTTCAAAGATGCGGAGATGCCCTATAAGTTGATGTTGTGGTAAACCCATTGCCATGACCTAAAAAATGTACCAATTTTTGGAATGATGATTCCTGGAAAGGGATAGTTACTTTTGCAACAAAATGAAACCAGAAACAAAGTGATTTTTTTACAACGAGTGAAACAATTAAATTTTTCTTTCAACAAGTGAATGCTAATAATTTAGGATTCAGGCTGGACAATTTAATTTGCCCTGAAGAACCTGCTACTGTAAATAAATATAATTTGAACAAAGTCAACAGGACTGACATTATGACTTTCGTTCAAATTCAAGCGTTCATGCTTTGGTAACACTGTATTTTTGTTGTACATAAATGTATGATTCTTCATGCATTCCTAATGCTATTCTGGCATTTCTTTAAAGTAAAATTTAAAATTTTAATAAAATGAGATTATTTTAGGAATTGTGATATTTTCAAAGTCTCCTTCTATCCTTAATGTTGCATCGAGCCGAAAATCAGTAAAGCAATTTTTAGCCTATTTTCAATTTAAAAAAAATAGGCTTATGAGATCACCTTTTGTCCGTGTGTGTGTGCGTGTGTGTGTGTGATTCGTGTGTGTGTCCCCCCCTAATAAAATCTAAACGGCAGGAGCGATTTCAATGAAACTCGGAAAGTTCATAGCACTATTCCCGGTGACCTCGACCGTGCCCTTCAAATTTTGTTACGACTCACCAATCCAATATATTATGCGAAATATTTCACCAGCATTCAATATCTCCGAAAAAATTACCGATATTACCCTGACATTTTCTATGGTGATAGAGGGAACTACTATAAGTTCACTTATGTGACTTTTGAAAACCTGGTAACTACAAAACCAACATGGCGGCCAAGCGAATTTGCGACTTTTAAATAGACGTTTCTCGCGATTTGACCAACCAAACGCAATGAAACTTGGTACAGTATATGTTTATATACATTGTAATGCACCGACATCTAACTTCGTTCAATTGTTTACATAATCACAAGATGGCGGATGTGCGAAATATTTCACCGGCATTCTATATCTCTGAAACTATTAGCGGTATCTCCCTAAAATTTTGTACGGAGATAAAGGGCACTACTGGAATTCCATCTATAAGATTTTCAAAAACCGGTTAACTACAAAACGAACATGGCGGCCAAGCGAATTTGAACATTTTAAATAGACCTTTCTCGCGATTTAATGTTCCAAGCGCACTGAAACCTGGTACAGGAAATATTTATACACATTGTAATCCACTGGTATCTAATTTAGTTCAATTGTTTACATAACCTCAAGATGGCGGCAGTGCGAATTTTAAAATTAAATTTTTATTTCTTGTGATGTATTCATGCGATCGAAGTGAAAGTTTGAATAATGAACCTACGCAATAATTTTCCTTTAATGGTACATGACTCTATGGCCTATACATTTAACAATCCAACATGGCGACCATCCGAAATATTTAGACGGTACTGAATAACTACGAATCTATTTTAGCAATCAAACTGCATTCTTTAATGTTCATAGGGGCTATGAACTTAAGTTCACCTATAGGACATTAAATAACCTGGTGATCACAAATCCAACATGGCGGTGACGCGAATTATAAATATTCACATGGACGTTTCTCGCAAATTAACCATCCGCGTGCAGTGAAACTTAGTACAGTAAATCTTTATCCATATGTTAATCCACTGGCATCTAATTTATTTCAATTGTTTCCATAACCTCAAGATGGTAGCTGTGAAAATTTTTTTAATCTCCTTGTTTTTTCTTGTGTCTTAATTATGCGATTGAAGTTTGAATACTACACGTTCACAATAATCTGCATGTAACAGTAAACTCTAGGAACTACATATATAAAATCCAACATGGCGACCATCCGAAATATTTAATCGGTTCTCAATATCTACGAATCTATTACAGCAATCAAACTGAAATTGTGTATGTTGATAGTGGCAATTAACATAAGTAGGATTTATGAAAATAGGCTGTATAGTTCTTCACGGAACTACTTGTTTTGATCTTGTTATTATTGTCACTTTAACCCATATGGCGCCCTGAGATGTTTTGATTCTCGCGCTGACTGATTTTTGGTGAAATGCATATGTGGTCGTTGGACTTCGGTCTAAACGGGCACAGTACTGACAGTGACAGTAAGACAGAGCTTATCGAGAGGGCGCGCAAGGTAGCCCCAAAGACTATTTTACAATACAATCAATTTAATTGTTTAAACAGTTACAGCTGAGAGCTGGCTGTAGGACAATCCTCACGTCCTACATGGAGGTAGATACCCCAGCGCAAGACACGAATTCATCTGACGGGATGCGCTGAGCTAACTACACAGGCAGCCAGATTATTATCGCAAAGCTGAATAGAATCAAATTATTCATTGTTACATGATTCATAGTCTTCAACAATGTATACATTTCCTCTACCCTGATGAAGATATCGTGTTTTTGTGGCATCGTAATCAGGACAAACTTGTCCGCGAAAAAGGGCTAACGTTGCTGGTAATTAATCAAGAGGATACGGAACGGTTAAAATTGTCAAAATCAATATTATTATTGTTTATATTTAGTGAATCTCTGAAGTCTGCCCTTTAAAATGATGTGTAATACATTACAGTTTAACCATTAGAATTCGCCATAATTTTAATTTACACTTGCGCTAACATGAAATAACCATCATGTTTATGTAGAAAGCTTTAACTTCAGTTTTCTCTGTTCCATTTTTCAAAAATGTATGTTCCTTTTTCTAGGCGACAATTTATCACAGAGCTGTGAATTTTTCACCATAAATTTGCCTCACAGTAGTTAATATTTTATGGAGAAGTTTCCTTGCTTAAAGAAAAGCTGTTAGGGATTTGGCTGTTTCTTTTTAAGAAAAAGTATATATTTTTGACAGTAAAAAAAAAAGAATTCTGACTGCCCTGAAGCCCAATATATTGGAACCTATTTTGCGTACCATACTGTACTCGACTGCCTAGTTTACAGAAGTCTCGTCTATTTGTCTTACAGTTTGTTCTCAGAACATAGAAACGTTCTTGGAATATATCCTCGCCCTTGTCAATCAACCGATAACCATACATACATCGGCCTCCTCATCTCGCCTCAAGTTCCCAGAACTGATAGCAGTCAACTCTGGCGGAGCAACCGGGTCATCAAACTTCTAGCGTAACTCAAAAACTAACTTGAGTAGTTCTTCAATACTGTGGTTATATTCTTGGGCTGGGAGTTTAGTTTAGTTTAGAGGATAATTTTGCGTCGACAGATTTCCGAGACCTAGTGACCACGGCAACAAGTGTTAGCGCTCTTACGTCACCCCTAATTCCCTTTCCTATCTGCCATTTATGGCTCGGGATGGTCGAACTCCGCTAATTAGGGTAAACCCAAACAGTCCTGTCAGCTCACGCTAATGGGTTTGGGAAGAGAGTGGGGATAGACAACCTCTCCTGAAATGTTGGTTAAGCCATGAGTTGACTGACAGCTACGTATACCTGCACCCCTCGAGTTTCCATAGTTACCATAATCAGTGCAGCTAACATGTTATCCATGTACAGTCATAGAAGTGCACGATTGAGAGTTATAGGAAACTATAAATGTTGTAAGTTTGAGTTGTCACAACGGGGCCAATAGTGGAGGTGTTCCATCAAGGAATTAATTTCCGAATGCACCTTATTTAGTAGCAGAATGCATATAAGCATTTTGGTTCACAAGATATCGTTTTAAAGCTCATAATGCGGGCTATAACTTGCATGTTGACGAAGCCACAACATAAAAATAAAATTAAAATGTGCAGATCTGAATAGTACCTGTGAAACACAAAGAAAATAACCGAACCTTATCTTTATCAAGTGCAATGCTAAAGAAAACCAGGAAACTGGAATAATACCAAACATTGCTAATGAGTAGTATCGAATACGTCTTTAAGATAACAAGAGTAGATAGTGGCGAACACCGTAAAGATCAGGGCAGGTCATTGAACTGTAGGTACTACTGGAACAACTCCTCCCAAGGTAACCCTCACTGAAAACTGGTTCCTGGTCATCGCCTCCTTGACGTGCACTACCAGGCGTAACTAGTCGCACCAAAAACTGTCATACAATTGAACTCTAGGTTGCAAGTCAGCTGATATGTCGTGATCCTTTTCATATATTTGATCGTACGTACCTCTGTGCAACGTTATATAGAGGGTGTATTTGATATGATGGAAGTCCGTTACACTGGTGATAGAAGATGGTATTCTAAGCAAATATCTTCATGAAAATCAGTCGGATCTTAATTAGTGTAGGTGGAATTAAATCATAAAAATCGTCGGTCAATGTCTTGGAAACGGGCTTACACTGCGTTCCCCTCAGCAGCACAGCTGACTTCTCCCCGTCACCCTCCCCTACAACGCTAAGGAATGTTGAAAAGAGTCAAGTTGAGTGACCTCCTCGTCTTGTCTGCCAATGACATTGAAATACACAAACCGACCCTATGAACAGCTGTTTCACACCTTCATGGGGAGTGGCTACATGACAAGTGATGGTGGATCTGTTTAGGATTTTGCCATCCTCATTGCCTATGCATAGAAAATGGAAATCCTAAAGATTTGGTAAATTAATTTAAGAAACTGGTGGTCTATCTTTGTGTGAAGACAGTGCGACAACTGTAACAAAAATATTAATAATACTATTATTATACTAGGCTACTACTACTGTACTAATAATAGTAATAATATAATTTTAGACACACTAACTTCTTTAATATGGGGCTACCTGACCACGTTGTCGCAGCCCCTAAACTATGGAACCAACCTAAGTTCCTTTATGTTTTTTTTGGTATGTCGAGTTGCCAGACTTATTTTTAGCACTCTACCACCAGAGCTACACATGCTGACTCTTATTACTATTATTATTATTATTATTATTATTAGACTATTATTATTATGTATTATTATTTTTATCATCATCTACATGTGGTGCTAGTGTTGAGACAGCGTACCATTACCGGCCGATATGCACGTCGGGGCGTGATGGCGCAGCGGTCCAGCTTTTGGCCTCTCATCATGGCGGAACGGGTTTGATTCCCGGTCAATGCATGTGAGATTTTCGAAGTGAAATGCCATGTCCTGTGGTTCGGATTCCACATAAAAAGGAGGTCCAGTAGCCTCATGATCACGAAATTTACGGTCATGTAAAAACACAAGCTTCCTTACTTCCCACCATCTGCAGCCACAAGATGATTTTTCTTGGCATCCCACGAGTCCAAAGTTGGAATGTCCCTTCATAAGACCACGGCTGCTTTCTTTCCTACCCCCGCGGTGTAGGCATGCGCATTTAATCGTACACCACGATCGCAGCAAGTCCGGTAATTGGAAGTCTAAACTCAGCACCGACAGTGGCTATCCTGAGTTAGGATGTCCCTGGATTCTTCCACGCGCTTTCCTAGCACATGCCGGGATAGTATGGTACTTGGAGTCCCGGAGCACCAACTTCATTCACGACCCTAATAACTACAGCTACACATACTACTACAGCCACCACACAAACACAGTTTCTCAGACAAATCCAACACTCACCCAACTATACGGGGCTGATAAACAAATGTCCCAAGCCCCTAAAATAAATTAACAACAACCATCACAACAAGCTTTCAAGTGTCTTCCATCATCATTGTTACCAAACATATGTATTTACTGAACGTCCTAAACAATTGGAACCCTACTTAAAAATAAATAACATTCAGTAAAGATATAATCTCTTATAATGTGTATAATAATAATAATAATAATAATAATAATAATAATAATAATAATAATAATAATAATAATAATATGTTGTTGGACACACTATTTTTATTTTTGGCAGGCATGTCGAGATTCCGGAATGTTGTGTTCACAGAATTTCATGTAGGCTATGTGCCATTACATCCATCGGCATAAGGCTGTCGTATTTGTTCACCTTCGTGTATTACATGACTCAGACTAGATCGAACCCTCGAGAAGGATAGCACTCTAATACCTGAGCTCGCAGCCTCACTATCATTTAATTATTATTATTGTTTTATGCAGTACATATAACACATTGCTGGTACATCACAACATAACTATACGGGCTTCAGGGAACCAAAGTATTGCTACTGAAACAGCCACTTCTCAGCTGGAAAGTCAAAATCGCTACCCATGAATTTCCAGACGATTCGGGTTGTTGAGAGAACTACTGCCTTCTGCATAAGTTTGTCCATTTGAGTAATCAGAACCAGTTCTTTAAGGTCTTTGAGCAAGGTACTTGGGATCACGCCCGTATTTCAGACAATGATAGGTATGGGATTTACCCGTTCTAAATGCCATTGCCTTTTGATAGGGCCAACCAACTCGCTATATTTGCTTTAATGTTATTATTATTATTATTATTATTATTATTAAAAGTAATAAATAACCCCTGGCACAACAGCCCGTGAAGGGCCTAGGCCTTCCAAGCGACCGCTACCCAGCCATTTGGCCTGCAGATATTGGGGTGACGCGTGATCAGCACATCGGGCCCCTTCGGCCGTTAATCTTGGTTTTCGTGGTCAGGGTGCTGCCTCACTGTCAGACAGCTACTCAATTGTCCTCACGAGGCTGAGTGCATCCCGTTCCAGCCCTCACGTCAGTTTCTAAAATCCGCGACGGAGCCGGGAAACGAACCCGGGGTCTCCAGGCGAGAGGCAGGCGCGCTACCCCAACACCACAAGGCTGGCAATTATTATTATTATTACTATATACTGAACCCATATGCTATTGGTTCAAGGGTCGAATCCATAATTTATTGGCAAAAGAAGAGAGAAAAAAATACAGTCTTTAGAATGACTTAGAAAGATTTTACGAAGAGGACTGTTATAACGTGGCGCAATAAGAAGGGACCACGAGTCACGCGGAAATGATATCATGCATGACGCATTGATAAGGAGCCGATCATGACTATTAATAGAACGATAAAAACTTTCCACTGCGTGTAAGAGAGAGGAGGTTTCGGAAATTGATCTTACGCAGCAATAAAATGACAACCTCGCAATTGCGCAAGAAGAGAAATAATTAGAAATAAGCCATTTGCGAGCATTTAATTAATGAAAGAAACACATCAGGGTTGATCATTTTGGAAGAGAGATTTTTGTGTGGGGAAAAAGTTTATAATATTTGCACAGGAAAGAAGTGCAAACGCAGCATTACGAAATTAAAAATTCCCCTAGACCAGAGTTGGTAGGGAGAGAAAAATAAACCGCAACACCCACGTATCTGAGGAGGAAAATTATTTAATATCTTGGAATTGTGCGATCGATTTTCATGATCAAAGAAATCAGTTTACGTTTAGAACAAGAGCTTTCCAGAGATATATTTTTAAATATTATACGACTATTACTTCAAAAGTTAGTGCTGGAGAAGATGAGGATTTTATCTTTTTGTCACCGATTTGTATAAAATCCTGGCAGAGCCAGGAGAGGCATGCAGTCTTCCGACAGCCCGAGGGGCGTCGCTGTATCGACAACAATCAGTTCCGTGAGCGCCGAGACGCTACACGATGAAGCATCGACTACAAGATAAGCTACAAGTAAACTCCTAGTACAGGAGAGCTGCATCAAAGTATATTCAGTTATAAAAGGCGCCCGAGAGCGTAATACTGTGTCGCAAAGTATAACAAGTTATTTTAGTGAGCGTGTAGACGCTGCACTCAGAAACAAGTATCGTCAAAGTTCCCCAGTACAGTCAAAGCTAGGCTGTGGACTTGAAGAAATAATAAGCGATAGGTACTCGAATAATAGTTCAGTTAAAGACACAAAGCATCATAAGGTTTCGAAGTACCTAAGGAAGTGAAATAAACAGTTCTATCGAAGTTAAGTAACCCGATCAGGGTAGAACGAAATAAATAACGCCTAGTGTTCCGGAAAGATAGGGACTAGAGCGTAGGACGATCATAATTAGGAATTATAGTTCCAGGCTTTGTCTAGGCAGGCAAACGAACAAGTAAACATTGGGAAGGACTCCAATAAGCTACGAATTAAAGTAATAGCAAATTAATGCAAGGAAATTACTAAGTCACCGATAAACTATTCGAGCGGCCGTAATAGTAACACCTTAAAAACAGACTTTATCTAGACGAACAAGTTAGCGTCTAAGAAGAAACGACATCGTGCCGTTAAAGTATAGAAGCCGATAGTCAAACCCTGGATTGGAATATCAGCCGTTCCAGTGAGGTGTAGTTCAATCGAGACTTTCCATCATCTGGTCAGATTAGGAAGCCGACGTTCTATAAATGCCACCCTTGGAAACGGGAGAGAAAAGAAATCACGTGTGTAAGGTGAATAATTAACGCCCAAGTGATACAAGTGTTATGTAATGTAAATATTGTGAAAATTTTTGAGTGTAACATTTTTTGTGAATTTATATTGTGTTAATTGAAACGAATACAAAATGGTATTCAATATATTTCAAGTGATTAAGGTAAATATTTTCTGTGTAGTTAAAAAAGTGTCATTAAATGTTAGTGTATCAATGAAAATGGCTTAGAAAACAGTGAGTGGGCAAACATGTTCCGTCGTTGGAGGATTCGGTTGCTGACCGGACAGTCATGTGAGTAACTATTTCATTATGATATGTGTTTGGGAAGATTTGCGTATAATCCACATAAAGAAAGAAGGAATAGGGATGTTGAATAACAGATAACGGAATAATAGCGCGATCTGAACGATAAATTTGAGATAAAAATAATAAATATGTGAAATGTAAATGAATCCCATGGGGAATGTATTCAGTAAAATATCAGTGTAAATGATAAATGATATAAATATGAAAAAGCAAGCGTAATGATAATAATAATAATGATTACATAAATGAATGAATAGGTACGATGAATTTTATATTGAAAGTAGTAGCTTCCGAGCTCCTTTAGAGGAATTAATACATGTTATGAATACATGTTCTTTATAGTAAAATGATTATTGTCAAGGGAGAAGAGTAATATATATTTGAGATGTAGATCAAACGTTGATTTTGAATTTATTAGTTCTCTGAAGGCAACTTGGCGAATTAAGGTATAAGCGCCATGTAGCGCATTGAAGTAATTTATCACGCTAGGAATGCGTTGAAATGCTCGGTAAAACTAATTATGAGGGGCAGTTGGTCGTGGTAATTGAACTATGGTAAGTCCTCAAAAGTGGTGATGTGATCACGAGGCCGTGTGTGTTGTATGGTAAAAAGGGTGCTAATTATGTGTATTATGAGCGCTGGTATAAGGCAAGGCCTGCCCTAAGTCGCAAATGTATAAGTCCTCCAATTTGGGATACTGTTCCCGAGGCATTTGAAAGGATCGAACTCAGAGTCGTCCGTGTTGAAGCCCCTAAATATTGGTTGTATTATTGCATTTTTCTTACCCGCCAATGAGGACACTTCATAATTACTACATACTGAAGCTAAGAGAAAAGGTCTGTTGAGCCTAAATATGTTGTGTTAAGAATCTGTATTGTAAAGCCTTGTCGGTCAGAGAATTACATTTGAAGACAGCTGTATGAAAGCTGACGGTAGCCAGTCACTTGTAGCAGCGAGATTGGAGACTCTCTGTATCCCTGCAATAAATCACGCTAAGTAGCCAAGGCTATGGCCTCACCCTCGTCGTATTGTGGTAGGTCGGTGAATGGTCTGTTTGAGTTATAGTACACAGAAGTGTTTAGAGTTTGTTTTAACGACCCGTTCTTGGAACCGAGGTCCCTTCATATAAATGATTATCGCTTGCAGAGTTCAGATCGTGGCTTTCTTACAATATAATGGACTTTTAAGACAAATAATGATAAATTCCTAATATAATGATTATATGTTCTATTTAATTTGATATTAAACAAAATCATGAAGGAATGGAAACTTAAATTATGCGAAAGAAACATTGAAGGGGTCCATTTGGGGCAAGGAAAAGGAAGATTTGAGGTGAAATGTCTTGCCTTTGCTGATGACATAGCAATCATTTCAGAAAACAGATTTCAAGCACAAATAATGGTTGAAACCCTACATGAAATAGCAATAAAAACTGGTCTTCAGATTTCGTATGAAAAAACCAAATATATTGAACACAGACACAATGGAGAAAAATATCTAACAACTCAACATGGACAGATTCAAAGAGTTGATAAATTTAAATATTTGGGAGAATGGATCCAGTCAAATGGACTTGATAACACATCCTGCAAGGAGAGATTCAGAAAGATGGAAAATGCCTATAAACTCACCCAACATAGATACAACAAACGATCAATTTCATTCCAGGCAAAAATCAGGCACTACACAACTGTAATTAAACCAGAGGTATTATACGGATCAGAATGTTTAACGTTGAACAAAAGAGGTGAACAAGAGGAACTGGAAAAGAAAGAAAGGAAAATACTTAGGTAAATTTTGGGTCCCCAAAAGAATAAAGATATTTGGATGAAGAGAAAAAATGAAGACCTTTACTGAAATGTGGAAAAAATTACAGACTCAATTAAAAGACGGAGACTACAATTTTATGGTCACCTTCATAGAATGGATAGCAGCAGGCTAACTAAGAAAATTTTTGACTACATCTCCAAATTAAAAAACACCACTAGATGGCTGGAAGAGATACGGTGTGATCTGCAAAAACTGAAGATCACAAATAACATCATTTCTAATAGGGTGGAATTCCGGCGACTGATCACTACTGCAGATTTTTCGATTCTGCAAGTTCCACATCAACCACGGAGAGTGTTATCAACGGAACAGAGGCAGGCCATCAGCCAACGTATGAAGAAGTTTTGGGAAGAAAAGAAAAAACGAAACAATGTACCGTAGTCTTAGGTTCAAAGCGGTCTATAATTGGCCAAATTCTAAATATATATATATATATATATATATTGTGCCCTTGCAGCAAGAAATATGCAAATCACAGTATGCCAGCATTGCTCAATTCGGGATTTTTCGGGGCTGCGGTAAGTTCTCCCACTCTGTGACTTACATATTTTGGATTAAATAGAGGATACACTTGCAAAAATAACAACAAAATCAACTCCTATTTTAACACATTTAATTAATCAAAAATTATGGCGCTACAAACAAATAAACACATAAACTACTGACCAATATCATTCTACTTATCCAAAGTGAACAAGGAATAGCACAAAAATAAAACAAATATTAGATTAAACACATGGTTTTCTTTAAAACCAACAATTCACGATTATTTTCACTTCCATAAAGTACTTATCTTAAAGTTCCAAATAACCACGAGCTTCTTTGGCTCGATACTTTCCCATAATAATGGTGTCATATTTTTGTACACCTCAAGAATTATTTTTATCTTTTCTTATCATCAAAACAAATATATAATTACATTTAAAATTACATGTTAATTATTCACTTCAATATTTGGGCATATCACATGTTCTCCATATTTACTATCTCTCTCAAGTTTTGCAAATTCACTACGGTGATCGGGAAAACTATTTGTGTACTCCAGAGTTATAAAGATTACTTGACAAAGTCAAAAACTATGATCACTCCCGAAACCTAGTTATCTTCACAAAACTCGTGGATTCCTTCTTTTCCATACAATATTACAATAGGGATTTTATTTAATTCATTAGTCTTATAAGACCATTATCACATAAGAAAACTACGATCTGAATTGGCAAGCGATAATATCAATCTACAAGGACCTCGGTTCAACGCCCGGGTCATTAACAACTTTAAACACTCACGGTGTATTTAACACATCTTACAAGACGGTGTTTACCCACCCTCGCTCTATGAGAGTCAGGCCATTATACTCGGGCGTGATTTATGACAAGGAAAGCGACTATCTGCCTAACCTACGGTGGCAGCTCTCTTCAATGCTTTAAAACAAACCTTCACATTATTCTCAGTTCTGTGGAGAGACCTGGCTTTTACTCGCTTATTTTCATTCAACAATATTCTTTGGCTCATAAACCACTTTCGTAACCTTGGCATTTATTAATTATGAGAGGGTCCTCATTGATTGTGAAGATTAATACACATTCTACGACGAATAATTAGGAGCTTTAACAACAAGAGGATTCTAGGTTCGAATCTCTTAACATGCCTCGGGAACATTTCCACATCAGAGAACTTATACAAAACGCGATTTAGGGTCAAGCCGTAGCTTACAGGACCTACGCTCAATAATGCCATACATTAGCTCCCTTTTAAATAATACACACATGGCCTCGTGATCCACGTCACAATTTAGAGGACTTACAACATATCTCAATTCACTGCAATCAACTACCCTCCATAAGTAATTTACCAAGTACTTTAACTTTTACGCGTTCCTAGCGTGACTTTTTATTTAATTGCGTTCCATTACGCTATACATTACTTTACGGCCGAATGTCTTCCAAAGAACTGATAAATTTCATAGTAACAATTGATACATATCTTAATTCTTATATTAATCTTTTCCGTTGACAATAAATCGCTCCCTTTTTAAGAACATGCAGTCACATCATGTCTTATACATTTGTTAAGGCTTCAACGCTCTATATTTTTATATCATTCAATTTAATCTTTATTTAGATTTCTTTACCTTGTTATTCACATCATGTTTTCATTCCTTACAAAAGCTCAAAAGCTATTTCTTTCATATAATTCAAATTTACCTTTATGTAAATATCTTTGTTATAATTATTATTATCACGCTTGCTTTTATAACATTCATTAAATACTGACATTTTTATTCCATGCATTTCCTCTACAGGATTTATTATTCCATATAATTATTTATTATTTCTTAAAACCTTATTTTCGTTCAGATCGCGTTCTTATTTAGTTATTATTCATTTAAAAACATCCCTTCTACTCAAAACTCCGGTGGAATTGTACACAAAATTTTTCCCGACACCAAAACATAATGAAAATCTTTACTTACATGTTTAAGGTCGCTTTCTGACCTTTATTCTCGTTTGATGTGACATTTTGGCCCACCTTCTTGACCTACTCCATATTGTACAATCTCATTTTATGTACAGAAATTTCTTGACACATATTCACTATATTTAACACTGACAACATTTTTTATACACTGGTGTATCCGTTTTGAACACACATTAAAACACTAAAAAATATTACTCTGGTACATATTATAACACATATCACTGTGCATAAAACGCTTTCACTTTATACCTAAAACACTTAAAACGACACTCTTATTTCTTTTCTTACAATATGTACACTTTACTCCTATCACACGGGCGTATCTCAACGATTTTTACAATTTCCGTCGGCTGTTGATGATCCCTGATGTGAATCCTATCGACCTGCATTGGACGTGTGATTTTACTCGTTCAAAGTTGCTCTCTCCTACAATGGAAACTACTGGTTTCAGTCTCTCAAAACCCCTTCTATTGTCTATTACTCGGCTTACTTTATCTGCTTTAACTAGGCGATAAATGTCTTTACTTTGCCGTCACCTCTATTTATATATGGTGGCCTATCGCACCCTATAGTTTCTATATCTTGGCCTCCCTTCGAGGACCGTATACTGTCTCTCGTACCCTATAGTTTCTATATCTTGGCCTCCCTTCGAGGACTGTATACTGTCTATCGTATATTTTTGACGTTTTCTCACTAGAGTACGTTTTCCCTCTGGTTTCGAAACTAAGTTCCTAAGTTCCTTTCGCTTGAACTTCTATCTTTCGCGATCGTAATTACTGTAAAGTTCCTTTACAGGACTTAATGTTTTAACAATGTCTTTACTAGACGTAACGCCGTTTATTTGTTGGAGTTCTTATAACTTCGTAACTGTATTGAACTAGTGTTCTTCTGGGACTCGAAGTTCCCTACTGATCGCTGTGTCTTACTTTGGCGATATTGCTTTAAAGTCCGTATATTTAATGTTCTTTATAAATTAGGACTCCTCAAAGTCTCGAACTGCTAACCCTCAGCGTAGCGTACTTATATCGTAACTGGTCTACACTCGGTGAACTTGTAGCATAGCCTCCCACAGGCTCTGGATCAATGTCTGATACAGCTTAACGTCCCCCTCACGGGCTCTTGAATACTGCGTATACGATGTGGTGCAGCACTTCCGCTCACGGAATGCTCGTAGACTGATGATTATGATGCTCCAGCGTAACGCCCCCCTGGACGGACTAATACTGCATGTACTGATACAGCGTGACGTTCCCCTCACGGGCTCTCGTAGACTGCATGATTGGCTTGGTGAGGCCAGGAGTTTTATACCTTTCAGTCACAAAAAGATAAAACTCTAGTCCTTTTCGTGACCAATTTTTGAACTAATTGTCGCACAATTATAAAAATCGTTTCTCCAGAAAGCTCGTCTTCCAAACGTAAAATAATCTTCCTGTGCATGGAAATCGATCGTGCATTTCCGAGATATTAATTAATTTCTCGTCCTCAACTGTGTGGGTGGTGCTGTTCTTTTTTTATTCTCCCACTCCTTAGGTCTCGGTGAACCCCCTATGACGTCTACTTGCGTTTGCAGTTTTCTCCTGTACAATTTTTACAAGGTTTTTCTTTACACAAAAATCTCTAATCCAAATTGATTCACCGTACTGTATCTGTTTACTTATTTTTATACTCGTAAACGGGTTAAATTTAATTATTCCTGTTCTGACTCAGCAGCGAGGTTGCCATATTCCTGCAACGTAAGAGCAATTTCCGAGTCCAGCTTCTTCGTCTTACAGTCAAAACTTTCCACTCGTTCTAATAATATCCATGACTTGCTCCTTATAAATGTCAAGAGGCATGAGCTCATCTAAGGAACACCTGGCCCTAGCGCTTGCACCATGTTAGGCTATAATCCTGGCTTGAAATCTCTCTCCGTTCCCTTAGAAACTGTATGATTCTTTCATTCCTTTCTCAAAGTACATGGATTCGACTTTCTTTGAGGCCATGGTACATGGGTTCATCTCACCCCTCCTTAGGTTAATAAATTTTCGAAAAATTTTGAGGAAATTTATTTCAATTATTTATAAAAATCTTATTTTTCCTTTAATAGTCGAAGCCATTATAACGTTCTCTGTATTTTTTGTTTCTTTATTCCTAAAAAATCCCACGATAATTTGATTTATTTCATCTTTTTAAGTCATATCCGGTAATTGTGTCGGTTGGGTACGCTCTGTCCCTACCCTTTCTTTCTCCTTTTTATTTGTCTGGATATCAGGTTTCCAGAACCTCATTCTTCTTTACGGGTGTGGTCTATCCCTACCCGTTCCCTTATTTCATCATTCTCCTTCCTTAAATTGAAATTTTCTTCTTCAATAAAATCAATTATTTCTTTAAAGTTCCCTTCCTCTCTGGTTTATATTTGTATGGGTCTCTCTTAAAGGTCCCATTCATTCATTCATTCCCCTAGTGGACGTCTACACTTCAGGGTCATAAATTTCTTGTCACGTTCGGGTGTTTTGTTAGTCTTCCTCTAGTCTGGTGTGCACCCTCCAGGCTTGCGTCAAACAGTTTGTTTCTTTTCTTCTTTTATAAGACGGACATCCTGCCGGTCTGTTTCTCTTATCAAACTTCCTTCGAGGAAAGATATGAGCATGTTCATCCATGGATCCTCACGTTGCCGTTGACTAATGCTCCTTAACTCATTTAGAGTACGCTGATCCCTGTCTTCCAAATCAATAGCCATTACTTCCTCTTCTGTGGACTTTGGCTCTCTACTTAAGTAGTCTGGAACTATATTTTCTTTTCCTGGGCAGTATTCTATCTTTACATCAAACTGTTGAATATATAAAGCCCAACGCATCAACCTTTGACTGGATAGATCAGTCTTCATCAAAAAGGTTAAGGCTTTATGATCCGTTCTTAGAATGACCTGAAACCCATATACGATCTTTCGCCAACCTTGCAGCGCGTGCAATATCGCTAACAGCTCGATTTCGCTGATCGTATAATTTTTCTCGTGTGGTTTCAGTCTCCGACTTGTGAAAGCTAGATAATTTTTCTTATCAGGGTTATCCGGGTTTTCCTGATATAGCATTGCCCCTATTCCAATCTGGGATGCATCTGTTTGAATTATAAATTTCTGATTAAAATCAGGATATCCTAGCTTCACATAGTTTAAGAGCATTTCCTTGGCCTCCACGAATGCTTTTTCTGTTTCCTCCGTCCATTTCCACTTGCCCCCCTTCTTCAGAAGGTCCTGTAGTGGTGCAACAGTTTTTGTGTATGATGAACAATGTCCTGAGAAGAAACCAATCAATCCCAAAAACTGGCGAACGTTCTTCACCTTCAAAGGCCTTGGAAAATCCCTTATCGATTCCAATTTGCATGGATTTGGTTTAACACCATCCTTATCAATCACATGCCCTAAAAATGTTACTTGCCTTTGACAAAAATTTGACTTCTTTAAATTGATTTTAAAATTTGCCCTTCTTAAGTCTTCCAATAATTTCTTCAATTTTTCTAAATGTCCCTCAATATTCTCCGAGGTAAGCAAAATATCATCCACATAACGGATAGTGCACTCTTTCACTTCCTCTGACAGGTTTCGATCAAGCGCTCTTATTAAGGCAGATCCCGCGGTCTTCAATCCAAACGGACATCTCCTAAAACAATAGGTTTGTTGGTCGAACTGAAATCCAGTCAACAAGCTGGTTTTCTCTTCCAGTTCGAGATGATGATACGAAGAAGTCATGTCAATATTTGTGAAAATCTTCTTGCCTTTGAACTTCCTCAGTATTTCTTTTATGGGTGGTGCCGAATCATTTTCTGGTATGATTTTTGCATTTAAATGTCTGGCATCTAGACACACCCTTACTGAGCCATCCGGTTTGCTCACAATCACTAATGGACTAACATATGGTGTCGCCATCTTTTCTATAACACCTACATTCATCATCTCCTGCAGTGTTTTCTTAGTTTGTGGGTAATGTTTTTCCGCAACCGGGTATGGTTTTTGTCTGAACGGTGCCCAATCATTGACTTGGAACGCGTATTTAAAATTTTCAATCTTCCCTGGCTTGGAATCAAATACGTCCCTAAAATTCAATAATAATTCCTTTAATTGTTCCTTGTTTTCGAGGTTAACTTTAGCTTCCTCTACTTTTCCTGACAGGTTGGTCTCGAACTCAGTTTCCAAATCATCTTCGAGTTCTATATTGAGGACTTCAAATATCCTTTCTATGTCCTTACAACCTTCTTCCGTTACTTCTTCCACATGCCATACCTGTTCTCCTATTTTCACATCCTGTTCCTGTAGGTTAATGTTTTGTTCATCCACATCCTCTCTTTGGATTCTAATGCAGTTTTGCGCTAGGTCTATGATGACCTTGTTCTCACGGATAAAATCAACACCTAATATGACATTATACGGTAATTGATTTACCAGCAAAAAGCATTGCGAAATTTCAGCGTTACCCATGATCAGATCAATGTATACCTGAAATTTGCATGTTAAAGATTTTTCAGGGATAATTCCCTTAATCTTTACACTTGATGTGGGGATTTTTAATACGCGGCCTCTTGTTTCCAATTCATTCAGAAGGGTTTGCGTAATTAAACTTATTGTTGATCCGGTACCAATCAATGCCCTGACCAGTAATCCTTCTATTCTTAGCATAATTATGGGTAATTCTCTTTTGATAGGTGGGATTCCTTCCACATCCTCATTAATTAGCTCATCTGGTCTTACTATCCAATTCACAATTTCTACCTCCTCCCAGCTCCTGGTATGTTTCCACTTTTGACGATTTAAATTTGGAGTTTTTTTTTTATCCTGAGGGCTCCCTTTTCCCTCATTCTTTAACTGAGCTTGTAGTTCCAAGCTTTGAGCTCCATCTAGTCGGTCGGGTGATTTCCGGTTCTTGATTGCCTCACTCCAACGGACTTTTTGCCTTTCAGGTTCGTCTGGTCGTTTGTTCATGTAACGAAGACTTTCCTGATATCTTTCCTCTATTTCGGCCCGATATTCATCATCCCTATCCTCTGGCCTTACGTTCCTTCGGGGATAATTCTCCCATTTCTTTCTGTTTTCTTGCCTCTGATGGTTATTGTTATAGGGTCGACTCTCTTGTTGCCTATAACCCGTATTCCTAGGATTTCTTCCTCGATATCCTCCTCTGTGGTATGGCTGTATTCCTCTAGGCTCTTGGTGCCCATACTCTCGACCTAGTCCTTGAGTATCAGTGCTGGTGGACTGATTCCTGGTCGATGGTTTTTCGCGGGTTTCCTGACTGCTGGCCATGTGTACCTGTTCAGTCTGTCTTTGGTGCCTAGGAGTTACGTGTGACGTCGTCATGTCTAATTGACGTAATACACTCTCCACTTCCACAGCACTTCTGGCTTTGGATGAGATTAACAGCCTCTGAATCTCATATGGAAGTTGTCTTGCAATGGCGGCACACAGGTCGTTCTCAGCTGGAGCAATATCAAGTTCGCGGAATTTACATAGCTGAGCGGTAAAAAATTCTGAGTACTTAGTTGGTGCATTTGTGCTGTACTTCCTAGAGTACAGATCTAGCCTCAAATTCTCCTGGACGTCTGCTGCCCAATATCGTTTTAAAAAGGCTTCTCTAAAGCCTTCCACCGTATCAAAGGTGTACCTGAAGCTTCTGAACCAAGTGAAACAATCACCTGCCAACAACTTCTCAATAGCTCTCAGTCTCCGATCCTGAGGAACCTTCATTTCGTTTAAGTACTCTGCGACTTCCTTTAGCCAGTATTTTGGAGTAATTGACATGTTATTACCCGTAAATTTTACCGGTCTGTCCTCATTCGATTTGATAATGTTTATTATCTGACCATTTGTCTGGTTCATGTATGGGGTTGACATTGCCATCGGATATCCTGGGTTCTTGTAAGGGCTCTCCCCTCCTAAGTCCCTATCGGTATCTGTGCCTTGTTCACGGGAATCTACCCATCCTGTCTTTGGAAACTCCTCCTGATTCTCAAATTCTAATTTCCTTTCCCTTCGGGCACTTTCTTCATTAGCCATGAGTTGGATTTCCATTTGACTGTTCTTATGTTCAGTCCTCTCCAACCGGGATCCTAATTCATTTTGAATTCTTTCCTGATTTTTCTTACTGGTTTCCAGTTCTTGTTTGAGTTGGTTTTTGTCGTTCCTGAAGCTATTCCTGATTTCATTTAAGTGTTCTTCTACCTCTTTCTTGATGACCATGACCTGTTCTGTTATAATTTCTGGTTTAACGTCACCTCTGGTATCTAGGTCTTCTCGTATTTCCTTTATCTTTTTCTCCATCTCTCTTTGTCCTTTGACCATATTTACTTTAATTCCTTCCAGTTTTTCCTCAGTTTTCCCTTGACTCTTATATAATATCATCAAGTCATTTTGGATCTGGCCTACTTCCATATGAGTTTTTCCTACTTCGACCTTTAATGTTCCGATGGTTCCCTGAACATCATTAATACCCTGACTTATTTCATCTATCTTATGGGTACTTTCCTTATTTTCGTCCTCTCGTTGTTTTCTTTCACTCTGGAGATGCCCCTCGTATATACCTAATCTTCGATTTATTTCACCCTCATACTTCTTTAAGTTATCATCTACCTGCCCGGTAAACAGCTCAAATTGACTTTTCATATCCCGCGCATCCTTTTGATTTTGATTTTTCATCTCAGTTACTTCGGTCTGAACTACACCGATTTTATTCTCGAGGGTTCCTACTTTCTCCTCAACCTTTCCAAATCGGGTTCCTAGCTCATTCACACTTTGTTTTATTTCATCCCGGGATGTTTTACAGATATCGCTGTTAGATTTTATCTGAGCTTCTAATTTTTTCTGCACACCTTGGATCTGGGTTACAAGTTTCTTTTCACATTCCTCTACATTTTCTTTACATGCTTTTTCCATGCTATTTAATTTAGTTTCTATAGTACCAAAATTATCCTCTAAAATTTTAAAATTTTCTCGTCATTCATTTTGTGATTCTCCCATATTTTTGTTCATAGTATTTATTTGGCCTTGCAATTCTGACTGAAATACTTTATTTTCCCTTTGAATTTCACTTGCGATTTTCCCTTTTAAATCATTTAATTTGTCCCCAAACTTAGTGTCAAAATCTTGAAATTTGGTATTCATTGTTTCTTCTAAAACCTTGGACCCCTCTTTCATTTCCTTAATTTCAACCTTCAGTTCCTTATCCATTTTTATACAATTAGCTTCGATAGCTTCTAATTTAGTTCCCATGTTATCACTTTTAGCTTCGATATCTACTAATTTAGTTCCCATGTTATCACTTTTAGCTTCGATATCTACTAATTTAGTTCCCATGTTATCACTTTTAGCTTCGATATCTACTAATTTAGTTCCCATATTAGCACTATCAGTTTTTAGTGACTCTAAACTTTGATTCATGGATCCTAACTTTTGGTTATTTTCCTCCTGTTGGCTGTCCAACTTATACAAACTCTCATTTATGGATTCGAACACTTTGTTATTTTCATCCTTTTGGAGGCCCAATGTATTGTTTATAGCCTCCAACTTCTCATTGTTATCGGCTTTTATAGCCTCCAAAAGCCGTTGCATCTCTTCACTCAATGCCATCTTATTAGAATATAGTGGGCTACTAATGCCACATCGCTAGAACATGTTTGAGAGATAGTAATCTGAACCATTGTGTCCCAATGTCTTTAAAAATTTACTTTGTTACGGGTGTTTACTACACCGTACCCTTTTGATATTCTTATTCAAACTCAAAGACCTTTATGGAAGTATTAAAAATTCAAAATTTCGAAAAACCATTTTTTTTTTCAAAAAAAAAATGAAAATTTTGATTTTTCGAGAAAACTCGGGTTTTCCCTAGGCAAACTCAGCCCTGCGTACTGGGCGCCATGAAAGGGATAATGGTTTGCTAGAAGCCCCACGTTGAAGCCACTAGACAAATTAAAACAACTCCGGTTCCAAATGAACTCGGAGTCCATGAGCTAACACAAATGTTATATTAAATAGGTGGGTTTCATTAAAACCAACAATTCACGATTATTTTCACTTCCATAAAGTACTTATCTTAAAGTTCCAAATAACTACGAGCTTCTTTGGCTCGATACTTTCCCATAATAATGGTGTCATATTTTTGTACACCTCAAGAATTATTTTTATCTTTTCTTATCATCAAAACAAATATATAATTACATTTAAAATTACATGTTAATTATTCACTTCAATATTTGGGCATATCACATGTTCTCCATATTTACTATCTCTCTCAAGTTTTGCAAATTCACTACGGTGATCGGGAAAACTATTTGTGTACTCCAGAGTTATAAAGATTACTTGACAAAGTCAAAAACTATGATCACTCCCGAAACCTAGTTATCTTCACAAAACTCGTGGATTCCTTCTTTTCCATACAATATTACAATAGGGATTTTATTTAATTCATTTGTCTTATAAGACCATTATCACATAAGAAAACTACGATCTGAATTGGCAAGCGATAATATCAATCTACAAGGACCTCGGTTCAACGCCCGGGTCATTAACAACTTTAAACACTCACGGTGTATTTAACACATCTTACAAGACGGTTTTTACCCACTCTCGCTCTATGAGGGTCAGGCCATTATACTCGGGCGTGATTTATGACAAGGAAAGCGACTCTCTGCCTAACCTACGGTGGCAGCTCTCTTCAATGCTTTAAAACAAACCTTCACATTATTCTCAGTTCTGTGGAGAGACCTGGCTTTTACTCGCTTATTTTCATTCAACAATATTCTTTGGCTCATAAACCACTTTCGTAACCTTGGCATTTATTAATTATGAGAGGGTCCTCATTGATTGTGAAGATTAATACACATTCTACGACGAATAATTAGGGGCTTTAACAACAAGAGGATTCTAGGTTCGAATCTCTTAACATGCCTCGGGAACATTTCCACATCAGAGGACTTATACAAAACGCGATTTAGGGTCAAGCCGTAGCTTACAGGACCTACGCTCAATAATACCATACATTTGCTCCCTTTTAAATAATACCCACATGGCCTCGTGATCCACGTCACAATTTAGAGGACTTACAACATATCTCAATTCACTGCAATCAACTACCCTCCATAAGTAATTTACCAAGTACTTTAACTTTTACGCGTTCCTAGCGTGACCTTTTATTTAATTGCGTTCCATTACGCTACACATTACTTTTACGGCCGAATGTCTTCCAAAGAACTGATAAATTTCATAGTAACAATTGATACATATCTTAATTCTTATATTAATCTTTTCCGTTGACAATAAATCGCTCCCTTTTTAAGAACATGCAGTCACATCATGTCTTATACATTTGTTAAGTCTTCAACGCTCTATATTTTTAGCCTATTTTCAATTTTGAAAAAATAGGCTTATGAGATCACCTTTTGTCCGTGTGTGTGTGCGTGTGTATGTGTGTGTGTGATTCGTGTGTGTGTCCCCCCTAATAAAATCTAAATGGCTGGAGCGATTTCAATGAAACTCGGAAAGTTCATAGCACAATTCCCGGCGACCTCGACCGTGCCTTTCAAATTTTGTTACGACTCACCAATCCAACATGGCGGCTGTGCGAAATATTTCACCAGCATTCAATATCTCCGAAACTATTTCCGATATTACCCTGACATTTTCTATGGTGATAGAGGGAACTACTATAAGTTCACTTATGTGAATTTTGAAAATATGGTAACTACAAAACCAACATGGCGGCCACGCGAATTTGCGACTTTTAAATAGACGTTTCTCGCGATTTGACCAACCAAACGCAATGAAACTTGGTACAGTATATGTTTATATACATTGTAATGTACCGACATCTAACTTAGTTCAATTGTTTACATAATCACAAGATGGCGGATGTGCGAAATATTTCACCGGCATTCTATATCTCTGAAACTATGAGCGGTAAAACCCTGAAATTTTGTACGGAGATAAAGGGCACTACTGGAAGTCCGTCTATAAGACTTTCAAAAACCGGTTAACTACAAAACGAACATGGCGGCCAAGCGAATTTGAAAATTTTAAATAGACCTTTCTCGCGATTTAATGTTCCAAGCGCACTGAAACCTGGCACAGGAAATATTTATACACATTGTAATCCACTGGTATCTAATTTAGTTCAATTGTTTACATAACCTCAAGATGGCGGCAGTGCGAATTTTAAAATTAAGATTTTATTTATTGTGATGTAGTCATTCGATCGAAGTGAAAGTTTGAATAATGAACCTACGCAATAATTTTCCTTTAATGGTACATGACTCTATGGCCTATACATTTAACAATCCAACATGGCGACCATCCGAAATATTTAGACGATACTGAATATCTACGAATCTATTTTAGCAATCAAACTGCATTTTTTAATGTTCATAGGGGCTATGAACTTAAGTTCACCTATAGGACATTAAATAACCTGGTGATCACAAATCCAACATGGCGGTGACGCGAAATATAAATATTCACATGGACGTTTCTCGCAATTTAACCATCCGCGTGCAGTGAAACTTGGTACAGTAAATCCTTATACGAATGTTAAACCACTGGCATCTAATTTATTTCAATTGTTTCCATAACCTCAAGATGGCAGCTGTGAAAATTTTTTTAATCTCCTTGTTTTTTCTTGTGTCCTAAGTATGCGATTGAAGTTTGAATACTACACGTTCACAATAATCTGCATGTAACAATACATAACTCTAGGACCTACATATATAAAATCCAACATGGCAACCATCCGAAATATTTAGTCGGTTGTCAATATCTACGAATCTATTACAGCAATCAAACTGAAATTGTGTATGTTGATAGTGGCAATTAACATAAGTAGGATATATGAAAATAGGCTGTATAGTTCTTCACGGAACTACTTGTTATATCATTCAATTTAATCTTTATTTAGATTTCTTTACCTTGTTATTCACATCATGTTTTCATTCCTTACAAAAGCTCAAAAGCTATTTCTTTCATATAATTCAAATTTACCTTTATGTAAATATCTTTGTTATAATTATTATTATCACGCTTGCTTTTATAACATTCATTAAATACTGACATTTTTATTCCATGCATTTCCTCTACAGGATTTATTATTTCATATAATTATTTATTATTTCTTAAAACCTTATTTTCGTTCAGATCGCGTTCTTATTTAGTTATTATTCATTTAAAAACATCCCTTCTACTCAAAACTCCTGTGGAATTGTACACAAAATTTTTTCCCTACACCAAAACATAATGAAAATCTTTACTTACATGTTTAAGGTCGCTTTCTGACCTTTATTCTCGTTTGATGTGACATTTTGGCCCACCTTCTTGACCTACTCCATATTGTACAATCTCATTTTATGTACAGAAATTTCTTGACACATATTCACTATATTTAACACTGACAACATTTTTTTTATACACTGGTGTATCCGTTTTGAACACACATTAAAACACTAAAAAATATTACTCTGGTACATATTATAACACATATCACTGTGCATAAAACGCTTTCACTTTACCTAAAACACTTAAAACGATACTCTTATTTCTTTTCTTACAATATTTACACTTCACTCCTATCACACGGGCGTATCTCAACGATTTTTACAATTTCCGTCGGCTGTTGATGATCCCTGATGTGAATCCTATCGACCTGCATTGGACGTGTGATTTTACTCGTTCAAAGTTGCTCTCTCCTACAATGGAAACTACTGGTTTCAGTCTCTCAAAACCCCTTCTATTGTCTATTACTCGGCTTACTTTATCTGCTTTAACTAGGCGATAAATGTCTTTACTTTGCCGTCACCTCTATTTATATATGGTGGCCTATCGCACCCTATAGTTTCTATATCTTGGCCTCCCTTCGAGGACCGTATACTGTCTATCGTACCCTATAGTTTCTATATCTTGGCCTCCCTTCGAGGACCGTATACTGTCTATCGTATATTTTTGACGTTTTCTCACTAGAGTACGTTTTCCCTCTGGTTTCGAAACTAAGTTCCTAAGTTCCTTTCGCTTGAACTTCTATCTTTCGCGATCGTAATTACTGTAAAGTTCCTTAACAGGACTTAATGTCTTTAACAATGTCTTTACTAGACGTAACGCCGTTTATTTGTTGGAGTTCTTATAACTTCGTAACTGTATTGAACTAGTGTTCTTCTGGGACTCGAAGTTCCCTACTGATCGCTGTGTCTTACTTTGGCGATATTGCTTTAAAGACCGTATATTTAATGTTCTTTATAAATTAGGACTCTTCAAAGTCTCGAACTGCTAACCCTCAGCGTAGCGTACTTATATCGTAACTGGTCTACACTCGGTGAACTTGTAGCATAGCCTCCCACAGGCTCTGGATCAATGTCTGATACAGCTTAACGTCCCCCTCACGGGCTCTCGTAGACTGCATGATTGGCTTGGTGAGGCCAGGAGTTTTATACCTTTCAGTCACAAAAAGATAAAACTCTAGTCCTTTTCGTGACCAACTTTAGAACTAATTGTCGCACAATTATAAAAATCGTATCTCCAGAAAGCTCGTCTTCCAAACGTAAAATAATCTTCCTGTGCATGGAAATCGATCGTGCATTTCCGAGATATTAATTAATTTCTCGTCCTCAACTGTGTGGGTGGTGCTGTTCTTTTTTTATTCTCCCACTCCTTAGGTCTCGGTGAACCCCCTATGATGTCTACTTGCGTTTGCAGTTTTCTCCTGTACAATTTTTACAAGGTTTTTCTTTACACAAAAATCTCTAATCCAAATTGATTCACCGTACTGTATCTGTTTACTTATTTTTATACTCGTAAACGGGTTAAATTTAATTATTCCTGTTCTGACTCAGCAGCGAGGTTGCCATATTCCTGCAACGTAAGAGCAATTTCCGAGTCCAGCTTCTTCGTCTTACAGTCAAAACTTTCCACTCGTTCTAATAATATCCATGACTGGCTCCTTATAAATGTCAAGAGGCATGAACTCATCTAAGGAACACCTGGCCCTAGCGCTTGCACCATGTTAGGCTATAATCCTGGCTTGAAATCTCTCTCCGTTCCCTTAGAAACTGTATGATTCTTTCATTCCTTTCTCAAAGTACATGGATTCGACTCTCTTTGAGGCCATGGTACATGGGTTCAATATATAATGATTATATGATTCAGTGATTCACGAGTTCGATTGAAGACATTAGATTCCGGGAGTGATCTAAATTTTGACGTGTTCAGTAGTCTTCTGTAGCTCGGGAGTACGCAAGTTTTTCCCTATCACAGTAGTGAGTTGTTGACTTGAGAGAGAGGGATGGTAACATATGAACATTGTGAAAGCCCAAAATTAAGTAATGATTAACAATATTTTGGTAATTTTGATATTTATGATTAAAAGATATACTCATATAAATAATAATGGATGTGTATTAAATTGATAGCACATTGTAAGTAAACATTACCGAGCCGTTTGGAGCTCTTATTTTAAAGATTGTGAAGTGATACTATATGGAAGTGAAACTTAGTGGAAGTTTGTTGGTTTATGGAAAACCAAGTATTATGATCTTAGATGTGTTTAATATGAATTCCTTGTTCAACTTTGAACAAGTATGAAGTGAAGGGCCAGTATTTTATTTGTTTAATTTTTGTAGCGCTATATATTCGGATAATTAAATGTTTTAATAGTAGGAGTTGATTTTTGTTTATTTTTGGAAGTGTATCCTCTATTTAATCCAAAGTGTGTAGATCACAGAGTGGGAGAACAAACCATGAACCCCGATACTCCCGATTGAGCATTGCTGGCAAACTGTGATTTGCATATTTCATTGTTGAATGGGCACAGTACATGTGGTACCATACTAGTATTAAATCTTGGAAGTAGTTTTCCATGGTTTCCCACCTCTACCACACGCAAATGTTGGGATGTTTCCTAACTGAAGTCCACGGCCGCCTCCTTCCCAATCCTCAACTGAATTACAAACACCCATATTACTAAAGAAAGCACAAAAACACAGATTATCAGACAAATTCTTCCCACACCCTACCACATGGGTCTAAATGACCAAAATTGCCAAGCCATTGAAACAAAATATCAAGTATATTCCTTCCGTCTTAAATGCTTGTTCTGAACAGAATACGGGATGTCGGAATTTTGTCACACTGTATTTCATTAAAGTGTCGGACGGCAATGACACTTACAAAGTAGGCTACACAATACTGCCGGTCATAACGTCCCAAGACATTGCGTGCAATTTCAACAACAACAACAGAAACAACAACAACAACAACAGCAATACAAACTTTCTTACGAGACGGGTATCGCTCGCTCCTCGTAACAGCTGATACCTCCCCTCAACCAGTGAGGTCAACGCTCCGATTACGTAATAACTTCTCCTCCGCGCATCGCCCCACCTAGCCCCGCCCCGTTTACCCCAGCCTGCTGCCTCACCTTCTGTTTGAAGAATTTCGAAAATTCCTAACAACATTGACTTTTTAATGATAAATTTTCAATTTAAAGATAGGTGACAATTTTTTTTTTACCTAGGAAGCTTACAATAGTCTCTTCTATCACTAGTGTAACGGAGTTCCATCATATCAAATACACCCTGTATATATGGTATTTTCCAATAACCCTGTAGGTTTACGGTCTACTTTATTTTCGAATCGGGATTTGTAATGAACTAGCCTATTCTGCGTTTATGGATACGTCTTACATCAAATTTTGACATAATAGGCCTAAATAGCATATGAAAAAACGTAGGCCCTATTAGAGGTTATAAGTTATTAGTCACAGAATATTATAACCTAGCTTATGTTACAGATTTCCATGGAAACGTCCAGATGTATTAAAGAAATGGGTTATAGCTATGAGGAGGTAGGACTGGTCCCCAACAAAATACAGTTATATTTGTAGTGAACACTTTTCTGAATCATGCTACTTGTTTGGTTCAAATAGAAACAAACCACTGCTAGATGATGCAGTAGCTGCAATTTTCAATTTCCCACAGCATCTGCTTCAGGCACCCAAGAAAAGACCGAGTTATTGAACGACAAGTACAAGTTGAGGTATCTAGACCTAATATTTACTGTTACTTTTTTCATTAGCACAGGCATACAAATTCACATTTTCCAGTATACTTTTGTGATGTCAGTCGTGGAGACGATAAAAAGAATTGGGCTTACGGGATCTTCCCTGCAGGATCTTCCCTGTTCGTTTGGCGGCATGACCACGGCCCATGTGAGGTCTGTTCCATCAGCTTTGAAGAATATTGAACATGTGGTTGTTTTGTATAAATAAAGTATGTATTTTTGTTCACTAAGCATCTATTTAATTGTTAAGTTGTAGGCTTATGCATATTCACACACATATGAATGCTGCCTTTGAGTTAATAAAAATCTTGAATACCAATTGCCATATTTCTTGATCTTTATTGTCAGTCATTCCCTGTCTAACCTTTTTTATTTTTTATATTTGAATATACGTAGGCTACGTTTTGTATTTTTTGCCAGTAGGCCTATAGTTGTCCTATATGCTGCCTTTGATCTAAGGATAAAAATCATGAACAGTCAGTCTGAAATAATGTTGGCGTATATTCCTAGCCATTTTCAGTATCAAATTACTACGATATTTTGAAATACGTATTTCAGCGTAAGTTCCGTTTAGTTTACCGTTCGCCTAAATGTTCAAAAGTACCTCTTTTACTTGTATCTCGTCGTACGTACGTACATCATCCTGGCGTTCGTATACGTCAATCTCGCCTCCTTGACGTGCACCACCAGGCGCAACTAGTCGCACCAAAAAACGCACTTTGCTCCCATACAGTCGGCATTCCAGTATTATCTAGAGCTCAATGGGGCAGGCTGACACATTCCAAAATATATTTACCTTGACGTCCAGTTTGGAGTGGTGAGGGGGGGGGGGGGCAGTGAAACATGTCTCATGCAACTTCCCCTGTTAGGATTTTCCTAATTGCCCCCCGTGGAGAGAACTCATTAGCGGAGCTCGGTATCACCCTTATGGCTCTCCTTCCTTCCAAGTCCTTCAATCCTCATACTTCGAGGGTTGTGGGCATTCCTTTTCCTCATGTCCTTTATTTCCCTTATTGTCCTTCTGTTTTCCATTTCTCCTTCTGGTCTGTAAGTTTTAGTTTAAGTGTGGTTTTAGTTAACATTCTCATCTTTCACTATCACCCAAACCAATTAGTTAGTTATTGTTGTTTTAAGGGGGGAACCACGAGGTCATCTGCCCCTCTTAACACAGATTAAAGAATACAAATGTGAAATTGAATTTAAAATTTTGAGGTGGACACCTTAATTTAAAAAGACCAAAATTAATAAACCAAAAACAAAAAAATTAAATAAAAATAAAAATTATAAAAATAAACAAAAATTACGGAAAAACAATTCAAAAACGAACAAGTCGTTGAGTCAATGTTCACTGGAGAATTTAGATTGCTGGCCCTAACCCACTCTCACTTATAAAGCGGATGACGAGATCAGCAGCCACCGCGTCATCGGCTAATATAAGTGCGAGTGTCATCTACAAACCAAGGTTTCTTCGTAAGTCAGCAAGATCCACACACTCTGTGAAAATGTGGGCCACGGTGAAAACGGCTCCACAGGTAAAAAGTGTGGGGGGGGGGTTCTTCCCTTCTCATTAGGTACGAGTGGGTGGATCTTGTATGACCTATCCTTAGCCTACACAAATTGACGGACTCTCTCCATGACCGGAAAGAACTCCGCCACACGCTGGGGCCAATAACCTAGATGTTAGGCCCCTTAAAACAGCAATTATCAACATCATCATCATCACTTTTTTTGAAGTGTGTAGATTTTCCCATATCATGTGAAGCCGATATGATGTTATCGGTGCTATTTTGGCTTAGAACAGGGCCATGGCTGTCTTTATTGAGAGTCTGAATATCTGTCTCGAATATCGTAAATGTCTTTAATTGCTGCACTAGTAATTTCTACGATGTGGATATTTGAGTTGAAGTACCCAAAAAAGAATATTGTGCTCATTGAAGAATGGTTAGTTACCTATTGAAAACGTCTATAAACTCACATTTGTAAATGACTGTATTGTACTGTCCTGAATACGAGGGCTGTTTTTTTAACTAACCCAACATTTTATTTTGAAACCACATTTATTTTTAGGTTTTACATACCTTTCTCTATTTTTCTACATAGTTGCCTTGTTTATTTAGGCACTCGTCACACCTTAAAACTAAGTTCTGAAATCCCTCTGCATAAAAGTTTGCCGCCTGCTCAGATAACCAAGAATTCACACTTGAGGAAAATCCATTGACAGAGTGGTTATCATGAATCTTCGGTCCTCGTGAATTTTCGTGTCAATTGCAGTCACCAAGTCATCTGTGATCACAGACCTAAGCGTTCATCGTCATGAACATTTTCACGGCCACTTTTGAACTCGCGTACCCATTTTCGCACTTTATTTTCCGTCATTGCATTATCACCATACACCTCACAAAGCTGACGATGAATGTCTGCAGCCGACTTGTTTCTTGCACTCGAAAAACGTATCACAGATCGTACCTCACACGCGGCGGGCGAATCAATAATCTTGAACATTGTAAAGATGCACAGTTCAGCGTACAGGTTAGCTACACAGCTGCAACTGACGCCTGCTTGTTCGCAAAGGATGCCGGGAGGTAGCACGCACGCTTGTTACGGCGTGCGCACTAACTACGGACTTTAAAAACGGCCCTTACTTAAAAAACAGCCCTCTTAATAATAATAATAATAATAATAATAATAATAATAATAATAATAGCCCAAATTGGCAGTGAATGACGGAACAAAAGTTGTTAATGCAATTATATCGATGATGGCAGCATATAAACATCGATTCCACGAAACAGAGTTCTTCAGAACTTTGTCTGAGCCACTCGACGGACAGTTTGAAAGTGAAGATGGAATGCATGCAGATGGGGTAGAAGAAGATGCTACGAACCGTGGAGGACATCGTCACGCTCCGACACCTAAGTGACTAGCATCGAACTCAGGACAGAGCTATGTATGGAACGAGACAAGTAGCGAATTCTTCGAAGAACTTGAATCTCGACAGGTACGATCCAGTTTCTTTCCCTATCCCAGTCGTGATTCTTCCTTCGAAACTGCTTAATAATCTGTAGAGAAGTTTGAGATTTGTATCCTCCGGTAAGCTGGGAAAATTTTAAGGGGAAGTAATGGTGGACATACAGTAGTTCCCTCACCCCAAAGCCACTCAAATATCATTAAATTATTAAGTCCTTAACACTTAGAAAATACAGTAGAATCAACTTGAAAAATGGAAAATTGACCACCCCAAGGTGTTGTGGATAGCATTCTTGATTAACGCCCTGGAGGCCCAGGTTTGATTTCCGGCTCACCAAAGAATTTTAATTCTAGTCTAGTATGAAGTCTCGAACAGGTTAACATGTACGTTGTTGTTCTTTCAATTGAGGGGCTTGGACACGGTGTTCATTTAGCCCAGTGTACTTGAGTGAGTGTGAAATTTTGTCTGACAACCTGAGTTATTGTGATGGCTGTATTAGTGCGTGTATTTGTAATTCAGGTTTTTTTTTTTTTTTTTTTTTTTTTTTTTTTTTTTCGTATGACCTCCTGAGAGGCCGAGTGCAGGTCTTTCTAGTCGACGCCCGTGGGCGACCTGCGTGTCGGGATGAGAGATGGAATGGATGAAGATGAATGAAACTGGGCAAGGATGTGGAAGGAATCGGCCGCGGCCTGTCAGAAGGTACCGTCCCAGCATTTACCTATTCAGGTAATAATAATAGACTAAAAATAATACTATCGTATGGCCCCGGACGCCGGGTCCAAGCGTTGTTATTTGACGCCCAGAGGGCAGCTTGCATGCCAAATTGTGTTGTTCCTTGGAGCGCTATGAAAGTCAAGGAGGTTAGGTATCTAAGCTCCTTGACACTATAGCGCTATCTGAACTTTTTGTGGCGGAAAATCCCGGCCTACCGAATTCAAATGGGTTCTTTAACATGCCAACAACGTATGATATGCGTTTCGTGATTTTTGTTGCCTTTCAAAAATCACTTACCATGGCCAGGAGCGAACCTGAAAGCTTGGGGTTGGTAGACTGACACGATGACCACTCACCCACCGTGGCAATCTGTACTGTAATTCAGGTTAGGATTGGGAAGTAGGCGGCCGTTGCTTTAAGTTAGTCTCCATCCTGGCATTCGCCTGGAGTGGAAGTGGGGGGAAAACTACTAGGATGAACCATATTTCGTTCACAATCCTCTCTCCTTCTTCTCCATATCCGTCCATTGTTTCTAGGTCTCCTCCCTCCTAGGTATCTTTCATACTCCCTTCTTGCAGTTTTATTGGCACCCTTTCTCTTCACGTGGCCGAACCACTTCATTCTAGCCTTCTGGATCTTTTGTAGTATAGAATCTTCTATTCTCACATCTTCTCTGATTATAGGATTCCTGATCTTGTCTTTCCTGGTCTTCTGGAACTTCATATCTGCAGCTTGGAGTTTCGAATTGTCCTTCCTGGTTAGTGTGGTGGTATCCAGGCTGTTTGTATGGTAACATGCGTTATTGTACAGTGAGTCAGGGAATGTTCTCTGCAGCGCCTACATGCGTCTGCGAGAGCTAGCTATAGCAGTTACGTTGGTAGCACGGCTGCCGCTTGCATCATAACAAATAAACAGTAAACTTTGTACTCACCACAGCCATTCATAACAGATGCTGGAACCATTCACAGTACGTCACTCTTTATCCGTAATCAGTTTGTTTTAATTCATGAACCACGGTAACTTTATAAGGGAACAACTGAAGCTTGTCTCTTACAGCTTTATGTGCTGCCGACTTAGAGATTCCTGTTTGTTGAGCTAATTTTCGTGTTGATTTACTTGGACTACGCAGCATTATATCGGAGATTTCATCAAGTTTTTCGTCCGTTAAAAGCGTAGGCCTGCCTGTTCCCGGTACATCGTCAATTGAGCCAGTCACATGAAATTTACTTATCAAATCCCAAACGGTATCACGGTTTGGACACTTTGAATTAGGAAACCGCGCCTGCAATCTTAATTTTACATTTTCTGTAAACCGATCGCCTTTACGAAAAACTTATTCCACCAAAAAAAAACCTCTCTCTTCAGTAGTAAACATTACCGCCTGTATACTGTTGCACTCTTCCAATAATAATCTATCCGAACGCTCGCTTACTGTAATACACACTGAAGACATGCAGGCTCGCTCGCTTATTGCAATTCACACTGACAGCCCACACGGGGGAATCCCGCTTTGAAGGACACAGTGCAGTGCAGCCAACTAAACTCATGACTCAACCACTCACAGCTGCACGTACCCACTGCGGAGAACATTCTCGGGCGCCCTGCATGTGTCTGAATAACTTTCTTTGGGTTTGGGACTGGTGTACGTGCTCCAACTAGCTGCGTGGTTGAGCGGTTTCCAAGGTTCCCTGCTGCAGTCGGTTGGCATTTGAGGGTGCGCAAATGCGAGGGAGCCGTGTCAGTAGATTTACTGGCACGTTAAAGATCCCCTTTGGGGCGAAATTCCTGCACCCCGGCGTCTCTAAAAGCCACAGTAGGAGGTAAAAGGGACGTAACACCATTAACATTATTATGCTCCGTAACTACTTGAAATACAGCACATGGAGTAAAAACTTCAATTAAACAGCACTCACGATGGCTGCTGTCAGAGCCGGGATTTGATCCTCGGATCTCTGCACGCTCGTCTATCTAGTCCAGTCGTGGAGCTTGCCAACGTCTTAAGGTTTACTAAAAGGCCTAATAAGAACAATATCTGCTGTGATACGTTCACAAAATTCTTTTTAGCCTATAGAAAAAAATAGACTTATGAGATCACCTTTTTTCCGTGTGTGCCCCCCTTTATGACTTTTAAATGACTCGACATTAATGAAACTCGGTAAGGTCATAGTACTATTTTAGCCTACCCTGACCGTGCCCTTTAAAATTTATTACGTCTCACCAATCCAACATGGCGGCTGTACGAAATATTTCACCGACATTCTATATATCCGAAACTATTACTCATATCACCCTGAAATTTTTTACGGTGATAAAGGGCACTACTAATTGTTCACCTGTGTAACTTTCAAAAACCTGTTAACTACAAAACGAACATGGCGGCCCAGCGAAGTTGAAACTTTTAAAGAGACTTTTCTCGAGATTTAACCATCCGAACGCAGTGAAACTTGGTACAGCAAATGACTATACAAATTTCAATGCACTGACATCTAAATTAGTTCAATTGTTTACATCACCTCAAGACGGCGGCTGTGCGCAATTTTTAAATTAAGTTTTTATTTCTTGTGTTCTAATCATGCGATCGAAATCAACGTTTGAATAATGAACGAACGCAGTAATCCTCATCTAATATTACATAACTCCATGGCCTACGTATATCAAAATCCAACATGGCGACCATCCGAAATATTTAGACGGTTCTCAACATCTACGAATCTATTACAGCAATCAAACTGAAAATTTGTGTGTTGATAGAGGCAATTAATATAAGTAGGATATATGAAAATAGGCTGTATAGTTCTTCACGGAACAAGTTGTTTAAAGTCTCATTTCATACGAATGTCGGGAGGATTTTTGAAGAGTCTACTGCCCCATCAGAGCCCTCTCTGAGCACGAGCGGTTTCGGTGGCGTAGTTGATAGCATGCTGAGCTTCTATGGCCAAGATCGCGGGTTCAAACCCGGCCGAAGTCGTCGGATTTTAAGTGCGTTAAAAATACCTCAGTATGCCTTCCTTCGGAGGGGAAGTAAAGCCGGCGGTCCCATGTCATAGACTTATGGCATGTTAAAGAACCTTCCACTAATTACACCTGTGTAGAGCTAAATTAGCTTAAAAATGTAAACAACGCTCAGGTTCCTACGTTCGTCGCCAGGAGCCGACTGTGGTGGCGTCTAGTAGCCAAGTTCTGAACTAGTAGTTGTTGACGGTGGCGTTTGGCGGCAAAAGTAGGACCTACTTGAAAAATTCAAAGTATGCAGTCCCTACTTGAATTAAGAAACAGAAACACACACTAATACAGCCATCACAATTAACACCGGTTATCAGACAGATTCTACACACACCCAAAGTACACGGGGCTACATGACCGAGTTGTCGCAGCCCCTAAACTGAGGAACCAACCATCACTGAGCACGCCCCTGACGTAATCTACTTGCGAATGGAATACCACTGTAGTGGTGAAGGTAAGAGGGAACAATGGAATAACAGCGGTCGTAACCCGAAGGGAGATTACTTTGAGAATGAATGGCTTCTTTCCTTATACAAAGGTTAATATCCCTTACGAATGGAGAACAAAAGGTGATAATGGAGACTATATTTGCAATGTGAAATGCTTCTACTCCACTCTTAGATTACATTCTGAAATAATGTCTACTACGTCATTGCTCCAACCAGGCCTCATTCTTCAGTGAACTTGCATGCTTGAGAAAATAATCTTAGATATTACCCATTTATGATTTGATTGCCACCGGGGGAGTTAGCCGTGGTCGTTACGGCATGACTGCTGGCAGTCGCTCACATCTGGGAGGCGAGGAGGTTTGAATCCCCCCGCCGGCAACCTTGAAGATGGTCTTCTGTGGTTTCCCATCTTCCTTCCAGGCAAATGCCGGGGTTGGTCCCTAACTATAGGCCACAGCCGCTACCTTCCAACTCCTCGTCCTTACATTCCAACTTTTCTCCCCAACGGTACTTGTAGCTCACCCATTGGGTGTCCGTCTCGAAGCAGCTACAAAATCGGCGAGCCGAACATGTCCTCGGACATTCCCGGCACTAAAAGGCATACGCTAAAAAAAAAGAAAAAAAAAAGAAAAAAAATGATTGCCTCTGAGCGTGGTTGCGCCAGCGTTTGTTGATTATTGAAGCTGAAGTCCCGCGGGGTGAAGTGGAGGACACAGTGAAGACAGAGAGCTGTCTGCACATAAGTCAAGCAGCATTGCGCGCGCTACCTGTCGTAGAAGCGCAGATAAGCGTCACAGGAGCTCATATCACCACGGACAGTTAAATGATGACTGAAGCGACTGGAGCTGAGTCATATCCTACTCGCACAACGAAGCAGAGTAACGTGTGAAACAAGTAAACAGAGGATAGTTCCCATCTCGTCCGCCGGCATACAGCAGCACAAGACTACGACACCATGGATGATGCAAGTCAAAATTGATCTGGAAGAAAGCAAAGGTCGACCCAGAAGACGTTACAGACGAAAACGTCTTTCGACACAAGGTATACAAGTGGGAAGTGATGTCAGTGTAAGCAGCACCTACAGCCCAAAGACCAAAGTGGACCGAAGAAAGGAAGAGGGCCTTTAGTGCACGAATGAAAGAGTTCTGGTAAAAGAGGAAGAACAAGCAGTCATGACTGCTTCGCGTGGCCTGTAACGTGTGAAATAAATATAAATAAATAAATAATAATAATAATGGGCTAATATGCTAATATTTTTAGGCAAAAGTGCTAAAAATGGAAGATTCCAAGGGAGGAAAGGAAAGAAACCCGGCTCGAAATGGTCCGAGGAAATAGTCTGAAGGTTAATTCTTTGGATTTGATGAACAAGTGGCTAGCATTCTTGGCTGTCGTCCCAGAGGTCCGGGTTTGATTCCAGACTCTGCCAAGAAATTGAATTCTGGACTGAGAGCTGGAACGGGGAACACTAAGCCTCGTGATGCAAAACTGAGAAGAGGTGGGTTCGATCCCCACCTCAGCCATCCTGAAAATGGTTTTCCGAAGTTTCCCCACTTCTAGTCCAAGCAAATGCCGGGATGGTTCCTAACTTAGGGTCACGGCCACCTTCTTTCCAATCCTCACCTGAATTACCAAAATCCACACTAATGCAGTCAGCAAAATAGCACAGGTTATTTGACAAAGTAACACGTATCCAAGTACATGAGGCTAAATGACCACGATGTCCAGGCACTTCAAATTCAATAACAACATATTAACGCTAGAACGGCAGCGCTTCGCGTGGCTGATTCTAGAAACTGGTAATAAATACCACTTACGTCAACTTTTATCTCACTCTCCAGGCTAGCGGAATGGTTAGGGACAGTTTTTGAATATATATATTTTTAATTATGAATAATTTATTTAATTTACTTCTTTTTGGATTTTTTTTAGCTAGTTTTCACTAATTTGGTCTAATTGTGATTGTTTTTTTATTTGGTCTAATTTTGATTTTTGTGTTTTTTACTTTTTGAGCTCCTTGTTGACTATTTTTTGTGTTTTTTATTTGACTAATTGAGACTATTTGTGATTTTTAGCCTATTTTCAATTTTGAAAAAATAGGCTTATGAGATCACCTTTTGTCCGTGTGTGTGCGTGTGTGTGTCCCCCTAATAAAATCTAAACGGCTGGAGCGATTTCTATGAAACTCGGTAAGTTCATAGCGCTATTCCCGGCGACCTCGACCGTGCCCTTCAAATTTTGTTACGTCTCACCAATCCAACATGGTGGCTGTACTAAATATTTCACTAGCATTCAATATCTCCGAAACTATTACCGATATCGCCCTGAAATTGTGTACAGTGATAAAGGGCAATACTAGAAGTTCACCTATGAGACTTTCAAAAACCTAGTGACTACAAAACCAACATGGCGGCCAAGCGAATTTGAGACTTTTAAATAGACTTTTCTCGCGATTTAACTATCCAAACGTAATGAAACTTGGTACAGCAAATGTTTACACACATTGTAATGCACTGAAGTCTAATTTAGTTCAATTGTTTACATAACCTCAAAATGGCGGCTGTGCGAAATATTTCACTGACATTCTATATCTCCGAAACTATTACAGATATCACCCTGCAATTTTATACGGTGATAAAGGGTACTGATACACGTTTACCTATGTATATTTCATAAACCTGTAAAGTACAAAACCAACATGGCGACCAAGCGAATTTGAAATATTTTAATAGACTTTTCTTGTGATTTAACTCTCTGAGCGCAGTGAAATGTGGTACAGTAAATGATTTTGCAGATTGTAATGCACTGCCATCTAATTTAATTCAATTGTTTACATAACCTCAAGATGGCGGCTGTGCGAAATTTTAAAATTAAGTTTTTATTTCTTGTGTCTTAATCATGCGATCGAAGTGAAAGTTTGAATAATGAACCTAGGCAATAATTGTCCTTGAATTGTACATAACTCTATGGCCTATACATATAACAATCCTAAATGGCGAGCTTCCGAATTATTTAGACGGTTCTCAATATCTATGAATCTTTTTCAGCAACCAAACTGATTTTTTTTTATGTTCATAGAGAATATGAACATATGTTCACCTATAGGACTTTCAGTAACCTGGTGAGCACAAATCCAACATGACGGCAACGCGAAGTATAAATATTTAAATGGACGTTTCTCGCGAATTAACTATCCGAGTGCCATGAAACGTTGCACATTAAATGCGTATACAAATGATGATCCACTGGCATCTAATTTATTTCAATTGTTTGCATAATCACAAGATGGCTGCTGTGCGTAATTTTAAAATCTCGTTTTTACTTCTTGTGTTCTAATCATGCGATTGCAGTTTGAATACCACACGTACACAACAATCTTAATGTAATAGTACAAAATTAAAAATCCAGCCTGGCGACCATCTGAAATATTTAGACAGTTCTCAATATCTACGAACCAGTTACAGCAATTAAACTGAAATTTTGTATGTTGATAGAGGCAATTAACATGAGCAGGATATATGAAAATAGGCTGTATAGTTCTTCACGGAACTACTTGTTTTTTACATTTTAAGTACTTTTTGAGCTTTTTATGGGAAAATTTTGACTAATTATGATATGCTTGGGGGAGGGAGGGTTACGAATTTTGATTAATTATGATATGCTTGGGGGAGGGAGGGTTACGAATTTTGATTAATTATGATATGCTTGGGGGAGGGAGGGTTACGAATTTTGACTAATTATGATATGCTTGGGGGAGGGAGGGTTACGAATTTTGACTAATTTATAATATTTTAATATTTTTTTCGACTAATTCTGATTGTTTTGATTAATTTTGACTTTTTGTGCTTTTTTAGATTTTAATTATTTTTTCGTTTCTTTTTGAGCTTTCTTTTGGACAAATTTTGACAAATTTTGATTTAGGAGAAAGGGGTTACGGATTTTGACTAATTTCTAATTATTTGATGTTTCTATTTTTAATTTTGTCTAATTTTGATTGTGTTTTTTTGTTTTGACTAATTTTGACTTTTTGTGTGTTTTTAAGATTTTAAGTATTTTTTCGTGTCTACTTTTTGAGTTGTTTTTTTTGACAAATTTTAACAAATTCTCATTATTTGGGGAGGGGGTTACGGATTTTGACTAATTTACATTATTATGTTTTTACTTTTATATTTTTACTAATTTGCTTTGTTTTTGAGACTGTCAAACACTGGTGGGAATTGGACTGAAGGAAGAAGTGGGGGAAGCAGAAGTGGAGATGAACGCTACCATTCTAGGGTTAATGAAGAAATGGTTGATATTATTGGTGAGTGTAATAAATAAAATATCTTTAGCCTATTTTCATTTTATGAAAAAAATAGCCTTATGGGATCACCTTTTTTCCGTGTGCGTAGCCTATGTGTGTTTGTGTATGTCTCCCCCCCCCCCCCAATAACTTCTAAACCGCTGGGGCGATTACAATGAAATTCAGTAAGGTCATTGTATTATTTTGGCTGATCCCGACAGTGCCCTTCAAATTTTATTACATCTCACCAATCCAACTGTGCGAAATATTTCATCAAGATTCTATATTTCCGAAACTATTACTGATATCACCCTGAAATTTTGTACGGTGTTAAATAGTACTACTAGAAGTTCACCTATGAGACTTTGAAAAACCTGTTAACTACAAAACGAACATGCCGGCCAAGCGAACTTGAAAGTTTTAATTATCTTTTTTCGCGATTTAACCATCCAAACGCAATGAAACTTGGTAGAGCAAATGTTTATGCACATTGTAATCCAGTGGCATCCAATTTAGTTCAATTGTTTACATAACATCAAGATGGCGGCTGTGCGAAATATTTCACCAGGATTCTATATCTCCAAAACTATTACCAATATCACCCTGCAATTTTGTACGGTGATAAAAGGCGCTACTAGAAGTCTATATATTGAACCCATGGGCCATAGGGTCCATGAAGGTCGAACCCATGTCCTTAAGGAAGAAATGAAAGAAACGTATAGTTTCATAAAGGAACGGAGAGAGATTTTAAGCCAGGATTATAGCTTAACGTTGCGCAAGCGACTAGGGACAGATGTTCCTTAGATGAGATCACCCCACTCGACATTCAAGAGAGGGCTGGTCACGAGTATTAATAACTGAATGGAAATTTCCACCGTGTTAGACAAGGAAGCCTGAATCGGAATTCGAGCTAACGTTGCTGGAAATTGACAACGCCGCTTATGCGCCAGAAGAGGAATAATTAAAATTAACACGTTTACGAGCATAATAATGAGTAAACAAGTACAGTACAGTGAATCATTTTGAATGAGAGATTTTTCAGTAAAGAGAAACCATTTAAATATTGTGCAGAAAAAAACTGCCGACGTAAGACGACGTCATTGGGGAATTACCTAAGCCTCTGTGGAGGGGAGAGAGCAAAAGGAATGCAACACCCACACAAGTGAGGACGAGAAATTAATTAATATCTCCGAATTGCACGATCGATTCTTAGGTGCAATAATATCATTTGACATTGAGAAGAAGAGCTTTCGGAAGGTATAATTTTTATATTGGTGGCACCATTATTTTAGAAATTGACCACAGAAAAGGCTTGAGTCTTATTTTTTTGTAGTAAAACAGTATAAAGCTTCGGGCGTTTCCAAGCCAATCATGCAGTTTCAGACAGCCCGAGGGGGGCGTCACTGTGTCACGATCATCATTGAATGCAGTTTCAAACGGCCTGAGGGCACGTCACTGTGCTACATCACAACGAATGCAGTCATACGAGCATTCCGTGAGGGGAAGTGCTGCACCACGACGTAGAAGTAGTCATTCCGACAGCCCGTGAGGGGTATAATCACGCATCACGCAGTACGAATCCGTCCAGGAGGACGTGAAGTTATATCAGCACATGCAGTCATACGAGCATTCCGTGAGGGGAAGTGCTGCACCACGACGTAGAAGTAGTCATTCCGACAGTCCGTGAGGGGACGTAACTCTGCGTTACATCGAAAACAGCTACCAGTACTCCTTGAGGGGAGGAACGCTGTGTTACACCGTAGAAGTAAGATCTAATAGCCATAGGCGTCGCAGTATTAACGACTTGCTTGCCTCCATAGGAGTGGTCAAGACGAAATTTTAAAGTATCGCCGTAGTGAAATATTAGGAAAATCCTAATTATAGGATTTAGGCCCGACTGTATACAAGTTAAAGTGAAAATTCGTAAGATATAGTCAGAGCAGGCCGCGAACATTGGACTTAAAGGCGATAGGTCGTTAAATGTACGAACGAATAGATCATAACGTACGGAAGTATCGTACCAGACAGATAAACTGTTATTTAAATTAAAGAAACCTAAAAGGGAAGAACAGAATAATAAAACAGTTCAAATAAAGACGATAGGAGACTATAAACATTATCTCCAGAAAGCAGGCGAACAATTCTAATAGTACTAGAATCGAGAAGTGCTAGCTGCTATAAATTAAATCTATAGGTCTTAGAGGAGACCTCGATCCGTATAGACTTTCGTTAGGATCGATAGACAGATCTACAAAGAAGCCGTTCAAGATAGATAAATAGCCGGTTATCCAGGATAGGAGTAGCAGAATTGGACTCCAGGGAACAGTAGATGTTTCGAGACTTTCGCATTCTGCAGGATAGGAAGCCGACATCGAATAAATTTCACCCTTGGAAACGGGAATTTAAGAAGATCACGTGTGATAGGCTCAGAAATACGGCCTAGTGATCGAGAATTGTGAAGTGTAAAATAATCAAGATTGTGTGTTAAATTAATATTTTTAGTGTTTATTATGTGTTCCAAGGGAACACATCAGTATATAAAAATGTCGTCAATGTTAAGTGTTTTTAATGTATATCAAAAAGTGTTTTTAAGTAAGATGAATTCCTTTAATATGGAGTAAAAATCTCAAAGTGGGCCCAAAAATGAAGCGCCGCACCAGATTAAAGATCATGGGATGATCTGGAAACATGTGAGTACTAAATTCATTCTATTTTGGTGTTAGAAATTAGTTGTGTACAAGCCCACCGGAGTTTTTGAGTGAAAGGGATGTGTTTAAATAAATAAATACTGAATAATCAAGAACACGGTCTGAACAATAATAAAATAAATTGAGAAATTATAAATAATTATGTGAAGAATAAATCCCGTAGAGGAAATATGTGAATAAAGGGTTAATGTATTTAACAAATGTCATAAGAGCAAGCGAAATATCATTAATTATCATGAAAGATATTGAAATAAAGTAAAGTTGAGTTATGAAAGAAATAGCTTTTGAGCTTGTATAAAGAATAAAGATAATAATAATAATTAAATATGGAAATGTTAAATAAAAATCAAATAAATTGATATGAATATAAGAACGTTAAGCCTTAACGTATGTGTAAGAGATGATGTTCAATGGAATATTTTAAAACAGGGAGCGATTTATCGACAACGGAAAGATTAATATGTGAATTAAAATAATATGAATTGTTACTAAAGAGATGTATCAGTTCTTGGGAAGACATTTCGGCTTAAAGCAATGCATAGCGCATAATGAGCGCAAATATAATATTAAAGTGTCACGCTAGGAACGCGTAGTGGTTAAATACTTGGTACATTACTTATGGAGGGTAGTTGATTGCAGTGAATTGATAATTGTATAAGTCCTCTATTTGTGACATAGTATCACGAGGCATTGTGTATGTATTTAAAAAGGGAGCTAATATATGGTATTATTGAGCGTATGTCATATGGGCCACGGCCGACTCTAAATCGCATTTTGTATAAGTCCTCTGTAAGGGATTGGTTCCCGAGGCACACGAAGAGATTCGAATGCAGGATCTTCTTATGATAAAAGCCCCTTAAATTCTCCGTCGTCGTATGTGTATTAATCTTCCCAATCAATGAGGACCCTCTCATAATTAATAAATGCCAAGGATACGAAAATGGTCTGTGAACCAAAGAAATGTTGTTTGAATGTATACGGTACAATAAAGCCCGGTCTCCCCAGAACTGGATATAATGGGAAGGTTTGTTTTGAAAGCCTTGGAAATAAGCTACTAACGTTGGGTCAGACAGGGAGTCGCCGTCACCCTAACGTGTCATAAATCGCACCCCAAGTAGTAGAGTCTAGCTCTCTTAAAGCGAGAAGGAACAGAGACCGTCTCGTGAGCTGTTATAAAGAGAAATGAATACACCAGGAGTGTTTAAAGTTGTTAACGACCCGGGCGTTGAACCGAGGTCCTTATAGATGGATATTTCGTTTGCCGGTTCAGATCGTAGTTTCTTATATGATAATGGTCTATTAAGACATAAGAGATAAATAACAATCCCTATTGTAATAATGTATGGACGTGGGATTCCACGAGTTGATTGAAGGCAACTGAGTTCGGGAGTAACTATAGTTTTTTGACTGTGTCAAGTACCTTCACGCTCTGGAGTACACAATTGATTTTCTGATTACCTTAATATATTTGTGAATAAAGAGAGATGATAACAACTGAATGTGTGGACTTGCCCAAAAATATTGAGTTAGATAATTAACATAGATCTTAAATATAATTATATATTTGTTTTTGAGAAATAAGAAAATATAAAGGATAGTGTTTGAGGTGTACAAGAATGACACCATAATAATGTAAATGCATGGAGCCAAAGAGCTCGGAGTTATGTAAACTTAATGTTAGTGCTTTATGGAAGTGAGACTAAGTAAGAATTGTTGGTTTATGTGGAAACCACAGGTTTTGAATACAATATTTATTTATATTTGTGATTCCTTGTTCATATGGAAAAAGCAGTTGATTATTGGGTCAGTAATTAAATTGTTAAAATGTTTGTAGCGCCATTAATTTTATTAATTAAATGTGTTTAAATAGGAGTTGATTTTGTTGTTATTTTTGCAAGTGTATCCTCTAATTAATCCAAAATATGTGAGTCACAGAGTGGGGGAACTTACCACTGCCCCGAAATCCCGAATTGAGCTACGCTGGTATACTGTGATTGGCATATTTCTTGCTAAATGGGCACAATATGAGACCTTCAAAAACCTGTTAACTACAAATCGAACATGGTGACCAAGCGAAGTTGGAACATTCAAATAGACTTTTCTCGCGATTTAACCCTCCAAGCGCAATAAAACTTGGTACAGCAAATGTATAAATACATTGTAATGCTCTGGCATATCATTTAGTTCAATTGTCTACATAATCTCAAGATGGCGGCTGTGCGAAATATTTCACCGGCCGTCTATTCTCCGAAACTATTACTGATATCACCCTATTTTTTTTACGGTGATAGAGGGCACTCCTAGAAGATCACGTATGAGACTTTCAAAAATCTGTGAACTACAAGACGAACATGACGGCCAAGCAAAGTTGAAACATTTAAATTGATTTGTCTCGCGATGTAACCATCCAAACGCAGTGAAACTTGGTACGGTAAATGTTTATACACATTGTAATTTACTGGAATCTAATTTAGTTTAATTGTTTACATAACCTCAAGATGGCGGCTGTGCAAATTTTCAAATTTAAGTTTTTATTTCTTGTCTGCTAATCATGCGATCGAAGTCAACGTGTGTATAATGGACCAACGCAATAATCGTCATCTTAACTCTTAAGACCTACAGTACGTATTTAAAAATCAAACATGGCGACCATCCGAAATATTTAGACGGTTCTTAATATCTAACAATCTATTACAGCAATCCAACTGAAATTTTGCATGTTGATTTATTTATTTATTTATTTAATCGTATGATAATTTATACAATATACAATATACATAACAAGGTATAATCAAATTTTAAAGTCCATCCTTCTCATGCATTCAGTTACATCGGGTGTAACAGCGAACAAACCGTCACGAATGCCAGGGTACGAATAAAGAGGACAGCGTTGGACCAGATGCTCGTTCGTCTGTTCTACCAGGTAACACTATCACATTGGTGAGCTGATCCAGCCCCACTTGTACCTTAAATAATTGCAGCAACCATGTCCAGTCCTCAGCCTGTTGATGCGGCACCAGAAGTTCCTCGGTAAGTCAAAACCGTTGGTTTCTTTGTGGGATCAAGATGGTGGGCACTTGTTCCCCGTGTTTTAGTTGACCACCCATACTTGTAAGTTGATCGAGGCATTTAAAATAAATAGGGTGTAAAATCAGTATAGAGAAGACAAGAGGGGAAAGCCAAGGAAAGGGCATTGTGAAAATTGGAAGTCAGAGTTTGGAAATTGTGGACACGTTCAAATACCTAGGAAGTGAATTGATGCAAACTGGTAGGTTGGACATGGAGATTGGCAGGAGGGTACAGCAGAGCAATGCATTCTATCAAAGTGTAAGAAAACTTGTTTGGGATAAGGAAGTACCAAGGAAAAGCAAGGAGGTAATGTATAAAGTGCATATTAACTTATGCAGCTGAGACTTGGGCCCTGACAAGCAGGCAAGAGAGTAGAATCCAAGCCAGTGAAATGAAATTCCCAAGAAGTATGATAGTAAAGACAAGGAAAGACAGAGTGAGGAATGAAGATGTTAGGAAGGAAGTTGGGATGGGAAAACTAAATGAGAGAATTGAGAAGATTAAACTAAGGTGGTTTGGACATGTAAAGAGGATGGAGGAAAATAGAATACCAAGACAGATGCTGGAGGAAAAGTGCAAGGGTAAGAGAGCAAGAGGAAGACCTAGAACAAGGTGGATCGATTCAGTGAAGAACAGCGTAAGAAAAAGAAATATGGACTGGGACAAGATCGTGGAAGAAGAATTGTGGAAGGAAAGATGAAAGTGGAGAAGTGCCATAAATACCCCGACCCGGCAGGAGCTGGATAAGGGGAAATGATGATGATGATAATGATGATGAGGGTGTAGGAAAATAGGCTGTATAGTTCTTCACGGAACTACTTGTTGAATCACTGTGTTTTTATCCGACTCCTAAATTACATTTTGAAAGAATGTTCATGAAGTCATAGCTCCGCCCGAGCCTAATTCGCCTGTGAACCTGTACGCCTCAAGGCATAATAACAACAGCCCATCAACTATTAAGCTGCCTGCTTTCTCGGAACTGCATTATACTATCAGACATTTTAATATTTAAATAAGGTTGTACATTTATACATGGCTTTCATTTCATGGAAACGTGTAGGGATCATCTGGCTCTTAGGAGAGATAGTTGATGTTTTGATTAGATTTCCAAGAACAACCTCGGGGCTATTATTCCTTGTGCGGTCGTTCGGAGGAGAAGATAAGATCCCCGTTCTTTATGTTGTTATAAACGTGCCCTGTCCAGCGCGATAGGTATCATCACAAAATGACCGATAATTTCGTTAGTTGATGTATCGCCAATACCTCGTAAATAGTTATCATTTGACATAAGGTATAGTGGTTTAATAAATCAGAGATTAAATCGTACATTTTGACCAGCTGAGGAGTCGAGTGACGAGGTCAAGAAACTCTTTGGAATTGCCAGAGTTCGGATTTCATTAACCTTAAGGGGGTTCATACACTTTGTCGTCTCCGTTGTGTAGTGGTCAGCGTGATTAGCTGCCACCCCGGAGGTCCACGGTTCGATTCCCAGATTTGCTACGAAATTTGAAAAGTGGTATGAGGACTGTAACGGGGTATACTCAGCCTCAGGTGGTCCACATGAGTAGAGGGGGTTCGATTCCCACCTCAGCCATCCTCGAAGTGGTTTTCCGTGGTTTCCCACTTCGTCTTCGGGCCTTACCTACCATAAGGCCACGGCCGCCTCCTGCACACTTCCTTGCCTAACCCTGCCACTCTTGCCATCCCTTCATCAGGCCCCCTATTCGCTTTGCAGGTGAGGCCGCGTGGGCGTACTGCTTTTACACACACCAGTTGTATCCCCGGCTCAGAGTCTCAAGCTCCAGGACACTGCCCTCAGTGGTGATAGAGGTGGGATCCCTCGTTTAGTCCGTGGGAAAATCCAACCCTGGAGGGTAAAACGATAGCGAGAAAAGAAATGAGCAAATTTTATGAGCAAATTTATGTTATTTTCGTTTGTTCAATGGTTGTTTATTTTATACTAAACAATGATCGAACCTTTCTAAGCCACCTGCTAACAATAAATATGAAATATTATTGTCTGATTTTGTACAGGGCGTTCAAAAACAAGGCCACTGAAAACAATTCCTTAAGTTAAGATTTTAGAGATTCCGGTACACTTTTCTCAGGAACTATGTAGGTTACAGGCCAGATATTTTGCAATGTGTTGGTATCCATGTAGTTTTATAGAATGAACGGAAATGTAATCAAAATAATCTTTATATTTTCAATTTATAAATTTAAAAAATATACATTTTGAGGCAAACATATATTTTGAGTTTGTTAATTTTTAAACGGCTCAAAATAAGTATTCTAGAAAAACAAATCCGTTCACTTTGTCAAGACACATGATTTTACATTCTAGGAAAGAATTATGTATCCTTGACAAGAAAATTTCAAGAGAAATGTACCAAACTTGAGAAATGTATGTACTAGAATTGTTTGAACGCCTTGCACAAAATCAGACAATAATATTTAATAATTATTGTTAGCAGGTGGCTTAGAAAGGTTACATCTTTGACTAGTGTAAAATAATCCGTCACAACCCAGCGTCCTGAATTAAATAATAGATTCACTAATATGTAACATAAAATTACAAAAAACTGATATAGTCTACTTATAGTCAATACATAGGGCTTTCGTTTGATATATAAAAGGGAACAGTATATTAATTATTGCGTGATTTATTGAAAAAGCAATATTTGTGATTCTTTCCACCTTATGAAATGCCAGTCTGAATGGAATTAATTTATTTCATGTAAAGAAAACACACGAATATCGAGGATGAACCACCATGAATGTTATATTGTAAATAGTATGTTTTTTATTTAAATTATGTTTGCCTTTCAAAATTTTAACAGTTTTTTTGCTTAATTATCCAACTATCTTATTTATTTTTGAATATAATTTCATGAATAAAGTTCATCCTCGGTATCCAAGTGTTTTCTTTACATTAAACAAGTAGTTCCGTGACGAACTAAAGAGTCTACTTTTCTTAAAATTTCAGATTTATGCCAATCTATATATAACTATCTAGAACAATGACGAAATCAATGAATAGAGTAATATAGTAACATACTACAGTTGGCAGCCCTGGTGACTCTGAATATACTTAGTTCCATCTCTTAAGGTATAGAATGCACATACAAAATTTGGCTGAAGTCTAATGGATAGTATGGACGTTACATGCTGTTTGATATTGGATTTATCAGTGCGCGTAAAATCATGTTGGGAACAATGTCATGTATGTGATGCTCAGAATTAATCTGAAATATTACGATCTATTACAGTGCCAATTTTGGATAAAATCCATTTGTTACATGTAATTAAAAATTGAAACAATCAGAAAGTTTGGAATCATGTTGGCAGCACTGATGTTTATTAGTTACTCCAAATTAATCTAGAATGTCAGGTAACTTACTATACGTGTGCAAGGTTTAGAGATGATGACATGCATACTTTCTGATATATTGATATTAGGATTAAACAAATAGAGAGAGCATTTATTAACAGTTGGCAGCCCTGCTTGTTCTTACGAATACGCATAGTCATAACTGTTATGGTACACAAAGCACATACGAAATTTGGTTGATATCCATTTGTTAGTATAGAAGTTATATGCATTTAAAAACTGGACCTATCAGCAGGCTTAGAATCATGTTGGTAACACTGATGTATATACTGTAAGCTACTCCAAACTAAGGTAGAATGCCAGGTAGTATACGTGTGCAAAGTTTAGATCTGTTGGCTTGCATACTTTTTGATATATTGATATTAGGGTTAAAATATAGAGAGAGCAGTTGGCAGCCCTGGTGGCTCATTAGAATGTGCACTGTCATATCTGCTGTAGTACATTTAGTACATACGAAATCTGGTTGAAATCCAATCGATAGTATAGAAGATACATGCCTTTAGTAATTGGACCTATCGGCAGGCTTAGAATCATGTTGGCAATACGGGCATGTATGATCTTCTGAAAATTAATGTGGAATGCTATTGTCTATATGTGTGCCAATTTTGGAATAGTTCGCATGCATAACTTCTGAGATATCCAACATAGAGCTCAAATTACAATTGCGATTTTTCAGCAGTTGGTAGCACTGACTTCAATTTAAAATATGGCCCTGAGATATTCAGGCCCAGATCTTTGCTCTTACCAAATTTGGTTTCGATAGCTGCAGCCGTTTAGGAGTTGATAGGGTGGGGACACACACACAGCCAGCCAACCAGACGGACAGACAGACAGACACACATTTTTCCGGATCGATCTCCTAAGTCTACTTTTTCCTCATTTTGAGACTGGCATTTCTTGTTAAATCGCGTTCTTTAGTGATTCATAACAATGAAAACATCACGAATATTGTCTTTTCATTAAATCACGCAATGCTTATTTTAGGGGCTGTGGCCGCGTGTGTTAGGGTGTGTGTGAGGCTTGGGAAGGAGGCGACCGTGGCCTTAAGTCAGGAACCATCCCAACATTTGCCAGGAGTAGAATTACGGGAAACCATGGAAAGCCACTTCCAAGATGGCTGAGGTGGGAATCGAACACCGACCTCCGAAGCGACAACCAATAATGCTAGCCACTACACCACTAAGGTTAATAATTTTCATGCTTACTGTAACTATACTCCTGGAGGTGACTTATTAATAGTCCGGTAAGGTTAAGAGGAAGTCGTGCAACGTTGCCAGTTCTAGAAGTAAGTTCAGGTACTCTCTTTTACCTTTTCAACCCCTCAGGGGCTCACGTCTCGTGGGACGTGGGTTGGCGACCACGGGACCCCAGCTGAATTCGGCATTGCTTCCAGTTACTTGTGCTGGGCTCCTCTCCGTCTTCTTTCCTGTCAACCACTCTTGGTCAACTCTTGTTCTCTTCCGACACCGACGGCATTAGGGTATCCGAGGCCTAGGGAGTCTCTTCCTTTCCCGCCTTAATTGGCCTTGTCTCTTCTATCCTGTTCCCTCATTCTTTGAGGAGTCAGACTTCTTGTTGTTTTTAGCCTACTTTCGATTTTTGCAAAAAATGAAAGTAGACTTATGAGATCTACACAGGGCCAAAAATTGTGTGTCTGTCTGTGTGTGTGTGTGTGTGTGAGTGTGTGTGTGAGTGTGTTCACTCTGAATGTCTGTCCCCCCCCCCCCCCCCTATCATTTCGAACACAGTGAATCCGAATTGAACGACATTTAGTACAGAGGTAGCACTAGCAAAGGGCACCTCAGTGTCATGTTTCATATCGCCGCCATCTTGACGTAAACGTAATGGCGGCCACCCGAATGTTCAAAGCTTAAATCGAATTACGACCAACCTATTCATCTGATCTCTACCAGATTTTGCAACATTATACCTTTATATATGAAGAATCTTTTGACCTATCTACGAGGTCATCTGCCCAATAATTTGCGGATGGCGGCCATGTTTGTGTGCAAATCGATTGCCCCTATCTTTTCAAACACGGTGAATCCAAATTTAACGAAATTTAGTACAAAAGTATCACTAGCAAAAGGCACCTCAGTGTCATGTTATATATCGGCACCATCTTGACGAAAACGTAATGGCGGCCACCCAAATGTTAAAAGATTGAAACAAATTACGACCAACCTAATCATCTGATCTCTACCAAATTCTGCAATGTTATACCTTTATGCATAAAGAATCTTTTGACCAAACTACAAGGTCATCAGCCCAATAATTTGCGGATGGCGGCCATGTATGTGTGAAAATCAATTCCCCCTATCTTTTCAAACACGGTGAAAACGAATTGAACGAAATTTGGTGCAGAGTTAGCACTAGCAAAGGGTACCTCAGTGTCATGTTTTAGATCGCCGCCATCTTGACGGAAACGGAATGGCGGCCACCCAAATGTTAAAAGCTTAAATCAAATTACGACCAACCTAATCATTTGATCTCTACCAAATTTTGCAACTTTATACCTTTATGTATGGAGAAGCTTTTCACCAAACTACGAGGTCATCTGCCCAATAATTTGCGGATGGCGGCCATGTATGTGTGCCAATCGATTCCCCCTATCTATTCAAACACGGTGAAACCTAATTGAACGAAATTCGGTACAGAGGTAGCACTATCAAAGGGCACCTCAGTGTCATGTTTTATATCGCCGCCATCTTGACTTAAACAGAATGGCGGCCGACCAAAAGGTAAAAGCTTAAATCAAATTACGACCAAACTGATCATTTGATCTCTACCAAATTTTGCAACAGCATACCTTTTTGTGGGAAGCATCTTTTGATTGAATTACAAGGTCATCAGCCCAATAGTTTGCAGATAGCGGCCATGTATGTGTGCAAATCGATTCATCATATCAATTCAAACACAGTGAAACCGAATTGAATGAAATATTGTACAGAGTTAACACTAGCAATGGGCACCTCATATTCATGTTAGATATCCGTATAGCACGTTGTATTTCAACAAGCTACTACAACCAACATTCAATTATACTCCTTGAGAAGGACAAAGAGTTATAAAAATACCCATGCATTTAGGAGAAAGTAGGCTATATGTTCTTTACTGAACATCTTGTTTTTCTTCTAGATATCTCCTGCCATCTGCTCAAGGCCCTCATGGAGGCACCACTTCTGGTGCACTTAGGATAGGGGTACACCCTCAAGGTCTCACAGCCGGTTGGCGACCCCGAGGGATTCCTGAGCTAGGTCCGTTTTCCCCTTTTTCCATTGTCTTCGGGATGGGCCCTCTTCTCTTCTCCTCTCTGCCTTTCAAGTCCCTTAATTCTCATTCTTCGAGGGTTGAGGGCATTTCCATTTCCTCCTGTCATTTGTTTCCCTTATTCTTATTTTTGTTTTCCATTTACTCTTGTAGTATGTAAGTATGTAGTTAGTTTTAGCTGTAAGTTTAATTTGATCATCTTTCATTTTCACTATCACCCAATCCATTAGGGGCCGATAACCTAGATGTTAGGCCCCTTAAAACAACCATTATCATCATCATCATCATCATTACCTTTTTAATTCAATATTATTTGCGGTACTGATAACATGTGGTTTTGCACTTAGGATAAGCGTTTTATCGTGATGAAAATCACCGCTAAGTTTGAATGTGAGGTCACGAGGTTCACTTGTCTGCCACAGTAGAGAGGCTTGATTAGACCCATTTGAATAAACATGCCCAGTGCGGCAAGGAGATCACATTACCATGATTATGTGCATACTACACACCCTGAGGCGGTCAATTGCAGTAGATACGCCACTAGCCAACAAAATTACTGCAATATCATTTGATCAGCACACGGCTGTTTTTTAAGTGAACCAATTTCACGCTCAAGACCAGATTGCATTCCGCTCTGCTTCTTCAACAAAATTATATTCAAATAGTCAATGATACACGGTGCCTCATAGTTGGTTATTGTTGTTTTAAGGCACGGAACAGCGAGGTCATCGTCCCCTACTGTGCCTTATAATTTGTAAGAGTTAAGTATTAAGGCCTTGGCCCACAGAATGCAGGCTACAATCACGTTCTGCATCCACAGCGAGCTGAACGCAAATCAGTGTTTCTTTAATATTGCATCGTCTCTGTCAAACACACACCGGTCTTCGAGAACGATCTCAACCAGGGCGTAACGGCCAGCGATCAGTTGAGTTTCGAGTCTGTTGCCCGCACATTGTGTAGCGTCTTTTCTTGAAACTTATTGAATGGTGAGGAACTACCCAATTTTATAATTCACTTTAGGGGTAGACCAAGGTTAGAATATGCTAAACAGATTGCCTCGGATGTAGGGTATGGTAGCCATGTAGAGATGAAACGATTAGCTCAGGACAGGGAGGAAAGGAAAGCTGCATCAAAACAGTCAAAAAACTGAAGACTCAAAAACAGCATTTTTTTAAACATTCGAATTGAGCCACTATGGACAGCGAAGTAACAATCAAAATCAATATTTCGTTCTAGATCGTCTGCCAGCTTTGATGTCCTGCCAGTATCTCTTGAGCCCATCACTCAGCGCCTTCTTCCTATCTTCTGAAAGAGGTCCCCTCCGTCTTTTGGGTTCTGCCCCTACCTTAAATCCCTGGTAATTTTTAATTAGGTGTCTGAATTCACACCTGTTCATAATTTTGCAGTCCGGAATACCAATTTCTATAAGGTCTTTGTTGCATTCTTTGAACCATGCCAATTTTTTCCTCTTTGGTTTCACGAAATTCCAAATTTTCTTTGTTAGACGATCGTTGGACATTCTGAAAATGTGTCCATAAAACAACAACCTTTTCCTTTTTATTGTTGACGTGACTGGTTCTATCTTTCTATATAACTGTTCGTTTGACTTCAAACGTAAGTGTCCGTCAACCCATCTGTTGCCTAAAATTTTTCTCAAAACCCTGCGTTCTCTTTTGACTAACTGGTCGACTAGTCCCCGTCTGTTCATAGTCAAAGTCTCCGAAGCATATAATGCTTCAGGTTTGACAACCGTGCTGTAGTGTCTTAATTTGGCTCCATTGCTCAGTGACTCCTTATTATAGAGATTTTTCGTCAGGTGATAGGCTAGGGTGATTCTAAGATTAATTGCTTATTATTATTATTATTATTATTATTATATGAAATTTACATAAAATACAAAACCATCACCCTCGGACTCCTTGCGAGCCAAAGACACTGGGTCTCAAGATGTTCAGAACAAGTCATTGAACTGACAAAACCTTCCGCACTATAGTTGCAGTACCAGGGGAGGCCCCTTTTTGCATTAACTGCATATGGTTCCTCTTAAAGCCAAGGTTCTACTTTGCATTTCCCCAGTCCTTTGTAAGTAAACCATTCACAGAGACAACTGCGATGACGAACACTTGCCTTAAGCCCGTATATGTGACTGAGCCCAGGAGTAAGTGGCTGGTTATTGCGCCTTTTCTCAGCCACCGTATTCTGTAGGTTTTCATTGAGTGGAACAGCAACATTATTATTATTATTTATTTATTTATTATTCGCTAATCGGCCAACTAGGGACCTCGATAACTTCCACTATACATTCCGGCGTTTATTCAATTTACCGTGCTCTAACGTACAGACAGCAATGTCTGAACACGAAACAAAATGTCAGTGCTCGCAATGGCATACTCAAGAAGCTGATCGGCAGCACCTGGGGAGCCAGCCTGCACATCCTGAGGGCTTCCGGACTTGCACTGTGGGTGTCAGCCGCTGAGTATGCCGCTCCTGTGTGGAATGCTTCAGCACATGCTAAGCAGGTTGATACTGCTGTCAACGACACTGCTCGGATAATCTTGGGATGCCTGAAACCAACACCAGTGCACAAACTATACCCTATTGTTGGAATAGCCCCACCCAACATCCGGAGGGCCTCTGCTGCGGACGCCGAGTGAACAAAGCAGGAGAATGACCATCGACATCCACTATATGGGCACCAGGCAGCAAGGTCTCGCCTCAGATCCCGCAAGAGTTTCCTTGCTAGGACTCTGCCGCTGGAGAGAACACCAGAGACAACTCGTCTCAATAGATGGAGGAGCTCACTGCCCACAGACATGACACCAAAGGAAGAAGTGGCTCTTGGCGCCGACCTACCTTATCCTGTGTGGAGGTCCCTCAACCGCTTAAGAGTGGGTGTCCCTCGATGCAAGACCAACCTGCAAAAATGGGGGATCCTTCCAGCAGACGCAGACACCTCTTGTGAATGTGGAGCTGAACAAGATCCAACTCACCTACTTACCTGCCCCCTCCTGGAGAACCCATGCACAATGGAGGATGTTTTTAGAGGAAGTAACAAGGCCATCATAGCTGCAGTTTTTTGGAAATGTTGACCGGACACGGAAATGAATGGATGAATTTACGATTGATCCAGTGGGTTTTCATTAACTTTCTGTGTCGAGCACAGTGTTCATCCGTCCACTTTTCACCGGTTGCCCATTTCACATTTCGGAAAGTCCCAAAAGGCACGATGCTTTTTGGGAAAAGGTCTCGTTTGTGCGCGTCATCAAGTCGTAGGCCCATTTCTTGGAGGTCTTTCCTGACGTTAACGTACCAGGGAACTGTTGTTTTTCGTTTTGAGTCGAAATTGTTAAACATGCGTTTTGTCCATCTAGAGTCGTCCATCCGTCGCAAGTGACCGTAGAAGCGAGCCTTGCGTTTGCGCATTGTGTCCGTGATCTTCTCTATCTTAGAATAGATTTCTCGCCTGGATTTTCTTACGTAGATCCTTTGTTTGTAGTTTGGACCAAGTATATAGGTGTGTTTAAGAAAATACTCCAGTTTAATTGTTAGTGAACTGTTATGTACAGTTATTTATTTGTTATGTATATCTAATTTGCCACCGGGGGACACACCCCCAATTGCAAATAATAGAATGAATGAATGAATGAATGAATGAATGTTGTGGAGAATCTTTCTCTCGTTTTGCTCTAACTTAGCAAGCGCACATTTCTGGGAGAGGATAAGGCATTCTGACACATAGAGGGATACCGGCTTGACGACAGTGATGTAGTGATAAATTTTGGTATTTATAGAAAAGCACCTTTTGTTATATATGTTCCGGGTGGTTTCAAAAGCTACCTCCAGTTTCTTCCGTATAATAATAATAATAATAATAATAATAATAATAATAATAATAATAATTATTATTATTATTATTATTTTCGTTTTGGTAGTCTAGGGACCACGAGCCAATTTCAAAGGTTTGTCCTATGCTGTTCCTTCTTCCTCCGGTATTTCTTCATCATCTCACTATGTTCCTTCTTCCTTTCCTCGGACCATTTCGAGCCGGTTTTCTTTCCCTTCCTCCCTTGGATCCTTACATTTTTAGAAATTTTTGTCTAAAAATATCTCTTTGTGGTGTATCTTCTTCTCTGATAGTCTATTGTTTCTTTGTACCCAGGTTGTTGTCGACTTCTCGTTCCACAGGAATGTGAAGATCTCATCCATCCTGTACAAACGTCCAATAAATAGCAATCTCCTCTTCCGTGTTGTTTCTGATATGTTTTCTATTTTTCGATATATTTCATCATTACTTCTTAATTTCCAGAATTCTGCAGTTTTTAAAGGACCGAGTATTTTGCGTATAATTCTTCTTTCTAGAGCTTGTAATTTATCCATTTGTAGTTCAGTACGAGACATTCCGGTTCGACTACGGTGTTGTAGCGCTGTATTTTTAAGATCTTTGGACAAACACTTTTCGTTGTAGGTATTCCTGGTTATGCCATACGCTCTTTCCATCTTTAGTATTCTTTCCTCTACAGCAGATTTTTAGCCTACTTTTCACATTTTGCAAAAATGAGGAAAAAGTAGACTTATGAGATCGATCCGGGAAAATGTGTGTCTGTCTGTTTGTTTGTCTGGCTGTCTGTCCTTCTGTCTGTCTGTCTGTCTGTCCTTCTGTCTGTCTGGCTGTGTGTGTATCCCCCCCCTATCAACTCCTAAACGGCTGCAGCAATCAAAACCAAATTTAGTATGAGTAAAGATGTGCACCGGAATAGCTCACGTCCATATTTGAAAATGATGTCAGTGCTACCAACTGCTGAAAAAACGCACTAGAAATTTGAGCTCCATGTTGGATATCTTGCAAGGTATGCATGGGAGCTATTCCAAAATTGGCACACATGTAGATAATACTATTTCAGTTTAATTTCCAGGAGGCCAACCATGACAGTGTTGCCAAAATAATTTTAAGCCTTCTGATAGGTCCAATGTTTAAATGCATATAACTTCTACACTATCAATTGGATTTCAACCAAATTTTGTATGTAATATATGTACATAAACCGATATGACTGAGCGTATTCTTAAGAGCCACCAGGGCTGCCAACTGTTAATAATTGCTCTCTCTATTTTTTAATCCAAATACCAATATATCAGAAAGTATGCAAGCCAACAGCTTTAAACTATGCACACGTATATTCTGACATTTTAGATTAATTTGGAGTAACTTATATACGTCAGATCTACCAACATGATTATAAGCCTGCTGATAGTACCAATTTTTAAATACATGTAACTTCTATACTATGAGTTGGATTTCAACCAAATTTCGTATGTGATATGTGTACCATAACAGATATGACTATAAGTATTGTTAAGAGAAATCAGGGCTGCAACTGTTAATAAATGCTGTCTATATTCTTTTTCCCCTAATATCAATATATCAGAAAGTATGCAAGCCAACAGCTCTATACTTTGCACACGTATAGCACCTGACATTCTAGACTAATTTGGAGTAATTAATACAAGGCAGTGCTGCCAACATGATTCTATGCCTGATGATATGTCCAATTTTAAAATACATGTAACTTCTATACTAACAAATGGATTTCATCCAAAATTGGCACAATAAGATATCATAATAATTCATGTGACGTCCATTGGACTTCAACCAAATTTTGTATTCTGTACCTTAAGAGGTGGAACTAAGAATATATTCAGTCACCAGGGCTGCCAACTGTAGTGCTCTATTAGGCTACATTATACCAGGTATATTTTGAACTAATTAGATATTTCGATATTACCAACTTAATTTCGTCATTATTCTAGATAGGTTCATATACCGTAGAATAATCATTGGCATGAAAAGTAGGCTGTATAGTTCTTCACGGAACTTCTTGTTTCAAACCATTTTCTTGAATAATTTCCCCCAAATATTTGAACTTCTATTATTTACTTATTTAAGCGAAAATTCCCCTACAGGAGAGCGATTAAACTTGATCACATGATGTCATTTGGAGGCGTGTCTCATCCGCCCAATTTCTCCCAGGTTGTCGTAATGATTTTGGTTCAAACTTAACATTCGCGATTTCGGTCTTCAACATTTTCTATAGTGATTACTTGTAAGTCTCACTGTACCTCTTCAAGCCATTCTGTGCCGCATTTACTCTGTGTCATGATACCGAGTAGTTTCTTTGGCAATCTGGAGGTGGCCATCCTGTGCATGTGAGTGTAAAATTTGGCTCTGCGTTTTCTAATTTCGTCTGTTATCGTATTGGTCTTTTGATAGAGTTCTGTAATGGGTCTCTTCATCAAAATGCCGTTTCTGTTGATTGCTCCGTAGATTTTTCGCTCCTGCTTTTCCAGTTCCCTAATCTTGGAATGACCATCGATTACTATTGTTTCAGCTTGCCACGGTGGCTGAGTGGATAGCGTCTTGGTCTACTAACCCCAAGATTGCAGGTTCACTCCTGGCCGTGGTAAGTAATTTTTGAAAGGCGGCAAAAATACGAAACGCATGCAATACAATGTAGACATGTCAAATAACCCATTTGAATTCAGTAGGCCGTGTTCATAATGACAAAATTAAAATCGGGAGTTTCCGCCAACATAAGTTCCTCATTTTTCTACTAGAAAGGGATATAGTGTTCACGTTCATAGTGATTCAAGAAACAACGAAATTCGACATGCAAGATACGATATTATTTGCTATTGTTGCTTCTTGAAGAACAACTGTTTCATTTTAACTTTTAAGTTATTATTATTATCTTACAGTTGGAACCATGACTCATATCGGAACATTACAAACAAGAAAATGAGTGAAGTCACACTTTGTAAAGCCTGCATACATTTTCAAACTATATAACATAGATGTTTGACAGTTTCTTTTTCAGTAATGTTATCTTCCACGTCTCCTTTTCACAAGAGGGTCCAAATAAATCTTATTATCATTATTATTACTCTTTCCCTTTCGTCGTTATGCCCATTCAAAGAGCGCGTTTGAACTTGTTAGTCGGCCTGATGGTTTTCGCCTTCTTATCCTCCCAAAATCTCTTCATAAATGCACTGTGTCGCATCTTGCGACCACTTGCGACCAGTTTTCTTTATTATTATTATTATTATTATTTCTACATTCATTTCACCACATAAGTGGGACATATGAACATATCGTCGGCTTGTTTGCAAGACGGTATGGCTAATTCTCTTAAGGTGGCACATTGAGAAACAAGCGAACAATGGAACAGGTCTCCAAGATGACGGCCTTCTGCATGGTGATATGTAGACCAGGATGTATTCCCAATATTTGTAGATTATTATTACTATTATTATTATTATTATTATTATTATTATTATTATTATAGTCTATGATGGTCAGCCCTGGCTGGCAGCATGTCTGGCAGAGCGCACGATGAGATCAATTGAGTCTTCCAGGAAAGGTTCAAGGAGTCTCTATTCATCTATTCTTATCCTTCAGCTCACAAATAATACTGTACCTCCCTCGCATCTCTTCGAGAGATAGAAATACTCGCTGTTTCTCTGAAAAGAGACTAGTCCGTGACATCTCCTAATTGGCTTCGTTAAAAAGAGTCTATTTCCAAGTGAAAAAATGCTCTACAGGGCTCTCAGTCGTTCTGGCGCCAATTGCGACCAATACACCTGCAAGAATTCAGTATGTAATAATCACCCTTAGGCTATCGTTGAAATATACGTTTCATCATCATCATCATCATCATCATCATCATCATTTATTGTACTTATGGGCCTTAAAGGCCTACAGCAGAAGAACAAAAGAAAGAAAAACGAAGAGGAAAAAGATACAGTCAGTCTGGGAGACTAGACTTTATATCATTTCAAACGACGCATGCTACAAATGCTACACATGTTAGAAAGGCTCAGGATGGCTTCTCGTTTCGCTCGAAGCCCCAGGACTCTTTCAAAAGAGTCCATTACCCATTAACTTAGAACTTAGGCTTCCCGCGGGGGTCCCTCTATAAGGGTCACCCTGTATTTGAGTCTGACATCTTTTACAACTCTTTAAGGATCTCCCATTATTTGAATCTCATATCTTGCAAACCTCTTTAAAGGTCACCCTGTATTTGAATTGAATCTAACATACTGTACATCTCGTTAAGTGTCACCCTCCATATTTTGCTCTGACATCCTGCGCACCTCTTTAGGAGGCACCCTCTATTCTTATCTGGCATCTTGTATATCTCTTTAGAAGTCACCCTGTATTCTTGTGTGACATCTTGTACACCTCTTTAGGAGTAACCCTATATTCTTGTCTATCTTGTGCACATCTTTAGGAGTCTTCCTGTATTCTTCTCTGCCATCTTGTACACCTCTTTAAGAGTCACCTTGTATTCTTATCTGGCATCTTGTATATCTCTTTAGGAGTCACCCTGTATTCTTATCTGGCATCTTGTACACCTCTTTAAGAGTCACCCTGTATTCTTATCTGACGTATTGTATATCTCTTCAGGAGTCACCCTGTATTCTTGTCCGACGTCACGCACTCGCCGTCTCCATATCCCATAACGCCGGACCCCAGCAGTAAACTCAGACTCGGTGCATATGCACTGAACAACACGATGACGTCATACACGCCGTAACTGTAACGCATAACGGTAGACCCAAGCATAACGGCGAAGTCGACAAGATCATTTGAAATGATAAAAGTGGTAACAAAGGGATCAGTCTCGAAGAAGGAGGTATCTACCGCTGCCGGTCTCTAGTTTCATCTTCCACCGCATTCGGCTCCACTTGCTGTCAATACTCGATCCTTCCATCGCGTCCTGGGACGTCCCCTTGGACGTCTTCCAGCAGGTTGTGAATGAAGGACTCAGTCTTGGATGGATTCATCAGCTCAAAAGACGTGGCCAAGTCTCTTCTATAATAGTACTCGGCCAATTTGTGGTTTTCCAAACCGCTGATACAGGTTGAAATATACTTATAAACATTTAAATTAAGAACAAAAAAAAAATCATGAGTTAATAGTACATTATGCAACGAGCCTATAATGGCAATAATTAAGACACGAGTATCTTTCCATACGAGTGTCTTAATTACCATTATAGGCGAGTTGCATACGACTGTTTATGTTCGACGATAATTATAACTTAATTATATGTTTTAACATAAATATTCATAAATATCTGTTGAGATTGTCACTAGAATTTTGTGATCGGGTGCTGCGCTGAGTATAGGATATCTCTGATTTCCAAGCTCTCTGATCGACCGACGCTTGCGCTCTGTGTGCTTCAATGCCATATGTGCAGATTGAGCGCAAGTATTCAGTAAAAATGTCACCGAATGCGTTTCAAAACAACGCGCTGTGTAGAAATTGGCTTTGGAGATATTCAGGTACAGTGCTATTTCTTGTCTCATATTCACCAGTTTATTTACGCGGACACATGGACGGTGCACTTTGGGTAATTTATACAAACATGTTGGATTTTGAACGCATGCGCGAAGCTATCCTTATCTAATTGGTCAAACAACTGTTTATTGAGCTGTGATTGGTGGAAGAAACTGTTTCATAATGAAAAATAGTGTTATAATGACCGTCATTATGATACAGTTTTCAGACATATAACAGTCAGGGTCGAACATAAACAATGATATATACTTAAAATTACATACCTTGTTTGATGTTATCTATGCAGTCGAAAAAAATCAGAAACCTCTATGGAAGTCGAATTGGCAGGTGAATAGTGATGGACGGAGCAAAGAGGATATAAAAAGTGACAGTCAGTCTGAAAGACTAGACTTTGTATCATTTTAAGTGCTACAAATGCTGAAAAATGCTAGAAAGACTCTTGACATGTTAGAAAATTATCTGCATAATACTTATCGTGCTTATCTTGTTTCAAATAACTCGTGAACGGCAAGTGCAAACCAAGGGCAAAGCAAGGTCAAGTGCGGGAACGTGCCCCTTCCATCCAGTCTAAAACACTTATAGTGGGCGATGTATTGAAGATAGAGATATGCTCTCGCGGACATTTTTGTAGAACTTTTTATGCTGACCAATTCTTACGCTCATAGTATATTGATATTTTTAACGGTTTGCCCAGCGTAAGCTTAAGAAGCGCACGGACGCCAAGTTTGTTTTCGACTTTTTCACTGAAATCGTTACTGCTTGGCTTCCTTTGATCATACATAAATTATTTTCTACAGAATCTTTCCTCGAGATATCCTTTACAGAATGGAGAAAACCGCATCAAAATCCCTCCAGTGGTTCTCGAGATTACCCCTGACATCCAAGAATCGGGGATTTTTGTCTTATACTAAATAAGTAGAGATTGTCGGGGAACACATGCACCAAGCGGTACTATGACGTCACACACCTCAGTGCATCTGAGTACATTTCGTCCCGTCACCGTAACGTAACGCCAGATCCCAGCGTATCGACGGAGTCGACAAGATCATTTAAATGATAAAAAGTAGGTTGGCACATGGAAGGAAAGTATTTCTACTGAATAGAAATCTGCTGACATCGAATATAGATTTAGGTATTAGGAAGTCATTTTTGGAGTCCTTTGTCTGGAGCGTGGCGCTCTATGGAAGTGAAACGTGGACTGTTGGAGCAGCAGAAAAGAGGAGACTTGAGCCGTTTTAAATGTGGTGTTACAGGAGAACGATGAATATCAGATGGGTAGATAGGGTTACGAATGAAGAGGTATTAAGACCAGTGGGAGAGGAGAGATGTTTCTGGCAACTGCTAATGAAGAGAAGAGATAGGTTGGTAGGACACATACTAAGACACCCAGGAATAGCAAACTTAGTTATAGAAGGAAGAGTCGATGATAAGAACAGTAGGGGTAGACTGTGATTGCTCTGATAATTAAAAAATAAATGTGTTGGTAATTTAGATGTTAATTTGTTGGGCGCGTCTCATATATAAGGTGCGTTCAAAAAGTAACGAGCTGGAGGCTGGAATGCGCAAACCAGTGACGACATCGGCTAATCGTGGCGTGTGTAACGAGGTGTGGTTCCGACAAGAGCGTGGAAGGTCACAGCCCGTAGTTAGAGGGCACGCGTGCACGTAACGTGACGATACAAAGCGAGCAGCAGCATGCATCAATCGTCCAACGCTGCCAGTCGCATTGCAAACAGTGACATGGAGGTGTCAACCGAAGAGCAAAGAGGTGTTGTTCGGTTTCTGACAGCGGAAGGAGTAGAGGGAACGGACATTCATCGCCGAATGTCACAAGTGTACGGCGAACACTGCATGTCCCTTGCAAGGATCAAGGCGTGGCACAAGCGCTTCAGGGAAGGACGGGTATCGTTAGCCGATGATGCTCGGTTTGGGGCACCCCCCCCCCCCCTGCATTACCGATGACAACGTCCAGCTGGTTGATGTACTCATTACCCAGGACCGCCGAGTGACAGTGAAAGCCAGTGGTCGCTCCACAACAATGCACGACATCATACGGCCTACACAGTCGCGGTACTCCTGCAGAAATTCAAATGGGAGGTTCTCGGCCACCCTCCATACAGTCCAGATCTCTCTCCCTGTGATTACGCCATGTTTGGTCCCCTGAAAAGGGCTCTGCGGGACCAACGATTCACCTCGGACGCCGAAGTCCAGCTGTACGTGCGGAACTGGTTCACATCGCAGCCCAGGGAATTTTGTGAGACAGCCATTTACCGCCTCGTTTCACAGTGGGACAAGTGCCTCAACAGCCAGGGCCAATACTTCTAACATACAGGTACTGGTTTCTGTATTATACCTCCGGCTCGTTACTTTTTGAACAGGCCTTATATATAAGAAAATGTTGAGATCTCTCCTCCCAAGGTGTAGGCAATGGAGCATGCTCCTGGCAATACACCCCTTCTCGTATAAACAAAATATGAAAGAATACATATAGAGTAACGATAAATAACACTACGGAATAAGAGAAAAGGAGAAGAAAGTTACTATATTCTGATAATTAAAACATAAAAACACTAGTAGGAAAGTGCATTACATTACATGTTCTGTATAGCTAGCCAAGGCTATGATAGGAGGGTTATGTATATTTTGATGTGCTTTTTACCTTAAAAGGCTTCGTGACTAATTTCAGGAGTGAGTGATTTCTTTTATTATCTGATAGGGAATAATATGTCGATATATAATTTTTGATCACTTCTGGATGTGTACTTGCGTACAACAAAACATCTCTCCATCCGCTACAACCCTGTATGGAAATACTGGGGCAGTTATACAATTCAACGGGGTCTGCAAACTTGCAGTATAGCTTCCTTATTTCTCCACTGTCCAGAGATATACTTCATTACACTCAATGAATAACAACAATCATCCAAGGACAAAGAATATCCTTCTTCAAACCAATTGCATGCGAAGTTCAATGGACCAAGAAGTTTGTACACCGCCATCTAGATCACACTAGATTTCAAATCTATATCGCACAGTAGTCCGTGTCGCTACTTTATGCCATCGTTGAGGTATATCGAGAGCTGCTAAGTTACAGCGGATCCAGCCTTCACGTAATCCTTCTTGCCATGTAGCCACTCCGAGGGAAAGGAATACATTTATATCAATGACTTTATACACCGTAGTGAAACTCGCTTCATGATGAGCCCAAGCCCATCAGTAAATAGCCTGGTTGCTTAATTGTAATCCCTAACTTTGCACTTTCCGACAAATTTACAAAATTTAAAAATACATATCCCTTTTACTTATAATTAACCAGTCAAAAGACTGAAGACTCAAACAACAACTAACATAATATATGAGGTAATGGCGCGGAAGACAGTGAAACAGCGAATTACTTGATATCAAAATGGGATCATTAAAATAATATAATAATTAATGATGAGGAGTGTCAAGATCTGTCACATGACCAAGGTTAGACTATGTTTAACATTTTTGCCTCGGATGTAGGGTGTGGTAGCTCTGTAGAGATGAAACGATTAGCTCAGGACAGGGAAGCACAAGAATGTAAGAGATGAAAAGGGGAAAGCAGAATACAGACGTCTGAGAAATGAGGTTAACAAGAAGTGCAAGGAAGCGAAAGAAGAATGGTTGAAAGAGAAATGTGCAGGTATAGAAAATTGTCTGAAATTAGGAAAATTAGACAGAGCTTATCGAAGGATTAAGAATACTTTTGGGGAAAAGAAGACCAAGTGCTGTAATATTAAGGACACAAATGGAAAGCATCTAACAGATAGGGAAGAAAATGTTGAGAGATGGAAAGCTTACATAGAGAGTTTGTATAAGGGAAAGGAGATTGAGAATCAGGTAATGGAAAGGGAGGAGGAAATTGATGAGGATGCAAAAGGAGATTTAATATTGAGATCAGAATTTGACAGAGCATTGGAGGACTTAAGCAGGAACAAAGCACCAGGCATAGATGATATACCGATTGAGTTAATACGCTGCATAGGTGATGATGGTCTGATCAGATTATTTCACTTGGTGTGTAGGATTTATGAGACAGGTGAGGTACCCCCTGATTTCAAGAAGAATGTTATTATCCCTATACCAAAGAAAGTGGGAGCTGACAGATGTGAAGATTACCGTACAATCAGCTTGATTACTAATGCTTCAAAACTCCTGTCTAGAATAATTTACAAGAGGATGGAAAGCCACATAGAAACGGAGTTGGGTGAAGACCAGTTTGGTTTCAGGAGAAATGTAGGAACAAGGGAAGCTGTACTAAGTCTTAGGCTGATTTTGGAAGGAAGAATAAGGAGAAATAAGAGAACGTTCATGTCATTTGTAGACTTAGAAAAGGCTTTTGATAACGTTGATTGGACTAAATTGTTTAACATTTTGAAATCTATTGGAATAAAGTACAGGGATAGGAGGGCGATATACAATCTATAAAGAAACCAGACAGCAGTCACTCGAGCTGAAGGACATGAGAGAGAAGCTGGTATTCAGAAAGGCGTAAGGCAAGGCTGCAACTAATCACCCATACTTTTCAATCTTTGCATTGAATAAGCAATGAAGGAAATTGGAGAAAATTTTAAAGTGGGAGTGAAGATTCAAGGAGAAATAATTTCAACTCTGAGATTTGCTGATGACATCGTCATCTTGGCTGACACGCCTGAGGATTTGAACGAGTTTTTGAATGGTGACTCCGTCTTACGGAATGAATACATGATGAAAATTAATAAATGTAAAACAAAAATACTGGAATGCAGCCGAAATAATTCAGAAACCTCTATGGACATCAAATTGGCAGGTGAAAAGCTGAATGAAGTCGGAGACTTCTGTTACTTAGGAAGCAAAATAACCAGTGAGGGACGAAGCAAAGAGGATATAAAAAGTAGGTTGGCTCAGGCAAGGAAAGCCTTTCTACAAAAAAAGGAATCTGTTGACATCGAATATAGATTTAGGTATTAGGAAGTCATTTTTGAAAGCCTTTGTCTGGAGCGTGGCGCTCTATGGAAGTGAAACTTGGTCTATTGGTGCAGCAGAAAAGAGGAGAATTGAAGCATTTGAAATGTGGTGTTGCAGGAGAATGATGAAGATCAAATGGGTAGATAGGGTGACAAACGAAGAGGTATTAAGACGAGTGGGAGAGGAGAGATGTTTCTGGCGACTGGTAATGAAGACAAGAGATAGGTTAGTAGGACACATACTAAGACACCCAGGAATAGCAAGCTTAGTTATGGAAGGACGGGTTGAGGACAAGAACTGTAGGGGTAGACCAAGGTTAGAATATGTTAAACAGATTGCTTCGGATGTAGGGTGTGGTAGCTATGTAGAGATGAAACGATTAGCTCAAGACAGGGAGACATGGAGAGCAGCATCAAACCAGTCAAAAGACTGAAGACTCAAACAACAACAAGGGAAGCGTGGAGAATTGCATCAAACCAGTCGTAAGACTGAAGATTCAAACAACAACAACAACAACAACAACAACAACAACCACAACAACAACAACAACAACAACAAACAGAACCCGTTCTTATTGGTCAACGTGTAACAGGGAAGCCAATGTATCTTGGGTGGTTGAACTCTATATTTAGAGTACCGGTAAGTTATTATTATTATTTTGAATTTTCAGCGAAAAGTTTGCATTTGTTCTGGTTGACCTAATTTGCGTTCAGTGCAATCATAACTACTGTAATGTGCTAGAATATGGGATGGTCCAGTCAATATGGACACCCCTAATATCTCCTCCATAGTTTTGATCATCAAGAAGAAGTTTTCGCTCAATGGCATTGTGTAATAGAGTGAGCAATTTTCCGCATACACACATTTATTTATTCATTATTATTTAATCGATTGTTCCCCTTTAGGAGATCGATTGAACTTCGTGCGTTTTCCCTCTTTTCTTCCCAAAATCTCTTCATCCTCTCGGAATGCTCCCTCTTCCGCTCAGCTGTTCATTTTCTTCCAGGTTGTCGTGATGTTCTTTGCTCAAACTTAACATTTGTGATTTTATTCCGGCACTCGGTGTGGTCCTCGAGACTTTGTATGTTGATTATTCATTTATTCATTTATTTATTCATTTATTCATTTATTCAGTTATTTATTCATTTATTCATTTATTCATTTGTTCATTTATTGATTTATTCAGTTATTCATTTATTCATTTATTCAGTTATTTATTCATTTAATCATTTGTTCATTTATTCATTTATTCATTTGTTCATTTGTTCATTTATTCATTTATTCAGTTATTTACTCATTTATTCATTTATTCAGTTATTTACTCATTTATTCATTTATTCAGTTATTTATTAATTTATTCATTTATTCAGTTATTTACTCATTTATTCATTTATTCAGTTATTTATTCATTTATTCATTTATTCATTTGTTCATTTATTGATTTATTCAGTTATTCATTTATTCATTTATTCAGTTATTTATTCATTTAATCATTTGTTCATTTATTCATTTATTCATTTGTTCATTTGTTCATTTATTCATTTATTCAGTTATTTACTCATTTATTCATTTATTCATTTATTTATTCATTTATTCATTTATTCAGTTATTTATTCATTTATTCATTTATTCATTTGTTCATTTATTGATTTATTCAGTTATTCATTTATTCATTTATTCAGTTATTTATTCATTTAATCATTTGTTCATTTATTCATTTATTCATTTGTTCATTTGTTCATTTATTCATTTATTCAGTTATTTACTCATTTATTCATTTATTCAGTTATTTATTAATTTATTCATTTATTCAGTTATTTATTCATTTATTCATTTATTCAGTTATTTATTAATTTATTCATTTATTCAGTTATTTACTCATTTATTCATTTATTCAGTTATTTATTAATTTATTCATTTATTCAGTTATTTATTCATTTATTCATTTATTCAGTTATTTATTCATTTATTCATTTATTCATTTGTTCATTTGTTCATTTATTCATTTATTCATTTATTCAGTTATTTATTCATTTGTTCATTTATTCATTTATTCATTTGTTCATTTGTTCATTTATTCATTTATTCAGTTATTTATTCATTTATTCATTTATTCATTTGTTCATTTATTCATTTATTCAGTTATTTAATTCATTTATTCATTTATTCATTTGTTCATTTATTGATTTATTCAGTTATTCATTTATTCATTTATTCAGTTATTTATTCATTTAATCATTTGTTCATTTATTCATTTATTCATTTATTCATTTATTCATTTGTTCATTTATTCATTTATTCAGTTATTTACTCATTTATTCATATATTCAGTTATTTATTCATTTATTCATTTGTTCATTTATTCATTTATTCATTTATTCATTTATTCATTTATTCAGTTATTTATTCATTTATTCATTTATTCATTTATTCAGTTATTCATTTATTCATTTATTCATTTATTCATTTGTTCAGTTATTCATTTATTCATTTATTCAGTTATTTATTCATTTAATCATTTGTTCATTTATTCATTTATTTATTTATTCATTTGTTCATTTATTCATTTATTCAGTTATTTACTCATTTATTCATTTATTCATGTGTTCATTTATTCATTTATTCAGATATTTATTCATTTATTCATTTATTCATTTGTTCATTTATTCATTTATTCATTTATTCAGTTATTTATTCATTTATTCATTTATTCATTTATTCATTTATTCAGTTATTCATTTATTCAGTTAATCAGTTATTTATTCATTTATTCATTTATTAATTTATTCTTTTTTTCTTTTATTCATTTATTCATTTATTCATTTGTTCATTTATTCATTTATTCAGTTATTTATTCATTTATTCATGTATTTATTTATTTGTTCATTTATTCATTTATTCAGTTATTTATTCATTTATTCATTTATTTATTTATTTGTTCATTTATTCATTTATTCAGTTATTTATTCATTTGTTCATTTATTCAGTTATTTATTCATTTATTCATTTATTCATTTATTCAGTTATTTATTCATTCATTTATTCATTTATTTATTCATTTATTCATTTATTTATTTATTTATGTATTTATGTATTTATTCATTTATTCATTTATTCATTTATTCAGTTGTTTATTAACTTATTCAGTTATTTATTTATTTATTTATTCATTTATTCAGTTATTTATTCATTTATTAATTTATTCAGTTATTGATTCATTTATTCATTTATTTAGTTATTTATTCATTTATGCATTTATTCATTTATTCAGTTATTTATTCATTTATTCATTTATTCAGTTATTTATTTATTCATTTATTCAGTTATTTGTTCATTTATTCATTTATTCATTTATTTATTCATTTATTCAGTTATTTATTCATTTATTCATTTATTCATTTGTTCATTTATTGATTTATTCAGTTATTCATTTATTCATTTATTCAGTTATTTATTCATTTAATCATTTGTTCATTTATTCATTTATTCATTTGTTCATTTGTTCATTTATTCATTTATTCAGTTATTTACTCATTTATTCATTTATTCAGTTATTTACTCATTTATTCATTTATTCATTTATTTATTCATTTATTCATTTATTCAGTTATTTATTCATTTATTCATTTATTCATTTGTTCATTTATTGATTTATTCAGTTATTCATTTATTCATTTATTCAGTTATTTATTCATTTAATCATTTGTTCATTTATTCATTTATTCATTTGTTCATTTGTTCATTTATTCATTTATTCAGTTATTTACTCATTTATTCATTTATTCAGTTATTTACTCATTTATTCATTTATTCATTTATTTATTCATTTATTCATTTATTCAGTTATTTATTCATTTATTCATTTATTCATTTGTTCATTTATTGATTTATTCAGTTATTCATTTATTCATTTATTCAGTTATTTATTCATTTAATCATTTGTTCATTTATTCATTTATTCATTTGTTCATTTGTTCATTTATTCATTTATTCAGTTATTTACTCATTTATTCATTTATTCAGTTATTTATTAATTTATTCATTTATTCAGTTATTTATTCATTTATTCATTTATTCAGTTATTTATTAATTTATTCATTTATTCAGTTATTTACTCATTTATTCATTTATTCAGTTATTTATTCATTTAATCATTTGTTCATTTATTCATTTATTCATTTGTTCATTTGTTCATTTATTCATTTATTCAGTTATTTACTCATTTATTCATTTATTCATTTATTTATTCATTTATTCATTTATTCAGTTATTTATTCATTTATTCATTTATTCATTTGTTCATTTATTGATTTATTCAGTTATTCATTTATTCATTTATTCAGTTATTTATTCATTTAATCATTTGTTCATTTATTCATTTATTCATTTGTTCATTTGTTCATTTATTCATTTATTCAGTTATTTACTCATTTATTCATTTATTCAGTTATTTATTAATTTATTCATTTATTCAGTTATTTATTCATTTATTCATTTATTCAGTTATTTATTAATTTATTCATTTATTCAGTTATTTACTCATTTATTCATTTATTCAGTTATTTATTAATTTATTCATTTATTCAGTTATTTATTCATTTATTCATTTATTCAGTTATTTATTAATTTATTCATTTATTCAGTTATTTATTCATTTATTCATTTATTCATTTGTTCATTTGTTCATTTATTCATTTATTCAGTTATTTATTCATTTATTCATTTATTCATTTGTTCATTTATTCATTTATTCAGTTATTTAATTCATTTATTCATTTATTCATTTGTTCATTTATTGATTTATTCAGTTATTCATTTATTCATTTATTCAGTTATTTATTCATTTAATCATTTGTTCATTTATTCATTTATTCATTTATTCATTTATTCATTTGTTCATTTATTCATTTATTCAGTTATTTACTCATTTATTCATTTATTCAGTTATTTATTCATTTATTCATTTGTTCATTTATTCATTTATTCATTTATTCATTTATTCATTTATTCATTTATTCAGTTATTTATTCATTTATTCATTTATTCATTTATTCAGTTATTCATTTATTCATTTATTCATTTATTCATTTGTTCAGTTATTCATTTATTCATTTATTCAGTTATTTATTCATTTAATCATTTGTTCATTTATTCATTTATTTATTTATTCATTTGTTCATTTATTCATTTATTCAGTTATTTACTCATTTATTCATTTATTCATGTGTTCATTTATTCAGTTATTTATTCATTTATTCATTTATTCATTTGTTCATTTATTCATTTATTCATTTATTCAGTTATTTATTCATTTATTCATTTATTCATTTATTAATTTATTCAGTTATTCATTTATTCAGTTAATCAGTTATTTATTCATTTATTCATTTATTAATTTATTCTTTTTTTCTTTTATTCATTTATTCATTTATTCATTTGTTCATTTATTCATTTATTCAGTTATTTATTCATTTATTCATGTATTTATTTATTTGTTCATTTATTCATTTATTCAGTTATTTATTCATTTGTTCATTTATTCAGTTATTTATTCATTTATTCATTTATTCATTTATTCAGTTATTTATTCATTCATTTATTCATTTATTTATTCATTTATTCATTTATTTATTTATTTATGTATTTATGTATTTATTCATTTATTCATTTATTCATTTATTCAGTTGTTTATTAACTTATTCAGTTATTTATTTATTTATTTATTCATTTATTCAGTTATTTATTCATTTATTAATTTATTCAGTTATTGATTCATTTATTCATTTATTTAGTTATTTATTCATTTATGCATTTATTCATTTATTCAGTTATTTATTCATTTATTCATTTATTCAGTTATTTATTTATTCATTTATTCAGTTATTTGTTCATTTATTCATTTATTCATTTATTTATTCATTTATTCATTTATTCATTTATTTATTTATGTATTTATTTATTTATTTATTTGTTCATTTATTCATTTATTCAGTTATTTGTTCATTTGTTCATTTATTCAGTTATTTATTCATTTATTCATTTATTCATTTATTCAGTTATTTATTCATTCATTTATTCATTTATTTATTCATTTATTCATTTATTTATGTATTTATGTATTTATTCATTTATTCATTTATTCATTTATTCATTTATTCAGTTATTTATTCATTCATTTATTTATTTATTTATTCATTTATTCAGTTATTTATTCATTCATTTATTCATTTATTTATTCATTTATTCATTTATTTATTTATTTATGTATTTATGTATTTATTCATTTATTCAGTTATTCATTTATTCAGTTGTTTATTAACTTATTCAGTTATTTATTTATTTATTTATTCATTTATTCAGTTATTTATTCATTTATTAATTTATTCAGTTATTGATTCATTTATTCATTTATTTAGTTATTTATTCATTTATTCATTTATTCATTTATTTATTCATTTATTCATTTATTTATTTATGTATTTATTTATTTATTTATTTGTTCATTTATTCATTTATTCAGTTATTTGTTCATTTGTTCATTTATTCAGTTATTTATTCATTTATTCATTTATTCATTTATTCAGTTATTTATTCATTCATTTATTCATTTATTTATTCATTTATTCATTTATTCATTTATTTATTTATTTATGTATTTATGTATTTATTCATTTATTCATTTATTCATTTATTCAGTTGTTTATTAACTTATTCAGTTATTTATTTATTTATTTATTCATTTATTCAGTTATTTATTCATTTATTAATTTATTCAGTTATTGATTCATTTATTCATTTATTTAGTTATTTATTCATTTATTCATTTATTCATTTATTTATTCATTTATTCATTTATTCATTTATTTATTTATGTATTTATTTATTTATTTATTTGTTCATTTATTCATTTATTCAGTTATTTGTTCATTTGTTCATTTATTCAGTTATTTATTCATTTATTCATTTATTCATTTATTCAGTTATTTATTCATTCATTTATTCATTTATTTATTCATTTATTCATTTATTCATTTATTTATTTATTTATGTATTTATGTATTTATTCATTTATTCATTTATTCATTTATTCAGTTGTTTATTAACTTATTCAGTTATTTATTTATTTATTTATTCATTTATTCAGTTATTTGTTCATTTATTCATTTATTTAGTTATTTATTCATTTATGCATTTATTCATTTATTCAGTTATTTATTCATTTATTCATTTATTCAGTTATTTATTTATTCATTTATTCAGTTATTTGTTCATTTATTCATTTATTCATTTATTTATTCATTTATTCATTTATTCATTTATTTATTTATGTATTTATTTATTTATTCATTCATTCATTTATTTATTTATTCGTTTATTTATTTATTCATTTATTTATTTATTTATTTATTTATTTATTTATTTTCTTTTACTCGATTTTGGCCACCTAACGACCATATAAAATAGCCCACTGCTCCACTTTGTCTTTTCTTCCCCTCTTCGATCCAGATGTTACTCCGTTCCATTCAATTTTATCCTGGAAATCCTTAGTGGGGAGTGAAGTGGACGTCAGTACAGGAACACCCGGAAATCGGCCAAATCTACAAAACCACATTGTCACCTCAGTTACGGCGGCTTCAGTGGCGTAGTTGGTAGCATGCTGGGCTTCTATGCCTAAGATCGTGGGTTCAAACCTAGCCGGAATCGTAGGTTTTTTTAAGAGCGTTAAAATCGCTCAGTATGCCTTCCTTTAGAGGGGAAGTAAAGCCAGCGAGCACATGCGATAGATTTATGGCATGTAAAAGAACACAATTGGTAGTGTGTAGTCAAATTTGTAGGTCAGATTTGATAGCTCATTAAGGTCCAACGTTCACTACCAGATGCCGGTTGCGGTGGTATCTAGTAGCCAAGTTCGTGGATTGTTGTCTTGCACGGTAGCATTTGATCGTCTGCAGTCCTTACCTGAATCACAGATAACACACACTAATACAGCCATCACAATTAACACTGGTTATCAGACAGATTCTACACACACCTTAAGTACACGGGGCTACATGTTCGCGTTGTCGCAGCTCCTAAAGGGTTGCAGGATTAAATCCTGGCGCAGTCAGTTGGCATTTGAGTGTGCGCAAATGCGAGGGAGCCGTGTCAGTACATATACTGACACGTTAAATATTCCCTTCGGGGCAAAATTCCGGCACCCCCGTCTCTAAAAGACGCAACAATTAAATGGGACGTACAGCCAAAAACATTACGGCACTATAATACAATCTCCGCCGTAGCCGGTCCCAAGCCCGGTTGAGAAAGGAGGAGGGAGTCAGTAGAGATCTAAATTGACGACAGAAGCACAGGGAGTTGTGACGAACATCAAATCGTGAAGTAACTAACAGGTGGGCACAGACGCTAAGGGGAAGCCCCCCCCCCCCCGCTGTGCTTTGGAGACTGCAGGCCAATAGCCCGCATCTCCGAGAAAGCATTATTGCTGAAACTGCAACAGAGAAAATCCGGAAGGATAAAAAGACGACGATCTTTATTGATGTGTAACATCTTTCGGCTCGGTTGCTGGATATTTCTGTGTGGGGGTGATTTTGTAAAAAAGGGACGAAGTGGGACGGAAATGCAACGGAAACAATGAGCGCGCGCGGTGGTGGAGATTGGTACAACTACATATTGTGCCATGTGGAATTTAAATCGCATACGGGTTACTTCAAGGTTTGGAGGCCCCATTACAGATATTCCTACAATATATCATCTTCAATTAGTCGGCCTTTGGTGTGAAAATATTCATTATATCATATTTGCTGAAAGGATTTGGCACAGGAGTTTTACAAGTAGCGCGCGGTGGCAGAGATTGGTCCAACGACGCACTGTTGGCCATGTGGCTATGTGGAATGTATATCGCACAGGTTTACCTCAAGGTTTGGAGGCGCCATGACAGATATTCCTACTACAATATCATCTTCAAACTGTCGTTCTTTGGTGTGAAAATATTCATTATATCATATTTGTTGAAAACAATTATGATTTATTAAATCTTACTACTTCTGCTGTATTCTTATTTAATGTAAGCACTCGAGGTGCTGTCGGCCAAAATACAGCACTATTAGGGTCTATATCATATTTGCTGAAAGTATTTGTCACTGGAGTTTTACAAGAAGTTATTGCAGAAATAATAGTAACTAGCATTTCCCGTCGCAGCTTCGCCCGCGAATATTCTAGTTGTAAAGAGTACACTTAGCAAAATCTCAATCATGAATGCTATGACTGATTCATCCTTGGTATGAATAATCAGACTTTATCAATTCAGCTACTGGTGCAGTGGTTAGGGGTTTGTCATTCCTTCATAGGTACATCAGAGCGAAGTTAGTTTTCTGGGAATATCACAGACACTGTTAATTTAAGGGCCTTTAAATGTGGTTTTCGGAGACCCTTTATAACGTGAAAATTGCGTGAAAAATTCTCGAGTGCCCCTTGACCCCCATAAGCGCATTATACTGTAGGGATTGATGAATTTTACAGCTTAATTTGGTTCAGTGATAACCTGATAACCGTCTGGAAACTTTCACAGTAATGTAATAATTGGAATTGCATTGCGTCTTACAGAAATAGATGGACCTGTGAGATTCTGTTACCATGGTTACCGTGTTGCATTCTTTCATTATTTCATTGTAAATATCCATGTTTTAAGGTATTTATTTAATTGTGAGGCATTTAAAGAGTAAGTGAGTGCGTTTCGCTTACGCATTGGGTTATGCTGAATTTGTAGGTACCCCATGTGTGTAGGTTGGTGTTAATGGGACCTTATTTTCGGTACTGGAATGGAACCTTAGCAGAATAATATAGGGAGGGATGAGAACTTACCGGTGGTAATAATACGAAGGAATCCTTCATGTTTGCTGGCACAAGGTAGCACTATGAGTTCATACTTAAAATAAAATAATCCGAGTAAGTAATATTGAATTATTCGGATAACATGTCAGATGTTGCACATCATATGCGACAACTGTAAGGCTCGCTTTCTTTCTTTTTACTGAAACTGCAACGGAGAAAATCCGCACGGATAAAAAGACGACGATCTTTATCATGAAACAGATTTCGAAAATTGGATGTTGGAACATAGGAAGGGGAAGATCTAAGGTGATCTGGAAAAGAAGCGTGGAGGAAGAGATGAGGGAAGAAGGCAAATCCTGGGCAGAACTACCACAGATTGCCAGGAGAAGAAACCAATGGGGGATCTTTGTTGCAGCCCTTTGCTCGTAAAGGGGGCACATGACATAAGTCAAGTCACTATAATACAGTGATAAAAGCGGAATGCCTATATGCTAGTGAGTGCCTCCACATGACTGGGAAGGTGGGTTTGAGGGACGCTGAGAAATTCGAAAGAAAGATCCTTCGCAAGGTAATGGGTCCAAAGATTGGGGACGTTCAATATACAGGGTTGCCACAAAGTCCCGTTACCCCCCTCTTATAACCAATAGAAACCCCTAAACCTAGTTAAATAAGTTGTACACCATTTCTAAGAGAGCTTTTCTTTGCAATATACGGCATTACGAGTCCAAAACATCAGTCTGTGCACGATCATTTTCATGGCCAAGGATAATACGGCGCCAAGTTCTGTGCGACATTCTTCGGAGCATTGCTGGTGTGACTTTAGTGAAAGCTTGTCTCACAGCATCTTTCAGTTCATCCGTGGGGGTTCCAGCATGATGAGGCACCCGCCCATTTTTCCACCGCAGTGCGCAAATATCTTAATGAAGTTCTTCCAGGGCGATGGATAGGTCGTGGTTCCCCTGTGCTGCCGGCAACACTTGCCTGGCCACCACGAAGCCCGGACATTACCACATGTGATAATGCGCTATGGGGGTTGATAAAGGGTATCGTTTCACAAAACGGATACAATACCACGGATGAACTGAAAGATGCTGTGAGACAAGCTTTCACTATGACGAATAGAAATAAATAGTGTTATCACTCACCGAGTTCAACCGCGCCCCGCTCGGCTAGCGCTAGCGGCGCTGATCCCCAACGCTACACAGTCAGCTGTTCAATAGTGGGATACGCGCTGGGCTACGTAAACCTCTTGAAGACTGCGGTTACCCTGATTACAACAAATTGTGTGTTTAGACTTATGAATAATACTGTCAAAAAGTTAGTATTAATATTTTCAGTCCCCATGTAGAACTATCGTTTAAAACCCTCCGTTAGTCGCGCATTGGTCTGACAGCTCCATGGTTCGTTATATTAGTTTTAATATCAAGCCATCAGTTCAAAGTTATGATCTTATCGTCTCGTGACATCTTACACCAAACCTTAGTAAGCATTTTTCTGGAGTTGTGAAATAGCGTGCCTAAAAATAACTTTAACACGTGTAACATTTTGTCAGCGTGAGATTGATAGTACCAGCGCTCCCAATGATGTTACATTGGCAGGTGTGCTGTTATACCGATTATTTGGCTTAGTATGTTGCCTTAGTTAATATCAGTAAGGAGATTGCGCCTTACGAAAACCTAAGGATGCAGATGAAGCGTGTCGCCTTCTGCTGAAAGATAACGAATAGCTGGTTCATGATTCAGTAATTTCAAAGGAATTTGTGACTCTGATACTGAAGACAAAGTTGAAACAAGATCCGAAGATCAGGAGGACGGTAACGGAAGCGAAGAATTGGATGACCGTTTATTTTATTGGCAGGTTGGCCATTATTATTATTATATGTCCGACTCATTCTTGGCCACTTGGCTATCACCACGGCCACTTGGCTATCACCACGGAAGTCCGGGTTCGATTCCTAGCTCTGCCAATAAATTTAATACTGGTCTGAGAGCTGGAACGGTGTTCACTCAGCCTCGTGAGGCAAAAATGTTAAAGGCGCGTTCAATTCCTACCTCAGCTATCCTGGAAGTGGATTTCCGTGGTTTCCCACTTCTCCTCCAGGCAAATGCCGGGATGGTACTGCCCCCGAAAATTGAATTATATTGAGACCACGATGGCTGTATTGGAAAATATCAGTAAAGTTATGGATGTCATAGTTATGACGTGGATATTCATGACGTAGGCACGGATGACGTAGAATTCATGCCAGTAGGCTGATTGAGCTGAGATTCTTGGTGACGTCATGATTTTATTCGAGAAAGATCCGAGATTTACGACGCAGTCGCAGGAAACAAGGTATTGTGCTAAGGAAGAATCTACGCTATTGGAGGAGAGACGCGAACCAATGAACGATAGTTTGGAAGGAAGACGGAGATTGCTGAAACTACGATATTCGATTACTTTTGGCATGCAGATTTGTGGAAATCTATTTTCAGTTATGGCATTGATTTGGAATTTTGAAGAAATTATTTTTGAGTTTTTGAATTTTGAAAATCCGTCAAGTATAGCCAAAGTTAAAACTTCCAGCAATGACGCAGCAACAGGCTATGGTAGGGATGGATACGCCCCTTAAGAAGTTGATAAAAGGTCGTGCACAGGAGAGAGGAGCTCTCATTCTCAGATTTGATACTCATACTCAGATCTCATACGCTCAGATCTCATACTTGTGATCGCATATATATTTCATGTGATTCAGTGAAGTAAGGTGTCTTTAGCGTGAGGTGAAAGCCTTGCCGCATCGAACGAACTCGGAGCAGTTCCATTTCACGCAGCTCAAAACTAGGTGAAGTTGAAACGCGCACATTAACGTTTCCACCAGTCAAGATATCAAGCGCTAACTTCAGCCTTTATGATAATTCTATTAGGCAGTATAACATTAAGGAGTATACAAGATTTCAACGATTTCATAGTGATACTTCGAAAGATATTGGAACTTTTAGGCTGCCAACAAAAGTGATTTTCTCGCCACAGGAGAAACACTTTTATATTCCACATTATTACACTACGGCCGACACGTGGAGTGCAACAGTTTGGTATTACAACGATACATTCGACTATGGAACATTATAATATTGCAGTGCTTTTGATGATTATAACGGAAGGTGAGATGGAAGGCTAAGGCTTTGATGCAATTGGGACATATGTCATTGGAGTAAAGTAACAGCATGGAACTTCGTTAATCGTCTTTCTACAAAAGCGAGCATGTAGTGAACATCCAACTACACTCATGCATCGTTAATCCATCGCTGAATTATACCAGATAACAGTGGAAATATTTTCATACTCCACAACTATGAATATTTCTGCGGAAATAACTACATTAAACTTCATGACGAATTCCTGCAAGAACTTCAGAGAACTTTCAAGAGAGGCCAGGGTTATCCCGGCGCACAATGAAGAATTTTGCCGGAAGGATGTTTCTCGTATCCACGGAGCAGTGCCATTTCGGAGGAGGAAGCAGTTCGATTCTCCGAGGACGCTGATTCCTGTTTCGAGGATGGAGCTCATCTTTAAGTTGGTGAAATGGATCCACCAGCAGTCTTCTTTGGGGAATTTTCCTCTGGAACGTCAATCGGCAGATAAGGTACTCGTGAACGTTTTTTGTATTATTTCAGTATTGTAGCGATATCTGAGCAAACATTTTTCCCATATTTTCTGTCCTACCTTTTGCCCCATTTTCTTGATTGATATTTTTGTACTCAGTACACTTCGATGATTTATGCCTTTTTCTTCGATTTTTGAGACATTGCTATGTCACGGGCATACTTAAATAAGTTTGGATCAGTTGAGACTGATGATTTAGATTCTTTCAGTAATTTGCATATTTTTGCAGTCACGATTTGACTGTAAAGTTAACGATTTGCTATGGCAGATTTGAATTCAGACAGCGTGTCATTTTATTAAAGTAATTCTATTCAGTAAATTACTTTGACCAATTTTCTGTCATCCTCAAGAAAGAAGAATAATTTAAAAGATTTTAGAGCATTAAAATCTTTTACGATATCGACGATCTTTGAAATACTAGTCGTCTTATGAACATGATTGCAACATAGACATTTACCATTGCATTATAGACAACTTTATGAAATATGAACGTTAATTACAATTTATTGAATACACTATAGTAATGAACATTTGAGAAGAGTTTTTCTCAATTCTAGATTGGAACAATAATGTTTGCATTCCACAATCTAATTGTATTCTATTCGACTATTTTGCAGTTTAGTTGATCTTTGTTTGAAGATAGTATTTTTATACTACGTTACTTTGAAGATGTTAATCTCAATTTTGATAGACCAGGCAGGAGTGTCTAATCGTATTTGCTATTAAATTTATTTGTGATTGGCAATTTTTTTTTCATATCGATTCATGAATGAAACCCACGAAGGTTAAATAATAACAGTCATTATTACAATTGATGAATATAAGAATTTTTAAAGAGGAACAATGGATGTATAATCGATAGTTCAGTGGACGTGTAAAAGTCGCTGTTGAATAATGCCCTTGAATAATGAAGGAGGTTCCCACAATAATTAATGAAGTTGATGCATTAATAGTGGAGGTTTTTGTGTGTAGTTTGGAAGATTTTTATGCCATATATATGAAGATATATGATGAATTTTGGGCCAATTGTTGTGACATTTTTGTGCGTCATGAGCGAAGTAGTTTCCCACTGAATGTTGTTCTTGTTCTTTGAAAGATTATTCATATGAAGATACTGTTAAAATTAACAAGAGTGTTAAATAATTTGAGAGAAAGATTTTGAATGGAGGTTACAGTCACAAATATTAATAATTATTATTAAACATTATTAAACCTGAATTTGACAGTAAAATATAACTAACCTTCATTGGTCGATTATATCAACACGATTTGAGTAATTATCAACCGGATAAACGTGTGGTTCAATGTATTCCTGTATAAATAATATAAACAATTTAATATTGTAAAATAATTTTGTAAATATCTTTGTTAAATAATTTGAAATGATAGTGATTAATAGAAGCGTGTATTAAATTTTCAATTGTTATAAACAATTTGTTATTGTTATAAATAATTAATGAACTTTTGTTATTAACATTTAGAGTTTTTTTAATACTCTAATCAATGCAAGTTAAGCAAGTGGTTTAAACAAATAATCATGATTTGGGATTGTTGGAGGAATCCATTGGTGTTTGAATGAAGCATGTAAGACATTTGCGTGATATTATTTCAGTTGAGATGTGAACATTTACGTATTTGAAGGGAGAGAGCCGAGCTCTGTGGTAGCACGCTTATGGTAGGGTTGAACGAACGGGTGTCCGCTTTGACGACACAGGTGTTTTGCAGCTGGTCCGGACAACTGTGTTACTGAGACCAAGGGCGTTTCATAATAGCCTTGTGGCTATAAATAAAATGTGCAGGATATAAACACGCAAAGCAATTGATATGTGTGTCTCATCCCAAATCCCGTTTCCATTCCCATTGCATTGTTATATTTTCGTTGCTATAAGCTTGAGAAAGCTAAAACATTACATGTGTAGAATACAGTTCCTACAGGAGGACATGGTTATGTGGTCAATGGCTTCTGATTGCCACGTATATTTTGTTGTTTCATTTTTGTTAAAAATCATACTTTATGTGAAATAAATTATTGTGCAGTTTAAAGTTTCTCGTCTTCGTTTTTGGTTCATTTTAAATATCATGGTGGAGGTTATTGTGAGGACATACTTTTAAGTGATCCAGTTGACAACCCAGTCCCCGAGATATATTTAAGAGGTAAGTCAAGGTAAGTATGAACCCCCGTATATTTTGGTGTGTTCCACAATAATTTTCTTGTTAACTATTGTGCTCTAATCTCGATAGTATCTGTCAGTGCCATTTTCATTGATGTAGCTATGCCGGCGCGTTTGATTATTGGCAATCCGATTGAGGGGGCGGATATCTGACAGCCTACTATCCGGATATCGGGTACAGTACCTAACTGAAGAACACGGCCGCTTCCTACCCAAATCCTACCTCAATTCCAAATACACACACTACTACAGACATCATAATGACACAGGTTATCAGACGAATTCTAAACAAACCCAAACACACGGGGCTACGTGACCACGATGTCGTAAAGTCCCTAAAGAATCAACAACTATTATTATTTTAGGCATATTATTATTAAGACGAATTTTTTTCGTTTTAGGTAAGGATGGCACGAAATAGAACAAGTAACCATGGAAGGTTGCCTTCATTCCGAATCCTACTGGGCGCCTTTCGTGATTTTACATCAGTGGATAGATATTTCGGTAGATTTTGAAAAATGTGAGGTAATGATCCTGGTATTAATTTCCACTTCACGCGAGGAATTTCCACGTTCTCATAGTTCACTACGAAACAGTCCGCCTTTATAATAATTAAATCTTCCGAAAAACGCTCGTCACAGATTCTATTTTTGATCGACAATTGCTTATCTTTCCACGGAATAACTCTCGCCCATTTCGCAAACAGATTTGTTTCTTTTGGCGGTGTGAAAAATGTCTACCATTAGATTTTCTTCGTAACCCGATTTACTTCCAGGAACAAAACATTACGACATTTTCCCGAAACAACAGAAAACTTAGTTGTTTGCACACACAAAGCACTGCACAGACATTCGTAAACTATTACAAAGAAACAAATTCCCTCGAACAATATGACTTCTCGCGCACAGGATATTACAGTACTAACCTCGCGGGTTACTGTCACACGTGCTTATGGTTCGGCGCGACCTCCGCGCCACACACTGGCTGGACCATGAACTACAATGCTTAAGTAGCGGAGTGATGACACTGTGTATTTCTATTCGTCATGCTTTCACTAAAGTCACACCAGCAATGCTCCGAAGAATGTCGCACAGAACTTGGCGCTGTATTATTCTTTGCCATGAAAATGATCGTGCACAGACTGATGTTTTGGACTCGTAATAACGTATATTCCCAAGAAAATATCTCTTAGAAATGATGTACAACTTATTTAACTAGGTTTATGGGTTAATAGGAACAGCACTCATTCAAGGTTCCGTATTAACCATGTTTACATGAAGTATAACATAATTTTCTCGCCAAATCAATACTTTACTTATAAAGTATTGATTTTAATTAATTAAATATTTAATGCAGCCAATGGCCATACAATAATAATATAGTTATAGATATAGCACTTAACTATTACAAAATTTTGTCAACGAAATTTTCCTGCTTTTTCATTTTATCACATGATATCTATCACATTGGCCACCACAGAGTTTACACTGGTTCATGTTAAGTATCTCTTTTACAGATTTTGTAGTGAAAACCATGAACCGCAAAGCGAGTCATGGTGTGCCTCAGTTCATAGTTAGCCATTATCCATTCCCTGTTTATCATCGCGTCTCTGGAGAAGAAATCTAGACATATATCTTCCCTTTTGTCCCGAAGTTCTTGTAATAGGGTCTGGAATGCCCCTGTTGTGGGCAATGAAAATTCAAACCTGAGATCTTCAATGTAGAATGGTTCTCTGGCCAGCAGGTAAACCAATCGCGATAGGGTAACTTTAGAGACTCCTAATGCTTTTTTTTTTAGAAATCTAGCCTTTACCTTTTCAATTTCTTTGATGTACCTCTTTTGCAGTTGGTCCCAGATTAATGTCAGGCCGTAAGTATTGATTTGGCGAGAAAATTATGTTATACTTCATGTAGGTTTATGGGTTTCTATTTGTTATAAGAGGGGGGTAACCGGACTTTGTGGCCACCCTGTAGGTTGCGAGGAAGGGAAGAACTCTACCAGGGCAATGAAAGGTTGCTGGAATCGATGAGAAAACGGAGACTCACATTCTATGGGCATTTATTTCGAATGGATGAGCGGTGACTTACGAAAAGGATTTTTAGAATACTCGACAGTAGACCTAAGGTGTCTGGCAAATGGTTCAGGGATGTGTGGAAAGATTTTCATCAAGTTGGACTAAAGTGGGAAGATATTTCAAACCACGCTAAGTTTAGGTCAGTTATCGACAAATTCCAAGGATTCCTCGACGAACCAAAAATGAACAGAGGTTGGACGGAAAAACAAAGACAGGCTGCCAGAGAAAGAATGCGAAGATTTTGGGCGGCGAAGAAGGCTTCCAATATGTGTAATTGTCACCTAAAGAGGTCTATAAAGACCGTAAACGAAAATATATATATTCAGGGGCGGACGCAGGATTTGTTTGGTTGGGGTTATGATGAGGGGCTACAATTAGAAAATCTGGAAATGTTATCAAATCATAATCATATATCAGATTTACAGAGTTATACAATTACATTTAAGGAAGAAACCGACGAGGCTTTTACACATTTTATCAAGTACTTCATGAGTTTTAATTTCTACATTTTATGTACTGTATATACATTAACGGTCGAGGAATATCGTACAGCTCTCAACAAATCAATGTGGGTTTGTGAAGGGATATGGCACGATAGACGCAATCATTGCTGTGCGCCAGCCGATGAAAAAATTCCGCGAGAAGAGGAGGCCACTACATCTTGCTTTCCTTGACCTTGAGAATGCATTTGATCGAGTACCACACCAGATGATTTGGTACGCTCTCCGAGATCATCAAGTTCCAGAAATGTATATAAACTGGGTAAAAATGCTGCACACAACACCAAAAGCCACGTGCGATGCCCTGCAGGACAGACTGACAGCTTCCCTGTGACAGTTGGGGTTCATCAAGGCTCAGCTCTGTCTCCCCTGCTCTTTGTTATCGTTATGAATTCCATAACGCGAGACCTGCAGAAGTGTGTCCCATGGACATTGCTATACGCTGATGATGTGATGCTTGCGGCAGACTCCAGGAAGGATCTTGAAACCCAAGTGCAGACATGGCATGATCGTCTGCAAGGATTTGGTCTTCGTTTGAACATCCACAAGACTGAATACCTCGAAACGATTCCATACCCTGGAACTATAGGTATTAATGGATCTCCTGTTACCAAGGTAAATACATTACGATACCTTGGTTCACGATTGCATAGCGACAGCTCTGTGAATGAGGATGTGCGAGCACGAATCGATGCCACTTGGATGCGTTTCAGAGATGTCACCGGTATTCTTTGTGATAAGAAGATGCCTATCCGCCTAAAATCAAAGATATACCGCACAATGGTGAGACCAGTTGCATTATATGGTACCGAGTGTTGGCCAGCACCTAGAAGTGCTGAGCACTCACTTCATGTCATGGAAATGCGGATGCTGCGAAGATCTTTAGACATTTCTCTACTCGACCGTATCCCCAACACAACGATTCGACATATAGCTGGCGTGGCTCCAATCAATGAGAAAATACAGGAATGGAGACTCCGTTGGTATGGGCACGTTGTCCGAGCACCACAAAGTTCAGTCATCGGTTCGGCCTACCATCTAACGGTCGACGGCCAGAGACAGCGTGGGAGACCAAAATTGCGGTGGCTGGACACTACAGTATTAACGCAGTTTTACAAACAAGAAACTTGAAATCGCGGGAAGCATTAGATCGCAAGAAATGGCGTGCATTGATCCAAAAAGCGGACCCCGTTGCTACGGGATGATGCTAAGAAGAAGAAGAAGAAGATTCATTAACGGTAGTCCATTCAAACTGTCTGCACCCATGGTGTTCCTCAAATAGGTCGTCAGATACTGTAATGTGTTGCTGTAGTTACCGGTGAAGTGCAGAAATCTTCAACGCCTTGTGTATGAAGGGGAAAATAATTTCATTACACCTATTCAAAGATGATATAAAATCCTTAGGGAACTCATGATGATCATTCTGTTCAAGCAAACTTCTTCTCCACATGTTTAGCTCACGGAAGAATGACTCTGGTGATGCATCAATATCATCTGACCATTGGTTTACTATGGTATCAATAATGCTGTTTGCAGATGTTCATCTGAGGCTTGCAGAATGCTTTTGGGCAGCAACAGTTGTATGGTTTGTGGGATCTCTTTATGATTCAAAAATCTGTCCTTGAGCTGACTCGTGAAATAATCTATGAAAGGAAGGAAACTTGAAAGTCTGTAGCACATTACATGTATTTAGTATTTTAATGAAGATAATTAACGCAGAAAACGCTCAGATCCTTTGAATATATTGAATTAATGTGAATACTTTTATCTTTAGTTACGTCCTTAATAGTTTCCAAATTTTCGGGGGATCTGCCCCTGTATACAGTATATTGTCAATGAGTGAACACTGAAAAATGGATTTCAAAGCTATCATTATTACCATTTTACAACATCGATGCCTACTACAAACCCCGAGGTAGCCAGGATACAGCTATGACAATCCACCATACACCAGGTTGGATGAAGGCCAAGGAAAGGCTTCCAGCAGACCACAGCAACAACTGGGACACTTGGCGGTCACTCAACAGAATTCGGACTGGTGTTGGGAGATGCAAAGTGAATCTCCACAAATGGGGATACCTACAGGAATCAGAACTCTGTGAGTGTGGGGAGAGACAGACCATGGTACACCTGTGTTCCTGTGAACTGTGCCCGTACTCTTGCTCAACGCAGGAGTTAATGGAAGGCCATGAAAGGGGTGTGACAGTGGCCCGTTTCTGGGCGAAGAAAATTTCATTCGAGACATTGTTGTATGTATTACTCCATTTTAATATTGTGTGTCATCCCTCTTGTGTATGTTGTAGTGCTTTTGACTAGAATAATTAAATAATTACCATTTTAAGCCACTGCTGGGAAAGTAAGTTTTGGGACAGCCTGTACTTTCTACCTGATGTGTTGCTGGAATATTAAACGCTATTATCCACCATGTTCTCGTAAATTAAATCTCATTTCGATTAACGATAAAGCTTTGCTAGTATCGTTAAGGCTGTGCGATCTCCACCGCCGTCAATAGCATGGCAAGAGATGGCAGCACTACTGTATTACCGATAGCAGCCGCTGCATTTGTGTTAGTGACGTGTCTACCCTTCAATTATCACCTCCTTCCGCCCCTACTCCCACCGCTTCTCCTCGTCACTCAATGTCCTCTCTCTCTCTCTCTCTCTCACTGATAGCGTTGCTTTGCATCTGAAAAACAAACCAGACTTGCTTTCCGAGCCGTATTGCCAATTTGTGGACTACTATTGGATTTTTTATTATGGATACTCGAGTTTAGGCCTTAATTACAACCAAACCAACAGACCTATTGAAAAACGAGTTATACCAATATTTTCCTTGTTTAATTCTGCGTTAGACTATATAAGCCAATTATTTTAAAGTTTATTAATTATTTATTTATTTGTGGTTGTATGAAAAATTGTCCGTATTTTTGACGTCTTTTCTAGGAACTGCTCACTTAAAACTATATACATGGAAAACTACTTGGCTTAGGGTAATGCAATTTTTATATGTGATAGGCACAAGTATTGGTAGTGCAAATCTCAAGTTTCATTTTTTTTCAACTACCCGATAAAAAGTTCTTATACTTTTTCTGACGTAACGTTTTCTCAGCCCAGGATAAACGTACAGCAGGAAACTTGGTCTCATTTTGAAGCTCTCATTCGTGATTATCGGAAACTACGACCACAGTAAACGTACAGTGTGATGACGAATTTATGAAGAGTAATATTAATGGGAGGTTTTGTGCGTTGTGTGTAGGTATTCTCTCTCCGTCCAGCCCAATAAAAAAGAATATATTATGATATAGGCCTATTATGATTATATTTTGATATAGTATGATATGATTCACGGAGTGAGGTTGTGGTTAGGGTTGTGCATCTGTGAGCTTTCATTCCGGAAATAGTGGGTTCGAACCCCCCTGTCGGTAGCCCGGGAGATGGTTGTCCCTGGTTTCCCATTTTCACACCAGGCAAATGGGCGCTGTACCTTAATAAAGGCCACAGCCACTTCCTTCCCACTGCTAGTCTTTCCTATCCCATCGTCGCCATAAGACCTACAGTATCTGTGTCGGTGCGACGTAAGGCAAATTGTAATATATATATATATAGACTATATATATATATATATATTATTTTGATATATATTGAAGATTACAACTCGCATAATAGGCCAGGCGACAGGTAGTTCAATAAGGAAATAATTAGTGGAAAGCTGGAAATTGCTTTAATCGCTTTATTTGGACCCAGATATTACTCTCCCAAGTTTCTCCCTCGAGCGAAGTCGGTGTTGGCCCTTCTGGCCCTAAGAAGGTACCATTTTTCAATTGTTTGCAAATATCTCCCAAATCTTCAACTTTATCAACAAAATACCTATTATAAAAAATAATCTAGAGTAAATTTCCTACAAAAATTTCCCCCACCTTTTGTCTCTAATGTGAACCGTTACGATGCTACGACCATTCAAAGTGGAGCCCTTTTTGATTCATGCGGAAAAGCTTTGGAAATGATATGCCATATCAACGTTTCTACATGTTTTAATATTTGTCAGCATTCCAGATGCACAAGCTGTTAACTTGTTACAAGTATAACAGATTTTCAATGTAAACAGCTGTGGCAAAATACCTACCATTAGTATCATTTTGCAATATTGAGTTTTCGACTACAGAACAGCATGTGGATGCACGGTGTGCGCGGATCTCGCAGGATGATGCGGACTTGAGAAAATTTGTTGGATGGTTATCAACTCACGATCCCTTTCCTCGTGGACAACACATTGTTTCGTTAAGCACAGGAGTTGTCGGGGATGGACAAATCACTTGTCACATGGCCTATGGAATTGGAATAGCAGCACAAAAAGGCATAACCGGCAACAATTTTCACGATGTGAAGTTCCTTAGAAGAAATGGCGTGATGCCTCTCCGCGCGGTAAATTCGAAAATAAAAATCCGCAACACGGATATTCCTGTTGATCCTCTTGTGCTTTTCCAATGCATTTGCCTTGCAAAGAAATCCGATGCAGAATTGAAACAATATTTCCAGTTTGAACTAGCTCCGTATCCGGTTGCGATCTTTGATAAAGCGGGAATGCGTAGACGAAAAAGTCTGTGTTCTATAAATTATTCGATCCTGTTACCGATGAGCCCTAATTCGAGGACCTACATCATGTTCTCGACGGAGGATGTCTTCTGCACCGTGTAATTTGGCACCGAACCGATACTTTTGTCGACATTAGTGCCAAATATGCGAGTTACGTTAAAAGATACTTCAAAAACAGTGTCATTATTTTCTATGGGTATCCTGACGACCCAGCAGCTCGCAGTACCAAGTCCGTTGAACGTCTTCGACGATCGCACAAGCATGAAGCTGCTAATGTTTTTCTATGAGTCCATGACGGCACCTATGCCACAAGCAAACTTTTTGTCTAATGTCACAAACAAACGAAGATTGATCGACTTGTTGCGCGTCAAATTCGAAAGCGAAGGAATCGAAACCAGACAAGCTCCAGAAGATGCCGATGTGCTCATCGTTACCACCCCACTCGAGTTATCTCGGCCCGACAATTCAGTCATTATAGTGGCTGAAGATATATATATCCTGGTCATCTTGGCGGCTTGTGTGCCACCCTCCACGAAAATGTATTTTATGAAACCCGGCAAAGGTTCAACCAAACAACAACTATTTTGCACAACAAGTTTCAATCTCCCAACATGTGTGCAAGAAAACTTCCTATTTTTGCATGCGTTTAGTGGGTGCGATATAACGTCTTCGTTTCACAGGCAGTGCAAAATGAAATTCGTAACACTGCTGAAGAGTAATGAGGAACTGCAGACAGCTGTTAGGGTTTTCCGAGGCGTGAACGCAAACCCCCGATGAAATTGACAAAGCGGGCCAGTTGGTTTTGGCTGGGCTTTATGACAACAAAACCACGGGGAATACCCAGAATGAGCTGCGGTTCCAACTGTTTGAAAAATCTCTAAGCAAACATCGATTTAATCTCGCAAGCTTACCTCCCACCGAATCAGCGGCACGTGAGCACTCTTTAAGAACATATCAAATCCAAACATGGTATGGAAATGATACAAATCCACTGGATTGGGGCTGGAAAAATTCTCAATGTGGTTTGGCTCCCATACCTACGAGGGATCCGGTGCCACAAACGCTTCTAAACACAGTGTCCAGCAAATGTTCGGAAGGATGTAACGCAGCTTGTGGTTGCAGGAAAACGGGCCTCCGATGCTCCAGAATCTGCATGAATTGTATGGGACGGTCATGTACAAATGCTGCCGAGGAAGATGATATGGATGATTGTGACGGAGACATCGATGTTAATCTTGAGCGCACTGTGACGTCGGACAAATGTACCGATACAGACGATGAAAGCGATGATGGAGAAATTGAGGCCACAGCTGTTTACATTGAAAATCTGTTATACTTGTAACAAGTTAACAGCTTGTGCACCTGGAATGCTGACAAATATTTTATAATATGTAGAAACTTTGATATGGCATATCATTTCCATAGCTTTTCCGCAAGAATCTAAAAGGGCTCCAATTTGAATGGTCGTAGCATCGTAACAGTTCACATTAGAGACAAAAGGTAGAGAGCATTTTTGTAGAAAATTTACTCTAGATTATTTTTATGATAGGCATTTTGTTGATGAAGTTGATGGTTTGGGAGATATTAGAAAAAAAAAGGTACCTTCTTAGGGCCAGAAGGGCCAACACCGACTTCGCTTGAGGGGGGAAAACTTGGGAGAGTAATATCTGGGTCCAAATAAAGCGATTAAAGCAATTTCCAGCGTTCCACTAATTATTTCCTTATTGAGGCTTTTTTCCGACCTGTCGCCTGGCCTATCAAGTTCTATTGATTTTAAACATGTTTTATTCTGCGAATATAACTTACAGAATTTTATAAAGTAACTCATAAATAATTTTTAACATTCTGTAAACGAAACACTCACATATTTTATTATGAGCAAATATTCTCATGAAAATAAATTTTATTATTTCAGATTTTGAAAAATCATTTACATATCATATTGTTCTATATTGAAACATCTTTTTTTAGTAATAATCTGATACAGGTACGAAGTACACCATTTTATACTGACTGTATAACAATATAAAGTATTGACAGTAAGAAAACAAACAATAAAATTTAACACAAAAAAAGGGACTTAATAATAACAAATTCATTGGAAATTAAATAACAAATAAAATAAATAACAGAGGTTATAAAGATATGTATGTGAGTCGTCCAATTCCAGAACTACCTAAGTCAATTTCATGAAATTTGTGAGAAAGGGCAAAAAACTGTCTTGAGTTATCCGTGCGCGTTTAAATAGAAACAGTTTGTATAATAGTTACAAAATACGATTAGTTTTCATTTTATGTATGTTTTAAAAATACAGTAAAAGCAGTTTTTACGTAATAATAGAAAATATATTGCACTTAAGCAGTTTTGATACAGGATCTAGGACTTAAGTAGTTTTGGATTAGTTTCATTAAGTCAGTAATTATGGTTTCTATGTGAAAGTGAAATTATTGCTATATTTTAAAGTTCTCTAAGAAACTACCCAGTATACAATAAAAGTAACCTTTCAACCTTAAATTTCCATTCACAATATGCTCACAGCTTTTCAAACTAGGCGAAATAGAGTCCATTGGACTGCACAGCAACGTCATGTTCCATGGGGTCTTCTTCTTCTTCTGCTTCAGATACATTTTGTCGAGCTATGTAGCAAGTCTCGGTAAAAGCCTAGATCCTCTCAGTTGTGCCACTCAGGGCCGAAATGCTTTGACAAAAGCTGTTTCACATCAGTCACTTACATATATATAAATATATAAAAGTGTACCCGTTCTTACGCCACTTTAACATGTTTTCTTGGCGTTGATTAGCAGTGTTTAGCTATGGACAAGTTCATTGTTAAACGTAAACGCCTGGACAGTGAAAGTGAACAGTCGGATCCTACTCCCGAACCGTTGAATTCAACATAAAGAAGACAAACGAAAGAAAAGAACATACCAGGACAGTTACGTAGTGTATGGATTTACGTGGAATAAGAACGAGGAAAACCCTATCCCTGTGTGTTTAGTTTGTGGCGAAACACGAGGCCATGGTACCTAGCAAACTGAAGTGGCATCTCACAATTAAGCATCCTAGTGGGTCAGGGAAGAGTGTGATGTATTTTTCACGTGTACTAGAAGGGGAGAAAAAACCCAGCTGTGCGAATGGTAAAGAGAATGACCATAAGTGATACTGCTCTTGAAGCCTCGTTTAAAGTAGCAGAACTGATAGGAAAAAGAATCACACACACACCTCATACTCTTGGAGAGGAAATCATAGGTCCTGCATGGAAAATTATAGTTTCAACAATACTTGGTGAAGGAGCAGCTAATCAAATTTCGAAATTTCCTCTTTCCAACAACACAATCAGTCGCAGGATATCTGAAATGTTTGCAATATCAACGAACAAGTCGTGGGAAAAATAAAAACTGATCGAGCATTTGCTTTGCAAGTAGATGAGAGTATCGATAGTGGTGACAAACTGCAACTCCTTGGTTTTACCAGATATGGCCTATTGATGATAAAGATATTAATGAGCAGTTTGTGTTCTGTAGACCGCTAGAGACTACAACCTCAGGCCATGATATTTTCGTTTCTATTAATTCCTTTCTTAATGACCAAGATCTTTCATGGAAAGACTGGTTGGTTGGTTCTTAAGTTTAGGGGCTGCGACAACGCGGTCATGTAGCCCCGTGTACTTTGGTGTGTGTAGAATCTGTCTGATAACCGGTGTTAATTGTGATGACTGTATTAGTGCGTGTTATCTGTTTTTAATTCAAGTAAGGACTGCAGTCTTTTGAATTTTTCAAGTAGTTCCGACTTTTGCTGCCAAACGCCACCGTTAATGACTACTAGTTCAGAACTTAGCTACCAGACGCCACCGCAGTCGGCTCTTGGCAACGAACGTAGGAACCTAAGAGCGTTGTTTACATTCTTAACCTATACAATTTAGCTTCACACAGGTGTAATTAGTGGAAGGTTCTTTAACATGCCATAAATCTATGACATGGCTTCCCCTCCGAAGGAAGGCATACTGAGGGATTTTTAACTCTCTTAAAAAATCCGACGACTTCGGCCGGCATGGAAAGACTGTTGTGGTATATGTACAGATGGTGCACAATCTATGTCTGGGAAATTTAAAGGTTTTTACTGCCAGAGCTCAAGATTTTGCTGCAGTGTTTAACGAAGTTGTGAAAATGGTGAACTACATCAAGTCTCGACCTTTAATGTGCAGGATTTTTAAACAGTTATGTCTCGCAACGGATGCACCTCATACCTCTTTGTTACTTCATACAGAGTAAGGTAGTTGTCGCGGGGTCGTGTATTGAAGCAGTTTCTTGAACTTAGAGAACAGGTGAAAACTCTTTTTAAGGATGAAAATCAAGATACATTTTATGAGCTGTTACTAACTGATTCTTGGTGCTTGGAACTGTCGTATCTGGCAGATATTTTTCATAAACTGAATTAACTGAATGTTTCAATGCAGGGTAGACAGGAAACAATAATTTCCTCAACCAATAAAATGAAAGATTTTAAAAGAAAACTTAGTTCTTGGAAGTCTGCAGTTCAGAAAGGAGATCTTTCAAACTTTCTTCATCTGGCAGTAGTTAACGATCTGGGTAAGCTGAAAGACCGCATTTGTGATCACTTTTCAAGATTGCAAGATGCAATAGATACATACTTTCCATCTATTTCCACTATGAATGTCAACTGGGTTGTCTCACCATTTGATTTCATAGATAGTACGAGGAAATAGATTTCACTGGTTGCGAACGAGATGAATTTATTGATCTTTGTGCCGATTCCACACTCAAAGGTAAGTTCACCAAGAGTGAGGCGTCGGTGGCTACTTTTGGGCTTCAGCGGAGAGAGTAGTATCCTAACCTAATGAAGAAAGCAATTAACACACTTTCGCCCTTTCCAAAATCCTATCTATGCGAGCAAGCCTTCTCTGCTCTGGTGGCAATAAAATCCAAAGCAAGAAATAGACTGAATAACCTTGAGGATGATTTGCGTGTTTCATTGTCAACTGCAAGGCCCGATATCACGTACCTGTGCTCTAAGCATCAATCACAAGTTTCATATTAACGATTTATCGAACAAAATTATTGATGTATTTTTACTCACTGACTGTAGTAAAGTTGACTGTATTATGTTATGGTGTACGTTACTTATTATAAAATATTTCAATAAATTTACATATGAAACATAATTCTTTTTTTATTCAAGGAAGGGTGCCCCTACTGTCGACCAAAGTATTATGTGCACTCGAGTTTGAAGGTTGTTTGTGAAGTAACCAATAGACCTACATAAAATCCAATAACATCATCATTTTCGTCGTTCTATTGTACGTTAGTTCATGTAGGTTTGGAATTTTTAATTTATATTTTAATATTTTTTATCGCAGTTGGAACACAAAATGTGCCCATTTTTAAGCGTGTTTCAACCATGCGTCACATTTAAGAATTATTATCTCAAAACTCCGTCATCAGATCGAATGCAAATTTTAACACAATATACATCGGAATGTTGTATAACTGGTTTATTAATTTCAAAATTTTGTGTGTCCAAGAAACAAAGTTATCAATTTTGTAAGGTAACTTTTTCTCGGCTCGGGGTGGTTGGAAAATATAGCTCTTGGTCGCATTGTAATCCATATTCATCAAGAAGTTATGGTTTATGACTGTGAAATACGTAAATTAATTCACTTATTTTATATCGGTTTGTGTTTGTTCGTGGAAATAAGGCATTATTCACCAGCCAGCCGCTCAGGGGTAAGCTGTACTGCGTTGCTGAGATGGAGCCCATAACTGCCGAGCGAGGCGAGGTCGTATTTCCCCGTTCCAATATAAACCGATATAAAATAAGTGAATTAATTTACGTATTTTAAAGTCATACAGCATAACTTTTTGATGTATAAGGAGTTCTACGCGACCAAGAACTACATATTCCAACCACCCCAAGCCGAGAAAACGTTACCTTACACAAATGATAACAACTTTGTTTCTTGGACACGCAAAAATTTGAAATTAATAAACCAGTTATACAATATTCCGATGTATATTGTGTTAAAATTTGGATTCGATCTGATGACGGGTTTGTGAGATAATAATTCTTAAATGTGACGCATGGTTGAAACACGCTTAAAAACGGGCACTTTTTGTGTTCCAACTGCGATAAAAAATATTAAAATATAAACTAAAAATTCCAAACCTACATGAACTAACGTACAATAGAACGACGAAAATGATTATGTTATTGGATTTTATGTATGTCTATTGGTTACTTCACAAACAACCTTCAAACTCGAGTACACATAATACTTTGGTCGACAGTAGTGTTTAATGTTATTCCCAAGGGTGCCGTGAACTTCAAAAGGTTGGTAAACTCTGCTCTAGACTGTGGTCGTGTGGACTGGTATGATGAGTCAGGGCGGGAGGGAGGCGGAAGCTGCGATAGCAAAGGTGTTGAAGGAGAGGGTAAGGCAGGTGGCCGAGCGCTCTCTTGCCCAAGACCTTGTCTTACCGCTGTGTGTGTGCGCGCGTGTGTGTATGTGTGTGTGACTGATTCAACCTGCGTTTTGTAGAGTCTGAAAGGTACAATCACCACGGGTATATCGCTGAACCAATTTTCTTTATCGAACTTTTCTACTGCTCAGAATAAGAGCCACATCAAATTAATAAAACTTTGAAGTTAATATAACAATTTTTTCTCACTAAAAATGGTATTCAAATCTGAAGAGGTTAATACAAAATTTGAATTTCGTAATAAGAATTGTTCCTATTGCAGGTACTACTACAGGGGTTGTTGTACATAAATTTCGGTGTCTTCCGATTATTAGTTTCGTCGTGGAGATTGTACCTTTAACGCTCAAAATAGCCACTTTGAAGCCATGTCCTCAGCAAACGAGCCGTCGTTATTTTCTTCAAAACGCATATAATATCTCGCAAAGACCTACATTAGAGATTAAGAGTAAAAATAAAAATAAAAATAAAATTTCAATTTTTGACCGCACAGCCTTAAAGGGTGGCGTTGCTAGGCAATACAGCGTCAAAGAGCTGCTGTCATCGCCCTCCGAGAATATGAAAGAGACGAGAAAGAGAGAGAGAGAGAGGGTGCTCTTGTATTTCTCACTTGAGCTGGCTAGGTCATGGCGAGGAGGCGACACTGACAGCGCCAAAGTCTGAACCTAACTTAGGATCATTGAAACAGTACAAATTATTAGACTCAAACGAAGAATATAAATCAGTCACAATTTTTTATTCGAAATCATTTTATTTTATTTTATTGATGTGTAACATCTTTCCACTCGGTTGCTGGATATTTTTGTGGGAGTGATTTTGAAAAATGGGACGGAAGTGGATTGGAATGATCGAGGTGGCACCAGCTGGCAGTGGTAAGATCCAGCTGGCAGTGGTAAGAGAAAGAATAATTTATTAAGACGCGCTCGAAAGAGCATTGAACCTAAATCTAATACATTGACATTTAGTTTTCACTATATTCTCTCATTGTCTTTGTTCTTTTGCCACAGAGTATTAGATGGTAACGGTCGCACTTCCTGTTGCACAATGAGCATATGCAGTCTTCACCAGGTTGGTGAAACCTTTGAGTTCGACAGATGTTATGGTGGAAACCATGGGTAGCAAGTCTGGTTCCAATGAGCGGTGTTGGAAATTGATACCATGACGTACTCTCGGCCATGTGGAATGACTTACTGAACGGTAAACGCTCATGTGAACTCTGGTGTCAAGTGATTGAAACAAAGCACATGGTACATGTTCGAAGTCTTCGTATCAGTATTTAAATGGTAAAATGCCTTAATATCAAACATTGTAAGTAGTCGGCATTGCCGGTATTATGTTTCTGCACAATGGCTATTCAAATATTAACCCACATAACGGTAATGCAGTCATCAATATAATATAATCGTTGTGGTTATACGAGAATTGAGCAAGTCTTCGTGAACTATTACTGAATACATTCTCTTTACTCACAAGAGGGCCTATTCATAAGGCATTTTAAACTCAATTTCACGCAGGAACATTAACGAAACAAGCAAAATATAAATGAAACTTAATTCCGTAATTCAGTATTATTGGAACGTGGAAATAAGTCACCATCTTGTGCATAATTTTTGCGTAGTCGAAATAGCCGTGGGGTTAGCGTCTATGACTGTGAATCTAGATATCTCGGGTTCGAATCCCGGACGGGATAGATATTTTTGCTACCAGATTATCATTTTAAACGATATTTATCATATCAATAGGACTCATTTTAACAGAATCCATATAAAATTACGTGTTGGTATGTGAATCAAGAGGACCTGTTTATAAGGAATTTAAGGTTATGAGCGGTGTCGCGTCAATTAATCTAGTTGATCCATATCGTATTCTTTATTTAGGCTAGTGCTGGTGGAAGTTACAAATCATCTAATAAAATGAGTTCCGTATTATAAACAACAATATCTGTAAAACACTCCCTTTTACAATAGATTAATATTTGTGCCAATAATACTATAAAATACCGGTGTATCCACAATTTCACGCGAGATTTCTTCTATGTCAGATGCGACTACTGTAAGGCTCGTCATTTGTTTTATCATTTTAAATGATCTAGTTGACTTCGTCGTTACGTTACGGCGACGTCACGAAATGTACCGAGAATGCACTGAGGTGTGTGACGTCATAGTACCGCTTGGTGCATGTGTACTGAGTTCATTGGTGAGCTCTGGAGTTACGAGACGGCAACGACATGGCGAGCGTGACGTCATCCAGCTAGCTTTCTCCTTTCACCGCGCGCTCCAGCTCCTTCAAGACTTGAAACTTTCTAGCGTTCTGATAGTTTCTTGATAATCTAACATGTCAAGAGTCTTTGGCTTCCAGTGAAGCGAGAAGCCTCCAGCCTTTCTAGCATTTTTCAGCATTTATATCCTTTTCTTTTCTTAGGTCGCCTCCGTAGCGTAGCGGTCAGCATGGTTCGCTGCCGTCCCGGCGGTCCTGGGTTCGATTCCCGGCTCTGCCACGAAATTTGAAAAGTGGTATGAGGACTGGAACGGGGTCTACTCAGCCTCGGGTGGTCCAAATCAGTAGAGGGGGTTCAATTCCCACCTCAGCCATCCTCGAAGTGGTTTTCCGTGGTTTCCCACTTCGTCTTCGGGCAAATGCCGGGATGGTACCTACTGTAAGGCCACGGCCGCCTCCTCCCCTCTTCCTAGCCTATCCATCCCAATCTTCCATCCCTTCCCATCCCTCATGAGGCCCCTGTTCGCTTTGCAGGTGAGGCCGCCTGGGCGAAGTGCTGATCACACCTCCCCAGTTGTATCCCTCCCGACCAGATGTTTCAGGCTCCAGGACACTGCCTATAGCGGCGGTAGTGGAGAGTTCCCTCGCTGAGTCCGTGGGAACCACCAACATAGAGGGTAAAATGACTAAATAAAAATAAAATAAAAAATAATAAATTCTTTTCTTAGTCGTTTACCCTCCAGGTTGGTGGAAGGGAGGGAACTCACCACTACCGCCTCTACGGGCAGTGTCCTAGAGCTGGGAACATCTAATCGGAAGGGATACAACTGGTGAGGTGGGATTGGCACCAGGTGGCCTCCTGCAAAGCGAACAGGGGCCTCATGAGGGAAGGTAATGGAAGGTCAGGATGGATAGGCAAGGAAGAGGGAAGGACGCGGCCGTGGCCTTGAAGAAGGTACCATCCCGGCATTTGCCCGAAGACGAAGTGGGAAACCACGGAAAACCACTTCGAGGATGGCTGAGGGGGAATCGACCCCCCTCTACTCAGTTGGGCCACCCGAGGCTGAGTAGACCCCGCTCCAGTCCTCATACCACTTTTCAAATTTCGTGGCAGAGCCGGGAATCGAACCCAGGACCTCCGGGGCGGCAGCTAACCATTTTTCAGCATTTGTAGCATTTAAAATGATATAAAGTCCAGTCTTTCAGACTGACTGTCTCTTTTATTACCCAATCTAGTAATGTTTTCTCCCCTGTGGGCTTACAACTTTTCCCATAAAAAATTGCAACTGGAAATTTTCAGAATTGGTGATTGTTAGGGACACCAAAGCTGGGTACATTTTTTTTCATTGACTTTGGAATGTATCCTCTAAATCAGGTGATTTCAATCTATTGTCTAAGAATCTTTGAATAGTTCAAGAGTGAACAATGAGTAATAAAAGACTTCCAATCTCTATTCTCTAAATTCACACGAAAATTAGATAAAGTGATCAAAACAAAACGTGTGGCATTCTGCATTAAAATGGCTGCTCTTTTATTGGAAATTGTAAATAATTATTTTACTGTCAGATTCTTTAAAGAGAATGTTATTAAGGCTATTGATTAAACATTTGAAATAATTTCAGCACATTGCGAAGCCTCCGTGGCTTAGGAGGCAGCACGCCGGCCTCTCACCGCTGGGTCCGTGGTTCAAATCCCGGTCACTCCATGTGAGATCTGTGCTGGACAAAACGGAGGCAGGCAGGTTTTTCTCCGGGTACTCCGGTTTTCCCTGTCAAAATTTCATTCCAGCAACACTCTCCACTATCATTTCATTTCATCTGTCATTCATTTAATCATTGCCCCAGAGGAGTACGTCAGGCCTCGGCAGCCGGCACAGTTCATATCCTCGCCGCTAGATGGGGGCTCCATTCATTCCATTCCTGACCCGGTCGGAGACTGGAAGCAGGCTGTGGATTTTCATTTTTCAGCACATTGCAAAACATTTGTAATGTATTAAGTTATAAAACATACGAAGTAAATGTTGGAAAATTGCCATCGAGTCTAATAATTTACACACCCCTGTATATACAGGCTCGACTTGCTATGGGGTTAATGACATCTGATCCTAATATTGCATTTGAAATAAATGGGTCCACCTCGTTGTGTAGTGACCAGCATTCTTGGCTGTCATCGTGCAGGCCCGGTTTCGATTCTTGGTCTGAGGGCGTGAACGTGAATACTCTCAGCCTCGTGAGACAAAATTGAGATGAGACCGGTTTGATTCCCACCTCAGCCATCCTGCAAGTTGTCCTCCGTTGTGATCGAATTTAACTCCAGGTAAATGCCAGGATGGTACGTAACTTACGGCAACGGCCGCTACCTAGGTCTAACTCAACACATAATTCACACACTAGCACAGACACCACAGTGGCAGTTCCTTACTAACGATTTCAATTAACTTGTCTTATTAGAATGTTCCTCAACACTGGAGGTCTGTTTCGATTTATACTTAATTTAAAATTTTATTATTATAATTATTATTATGAACAAGGGAAAGGAAAGGAAAGGAAAATGCTCCGAAAAATCCTAGGCCCAAATATCAAGGATGGAGAGAGGAGACTCAAACCTAACAAAGAGCTATATCTGAAGACAGAAGGAGTCGTAGCCCTAATAAGAAAAAGGAGAATACAGTTTTATGGACACTTGGTGAGGATGAACAATGCCAGATTGACGAAGAGGATTTTTGAATTCTTCAGGAAGAGTAAGACGGAGCCGAAATGGTTTCGGGAAGTGAGATTGGACTTGGATCGGAGGGGGTGACAGAAGAAGACATAATGGACAGATAGCAATTTAGGCGGCTGGTTAAGGAGTTTGCAGGTTTCCAGGAGACAGGGGAGTTGTCAATGAGGGAAGGAAGACCCTACACGGAGGAACAGGAGAAGGAATTGGGAGAGAGGATGAAGAGATATTGGCAGAGAGTGAAGACAACAAGCTGTCAAACGTGGTCCATAGTTGGCTGCAACGAATAAATATATATTATGAACAAGAAAGGCAACATGGATGATTTAAAGAAAGTCGAGAGACGTATCCTTCGAAAAATTCATGAACCAAGATTGCTCCCAGATGGCTCTTGTCGACTTAAAGCAAACAGCGAACTATACCGTCAGTTGGAACCAGCCACCACTATCATGTTACGGAGACGACTGGAATTCTACGGGCACCTCTTCCGGATGGAGAACGATAGAATCACCAAGAAGATCTTCAACTTGATTAATGGCTACAGACTGGCAGCTTGGGGCTTAATGAAGTGAAACAAGACTTGAATAACGCTGAGATTGTAGACTGTGATATTCTTGACCGTTCCAAATTTTGTGATAGTGTTAACTCATGGTCCCCACCACCCAAAGTGATCAAGACCCGACCACCGCTCACACAGGAGAGGAAGGACAAGTTATTGGCTGGACTGAGGAGATATTGGAGAACAAAGAAATCATCGCAGAAGCACTACTGCCGACCAAAATATTATGTGCACTCGAGTTTGATGGTTCTTTGTGAAGTAACCAGAAGACCTACATAAAATCCAATAACATATCATTTTCGTGGTTCTACTTTACATTAGTTCATGTAGGTTTGGAACACAAAAAGTGCCCGTTTATAAGCGTGTTTCAGCAATGCTTCACATTTAAGAATTATTATCTCACATAGATCGATGAAAATGATAATGTTATTGGATTTTATGCAGGTCTATTGGTTACTTCACAAACAACCTTCAAACTCGAGTGCACATAATATTTTGGTCGACAGTAGCCATAAGCGCTCGTTAGTTGGCTTAAATCACTCACAATAATTATTACTTATTACTCTGAGATTTGCCGATGACATCGTCATCTTGGCCGACAAGCCTGAGGATTTGAATGAGTTTTTGAATGGTATGGACTCCGTCTTACGGAAGGACTTCATGATGAAAAGTAATAAATGTAAAACAAAAATACTGGAATGTAGCCGAAATAAATCAGAAACCTCTATGGACATCAAATTGGCAGGTGAAAAGCTGAAGGAAGTAGGAGACTCCTGTTACTTAGGAAGCAGAATAACCAGTGATGGACGAAGCAAAGAGGATATAAAAAGTAGGTTGGCTCAGGCAAGGAAAGCCTTTCTACAAAAAAGGAATCTGTTGACATCGAATATAGATTTAGGTATTAGGAAGTCATTTTTGAAAGCCTTTGTCTGGAGCGTGGCGCTCTATGGAAGTGAAACATGGACTATTGGTGCAGCAGAAAAGAGGAGAATTGAGGCATTTGAAATGTGGTGTTACAGGAGAATGATGAAGATCAGATGGGTAGATAGGGTTACAAACGAAGAAGTATTAAGGCGAGTGGGAGAGGAGAGATGTTTCTGGCGCCTGCTAATGAAGAGAAGAGATAGGTTGGTAGGACACTTACTAAGACACCCAGGAATAGCAAGCTTAGTTATGGAAGGAAGGGTCGAGGACAAGAACTGTAGGGGTAGACCAAGGTTAGAATATGTTAAACAGATTGCTTCGGATGTAGGGTGTGGTAGCTATGTAGAGATGAAACGATTAGCTCAGGACAGGGAGGCATGGAGCGCTGCATCAAACCAGTCAAAAGACTGAAGACTCAAACAACAACAACTTATTACTTATCACAATAAAGTATAGTTATTGTGTTGTTCCATTGACGCTCTGTCAAACCGTTCAGTTGTGTGGTTTAAGTCACGTTTGAGTGCGTTAGTGTACGTTACTCTTAACTCTGGGCACTTACCGTAGTGTGTTACTTTGAAGGATAGTAGGTCCCGTTCCAATGAATGGACATCACACTGAACACCTACTATGAATAAGTGTTTAGATCTCAGAAAATAGGCTTATGAGATCTCATTTTGTCCGTGTGTCTGTTTGCGTGTGCGTGTGTTATGGTGTGTGTCCCCCCTAATAACATCTAAACGGCTGCAGTGATTTCAATGAAACTAGGTAAGTTCATAGCACTATTCCGGTCGACCCCGACTGTGCCCTTCAAATTTTGTTTCGTCTCACCAATCCAACATGGCGGCTGTGCGAAATATTTCACCAGCATTCAATATCTCCGAAACTATTACCGATATCACCCAGGGATATTTAAAGGTGATAAAGGAAACTACTAGAATGCCACCTATCTGACTTTTGAAAACCTGGTAACTACAAAACCAACATGGCGGGCAAGCGAAATGGCGACTTATAAATAGACGTTTCTCGCGATTTAACCAACCAAACGCAATAAAATTTGGTACAGTATATGTTTATACACATTGTAATGCACCGACATCTAACTCCGTTCAATTATTTACATAACCTCAAGATGGCGGCTGTGCGAAATATTTCACTGGCATTCTATATCTCTGAAACTATTAGCGGTATCACCCTGAAATTTTGTACGGAGATAAATGGCACTACTGGAAGTTCATCTATAAGACTTTCATAAACCGGTTAACTACAAAACGAATATGGCGGCTAAGCGAAGTTGAATATTTTAAATAGACCTTTCTCGCGATTTAATTATCCAAACGCGATGAAACTTGGTACAGGAAATGTTTATACACATTGTAATGCACTGATATCTAATTTAGTTCAATTGTTTACATAACCTCAAGATGGCGACTGTGCGAATTTTCAAATTAAGTTTTTATTTCTTGTGTCGTAATCATGCGATCGAAGTGATAGTTTGAATAATGAACCTACGCAATAATTTTCCTTTAATGGTACATGCCTACACATATAACAATCCAACATGGCGACCATCCGAAATATTTAAATGGATCTCAGTATCTACGAATCTATTATAGCAATCAAACTGAATTTTTTAATGTTCATGGACATAAGTTCACCTATAGGACTTTAAATAACCTGGTGATCACAAATCCAAAATGGCGGCGACGCGAAGCATAAATATTGACAGGGTCGTTTTTCGCAATTTAACCATCCGAGTGCAGTGACACTTGGTACAGTAAATCCTTATACAAATGTTAATCCACTGGCATCTAATCTACTTAAATTGTTTCCATACCCACAAGATGGCAGCTGTGCGAAATTTTAAAATCTCGTTTTTACTTCTTGTGTCCTAATCATGCGATTGAAGTTTGAATACTACACGTACACAATAATCTTCATGTATGTCTACCCCTTATTATTCCCGTTCTTCAACGGGGTCGGGGATGAGATGCGATGGAAGTCTTTGTGGCGATGGTTTTTATGGCCGGATGCCCTTCCTGACGCCAACCTCACGAGAGGAGTTAATGAGAGATGAAATGATTGATGGTGAACGAAACTGGGCAAGGATATGGAAGGAAGCGGCCGTGGCCTGTCAGAAGGTCCCGTCCCAGCATTTACCTGGTGTTGAAAATGGGAAACCACGGAAAACCATTTGAAGGACGGCCGACGGTGGGGCTCGAACCCACGCGTGTACCGAGTCAGCAGAGAGCTTGGCCCCATGACCTAATGCTGCACTTTAACCAGCGTAGCCACTGCTGACACAATAATCTTCATGTAACAATACATAACTCAAAGACCTACATACACTATATAAAAATCCAACATGGTGACCATCCGAAATATTTAGTCGGTTCTCGATATCTACGAATCTATAATATTACAGCAATAAACTGAAATTTTGTATGTTGATAGAAGCTATTAACATAAGTAGGATATATGAAAATAGGCTGTATAGTTCTTCATGGAACTACTTGTTTCATCTCTAATGCATACTATCACCTACTAAAATATTGTAAAACGTTTATTTTACACCCTCTATAGCCATGCAGCAAGCTCCAATTCTCATATTTAAAAAAATATATTTTATTTGGATTCATTCATACACAGCAGTTAAGGACAGCACCGACACCCAGACTCGAACAGGAAACAGACGCAACGCTCAGTTCAATAGCTCCATCCGCTGGGTCTGGCTCTGAGAAGCCACTGGCCAATCTACAGCTATTGCAATTAGTCAAGGAGGATCACGAGAAAGATAAGCCACTAATCAGTCTACAATCATTGCAATAAGTCAAGGAGGATCAGGTGAAAGAGACACCACTGACTTACATTGCGACTGACTTGGACATTTTTGTGAGTGAACTGGACAGAGTCAGTAGGATGGGGAGTGTCAATGTGTGGACGGAAAAGTAAACGATCGCGAGAAAAGAGTGGAGAAGTGTTCGTAGAAGTGAGGAGGGTCTAAGAGCCCGCCCAGGACGTCCGGTGTCTGGCTCTTGGAACTGTTGACTGAGACTGGTGTAAGTGGGTTCACATTCACATGGAGACAGAACTGCTTGCCCACTCTTTTATGAACCATATGACGGAAGGTACACAAATAGAATAATTGACCCATATGGTGGTCAAACCCAAGAACTTCGGCATGGACAGTATTTCCAACAAGACAAGGGATCTGAGAGAAAGCATCAGTGTTGCAAGACACTGGAGGAGTTATTTATTTAGGGGAGACCGGGGTATTGCCGAACACCTAAGCTTTGAACCGATATTTTACAAACAATTATTGACTCATGAAAGAACAAAGTAAATTTCGAAAATCAATCGTATTTGCCCAGTAAACACTCGCAATAACAACCTTCAAACATGGATAGATGTATCTTACAAATCAGTTCTAAAAAAATTACGCCAACGTTCGGCATTACAGGCCGGACGTTTGGTTTAGGCGATTGCCATTGACCTTGAAGCTAGCGGGTGAGCCTGTACACAATCACTCTCTCACCCTATCGCTTCAAACTTGTCACCACCGATCTGATGTAATGGAATTTCAGACTTGAGCACGTGGTGACACCGTCCCGCTGACAGTACAGTCCATGTCGAAGTATTGTGTGACACGGAAGTACACGTTACGTAGTTACGAACAGAACGCCATTATATTTGCCAATGACTGTACTTCAGCATTGTGTTAGACAGCTTTGTTAATCATCGGACCGCTTGGGGCACTGATAACAACATAGGTACTGCAGTAACTCGCCTCCAGGCTTCCATTAAGATTTTTCACTCGTCTAAAACAAACGTCCGGCCTGTACCCTCAGCCAGGGGTAATAGCAAACATGATGTTCGGCATTCCCTCAAATCCAAAAAAAAAAAAAAAAAAAAAACAAGTTCAAACTGATGGAAAATTATATTTACATTAATTTAAGCTATTACAGCATAACTTACAATATTGTGAACAGTATACTTTAGGTTTAACAATTATTGGCGCCTTTTAAATGCAACAATCACATAAACACCGTTCAGCTTTCCTTTTCCATGAACTGCTGTCTTTTCGAGTCCAATTTCTGCACAATGCTTTTGAACATTTTCACCATAGCTCATTGTCACGTCCAAATTCTACACAAACACAACATCCCTCACCAGAATCAGTTTGGGATGTAGGCCTAATAATATCAACTCACTCTTCCTTAAAAAGGAATGAACCACGCTCTTCTACCAATATTGTAACATTCTAAAACCCCGATAACAGTTACTTCATCCGTCGTCCTGCAGCCAGATACTCCTTCCTCGATGTTTGCTACTTTGATGAAGAATCGCTTGAAAATTGTTAGGTCGAGTTAGGGCCAAATAAATGAAATAATTAAATAAATAAGTTATATACAGTATGTGATATATTTCGAACAAGGCATACTGTCTTTAATTGAATGATTTTATATTAATAAGATGGTTGGTATCAACCGGAAAATAATTGGAGTAATGCCGAACAAGTTGTTCGCGATAGCCCCGTTAGACGCCATGATAATATTTCGTTAATAACTTCTTAAGTAAACAGATAAAATGTGTTCTACAGGATTAAGATATGAACTAACTGAATGTAAATAATACACGTACTATCCATATGAAGAAGAAGTAACCGTATGTGTACTTATTTTTGTGCTAAATAGCTGCGCAATGTTACTAGCAGTTTCATAAAAAACACGTTTCACCTTCTCACAATGGTGTCTTGCCGCTAACAAGAGTGTGTGGTTTCTGTGAAGTAAGAGGGACTTGTGCTAGACATCAGCAGCAATTTAAGACCCCGTTATGCCAACCGTTGCCCACGAAAAACCCTGTTCGCCGTTACCCCAATGTTCGTCAATACCCTGGTCACCCCTACTTATTTATTTAGCGTATGCCTTTTAGTGCCGGAAGTGTCCGAGGACATGTTCGGCTCGCCAGAGGCTGTAGCTGCTTCTAGCGGACACCCATGGGGTGAGATACAAGATCCGTTCAATTTCAAGTACGGTAGTTCCAACTTTCGCTACCAGATGTCACTCACACCTAGTGGTGAATGTTGGAACTTTAATAGAGCGTTTAACGAAATCTAACCTAGAAATTTAGCTTCACACAGGTTTTGTTAGTGGAAGGATATTTACATGCTATAAATCTATGACATGGGACCGCCGGTTTTACTTTCCCTCCGAAGGTAGGCATACTGAAGGATTTTAACGCTCTAAAAAATCCGACGACTTCAGCCGGGTTTGAACCCGCGATCTTGGGCACAGCAGTTCAGCAATCTACCAACTACGCTACCGAAGCCGCTTGTCTTGTGGAAAGTATTCATAGTGAAATTTAAAAAATGTGAAACTAAAATATTGGAATGCAACCGAAAGTAAACAGAAACCCCTATGGACGTCGAATTAGCAGGTGAAAAGCTAAAGGAAGTAGGGGACTTCTGTTACTTGGGAAGCAAATTAACCAGTGATGGACGAAGCAAAGAGGATATAAAAAGTAGTTTAGCATAGGCAAGGAAAGCATTTCTACAGAAAAGGAATCTGTTGACATCGAATATAGATTTATGCATTAGGAGGTCATTTTTGAAAGCCTTTGTCTGGAGTGTGGAGCTCCATGGAAGTGAAACTTGGACTGTTGGTGCAGCAGAAAAGAGGAGAATTGAAGCATTTGAAATGTGGTGTTACAGGAGATTGATGAAGATCAGATGGGTAGATAGAGTTACAAATGAGGAGGTATTAAGACGAGTGGGAGAGGACATATGTTTCTGGCGACTGCTAATGAAGAGAAGAGATAGGTTGGTAGGACACATACTAAGACAACCAGGAATAGCAAAGTTAGTTAGGGAATGAATGGACGAGGATAAGAATTGTAGGGGTAGATCTAGGTTAGAATATGTTGGACAGATTGCGCCGGATGGAGGGTGTGGTAGCTATGTAGAGATGAAACGATTAACTCAGGACAGGGAAGCATGGAGGGCTGCATCAAATCAGTCAAAAGACTGAAGACTCTAATAACATATAATAAATAAACCTTATGCAGTGTTGTATTTATATATTTCTGCAACTGCATAACTGCACTCGGCCGAACTGTGTCAGTAGTGTAAGTTGTGTAGTGCTCAGTTAAAAGCTGCTACTGCATCACTGCACTCTGCCGAACTGTGTCAGTAATGTAAGTTGTGTAGTGCTCAGTTAAAAGCTGCTACTGCATCACTGCACTCTGCCGAACTGTGTCAGTAATGTAAGTTGTGTAGTGCTCAGTTAAAAGCTGCTACTGCATCACTGCACTCTGCCGAACTGTGTCAGTAGTGTAAGTTGTGTAGTGCTCAGTTAAAAGCTGCTACTGCATCACTGCACTCTGCCGAACTGTGTCAGTAGTGTAAGTTGTGTAGTGCTCAGTTAAAAGCTGCTACTGCATCACTGCACTCTGCCGAACTGTGTCAGTAATGTAAGTTGTGTAGCGCTCAGTTAAAAGCTGCTACTGCATCACTGCACTCTGCCGAACTGTGTCAGTAATGTAAGTTGTGTAGTGCTCAGTTAAAAGCTGCTACTGCATCACTGCACTCTGCCGAACTGTGTCAGTAATGTAAGTTGTGTAGGGCTCAGTTAAAAGCTGCTACTGCATCACTGCACTCTGCCGAACTGTGTCAGTAATGTAAGTTGTGTAGCGCTCAGTTAAAAGCTGCTACTGCATCACTGCACTCTGCCGAACTGTGTCAGTAGTGTAAGTTGTGTAGTGCTCAGTTAAAAGCTGCTACTGCATCACTGCACTCTGCCGAACTGTGTCAGTAATGTAAGTTGTGTAGTGCTCAGTTAAAAGCTGCTACTGCATCACTGCACTCGGCCGAACTGTGTCAGTAATGTAAGTTGTGTAGTGCTCAGTTAAAAGCTGCTACTGCATCACTGCACTCTGCCGAACTGTGTCAGTAGTGTAAGTTGTGTAGTGCTCAGTTAAAAGCTGCTACTGCATCACTGCACTCTGCCGAACTGTGTCAGTAATGTAAGTTGTGTAGTGCTCAGTTAAAAGCTGCTACTGCATCACTGCACTCTGCCGAACTGTGTCAGTAATGTAAGTTGTGTAGTGCTCAGTTAAAAGCTGCTACTGCATCACTGCACTCTGCCGAACTGTGTCAGTAATGTAAGTTGTGTAGTGCTCAGTTAAAAGCTGCTACTGCATCACTGCACTCTGCCGAACTGTGTCAGTAGTGTAAGTTGTGTAGTGCTCAGTTAAAAGCTGCTACTGCATCACTGCACTCTGCCGAACTGTGTCAGTAATGTAAGTTGTGTAGTGCTCAGTTAAAAGCTGCTACTGCATCACTGCACTCGGCCGAACTGTGTCAGTAATGTAAGTTGTGTAGTGCTCAGTTAAAAGCTGCTACTGCATCACTGCACTCTGCCGAACTGTGTCAGTAGTGTAAGTTGTGTAGTGCTCAGTTAAAAGCTGCTACTGCATCACTGCACTCTGCAGAACTGTGTCAGTAATGTAAGTTGTGTAGTGCTCAGTTAAAAGCTGCTACTGCATCACTGCACTCTGCTGAACTGTGTCAGTAATGTAAGTTGTGTAGTGCTCAGTTAAAAGCTGCTACTGCATCACTGCACTCTGCAGAACTGTGTCAGTAGTGTAAGTTGTGTAGTGCTCAGTTAAAAGCTGCTACTGCATCACTGCACTCTGCCGAACTGTGTCAGTAATGTAAGTTGTGTAGTGCTCAGTTAAAAGCTGCTACTGCATCACTGCACTCTGCAGAACTGTGTCAGTAATGTAAGTTGTGTAGGGCTCAGTTAAAAGCTGCTACTGCATCACTGCACTCTGCCGAACTGTGTCAGTAATGTAAGTTGTGTAGGGCTCAGTTAAAAGCTGCTACTGCATCACTGCACTCTGCCGAACTGTGTCAGTAATGTAAGTTGTGTAGGGCTCAGTTAAAAGCTGCTACTGCATCACTGCACTCTGCCGAACTGTGTCAGTAATGTAAGTTGTGTAGGGCTCAGTTAAAAGCTGCTACTGCATCACTGCACTCTGCCGAACTGTGTCAGTAATGTAAGTTGTGTAGGGCTCAGTTAAAAGCTGCTACTGCATCACTGCACTCTGCCGAACTGTGTCAGTAATGTAAGTTGTGTAGTGCTCAGTTAAAAGCTGCTACTGCATCACTGCACTCTGCCGAACTGTGTCAGTAATGTAAGTTGTGTAGTGCTCAGTTAAAAGCTGCTACTGCATCACTGCACTCTGCCGAACTGTGTCAGTAATGTAAGTTGTGTAGTGCTCAGTTAAAAGCTGCTACTGCATCACTGCACTCTGCTGAACTGTGTCAGTAATGTAAGTTGTGTAGTGCTCAGTTAAAAGCTGCTACTGCATCACTGCACTCTGCCGAACTGTGTCAGTAATGTAAGTTGTGTAGTGCTCAGTTAAAAGCTGCTACTGCATCACTGCACTCTGCCGAACTGTGTCAGTAATGTAAGTTGTGTAGTGCTCAGTTAAAAGCTGCTACTGCATCACTGCACTCTGCCGAACTGTGTCAGTAGTGTAAGTTGTGTAGTGCTCAGTTAAAAGCTGCTACTGCATCACTGCACTCTGCCGAACTGTGTCAGTAATGTAAGTTGTGTAGGGCTCAGTTAAAAGCTGCTACTGCATCACTGCACTCTGCCGAACTGTGTCAGTAATGTAAGTTGTGTAGCGCTCAGTTAAAAGCTGCTACTGCATCACTGCACTCTGCCGAACTGTGTCAGTAGTGTAAGTTGTGTAGTGCTCAGTTAAAAGCTGCTACTGCATCACTGCACTCTGCCGAACTGTGTCAGTAATGTAAGTTGTGTAGTGCTCAGTTAAAAGCTGCTACTGCATCACTGCACTCGGCCGAACTGTGTCAGTAATGTAAGTTGTGTAGTGCTCAGTTAAAAGCTGCTACTGCATCACTGCACTCTGCCGAACTGTGTCAGTAGTGTAAGTTGTGTAGTGCTCAGTTAAAAGCTGCTACTGCATCACTGCACTCTGCCGAACTGTGTCAGTAATGTAAGTTGTGTAGTGCTCAGTTAAAAGCTGCTACTGCATCACTGCACTCTGCCGAACTGTGTCAGTAATGTAAGTTGTGTAGTGCTCAGTTAAAAGCTGCTACTGCATCACTGCACTCTGCCGAACTGTGTCAGTAATGTAAGTTGTGTAGTGCTCAGTTAAAAGCTGCTACTGCATCACTGCACTCTGCCGAACTGTGTCAGTAGTGTAAGTTGTGTAGTGCTCAGTTAAAAGCTGCTACTGCATCACTGCACTCTGCCGAACTGTGTCAGTAATGTAAGTTGTGTAGTGCTCAGTTAAAAGCTGCTACTGCATCACTGCACTCGGCCGAACTGTGTCAGTAATGTAAGTTGTGTAGTGCTCAGTTAAAAGCTGCTACTGCATCACTGCACTCTGCCGAACTGTGTCAGTAGTGTAAGTTGTGTAGTGCTCAGTTAAAAGCTGCTACTGCATCACTGCACTCTGCAGAACTGTGTCAGTAATGTAAGTTGTGTAGTGCTCAGTTAAAAGCTGCTACTGCATCACTGCACTCTGCTGAACTGTGTCAGTAATGTAAGTTGTGTAGTGCTCAGTTAAAAGCTGCTACTGCATCACTGCACTCTGCAGAACTGTGTCAGTAGTGTAAGTTGTGTAGTGCTCAGTTAAAAGCTGCTACTGCATCACTGCACTCTGCCGAACTGTGTCAGTAATGTAAGTTGTGTAGTGCTCAGTTAAAAGCTGCTACTGCATCACTGCACTCTGCAGAACTGTGTCAGTAATGTAAGTTGTGTAGGGCTCAGTTAAAAGCTGCTACTGCATCACTGCACTCTGCCGAACTGTGTCAGTAATGTAAGTTGTGTAGGGCTCAGTTAAAAGCTGCTACTGCATCACTGCACTCTGCCGAACTGTGTCAGTAATGTAAGTTGTGTAGGGCTCAGTTAAAAGCTGCTACTGCATCACTGCTCTCTGCCGAACTGTGTCAGTAATGTAAGTTGTGTAGGGCTCAGTTAAAAGCTGCTACTGCATCACTGCACTCTGCCGAACTGTGTCAGTAATGTAAGTTGTGTAGGGCTCAGTTAAAAGCTGCTACTGCATCACTGCACTCTGCCGAACTGTGTCAGTAATGTAAGTTGTGTAGTGCTCAGTTAAAAGCTGCTACTGCATCACTGCACTCTGCCGAACTGTGTCAGTAATGTAAGTTGTGTAGTGCTCAGTTAAAAGCTGCTACTGCATCACTGCACTCTGCCGAACTGTGTCAGTAATGTAAGTTGTGTAGTGCTCAGTTAAAAGCTGCTACTGCATCACTGCACTCTGCTGAACTGTGTCAGTAATGTAAGTTGTGTAGTGCTCAGTTAAAAGCTGCTACTGCATCACTGCACTCTGCCGAACTGTGTCAGTAATGTAAGTTGTGTAGTGCTCAGTTAAAAGCTGCTACTGCATCACTGCACTCTGCCGAACTGTGTCAGTAATGTAAGTTGTGTAGTGCTCAGTTAAAAGCTGCTACTGCATCACTGCACTCTGCCGAACTGTGTCAGTAGTGTAAGTTGTGTAGTGCTCAGTTAAAAGCTGCTACTGCATCACTGCACTCTGCCGAACTGTGTCAGTAGTGTAAGTTGTGTAGTGCTCAGTTAAAAGCTGCTACTGCATCACTGCACTCTGCTGAACTGTGTCAGTAATGTAAGTTGTGTAGTGCTCAGTTAAAAGCTGCTACTGCATCACTGCACTCTGCCGAACTGTGTCAGTAATGTAAGTTGTGTAGTGCTCAGTTAAAAGCTGCTACTGCATCACTGCACTCTGCCGAACTGTGTCAGTAGATGTAAGTTGTGTAGGGCTCAGTTAAAAGCTGCTACTGCATCACTGCACTCTGCCGAACTGTGTCAGTAATGTAAGTTGTGTAGTGCTCAGTTAAAAGCTGCTACTGCATCACTGCACTCTGCCGAACTGTGTCAGTAATGTAAGTTGTGTAGTGCTCAGTTAAAAGCTGCTACTGCATCACTGCACTCGGCCGAACTGTGTCAGTAATGTAAGTTGTGTAGCGCTCAGTTAAAAGCTGCTACTGCATCACTGCAATCTGCCGAACTGTGTCAGTAGATGTAAGTTGTGTAGGGCTCAGTTAAAAGCTGCTACTGCATCACTGCACTCTGCCGAACTGTGTCAGTAATGTAAGTTGTGTAGGGCTCAGTTAAAAGCTGCTACTGCATCACTGCACTCTGCCGAACTGTGTCAGTAATGTAAGTTGTGTAGTGCTCAGTTAAAAGCTGCTACTGCATCACTGCACTCTGCCGAACTGTGTCAGTAATGTAAGTTGTGTAGTGCTCAGTTAAAAGCTGCTACTGCATCACTGCACTCTGCCGAACTGTGTCAGTAGTGTAAGTTGTGTAGTGCTCAGTTAAAAGCTGCTACTGCATCACTGCACTCTGCCGAACTGTGTCAGTAGTGTAAGTTGTGTAGTGCTCAGTTAAAAGCTGCCACTGCATCACTGCACTCTGCCGAACTGTGTCAGTAGTGTAAGTTGTGTAGTGCTCAGTTAAAAGCTGCTACTGCATCACTGCACTCTGCCGAACTGTGTCAGTAGTGTAAGTTGTGTAGTGCTCAGTTAAAAGCTGCTACTGTATCACTGCACTCTGCCGAACTGTGTCAGTAATGTAAGTTGTGTAGTGCTCAGTTAAAAGCTGCTACTGCATCACTGCACTCTGCCGAACTGTGTCAGTAGTGTAAGTTGTGTAGTGCTCAGTTAAAAGCTGCTACTGCATCACTGCACTCTGCCGAACTGTGTCAGTAATGTAAGTTGTGTAGTGCTCAGTTAAAAGCTGCTACTGCATCACTGCACTCTGCCGAACTGTGTCAGTAGTGTAAGTTGTGTAGTGCTCAGTTAAAAGCTGCTACTGCATCACTGCACTCTGCCGAACTGTGTCAGTAATGTAAGTTGTGTAGGGCTCAGTTAAAAGCTGCTACTGCATCACTGCACTCTGCCGAACTGTGTCAGTAATGTAAGTTGTGTAGCGCTCAGTTAAAAGCTGCTACTGCATCACTGTACTCTGCCGAACTGTGTCAGTAATGTAAGTTGTGTAGGGCTCAGTTAAAAGCTGCTACTGCATCACTGCACTCTGCCGAACTGTGTCAGTAATGTAAGTTGTGTAGTGCTCAGTTAAAAGCTGCTACTGCATCACTGCACTCTGCCGAACTGTGTCAGTAATGTAAGTTGTGTAGTGCTCAGTTAAAAGCTGCTACTGCATCACTGCACTCTGCCGAACTGTGTCAGTAATGTAAGTTGTGTAGTGCTCAGTTAAAAGCTGCTACTGCATCACTGCACTCTGCCGAACTGTGTCAGTAATGTAAGTTGTGTAGTGCTCAGTTAAAAGCTGCTACTGCATCACTGCACTCGGCCGAACTGTGTCAGTAGATGTAAGTTGTGTAGGGCTCAGTTAAAAGCTGCTACTGCATCACTGCACTCTGCCGAACTGTGTCAGTAATGTAAGTTGTGTAGTGCTCAGTTAAAAGCTGCTACTGCATCACTGCACTCTGCCGAACTGTGTCAGTAGTGTAAGTTGTGTAGTGCTCAGTTAAAAGCTGCTACTGCATCACTGCACTCTGCCGAACTGTGTCAGTAATGTAAGTTGTGTAGTGCTCAGTTAAAAGCTGCTACTGCATCACTGCACTCTGCTGAACTGTGTCAGTAATGTAAGTTGTGTAGTGCTCAGTTAAAAGCTGCTACTGCATCACTGCACTCTGCCGAACTGTGTCAGTAGTGTAAGTTGTGTAGTGCTCAGTTAAAAGCTGCTACTGCATCACTGCACTCTGCCGAACTGTGTCAGTAGTATAAGTTGTGTAGTGCTCAGTTAAAAGCTGCTACTGCATCACTGCACTCGGCCGAACTGTGTCAGTAATGTAAGTTGTGTAGTGCTCAGTTAAAAGCTGCTACTGCATCACTGCACTCTGCCGAACTGTGTCAGTAGTGTAAGTTGTGTAGTGCTCAGTTAAAAGCTGCTACTGCATCACTGCACTCTGCCGAACTGTGTCAGTAATGTAAGTTGTGTAGTGCTCAGTTAAAAGCTGCTACTGCATCACTGCACTCTGCCGAACTGTGTCAGTAATGTAAGTTGTGTAGTGCTCAGTTAAAAGCTGCTACTGCATCACTGCACTCTGCCGAACTGCGTCAGTAATGTAAGTTGTGTAGTGCTCAGTTAAAAGCTGCTACTGCATCACTGCACTCTGCCGAGCTGTGTCAGTAGTGTAAGTTGTGTAGTGCTCAGTTAAAAGCTGCTACTGCATCACTGCACTCTGCCGAACTGTGTCAGTAATGTAAGTTGTGTAGTGCTCAGTTAAAAGCTGCTACTGCATCACTGCACTCGGCCGAACTGTGTCAGTAATGTAAGTTGTGTAGTGCTCAGTTAAAAGCTGCTACTGCATCACTGCACTCTGCCGAACTGTGTCAGTAGTGTAAGTTGTGTAGTGCTCAGTTAAAAGCTGCTACTGCATCACTGCACTCTGCAGAACTGTGTCAGTAATGTAAGTTGTGTAGTGCTCAGTTAAAAGCTGCTACTGCATCACTGCACTCTGCTGAACTGTGTCAGTAATGTAAGTTGTGTAGTGCTCAGTTAAAAGCTGCTACTGCATCACTGCACTCTGCAGAACTGTGTCAGTAGTGTAAGTTGTGTAGTGCTCAGTTAAAAGCTGCGACTGCATCACTGCACTCTGCCGAACTGTGTCAGTAATGTAAGTTGTGTAGTGCTCAGTTAAAAGCTGCTACTGCATCACTGCACTCTGCAGAACTGTGTCAGTAATGTAAGTTGTGTAGGGCTCAGTTAAAAGCTGCTACTGCATCACTGCACTCTGCCGAACTGTGTCAGTAATGTAAGTTGTGTAGGGCTCAGTTAAAAGCTGCTACTGCATCACTGCACTCTGCCGAACTGTGTCAGTAATGTAAGTTGTGTAGGGCTCAGTTAAAAGCTGCTACTGCATCACTGCTCTCTGCCGAACTGTGTCAGTAATGTAAGTTGTGTAGGGCTCAGTTAAAAGCTGCTACTGCATCACTGCACTCTGCCGAACTGTGTCAGTAATGTAAGTTGTGTAGGGCTCAGTTAAAAGCTGCTACTGCATCACTGCACTCTGCCGAACTGTGTCAGTAATGTAAGTTGTGTAGTGCTCAGTTAAAAGCTGCTACTGCATCACTGCACTCTGCCGAACTGTGTCAGTAATGTAAGTTGTGTAGTGCTCAGTTAAAAGCTGCTACTGCATCACTGCACTCTGCCGAACTGTGTCAGTAATGTAAGTTGTGTAGTGCTCAGTTAAAAGCTGCTACTGCATCACTGCACTCTGCTGAACTGTGTCAGTAATGTAAGTTGTGTAGTGCTCAGTTAAAAGCTGCTACTGCATCACTGCACTCTGCCGAACTGTGTCAGTAATGTAAGTTGTGTAGTGCTCAGTTAAAAGCTGCTACTGCATCACTGCACTCTGCCGAACTGTGTCAGTAATGTAAGTTGTGTAGTGCTCAGTTAAAAGCTGCTACTGCATCACTGCACTCTGCCGAACTGTGTCAGTAGTGTAAGTTGTGTAGTGCTCAGTTAAAAGCTGCTACTGCATCACTGCACTCTGCCGAACTGTGTCAGTAGTGTAAGTTGTGTAGTGCTCAGTTAAAAGCTGCTACTGCATCACTGCACTCTGCTGAACTGTGTCAGTAATGTAAGTTGTGTAGTGCTCAGTTAAAAGCTGCTACTGCATCACTGCACTCTGCCGAACTGTGTCAGTAATGTAAGTTGTGTAGTGCTCAGTTAAAAGCTGCTACTGCATCACTGCACTCTGCCGAACTGTGTCAGTAGATGTAAGTTGTGTAGGGCTCAGTTAAAAGCTGCTACTGCATCACTGCACTCTGCCGAACTGTGTCAGTAATGTAAGTTGTGTAGTGCTCAGTTAAAAGCTGCTACTGCATCACTGCACTCTGCCGAACTGTGTCAGTAATGTAAGTTGTGTAGTGCTCAGTTAAAAGCTGCTACTGCATCACTGCACTCGGCCGAACTGTGTCAGTAATGTAAGTTGTGTAGCGCTCAGTTAAAAGCTGCTACTGCATCACTGCAATCTGCCGAACTGTGTAAGTAGATGTAAGTTGTGTAGGGCTCAGTTAAAAGCTGCTACTGCATCACTGCACTCTGCCGAACTGTGTCAGTAATGTAAGTTGTGTAGGGCTCAGTTAAAAGCTGCTACTGCATCACTGCACTCTGCCGAACTGTGTCAGTAATGTAAGTTGTGTAGTGCTCAGTTAAAAGCTGCTACTGCATCACTGCACTCTGCCGAACTGTGTCAGTAATGTAAGTTGTGTAGTGCTCAGTTAAAAGCTGCTACTGCATCACTGCACTCTGCCGAACTGTGTCAGTAGTGTAAGTTGTGTAGTGCTCAGTTAAAAGCTGCTACTGCATCACTGCACTCTGCCGAACTGTGTCAGTAGTGTAAGTTGTGTAGTGCTCAGTTAAAAGCTGCCACTGCATCACTGCACTCTGCCGAACTGTGTCAGTAGTGTAAGTTGTGTAGTGCTCAGTTAAAAGCTGCTACTGCATCACTGCACTCTGCCGAACTGTGTCAGTAGTGTAAGTTGTGTAGTGCTCAGTTAAAAGCTGCTACTGCATCACTGCACTCTGCCGAACTGTGTCAGTAATGTAAGTTGTGTAGTGCTCAGTTAAAAGCTGCTACTGCATCACTGCACTCTGCCGAACTGTGTCAGTAGTGTAAGTTGTGTAGTGCTCAGTTAAAAGCTGCTACTGCATCACTGCACTCTGCCGAACTGTGTCAGTAATGTAAGTTGTGTAGTGCTCAGTTAAAAGCTGCTACTGCATCACTGCACTCTGCCGAACTGTGTCAGTAGTGTAAGTTGTGTAGTGCTCAGTTAAAAGCTGCTACTGCATCACTGCACTCTGCCGAACTGTGTCAGTAATGTAAGTTGTGTAGGGCTCAGTTAAAAGCTGCTACTGCATCACTGCACTCTGCCGAACTGTGTCAGTAATGTAAGTTGTGTAGCGCTCAGTTAAAAGCTGCTACTGCATCACTGCACTCTGCCGAACTGTGTCAGTAATGTAAGTTGTGTAGGGCTCAGTTAAAAGCTGCTACTGCATCACTGCACTCTGCCGAACTGTGTCAGTAATGTAAGTTGTGTAGTGCTCAGTTAAAAGCTGCTACTGCATCACTGCACTCTGCCGAACTGTGTCAGTAATGTAAGTTGTGTAGTGCTCAGTTAAAAGCTGCTACTGCATCACTGCACTCTGCCGAACTGTGTCAGTAATGTAAGTTGTGTAGTGCTCAGTTAAAAGCTGCTACTGCATCACTGTACTCTGCCGAACTGTGTCAGTAATGTAAGTTGTGTAGTGCTCAGTTAAAAGCTGCTACTGCATCACTGCACTCGGCCGAACTGTGTCAGTAGATGTAAGTTGTGTAGGGCTCAGTTAAAAGCTGCTACTGCATCACTGCACTCTGCCGAACTGTGTCAGTAATGTAAGTTGTGTAGTGCTCAGTTAAAAGCTGCTACTGCATCACTGCACTCTGCCGAACTGTGTCAGTAGTGTAAGTTGTGTAGTGCTCAGTTAAAAGCTGCTACTGCATCACTGCACTCTGCCGAACTGTGTCAGTAATGTAAGTTGTGTAGTGCTCAGTTAAAAGCTGCTACTGCATCACTGCACTCTGCTGAACTGTGTCAGTAATGTAAGTTGTGTAGTGCTCAGTTAAAAGCTGCTACTGCATCACTGCACTCTGCCGAACTGTGTCAGTAGTGTAAGTTGTGTAGTGCTCAGTTAAAAGCTGCTACTGCATCACTGCACTCTGCCGAACTGTGTCAGTAGTATAAGTTGTGTAGTGCTCAGTTAAAAGCTGCTACTGCATCACTGCACTCTGCCGAACTGTGTCAGTAATGTAAGTTGTGTAGTGCTCAGTTAAAAGCTGCTACTGCATCACTGCACTCTGCCGAACTGTGTCAGTAATGTAAGTTGTGTAGTGCTCAGTTAAAAGCTGCTACTGCATCATTGCACTCTGCCGAACTGTGTCAGTAGATGTAAGTTGTGTAGGGCTCAGTTAAAAGCTGCTACTGCATCACTGCACTCTGCCGAACTGTGTCAGTAGATGTAAGTTGTGTAGGGCTCAGTTAAAAGCTGCTACTGCATCACTGCACTCTGCAGAACTGTGTCAGTAATGTAAGTTGTGTAGGGCTCAGTTAAAAGCTGCTACTGCATCACTGCACTCTGCAGAACTGTGTCAGTAATGTAAGTTGTGTAGTGCTCAGTTAAAAGCTGCTACTGCATCACTGCACTCTGCCGAACTGTGTCAGTAGTGTAAGTTGTGTAGGGCTCAGTTAAAAGCTGCTACTGCATCACTGCACTCTGCCGAACTGTGTCAGTAGTGTAAGTTGTGTAGGGCTCAGTTAAAAGCTGCTACTGCATCACTGCACTCTGCCGAACTGTGTCAGTAATGTAAGTTGTGTAGTGCTCAGTTAAAAGCTGCTACTGCATCACTGCACTCTGCCGAACTGTGTCAGTAATGTAAGTTGTGTAGTGCTCAGTTAAAAGCTGCTACTGCATCACTGCACTCTGCTGAACTGTGTCAGTAATGTAAGTTGTGTAGCGCTCAGTTAAAAGCTGCTACTGCATCACTGCACTCTGCTGAACTGTGTCAGTAATGTAAGTTGTGTAGTGCTCAGTTAAAAGCTGCTACTGCATCACTGCGCTCTGCTGAACTGTGTCAGTAATGTAAGTTGTGTAGTGCTCAGTTAAAAGCTGCTACTGCATCACTGCACTCTGCCGAACTGTGTCAGTAGATGTAAGTTGTGTAGGGCTCAGTTAAAAGCTGCTACTGCATCACTGCACTCTGCCGAACTGTGTCAGTAGATGTAAGTTGTGTAGTGCTCAGTTAAAAGCTGCTACTGCATCAATGCACTCTGCCGAACTGTGTCAGTAATGTAAGTTGTGTAGTGCTCAGTTAAAAGCTGCTACTGCATCACTGCACTCTGCCGAACTGTGTCAGTAGATATAAGTTGTGTAGGGCTCAGTTAAAAGCTGCTACTGCATCACTGCACTCTGCCGAACTGTGTCAGTAGATGTAAGTTGTGTAGGGCTCAGTTAAAAGCTGCTACTGCATCACTGCACTCTGCCGAACTGTGTCAGTAGATGTAAGTTGTGTAGGGCTCAGTTAAAAGCTGCTACTGCATCACTGCACTCTGCCGAACTGTGTCAGTAATGTAAGTTGTGTAGTGCTCAGTTAAAAGCTGCTACTGCATCATTGCACTCTGCCGAACTGTGTCAGTAGATGTAAGTTGTGTAGGGCTCAGTTAAAAGCTGCTACTGCATCACTGCACTCTGCCGAACTGTGTCAGTAATGTAAGTTGTGTAGTGCTCAGTTAAAAGCTGCTACTGCATCACTGCACTCTGCTGAACTGTGTCAGTAATGTAAGTTGTGTAGTGCTCAGTTAAAAGCTGCTACTGCATCACTGCACTCTGCCGAACTGTGTCAGTAATGTAAGTTGTGTAGTGCTCAGTTAAAAGCTGCTACTGCATCACTGCACTCTGCCGAACAGTGTCAGTAGTGTAAGTTGTGTAGTGCTCAGTTAAAAGCTGCTACTGCATCACTGCACTCTGCTGAACTGTGTCAGTAATGTAAGTTGTGTAGGGCTCAGTTAAAAGCTGCTACTGCATCACTGCACTCTGCAGAACTGTGTCAGTAATGTAAGTTGTGTAGTGCTCAGTTAAAAGCTGCTACTGCATCACTGCACTCTGCCGAACTGTGTCAGTAGTGTAAGTTGTGTAGTGCTCAGTTAAAAGCTGCTACTGCATCACTGCCCTCGGCCGAACTGTGTCAGTAGATGTATGTTGTGTAGTGCTCAGTTAAAAGCTGCTACTGCATCACTGCACTCTGCAGAACTGTGTCAGTAATGTAAGTTGTGTAGTGCTCAGTTAAAAGCTGCTACTGCATCACTGCACTCTGCCGAACTGTGTCAGTAATGTAAGTTGTGTAGTGCTCAGTTAAAAGCTGCTACTGCATCACTGCACTCTGCCGAACTGTGTCAGTAGTGTAAGTTGTGTAGTGCTCAGTTAAAAGCTGCTACTGCATCACTGCAATCTGCCGAACTGTGTCAGTAGTGTAAGTTGTGTAGTGCTCAGTTAAAAGCTGCTACTGCATCACTGCACTCTGCAGAACTGTGTCAGTAATGTAAGTTGTGTAGTGCTCAGTTAAAAGCTGCTACTGCATCACTGCACTCTGCTGAACTGTGTCAGTAATGTAAGTTGTGTAGGGCTCAGTTAAAAGCTGCTACTGCATCACTGCACTCTGCAGAACTGTGTCAGTAATGTAAGTTGTGTAGGGCTCAGTTAAAAGCTGCTACTGCATCACTGCACTCTGCCGAACTGTGTCAGTAATGTAAGTTGTGTAGTGCTCAGTTAAAAGCTGCTACTGCATCACTGCACTCTGCCGAACTGTGTCAGTAGTGTAAGTTGTGTAGTGCTCAGTTAAAAGCTGCTACTGCATCACTGCACTCTGCCGAACTGTGTCAGTAATGTAAGTTGTGTAGTGCTCAGTTAAAAGCTGCTACTGCATCACTGCACTCTGCTGAACTGTGTCAGTAGTGTAAGTTGTGTAGTGCTCAGTTAAAAGCTGCTACTGCATCACTGCACTCTGCCGAACTGTGTCAGTAGATGTAAGTTGTGTAGCGCTCAGTTAAAAGCTGCTACTGCATCACTGCACTCTGCCGAACTGTGTCAGTAATGTAAGTTGTGTAGTGCTCAGTTAAAAGCTGCTACTGCATCACTGCACTCTGCCGAACTGTGTCAGTAGATGTAAGTTGTGTAGGGCTCAGTTAAAAGCTGCTACTGCATCACTGCACTCTGCCGAACTGTGTCAGTAATGTAAGTTGTGTAGCGCTCAGTTAAAAGCTGCTACTGCATCACTGCACTCTGCAGAACTGTGTCAGTAATGTAAGTTGTGTAGTGCTCAGTTAAAAGCTGCTACTGCATCACTGCGCTCTGCTGAACTGTGTCAGTAATGTAAGTTGTGTAGTGCTCAGTTAAAAGCTGCTACTGCATCACTGCACTCTGCTGAACTGTGTCAGTAATGTAAGTTGTGTAGTGCTCAGTTAAAAGCTGCTACTGCATCACTGCACTCTGCCGAACTGTGTCAGTAATGTAAGTTGTGTAGTGCTCAGTTAAAAGCTGCTACTGCATCACTGCACTCTGCCGAACTGTGTCAGTAATGTAAGTTGTGTAGCGCTCAGTTAAAAGCTGCTACTGCATCACTGCACTCTGCCGAACTGTGTCAGTAGTGTAAGTTGTGTAGTGCTCAGTTAAAAGCTGCTACTGCATCACCGCACTCTGCCGAACTGTGTCAGTAGTGTAAGTTGTGTAGTGCTCAGTTAAAAGCTGCTACTGCATCACTGCACTCTGCTGAACTGTGTCAGTAATGTAAGTTGTGTAGTGCTCAGTTAAAAGCTGCTACTGCATCACTGCACTCTGCCGAACTGTGTCAGTAATGTAAGTTGTGTAGTGCTCAGTTAAAAGCTGCTACTGCATCACTGCACTCTGCCGAACTGTGTCAGTAATGTAAGTTGTGTAGTGCTCAGTTAAAAGCTGCTACTGCATCACTGCACTCTGCCGAACTGTGTCAGTAATGTAAGTTGTGTAGTGCTCAGTTAAAAGCTGCTACTGCATCACTGCACTCTGCCGAACTGTGTCAGTAATGTAAGTTGTGTAGTGCTCAGTTAAAAGCTGCTACTGCATCACTGCACTCTGCCGAACTGTGTCAGTAATGTAAGTTGTGTAGTGCTCAGTTAAAAGCTGCTACTGCATCACTGCACTCTGCTGAACTGTGTCAGTAATGTAAGTTGTGTAGTGCTCAGTTAAAAGCTGCTACTGCATCACTGCACTCTGCCGAACTGTGTCAGTAATGTAAGTTGTGTAGTGCTCAGTTAAAAGCTGCTACTGCATCACTGCACTCTGCCGAACTGTGTCAGTAGTGTAAGTTGTGTAGTGCTCAGTTAAAAGCTGCTACTGCATCACTGCACTCTGCTGAACTGTGTCAGTAATGTAAGTTGTGTAGGGCTCAGTTAAAAGCTGCTACTGCATCACTGCACTCTGCAGAACTGTGTCAGTAATGTAAGTTGTGTAGTGCTCAGTTAAAAGCTGCTACTGCATCACTGCACTCTGCCGAACTGTGTCAGTAGTGTAAGTTGTGTAGTGCTCAGTTAAAAGCTGCTACTGCATCACTGCACTCGGCCGAACTGTGTCAGTAGATGTATGTTGTGTAGTGCTCAGTTAAAAGCTGCTACTGCATCACTGCACTCTGCAGAACTGTGTCAGTAATGTAAGTTGTGTAGTGCTCAGTTAAAAGCTGCTACTGCATCACTGCACTCTGCCGAACTGTGTCAGTAATGTAAGTTGTGTAGTGCTCAGTTAAAAGCTGTTACTGCATCACTGCACTCTGCCGAACTGTGTCAGTAGTGTAAGTTGTGTAGTGCTCAGTTAAAAGCTGCTACTGCATCACTGCAATCTGCCGAACTGTGTCAGTAGTGTAAGTTGTGTAGTGCTCAGTTAAAAGCTGCTACTGCATCACTGCACTCTGCAGAACTGTGTCAGTAATGTAAGTTGTGTAGTGCTCAGTTAAAAGCTGCTACTGCATCACTGCACTCTGCTGAACTGTGTCAGTAATGTAAGTTGTGTAGGGCTCAGTTAAAAGCTGCTACTGCATCACTGCACTCTGCAGAACTGTGTCAGTAATGTAAGTTGTGTAGGGCTCAGTTAAAAGCTGCTACTGCATCACTGCACTCTGCCGAACTGTGTCAGTAATGTAAGTTGTGTAGTGCTCAGTTAAAAGCTGCTACTGCATCACTGCACTCTGCCGAACTGTGTCAGTAGTGTAAGTTGTGTAGTGCTCAGTTAAAAGCTGCTACTGCATCACTGCACTCTGCCGAACTGTGTCAGTAATGTAAGTTGTGTAGTGCTCAGTTAAAAGCTGCTACTGCATCACTGCACTCTGCTGAACTGTGTCAGTAGTGTAAGTTGTGTAGTGCTCAGTTAAAAGCTGCTACTGCATCACTGCACTCTGCCGAACTGTGTCAGTAGATGTAAGTTGTGTAGCGCTCAGTTAAAAGCTGCTACTGCATCACTGCACTCTGCCGAACTGTGTCAGTAATGTAAGTTGTGTAGTGCTCAGTTAAAAGCTGCTACTGCATCACTGCACTCTGCCGAACTGTGTCAGTAATGTAAGTTGTGTAGTGCTCAGTTAAAAGCTGCTACTGCATCACTGCACTCTGCCGAACTGTGTCAGTAATGTAAGTTGTGTAGTGCTCAGTTAAAAGCTGCTACTGCATCACTGCACTCTGCCGAACTGTGTCAGTAATGTAAGTTGTGTAGTGCTCAGTTAAAAGCTGCTACTGCATCACTGCACTCTGCCGAACTGTGTCAGTAATGTAAGTTGTGTAGTGCTCAGTTAAAAGCTGCTACTGCATCACTGCACTCTGCCGAACTGTGTCAGTAATGTAAGTTGTGTAGTGCTCAGTTAAAAGCTGCTACTGCATCACTGCACTCTGCTGAACTGTGTCAGTAATGTAAGTTGTGTAGTGCTCAGTTAAAAGCTGCTACTGCATCACTGCACTCTGCCGAACTGTGTCAGTAATGTAAGTTGTGTAGTGCTCAGTTAAAAGCTGCTACTGCATCACTGCACTCTGCCGAACTGTGTCAGTAGTGTAAGTTGTGTAGTGCTCAGTTAAAAGCTGCTACTGCATCACTGCACTCTGCTGAACTGTGTCAGTAATGTAAGTTGTGTAGGGCTCAGTTAAAAGCTGCTACTGCATCACTGCACTCTGCAGAACTGTGTCAGTAATGTAAGTTGTGTAGTGCTCAGTTAAAAGCTGCTACTGCATCACTGCACTCTGCCGAACTGTGTCAGTAGTGTAAGTTGTGTAGTGCTCAGTTAAAAGCTGCTACTGCATCACTGCACTCGGCCGAACTGTGTCAGTAGATGTATGTTGTGTAGTGCTCAGTTAAAAGCTGCTACTGCATCACTGCACTCTGCAGAACTGTGTCAGTAATGTAAGTTGTGTAGTGCTCAGTTAAAAGCTGCTACTGCATCACTGCACTCTGCCGAACTGTGTCAGTAATGTAAGTTGTGTAGTGCTCAGTTAAAAGCTGTTACTGCATCACTGCACTCTGCCGAACTGTGTCAGTAGTGTAAGTTGTGTAGTGCTCAGTTAAAAGCTGCTACTGCATCACTGCAATCTGCCGAACTGTGTCAGTAGTGTAAGTTGTGTAGTGCTCAGTTAAAAGCTGCTACTGCATCACTGCACTCTGCAGAACTGTGTCAGTAATGTAAGTTGTGTAGTGCTCAGTTAAAAGCTGCTACTGCATCACTGCACTCTGCTGAACTGTGTCAGTAATGTAAGTTGTGTAGGGCTCAGTTAAAAGCTGCTACTGCATCACTGCACTCTGCAGAACTGTGTCAGTAATGTAAGTTGTGTAGGGCTCAGTTAAAAGCTGCTACTGCATCACTGCACTCTGCCGAACTGTGTCAGTAATGTAAGTTGTGTAGTGCTCAGTTAAAAGCTGCTACTGCATCACTGCACTCTGCCGAACTGTGTCAGTAGTGTAAGTTGTGTAGTGCTCAGTTAAAAGCTGCTACTGCATCACTGCACTCTGCCGAACTGTGTCAGTAATGTAAGTTGTGTAGTGCTCAGTTAAAAGCTGCTACTGCATCACTGCACTCTGCTGAACTGTGTCAGTAGTGTAAGTTGTGTAGTGCTCAGTTAAAAGCTGCTACTGCATCACTGCACTCTGCCGAACTGTGTCAGTAGATGTAAGTTGTGTAGCGCTCAGTTAAAAGCTGCTACTGCATCACTGCACTCTGCCGAACTGTGTCAGTAATGTAAGTTGTGTAGTGCTCAGTTAAAAGCTGCTACTGCATCACTGCACTCTGCCGAACTGTGTCAGTAGATGTAAGTTGTGTAGGGCTCAGTTAAAAGCTGCTACTGCATCACTGCACTCTGCCGAACTGTGTCAGTAATATAAGTTGTGTAGCGCTCAGTTAAAAGCTGCTACTGCATCACTGCACTCTGCAGAACTGTGTCAGTAATGTAAGTTGTGTAGTGCTCAGTTAAAAGCTGCTACTGCATCACTGCGCTCTGCTGAACTGTGTCAGTAATGTAAGTTGTGTAGTGCTCAGTTAAAAGCTGCTACTGCATCACTGCACTCTGCTGAACTGTGTCAGTAATGTAAGTTGTGTAGTGCTCAGTTAAAAGCTGCTACTGCATCACTGCACTCTGCCGAACTGTGTCAGTAATGTAAGTTGTGTAGTGCTCAGTTAAAAGCTGCTACTGCATCACTGCACTCTGCCGAACTGTGTCAGTAATGTAAGTTGTGTAGCGCTCAGTTAAAAGCTGCTACTGCATCACTGCACTCTGCCGAACTGTGTCAGTAGTGTAAGTTGTGTAGTGCTCAGTTAAAAGCTGCTACTGCATCACCGCACTCTGCCGAACTGTGTCAGTAGTGTAAGTTGTGTAGTGCTCAGTTAAAAGCTGCTACTGCATCACTGCACTCTGCTGAACTGTGTCAGTAATGTAAGTTGTGTAGTGCTCAGTTAAAAGCTGCTACTGCATCACTGCACTCTGCCGAACTGTGTCAGTAATGTAAGTTGTGTAGTGCTCAGTTAAAAGCTGCTACTGCATCACTGCACTCTGCCGAACTGTGTCAGTAATGTAAGTTGTGTAGTGCTCAGTTAAAAGCTGCTACTGCATCACTGCACTCTGCCGAACTGTGTCAGTAATGTAAGTTGTGTAGTGCTCAGTTAAAAGCTGCTACTGCATCACTGCACTCTGCCGAACTGTGTCAGTAATGTAAGTTGTGTAGTGCTCAGTTAAAAGCTGCTACTGCATCACTGCACTCTGCTGAACTGTGTCAGTAATGTAAGTTGTGTAGTGCTCAGTTAAAAGCTGCTACTGCATCACTGCACTCTGCCGAACTGTGTCAGTAGTGTAAGTTGTGTAGTGCTCAGTTAAAAGCTGCTACTGCATCACTGCACTCTGCTGAACTGTGTCAGTAATGTAAGTTGTGTAGTGCTCAGTTAAAAGCTGCTACTGCATCACTGCACTCTGCCGAACTGTGTCAGTAATGTAAGTTGTGTAGCGCTCAGTTAAAAGCTGCTACTGCATCATTGCACTCTGCCGAACTGTGTCAGTAATGTAAGTTGTGTAGTGCTCAGTTAAAAGCTGCTACTGCATCGCTGCACTCTGCCGAACTGTGTCAGTAGTGTAAGTTGTGTAGTGCTCAGTTAAAAGCTGCTACTGCATCACTGCACTCTGCCGAACTGTGTCAGTAATGTAAGTTGTGTAGTGCTCAGTTAAAAGCTGCTACTGCATCACTGCACTCTGCCGAACTGTGTCAGTAATGTAAGTTGTGTAGTGCTCAGTTAAAAGCTGCTACTGCATCACTGCACTCTGCCGAACTGTGTCAGTAGTGTAAGTTGTGTAGGGCTCAGTTAAAAGCTGCTACTGCATCACTGCACTCTGCCGAACTGTGTCAGTAGTGTAAGTTGTGTAGGGCTCAGTTAAAAGCTGCAACTGCATCACTGCACTCTGCCGAACTGTGTCAGTAATGTAAGTTGTGTAGTGCTCAGTTAAAAGCTGCTACTGCATCACTGCACTCTGCCGAACTGTGTCAGTAATGTAAGTTGTGTAGTGCTCAGTTAAAAGCTGCTACTGCATCACTGCACTCTGCTGAACTGTGTCAGTAATGTAAGTTGTGTAGCGCTCAGTTAAAAGCTGCTACTGCATCACCGCACTCTGCTGAACTGTGTCAGTAATGTAAGTTGTGTAGTGCTCAGTTAAAAGCTGCTACTGCATCACTGCGCTCTGCTGAACTGTGTCAGTAATGTAAGTTGTGTAGTGCTCAGTTAAAAGCTGCTACTGCATCACTGCACTCTGCCGAACTGTGTCAGTAGATGTAAGTTGTGTAGGGCTCAGTTAAAAGCTGCTACTGCATCACTGCACTCTGCCGAACTGTGTCAGTAGATGTAAGTTGTGTAGTGCTCAGTTAAAAGCTGCTACTGCATCACTGCACTCTGCCGAACTGTGTCAGTAATGTAAGTTGTGTAGTGCTCAGTTAAAAGCTGCTACTGCATCACTGCACTCTGCCGAACTGTGTCAGTAGATATAAGTTGTGTAGGGCTCAGTTAAAAGCTGCTACTGCATCACTGCACTCTGCCGAACTGTGTCAGTAGATGTAAGTTGTGTAGGGCTCAGTTAAAAGCTGCTACTGCATCACTGCACTCTGCCGAACTGTGTCAGTAGATGTAAGTTGTGTAGGGCTCAGTTAAAAGCTGCTACTGCATCACTGCACTCTGCCGAACTGTGTCAGTAATGTAAGTTGTGTAGTGCTCAGTTAAAAGCTGCTACTGCATCATTGCACTCTGCCGAACTGTGTCAGTAGATGTAAGTTGTGTAGGGCTCAGTTAAAAGCTGCTACTGCATCACTGCACTCTGCCGAACTGTGTCAGTAATGTAAGTTGTGTAGTGCTCAGTTAAAAGCTGCTACTGCATCACTGCACTCTGCTGAACTGTGTCAGTAATGTAAGTTGTGTAGTGCTCAGTTAAAAGCTGCTACTGCATCACTGCACTCTGCCGAACTGTGTCAGTAATGTAAGTTGTGTAGTGCTCAGTTAAAAGCTGCTACTGCATCACTGCACTCTGCCGAACTGTGTCAGTAGTGTAAGTTGTGTAGTGCTCAGTTAAAAGCTGCTACTGCATCACTGCACTCTGCTGAACTGTGTCAGTAATGTAAGTTGTGTAGGGCTCAGTTAAAAGCTGCTACTGCATCACTGCACTCTGCAGAACTGTGTCAGTAATGTAAGTTGTGTAGTGCTCAGTTAAAAGCTGCTACTGCATCACTGCACTCTGCCGAACTGTGTCAGTAGTGTAAGTTGTGTAGTGCTCAGTTAAAAGCTGCTACTGCATCACTGCACTCGGCCGAACTGTGTCAGTAGATGTATGTTGTGTAGTGCTCAGTTAAAAGCTGCTACTGCATCACTGCACTCTGCAGAACTGTGTCAGTAATGTAAGTTGTGTAGTGCTCAGTTAAAAGCTGCTACTGCATCACTGCACTCTGCCGAACTGTGTCAGTAATGTAAGTTGTGTAGTGCTCAGTTAAAAGCTGCTACTGCATCACTGCACTCTGCCGAACTGTGTCAGTAGTGTAAGTTGTGTAGTGCTCAGTTAAAAGCTGCTACTGCATCACTGCAATCTGCCGAACTGTGTCAGTAGTGTAAGTTGTGTAGTGCTCAGTTAAAAGCTGCTACTGCATCACTGCACTCTGCAGAACTGTGTCAGTAATGTAAGTTGTGTAGTGCTCAGTTAAAAGCTGCTACTGCATCACTGCACTCTGCTGAACTGTGTCAGTAATGTAAGTTGTGTAGGGCTCAGTTAAAAGCTGTTACTGCATCACTGCACTCTGCAGAACTGTGTCAGTAATGTAAGTTGTGTAGGGCTCAGTTAAAAGCTGCTACTGCATCACTGCACTCTGCCGAACTGTGTCAGTAATGTAAGTTGTGTAGTGCTCAGTTAAAAGCTGCTACTGCATCACTGCACTCTGCCGAACTGTGTCAGTAGTGTAAGTTGTGTAGTGCTCAGTTAAAAGCTGCTACTGCATCACTGCACTCTGCCGAACTGTGTCAGTAATGTAAGTTGTGTAGTGCTCAGTTAAAAGCTGCTACTGCATCACTGCACTCTGCTGAACTGTGTCAGTAGTGTAAGTTGTGTAGTGCTCAGTTAAAAGCTGCTACTGCATCACTGCACTCTGCCGAACTGTGTCAGTAGATGTAAGTTGTGTAGCGCTCAGTTAAAAGCTGCTACTGCATCACTGCACTCTGCCGAACTGTGTCAGTAATGTAAGTTGTGTAGTGCTCAGTTAAAAGCTGCTACTGCATCACTGCACTCTGCCGAACTGTGTCAGTAGATGTAAGTTGTGTAGGGCTCAGTTAAAAGCTGCTACTGCATCACTGCACTCTGCCGAACTGTGTCAGTAATGTAAGTTGTGTAGCGCTCAGTTAAAAGCTGCTACTGCATCACTGCACTCTGCCGAACTGTGTCAGTAATGTAAGTTGTGTAGTGCTCAGTTAAAAGCTGCTACTGCATCACTGCGCTCTGCTGAACTGTGTCAGTAATGTAAGTTGTGTAGTGCTCAGTTAAAAGCTGCTACTGCATCACTGCACTCTGCTGAACTGTGTCAGTAATGTAAGTTGTGTAGTGCTCAGTTAAAAGCTGCTACTGCATCACTGCACTCTGCCGAACTGTGTCAGTAATGTAAGTTGTGTAGTGCTCAGTTAAAAGCTGCTACTGCATCACTGCACTCTGCCGAACTGTGTCAGTAATGTAAGTTGTGTAGCGCTCAGTTAAAAGCTGCTACTGCATCACTGCACTCTGCCGAACTGTGTCAGTAGTGTAAGTTGTGTAGTGCTCAGTTAAAAGCTGCTACTGCATCACCGCACTCTGCCGAACTGTGTCAGTAGTGTAAGTTGTGTAGTGCTCAGTTAAAAGCTGCTACTGCATCACTGCACTCTGCTGAACTGTGTCAGTAATGTAAGTTGTGTAGTGCTCAGTTAAAAGCTGCTACTGCATCACTGCACTCTGCCGAACTGTGTCAGTAATGTAAGTTGTGTAGTGCTCAGTTAAAAGCTGCTACTGCATCACTGCACTCTGCCGAACTGTGTCAGTAATGTAAGTTGTGTAGTGCTCAGTTAAAAGCTGCTACTGCATCACTGCACTCTGCCGAACTGTGTCAGTAATGTAAGTTGTGTAGTGCTCAGTTAAAAGCTGCTACTGCATCATTGCACTCTGCCGAACTGTGTCAGTAATGTAAGTTGTGTAGTGCTCAGTTAAAAGCTGCTACTGCATCACTGCACTCTGCTGAACTGTGTCAGTAATGTAAGTTGTGTAGTGCTCAGTTAAAAGCTGCTACTGCATCACTGCACTCTGCCGAACTGTGTCAGTAATGTAAGTTGTGTAGTGCTCAGTTAAAAGCTGCTACTGCATCACTGCACTCTGCCGAACTGTGTCAGTAGTGTAAGTTGTGTAGGGCTCAGTTAAAAGCTGCTACTGCATCACTGCACTCTGCCGAACTGTGTCAGTAGTGTAAGTTGTGTAGGGCTCAGTTAAAAGCTGCTACTGCATCACTGCACTCTGCCGAACTGTGTCAGTAATGTAAGTTGTGTAGTGCTCAGTTAAAAGCTGCTACTGCATCACTGCACTCTGCCGAACTGTGTCAGTAATGTAAGTTGTGTAGTGCTCAGTTAAAAGCTGCTACTGCATCACTGCACTCTGCTGAACTGTGTCAGTAATGTAAGTTGTGTAGCGCTCAGTTAAAAGCTGCTACTGCATCACTGCACTCTGCTGAACTGTGTCAGTAATGTAAGTTGTGTAGTGCTCAGTTAAAAGCTGCTACTGCATCACTGCGCTCTGCTGAACTGTGTCAGTAATGTAAGTTGTGTAGTGCTCAGTTAAAAGCTGCTACTGCATCACTGCACTCTGCCGAACTGTGTCAGTAGATGTAAGTTGTGTAGGGCTCAGTTAAAAGCTGCTACTGCATCACTGCACTCTGCCGAACTGTGTCAGTAGATGTAAGTTGTGTAGTGCTCAGTTAAAAGCTGCTACTGCATCAATGCACTCTGCCGAACTGTGTCAGTAATGTAAGTTGTGTAGTGCTCAGTTAAAAGCTGCTACTGCATCACTGCACTCTGCCGAACTGTGTCAGTAGATATAAGTTGTGTAGGGCTCAGTTAAAAGCTGCTACTGCATCACTGCACTCTGCCGAACTGTGTCAGTAGATGTAAGTTGTGTAGGGCTCAGTTAAAAGCTGCTACTGCATCACTGCACTCTGCCGAACTGTGTCAGTAGATGTAAGTTGTGTAGGGCTCAGTTAAAAGCTGCTACTGCATCACTGCACTCTGCCGAACTGTGTCAGTAATGTAAGTTGTGTAGTGCTCAGTTAAAAGCTGCTACTGCATCATTGCACTCTGCCGAACTGTGTCAGTAGATGTAAGTTGTGTAGGGCTCAGTTAAAAGCTGCTACTGCATCACTGCACTCTGCCGAACTGTGTCAGTAATGTAAGTTGTGTAGTGCTCAGTTAAAAGCTGCTACTGCATCACTGCACTCTGCTGAACTGTGTCAGTAATGTAAGTTGTGTAGTGCTCAGTTAAAAGCTGCTACTGCATCACTGCACTCTGCCGAACTGTGTCAGTAATGTAAGTTGTGTAGTGCTCAGTTAAAAGCTGCTACTGCATCACTGCACTCTGCCGAACTGTGTCAGTAGTGTAAGTTGTGTAGTGCTCAGTTAAAAGCTGCTACTGCATCACTGCACTCTGCTGAACTGTGTCAGTAATGTAAGTTGTGTAGGGCTCAGTTAAAAGCTGCTACTGCATCACTGCACTCTGCAGAACTGTGTCAGTAATGTAAGTTGTGTAGTGCTCAGTTAAAAGCTGCTACTGCATCACTGCACTCTGCCGAACTGTGTCAGTAGTGTAAGTTGTGTAGTGCTCAGTTAAAAGCTGCTACTGCATCACTGCACTCGGCCGAACTGTGTCAGTAGATGTATGTTGTGTAGTGCTCAGTTAAAAGCTGCTACTGCATCACTGCACTCTGCAGAACTGTGTCAGTAATGTAAGTTGTGTAGTGCTCAGTTAAAAGCTGCTACTGCATCACTGCACTCTGCCGAACTGTGTCAGTAATGTAAGTTGTGTAGTGCTCAGTTAAAAGCTGCTACTGCATCACTGCACTCTGCCGAACTGTGTCAGTAGTGTAAGTTGTGTAGTGCTCAGTTAAAAGCTGCTACTGCATCACTGCAATCTGCCGAACTGTGTCAGTAGTGTAAGTTGTGTAGTGCTCAGTTAAAAGCTGCTACTGCATCACTGCACTCTGCAGAACTGTGTCAGTAATGTAAGTTGTGTAGTGCTCAGTTAAAAGCTGCTACTGCATCACTGCACTCTGCTGAACTGTGTCAGTAATGTAAGTTGTGTAGGGCTCAGTTAAAAGCTGCTACTGCATCACTGCACTCTGCAGAACTGTGTCAGTAATGTAAGTTGTGTAGGGCTCAGTTAAAAGCTGCTACTGCATCACTGCACTCTGCCGAACTGTGTCAGTAATGTAAGTTGTGTAGTGCTCAGTTAAAAGCTGCTACTGCATCACTGCACTCTGCCGAACTGTGTCAGTAGTGTAAGTTGTGTAGTGCTCAGTTAAAAGCTGCTACTGCATCACTGCACTCTGCCGAACTGTGTCAGTAATGTAAGTTGTGTAGTGCTCAGTTAAAAGCTGCTACTGCATCACTGCACTCTGCTGAACTGTGTCAGTAGTGTAAGTTGTGTAGTGCTCAGTTAAAAGCTGCTACTGCATCACTGCACTCTGCCGAACTGTGTCAGTAGATGTAAGTTGTGTAGCGCTCAGTTAAAAGCTGCTACTGCATCACTGCACTCTGCCGAACTGTGTCAGTAATGTAAGTTGTGTAGTGCTCAGTTAAAAGCTGCTACTGCATCACTGCACTCTGCCGAACTGTGTCAGTAGATGTAAGTTGTGTAGGGCTCAGTTAAAAGCTGCTACTGCATCACTGCACTCTGCCGAACTGTGTCAGTAATGTAAGTTGTGTAGCGCTCAGTTAAAAGCTGCTACTGCATCACTGCACTCTGCAGAACTGTGTCAGTAATGTAAGTTGTGTAGTGCTCAGTTAAAAGCTGCTACTGCATCACTGCGCTCTGCTGAACTGTGTCAGTAATGTAAGTTGTGTAGTGCTCAGTTAAAAGCTGCTACTGCATCACTGCACTCTGCTGAACTGTGTCAGTAATGTAAGTTGTGTAGTGCTCAGTTAAAAGCTGCTACTGCATCACTGCACTCTGCCGAACTGTGTCAGTAATGTAAGTTGTGTAGTGCTCAGTTAAAAGCTGCTACTGCATCACTGCACTCTGCCGAACTGTGTCAGTAATGTAAGTTGTGTAGCGCTCAGTTAAAAGCTGCTACTGCATCACTGCACTCTGCCGAACTGTGTCAGTAGTGTAAGTTGTGTAGTGCTCAGTTAAAAGCTGCTACTGCATCACCGCACTCTGCCGAACTGTGTCAGTAGTGTAAGTTGTGTAGTGCTCAGTTAAAAGCTGCTACTGCATCACTGCACTCTGCTGAACTGTGTCAGTAATGTAAGTTGTGTAGTGCTCAGTTAAAAGCTGCTACTGCATCACTGCACTCTGCCGAACTGTGTCAGTAATGTAAGTTGTGTAGTGCTCAGTTAAAAGCTGCTACTGCATCACTGCACTCTGCCGAACTGTGTCAGTAATGTAAGTTGTGTAGTGCTCAGTTAAAAGCTGCTACTGCATCACTGCACTCTGCCGAACTGTGTCAGTAATGTAAGTTGTGTAGTGCTCAGTTAAAAGCTGCTACTGCATCACTGCACTCTGCCGAACTGTGTCAGTAATGTAAGTTGTGTAGTGCTCAGTTAAAAGCTGCTACTGCATCACTGCACTCTGCCGAACTGTGTCAGTAATGTAAGTTGTGTAGTGCTCAGTTAAAAGCTGCTACTGCATCACTGCACTCTGCTGAACTGTGTCAGTAATGTAAGTTGTGTAGTGCTCAGTTAAAAGCTGCTACTGCATCACTGCACTCTGCCGAACTGTGTCAGTAATGTAAGTTGTGTAGTGCTCAGTTAAAAGCTGCTACTGCATCACTGCACTCTGCCGAACTGTGTCAGTAGTGTAAGTTGTGTAGTGCTCAGTTAAAAGCTGCTACTGCATCACTGCACTCTGCTGAACTGTGTCAGTAATGTAAGTTGTGTAGGGCTCAGTTAAAAGCTGCTACTGCATCACTGCACTCTGCAGAACTGTGTCAGTAATGTAAGTTGTGTAGTGCTCAGTTAAAAGCTGCTACTGCATCACTGCACTCTGCCGAACTGTGTCAGTAGTGTAAGTTGTGTAGTGCTCAGTTAAAAGCTGCTACTGCATCACTGCACTCGGCCGAACTGTGTCAGTAGATGTATGTTGTGTAGTGCTCAGTTAAAAGCTGCTACTGCATCACTGCACTCTGCAGAACTGTGTCAGTAATGTAAGTTGTGTAGTGCTCAGTTAAAAGCTGCTACTGCATCACTGCACTCTGCCGAACTGTGTCAGTAATGTAAGTTGTGTAGTGCTCAGTTAAAAGCTGCTACTGCATCACTGCACTCTGCCGAACTGTGTCAGTAGTGTAAGTTGTGTAGTGCTCAGTTAAAAGCTGCTACTGCATCACTGCAATCTGCCGAACTGTGTCAGTAGTGTAAGTTGTGTAGTGCTCAGTTAAAAGCTGCTACTGCATCACTGCACTCTGCAGAACTGTGTCAGTAATGTAAGTTGTGTAGTGCTCAGTTAAAAGCTGCTACTGCATCACTGCACTCTGCTGAACTGTGTCAGTAATGTAAGTTGTGTAGGGCTCAGTTAAAAGCTGCTACTGCATCACTGCACTCTGCAGAACTGTGTCAGTAATGTAAGTTCTGTAGGGCTCAGTTAAAAGCTGCTACTGCATCACTGCACTCTGCCGAACTGTGTCAGTAATGTAAGTTGTGTAGTGCTCAGTTAAAAGCTGCTACTGCATCACTGCACTCTGCCGAACTGTGTCAGTAGTGTAAGTTGTGTAGTGCTCAGTTAAAAGCTGCTACTGCATCACTGCACTCTGCCGAACTGTGTCAGTAATGTAAGTTGTGTAGTGCTCAGTTAAAAGCTGCTACTGCATCACTGCACTCTGCTGAACTGTGTCAGTAGTGTAAGTTGTGTAGTGCTCAGTTAAAAGCTGCTACTGCATCACTGCACTCTGCCGAACTGTGTCAGTAGATGTAAGTTGTGTAGCGCTCAGTTAAAAGCTGCTACTGCATCACTGCACTCTGCCGAACTGTGTCAGTAATGTAAGTTGTGTAGTGCTCAGTTAAAAGCTGCTACTGCATCACTGCACTCTGCCGAACTGTGTCAGTAGATGTAAGTTGTGTAGGGCTCAGTTAAAAGCTGCTACTGCATCACTGCACTCTGCAGAACTGTGTCAGTAATGTAAGTTGTGTAGTGCTCAGTTAAAAGCTGCTACTGCATCACTGCGCTCTGCTGAACTGTGTCAGTAATGTAAGTTGTGTAGTGCTCAGTTAAAAGCTGCTACTGCATCACTGCACTCTGCTGAACTGTGTCAGTAATGTAAGTTGTGTAGTGCTCAGTTAAAAGCTGCTACTGCATCACTGCACTCTGCCGAACTGTGTCAGTAATGTAAGTTGTGTAGTGCTCAGTTAAAAGCTGCTACTGCATCACTGCACTCTGCCGAACTGTGTCAGTAATGTAAGTTGTGTAGCGCTCAGTTAAAAGCTGCTACTGCATCACTGCACTCTGCCGAACTGTGTCAGTAGTGTAAGTTGTGTAGTGCTCAGTTAAAAGCTGCTACTGCATCACCGCACTCTGCCGAACTGTGTCAGTAGTGTAAGTTGTGTAGTGCTCAGTTAAAAGCTGCTACTGCATCACTGCACTCTGCTGAACTGTGTCAGTAATGTAAGTTGTGTAGTGCTCAGTTAAAAGCTGCTACTGCATCACTGCACTCTGCCGAACTGTGTCAGTAATGTAAGTTGTGTAGTGCTCAGTTAAAAGCTGCTACTGCATCACTGCACTCTGCCGAACTGTGTCAGTAATGTAAGTTGTGTAGTGCTCAGTTAAAAGCTGCTACTGCATCACTGCACTCTGCCGAACTGTGTCAGTAATGTAAGTTGTGTAGTGCTCAGTTAAAAGCTGCTACTGCATCACTGCACTCTGCCGAACTGTGTCAGTAATGTAAGTTGTGTAGTGCTCAGTTAAAAGCTGCTACTGCATCACTGCACTCTGCTGAACTGTGTCAGTAATGTAAGTTGTGTAGTGCTCAGTTAAAAGCTGCTACTGCATCACTGCACTCTGCCGAACTGTGTCAGTAGTGTAAGTTGTGTAGTGCTCAGTTAAAAGCTGCTACTGCATCACTGCACTCTGCTGAACTGTGTCAGTAATGTAAGTTGTGTAGTGCTCAGTTAAAAGCTGCTACTGCATCACTGCACTCTGCCGAACTGTGTCAGTAATGTAAGTTGTGTAGCGCTCAGTTAAAAGCTGCTACTGCATCATTGCACTCTGCCGAACTGTGTCAGTAATGTAAGTTGTGTAGTGCTCAGTTAAAAGCTGCTACTGCATCGCTGCACTCTGCCGAACTGTGTCAGTAGTGTAAGTTGTGTAGTGCTCAGTTAAAAGCTGCTACTGCATCACTGCACTCTGCCGAACTGTGTCAGTAATGTAAGTTGTGTAGTGCTCAGTTAAAAGCTGCTACTGCATCACTGCACTCTGCCGAACTGTGTCAGTAATGTAAGTTGTGTAGTGCTCAGTTAAAAGCTGCTACTGCATCACTGCACTCTGCCGAACTGTGTCAGTAGTGTAAGTTGTGTAGGGCTCAGTTAAAAGCTGCTACTGCATCACTGCACTCTGCCGAACTGTGTCAGTAGTGTAAGTTGTGTAGGGCTCAGTTAAAAGCTGCTACTGCATCACTGCACTCTGCCGAACTGTGTCAGTAATGTAAGTTGTGTAGTGCTCAGTTAAAAGCTGCTACTGCATCACTGCACTCTGCCGAACTGTGTCAGTAATGTAAGTTGTGTAGTGCTCAGTTAAAAGCTGCTACTGCATCACTGCACTCTGCTGAACTGTGTCAGTAATGTAAGTTGTGTAGCGCTCAGTTAAAAGCTGCTACTGCATCACTGCACTCTGCTGAACTGTGTCAGTAATGTAAGTTGTGTAGTGCTCAGTTAAAAGCTGCTACTGCATCACTGCGCTCTGCTGAACTGTGTCAGTAATGTAAGTTGTGTAGTGCTCAGTTAAAAGCTGCTACTGCATCACTGCACTCTGCCGAACTGTGTCAGTAGATGTAAGTTGTGTAGGGCTCAGTTAAAAGCTGCTACTGCATCACTGCACTCTGCCGAACTGTGTCAGTAGATGTAAGTTGTGTAGTGCTCAGTTAAAAGCTGCTACTGCATCACTGCACTCTGCCGAACTGTGTCAGTAATGTAAGTTGTGTAGTGCTCAGTTAAAAGCTGCTACTGCATCACTGCACTCTGCCGAACTGTGTCAGTAGATATAAGTTGTGTAGGGCTCAGTTAAAAGCTGCTACTGCATCACTGCACTCTGCCGAACTGTGTCAGTAGATGTAAGTTGTGTAGGGCTCAGTTAAAAGCTGCTACTGCATCACTGCACTCTGCCGAACTGTGTCAGTAGATGTAAGTTGTGTAGGGCTCAGTTAAAAGCTGCTACTGCATCACTGCACTCTGCCGAACTGTGTCAGTAATGTAAGTTGTGTAGTGCTCAGTTAAAAGCTGCTACTGCATCATTGCACTCTGCCGAACTGTGTCAGTAGATGTAAGTTGTGTAGGGCTCAGTTAAAAGCTGCTACTGCATCACTGCACTCTGCCGAACTGTGTCAGTAATGTAAGTTGTGTAGTGCTCAGTTAAAAGCTGCTACTGCATCACTGCACTCTGCTGAACTGTGTCAGTAATGTAAGTTGTGTAGTGCTCAGTTAAAAGCTGCTACTGCATCACTGCACTCTGCCGAACTGTGTCAGTAATGTAAGTTGTGTAGTGCTCAGTTAAAAGCTGCTACTGCATCACTGCACTCTGCCGAACTGTGTCAGTAGTGTAAGTTGTGTAGTGCTCAGTTAAAAGCTGCTACTGCATCACTGCACTCTGCTGAACTGTGTCAGTAATGTAAGTTGTGTAGGGCTCAGTTAAAAGCTGCTACTGCATCACTGCACTCTGCAGAACTGTGTCAGTAATGTAAGTTGTGTAGTGCTCAGTTAAAAGCTGCTACTGCATCACTGCACTCTGCCGAACTGTGTCAGTAGTGTAAGTTGTGTAGTGCTCAGTTAAAAGCTGCTACTGCATCACTGCACTCGGCCGAACTGTGTCAGTAGATGTATGTTGTGTAGTGCTCAGTTAAAAGCTGCTACTGCATCACTGCACTCTGCAGAACTGTGTCAGTAATGTAAGTTGTGTAGTGCTCAGTTAAAAGCTGCTACTGCATCACTGCACTCTGCCGAACTGTGTCAGTAATGTAAGTTGTGTAGTGCTCAGTTAAAAGCTGCTACTGCATCACTGCACTCTGCCGAACTGTGTCAGTAGTGTAAGTTGTGTAGTGCTCAGTTAAAAGCTGCTACTGCATCACTGCAATCTGCCGAACTGTGTCAGTAGTGTAAGTTGTGTAGTGCTCAGTTAAAAGCTGCTACTGCATCACTGCACTCTGCAGAACTGTGTCAGTAATGTAAGTTGTGTAGTGCTCAGTTAAAAGCTGCTACTGCATCACTGCACTCTGCTGAACTGTGTCAGTAATGTAAGTTGTGTAGGGCTCAGTTAAAAGCTGCTACTGCATCACTGCACTCTGCAGAACTGTGTCAGTAATGTAAGTTGTGTAGGGCTCAGTTAAAAGCTGCTACTGCATCACTGCACTCTGCCGAACTGTGTCAGTAATGTAAGTTGTGTAGTGCTCAGTTAAAAGCTGCTACTGCATCACTGCACTCTGCCGAACTGTGTCAGTAGTGTAAGTTGTGTAGTGCTCAGTTAAAAGCTGCTACTGCATCACTGCACTCTGCCGAACTGTGTCAGTAATGTAAGTTGTGTAGTGCTCAGTTAAAAGCTGCTACTGCATCACTGCACTCTGCTGAACTGTGTCAGTAGTGTAAGTTGTGTAGTGCTCAGTTAAAAGCTGCTACTGCATCACTGCACTCTGCCGAACTGTGTCAGTAGATGTAAGTTGTGTAGCGCTCAGTTAAAAGCTGCTACTGCATCACTGCACTCTGCCGAACTGTGTCAGTAATGTAAGTTGTGTAGTGCTCAGTTAAAAGCTGCTACTGCATCACTGCACTCTGCCGAACTGTGTCAGTAGATGTAAGTTGTGTAGGGCTCAGTTAAAAGCTGCTACTGCATCACTGCACTCTGCCGAACTGTGTCAGTAATGTAAGTTGTGTAGCGCTCAGTTAAAAGCTGCTACTGCATCACTGCACTCTGCAGAACTGTGTCAGTAATGTAAGTTGTGTAGTGCTCAGTTAAAAGCTGCTACTGCATCACTGCGCTCTGCTGAACTGTGTCAGTAATGTAAGTTGTGTAGTGCTCAGTTAAAAGCTGCTACTGCATCACTGCACTCTGCTGAACTGTGTCAGTAATGTAAGTTGTGTAGTGCTCAGTTAAAAGCTGCTACTGCATCACTGCACTCTGCCGAACTGTGTCAGTAATGTAAGTTGTGTAGTGCTCAGTTAAAAGCTGCTACTGCATCACTGCACTCTGCCGAACTGTGTCAGTAATGTAAGTTGTGTAGCGCTCAGTTAAAAGCTGCTACTGCATCACTGCACTCTGCCGAACTGTGTCAGTAGTGTAAGTTGTGTAGTGCTCAGTTAAAAGCTGCTACTGCATCACCGCACTCTGCCGAACTGTGTCAGTAGTGTAAGTTGTGTAGTGCTCAGTTAAAAGCTGCTACTGCATCACTGCACTCTGCTGAACTGTGTCAGTAATGTAAGTTGTGTAGTGCTCAGTTAAAAGCTGCTACTGCATCACTGCACTCTGCCGAACTGTGTCAGTAATGTACGTTGTGTAGTGCTCAGTTAAAAGCTGCTACTGCATCACTGCACTCTGCCGAACTGTGTCAGTAATGTAAGTTGTGTAGTGCTCAGTTAAAAGCTGCTACTGCATCACTGCACTCTGCCGAACTGTGTCAGTAATGTAAGTTGTGTAGTGCTCAGTTAAAAGCTGCTACTGCATCACTGCACTCTGCCGAACTGTGTCAGTAATGTAAGTTGTGTAGTGCTCAGTTAAAAGCTGCTACTGCATCACTGCACTCTGCTGAACTGTGTCAGTAATGTAAGTTGTGTAGTGCTCAGTTAAAAGCTGCTACTGCATCACTGCACTCTGCCGAACTGTGTCAGTAGTGTAAGTTGTGTAGTGCTCAGTTAAAAGCTGCTACTGCATCACTGCACTCTGCTGAACTGTGTCAGTAATGTAAGTTGTGTAGTGCTCAGTTAAAAGCTGCTACTGCATCACTGCACTCTGCCGAACTGTGTCAGTAATGTAAGTTGTGTAGCGCTCAGTTAAAAGCTGCTACTGCATCATTGCACTCTGCCGAACTGTGTCAGTAATGTAAGTTGTGTAGTGCTCAGTTAAAAGCTGCTACTGCATCGCTGCACTCTGCCGAACTGTGTCAGTAGTGTAAGTTGTGTAGTGCTCAGTTAAAAGCTGCTACTGCATCACTGCACTCTGCCGAACTGTGTCAGTAATGTAAGTTGTGTAGTGCTCAGTTAAAAGCTGCTACTGCATCACTGCACTCTGCCGAACTGTGTCAGTAATGTAAGTTGTGTAGCGCTCAGTTAAAAGCTGCTACTGCATCACTGCACTCTGCAGAACTGTGTCAGTAGTGTAAGTTGTGTAGTGCTCAGTTAAAAGCTGATTTTTACGCTGATTGGCAAGGGCTATATACGAGGGCTGTTTATTTTTCAAGTTCCGATGGACTGTATAAAAATAACAGATTGACAAACCAATCTGATTTTACTACTAAATGTTTGCTTGTTTTGTTCGTATGTTTCAACATAATCGCCAAATTGATTGAAACATTTGTCCTATCCAGGGGCGGCTCCTGAATGAAAATTAGGGTGGGCCAGATGGTATTATTGTTGGTTCATTTTTTTTTAAATTGTTTTATATATGCCATTTACGGTTTCAAACAGAGACAGATGCAGACAGAAATAGAGATATCTTCTATTTCATTCTAGAGCAATGTTATGGGCCAATTCTCCAGGCCCTTGAGAAGACATGAAAATCCTTTCATAGCACACAAGAATTCGCGTGCAAGACAGTGCTATGTCCACTGCTTGGTCACCTGGCCCATTACTCCATTAGGCTACTTAACATGGAAGGTTCTGTGCAGCGGCCCTCGCTATTACAATACACCGTACGAGACTGTTAGGAATTTAAGCTAGGGATGAATTATGTGTACTGAATTCTTTCTAGGGATTCTAGAAGAGAAAACAATTTATCTATAGTTGAATATCTGTAATTTAAACTAATTTTATAAGACATTAATAAAATACATTTCGTGCAGTACGGCCTTACGGCCCAGGGTGGGCAGCTTTCCAATGCCCTTGGCGAAATATTCTGCCGCCACGGAGGTGAGTACGTGTGGAAAGTCTCCTGAAGTGTTTCCTTTTTGGCGAGGCGCTGTCACCCAATCATACCTTCAATTCTCGAAAAAGGTGAAAATCATTTATTACTGGTTTGGACTAAACGGCAGATGGTCCAAAACATGACGCTTGAATTCTTTGATAACGTCTATCGTAACGTTGGCATAGTGCGGTCGTGAATGATTTTCAGCTTGTTCGAGATATGAAGGTATGGTTGGGCGGCATACTACCAACCACCCCACCGAAGACGCCACTACTAAATAATTAAATCCCCAGGAAGGTTTGCTTCCGCCACCCACTTCTGTTGTTGAACGTCTTTTTGCCATTCGCAATTTTTCTACAACTGATCTCATCATCATCATTGGTTTGCAGTCCTAAGACTGGTCAGTTGCCATAAAAACATGTCCAGATCGTCCTGTCATTTGCCGCTTCCTTCATTGAATTACACACATCAAACAAAGTTTTGCATCACCTCGGTTCCCAGATCTCCGGCATATAGACGTTGACTGTGTATATTGTATCCAAGATACAGTCCCTTTGACTGTTCATAGATGTCACTAAAACTGCTCAAAGATGTAAACAACCATGCATGAGCAGGGCCTATTAGACGGAGGGGGTACGACAGCCGATCAGTTCCAGTCATTCCACCAGGACGAAGGTACGCTGCTCATGTTGTATGTAGTTCTACCATGCCTAGAAGGTCAATACCGCAGTTCGATCGCGTCCGCATTGTTACTTTGTGTCAAGAAGGGCTCTCAACAAGGGAAGTTTCCAGGCGTCTCAGAGTGAACCAAAGCGATGTTGTTCGGACATGGAGGAGGTACAGAGATACAGGAACTGTCGATGACAGGCCTCGCTCAGGCCGCCCAAGGGCTACTACTGTAGTGGATGACCGCTACTTACGGATTGCCGCTCGGAGGAACCCTGACAGCAATGCCACCATGTTGAATAATGCGTTTCGTTCAGCCACAGGACGTCGTGTTTCAACTCAAACTGTGCGCAATAGGCTGCATGATGCGCAACTTCACTCCCGACGTCCATGGCGAGGTCCAGCTTTGCAACCCCGACACCATGCAGCGCGGTACAGATGGGCCCAACAACATGCTGAATGGACCCCACGGAATTGGCATCACGTTCTCTTCACCGATGAGTGTCGCATATGCCTTCAACCAGACAATCGTCGGAGACGTGTTTGGAGGCACCCTGGTCAGGCTGAACGTCTTAGACACACTGTCCAGCGAGTGCAGCAAGGTGGTGGTTCCCTGATGTTTTGGGGTGGCATTATGTGGGGCCGACGTACGCCACTGGTGGTCATGGAAGGCTCCGAAACGGCTTTACGATACCTGAATGACATCCTCCGACCCATAGTGCAACCATATCGGCAGAATATTGGAGAGGCATTTGTCTTCATGGACGACAATTCTCGACCTCATCGTGCACATCTTGTGAATGCGTTCCTTCAAGATAACGACATCGCTCGACTACAGTGGCCAGCATGTTCGCCAGACATGAACCCTATCGAACATGCCTGGGATATGTTGAAAAGGGCTGTTTATGGACGTCTTGACCCACCAACCACTCTGAGAGATTTACGCCGAATTGTCGTTGAGGAGTGGGACAATTTGGACCAACAGTGTCTTGATGAACTTGTGGATAGTATGCCACGGCGAATACAGGCATGCATCAATGCAAGAGGACGTGCTACTGGGTATTAGAGGTAGTGGTGTGTACTGCAATCTGGACCACAAATGTTGAAAGTCTAGCTGTATGATGGTACAACATGCAATGTGTGGGTCTCATGAGCAATAAAACGAGCTGAAATGTTGTTTGTGTTGATCTCTATTCCCTTTGTATTTAACGGTTCCGGAACTCTTGGAACCGAGCTGATGCAAAACTTTTTTTGATGTGTGTATAATTCTGTACTTGGGTGTCGTTTAGAATTTGTTTAAGGAAGGTATTTCTAGATCTTCCTCGCGGATGTTTTTCCTCAATGAACCCTTAAGCCACAGTTCTCATTAAATTGGAGTGGCGCATTGTGTGACCCCACCATGCAAGACGACGTTTACGAATTGTGCGTAGGATTGATCTCCGTTGGTTCACGGTGTCGAGAACCCTTGTGTTCGATATCCTGTCTCTCCACGTCACATTTATCATGTTACGATAGCACCACATCTCAAAGGCTTCAAGAAGGTTCTTTTCATTTTTATTTAGTGTCCACGTTTCACAGACATACAACGCAACTGTCCATACAACAGCATGGAGCATTCTCATTCGGAGGGAAAGCTTTAGCCGACTGGTACAATGTAATCTCCTCTTCTGCATAAAAGCTAGTTTTGCCTGAGCAATGCGGCATTTAACTTCAATGGTGCACCTTCCGTCCTCTGTAATCTTTTGACCTAGGTAAGTGAAGGATTTGACTTGTTGTATGTCTGAGTTATTAATCTTTATTCGAAGAGGTTTTGGGAATTTTGAGACTGTCATGCATTTTGCCTTTGAGGTGTTTATTTTCATGCCGTTCTATTAAAATCAGAATCTCCATCTCGCCTTGTTTAACACTTGTCTTATGACCCATTGCACTACGTGTTTAGAACAGCAGTGTGGAGGTGGGGGGGGGGGGGGGGGGGAGGGTCAAGTCTGCCACGGAGGGAGTCTCGTAGCAAAAAAAAATAAAATATCCTCAACTCCACAAGCACAACTCACCTCATTTCATCAATTCGATATCATCCATCATTCCATCACAGCACAGCAGTCCATCTAACTTCTTACAATTGATACAATCCATTCCATTCATCATATATATATATATATATATTAGTCGTTTACCCTCCAGGTTGGTGGAACCCACGGACTCAGCGAGGGAACTCACCACTACTGCCTCTACGGGCAGTGTCCTAGAGCTGGGAACATCGAATCGGAAGGGATACAACTGGTGAGGTGGGATTGGTACCTCGCCCAGGCGGCCTCACCTGCAAAGCGAACAGGGGCCTCATGAGGGAAGGTAAGGGATGGTGAGGATGGATAGGCAAGGAAGAGGGAAGGAGGCGGCCGTGGCCTTGAAGAAGGTACCATCCCGGCATTTTCCCGAAGACGAAGTGGGAAACCACGGAAAACCACTTCGAGGATGGCTGAGGGGGAATCGAACCCCCTCTACTCATTTGGGCCACTCGAGGCTGAGTAGACCCCGTTCCAGTCCTCGTACCACTTTTCAAATTTCGTGGCAGAGCCGGGACGGCAGCTAACCATGCTGACCGCTACGCTACGGAGGCGATTTCATCAGATCTTAAAAAATAAAAAAGATACGAGCCTTACAGTAGTCGCATATGATGTGTAACATCTGACATGTTATCCTACTCGTATACTACACAGCTTGGACATTCTTAAAATGTTAATTTACGCTCCATTTTCATACTGATACTATGATGAATGTATAGATTGAATTGGAGATATGCTACTGTCACACTTGTTTGAACAAACTTCACATATTATATTGTAAATTAAGAGGAGGAATGAAACCATAGTCTCTAGCCTATCTATAGACTAGAAATGATGTTCAATAAATCAAATTTCCCAACTCCTGCTGGGTGCAAACTATTGTAATTAAAATTAGATAAATCGTAATTTCATGTAGATTCTGTTAAAATGACGCATAATGTTATGATAGATATCGTTTAAATCGATAATCCGGTAGCAAAAATAATTGCCGGGACTGGGGTTCGAACCTGAGACCTCATGATTCACTGACCAAAATGCTATTCACGCAGCCATTACAACTACAGAAATTTAGAGTACAAGACAAGTACTCATTTTCACGTGCCGGTAATACAGTAATATGGAAGTATTTTTAATGCTCCATTAATATTTTTTTTATCGATAACTAGCTGAAGTACCCGTTCTTCGAGTGGCTTTTAGTACTTGCTGGCCTAAATCATTAATATATATAATCACACATTCCTAATGTAGTTATGTTATTTCCATGTTACCTACTAGGCTACATTTGTATACAACATGCACTTTCACTCACCAAATTATTAATCAGAGGTAGGAAAGTGAAAATCGTTAGCCTGCTTTCAGTCGACCGACCGGGTCAGGGAATGGAATGAATGAAATCCCCATCTAACAGCAAGGATATGAACTGTGCCGGCTGCTGAAGCCTGTCGCACTCCCCTGGGGCAATGATTAAATGAATGACGGATGAAATGAAATGATAGTGGAGATTGTTGCTGGAATGAAATTGTGACAGGGAAAACTGGAATACCCGGAGAAAAGCCTGTCTGCCTCCGCTTTGTAGGTGAGAAAGTGCGTGTATATTAGAAATAAATATCAGCTTCTATGTAGTAAAAGTTAAATAACCTGTCTTAAATATTGAACACCTATCGTTGAACGTCTTCATACTATATTTAAACATATAAACATTATTGCTAAAAATACATCAAACTTGATAGCAATTATCATATCCGCAATGAGTAATATTGCGGAAAGTACGTACCGTCATGATAAAGAGTAACAGTAACGGAACAAATTTCAATCATTCCAAGTAATAATAACAAAAACAAATTAATCACAGACAAATAAGTTTATGCCGTGATTTGTGCGAGATTACGCCTAGTAACTCCGAGATGGTTCATCAGCGGGCTCTTGTGGTTTATTTGCGGACCACCAAAGGAGTAGCAAACTGTGCGATGCCTCAATTCTTATTTAGAACACCTCAGCTACTATACTGCGAGTGCTAAAGGCTAAAACAGTCTTTCACCTCCCTATAAAGGCTTCCAAAATGATTGTATATTGAATTTCAGGGCCATGGAATTAAAACTCAGCAACTTTTCTAGGGTTACGCCGTGTTTTGTGCGTTTTTCTTATTGGCCGTGAAAGTCAAAATACCTACTTTATTGAAATAAATTTGCCCAGTTCTGCAGTAAGATTAATAAACTAATGTGACAGTCGTTAGTCTCCGACACATTCGTCTGTGAACTTGGGTTTCTGATTATAGCAAAAGACGACAAAAAGCAGATAAATATTGGCCAACTGAAATATTCATTTAACGAAAAACTATTCGATAAAAAGGATGAAAGCATACCGTGCAAAGTAGAAAGCACTATAACATTGTGAAACGGCGTAAAGATCCAAATACTCACGTACAATAACCGGCACAATGAGTATAACATTAGACTCAAAATCACGTCTAGTTTCGGACCACACAAACTATCTATATAAATAAAACAGTTCATGTAGAGCCTAACATAGACTAACATCGCTCGGCGTTGACCGTGTTTTAAAATACATATTTAGGTTTTACTCGCTAACCGTTGGAGATACACGAAAAGTGATAATGACCTTTCGGATTGAAAATTAAATTAAATTAAATTAAAGTTCGTAAAGGCATCAAAAGTTTGCTATTTCTTAGCGTTCTCTTTTTTATTTGAAATGGAAATATGAAAATAGTAACCATTTTTAAATAGTGCAAAATATCGAAATCAAAAGTAGCCTATATGTAAGCCTGGTAAATCAGCTACATCCATGCATAATTTCATTTAAATCGGACCAGTGGTTTTTGCGTGATTGAGTAACAGACAGACACACAGACACACACCATCTCATTTTTACATATTAGTATGATGTTCCTGCGTGGAATTGAGTTTTGCATTATTTATGAATACGCTTACTTGACAGTAAAGGGAATTCCTATAGTGGTCTATAAAAGGCTAGATCAGTTACCGTATAGAAACATCGATATATATTACATTGATCACTGCATTACCGCAATGTGGGTTAATATCTGAATAGCCATTGTGCAGAAACATAATACCGGCTTTGCCGACTAGTAACAATGCTTCAAATTAAAGCATATCATCATTTAAATACTGATACGAAGACTTTTAACATGTGGTTTGTGTTTCAATCAGTTGACACCAGAGTTCGCATGAGCGTTTACCATTCAGTAGGAAAGTGTTGAGCAAAGTTACTCGGGGAGTGGATGCCCATCACTTTCATCCAGATATTGAAAAATAGAATCTTAATAAATCATAATTGTTTCCAGCAAATATGATATAATGCATATTTTTACACCAAAGAACGACAACTTGAAGATGATTTATTGCCGAAATATCTGTAATGGCGCCTCCAAACCTTGAAGTAATCCGTATGTTATATACATTCCACATGGTACCACTGCCACCTGGACCACTTCCGTCCGTCCCATTTTCCAAAATCACTCCCACAAAAATATCCAGCAACCGAGTGGAAAGATGTTACGCATCAAAAACAAAACAAAAAAACACTTCCTCAATTCCACAAACACAACTCACCTCATTTCATCAAATAGATATCATCCATCTTTTCAATCACAACACAGCACTCCATCGCATCCATTTCTTCCGCCAACACATCACCCCAACACTATCAACACAAAACAACTCATTTCACTTAAATCGCTACCATCCATCTTCTCAATAACAATAAAATTACTTCTAGAACACAAAAACAGCATCCCCAAAACTATACAACAAAAATCTTCGCCAAGAGGTCACCCCTACTCAATTCCTCCAATTCCACACTTCAACACTTCCACCTTCAATACAACTCCCGTCTCCAAATCCATACCCTCTCCTGGCTCAAGAGATGGTGTGGCCATCTATAAGGGTCTCTTAGCAAGCTGAGGCGCCTCAGCCACCAGTGCTATGGCTGGACAGGCCTGCCTTAAATGATTCAACGCAGCTGCCAAGAACTCAAAGTGGAAGAGAAGATCACAATTTGAATGCGAGGAGAATGGGAGCGTTACCATCAAAGAAACAGAAATCAAAAGCGTTGGTCTCACGCAGACTTCAGGAGCTATTATATAACGAGCAGGCTTTTCATACAAACCTCAAAGCACGGTATCTTCAATTCATTAATTAGTGATGCTCGTCAAAGGGAATGTTTCGCAGAATATGTAAGAGTCATGTCAAAGAGAAGATACTGTTTCACCAAAGTTTATTAATAAAATATGAGCAGCCTACAAGAGATGACACGCTGACATGTGCTTGAAAAATATACTCATGTTCATAGCAAAGTAGAAGTTACTCCCTCGGAGCTACAGCCCGGGGTAATCCTTGGCCACCTTCACAATACACGTCAAAACTTTTCCTTTCTTTATCTCCTCCCACCATCCTTTAATCTTCATCTTCGTAAAGTCCTCTTCTATGTCCTTGACCTATCCTTGTCTGGGTCTTCCTCTCTTCCTTGTTCCATACATTCTTCCATGCATTCATCTATCTTTGCCATTTTTAGCCTATTCTCACTTATGAAAAAAAAACAGGCTTGTAAGATCACGTCCTTTTGTCCGTGTGTGTGTGTGTGTGTGCGCGTCCGTGTGTGTGTGTGTGTGTCTGTCCCCTAATAACTTCTCAACGGCTGGAGCGATTTCAATGCAAATCGGTCGGTCATAGTACTATTTTGGGCGATCCCGACCGTGCCCTTCAATTTTATTACGTCTTACCAATCCAATATGGCGGCTGTGGCGAAATATTTCACCAGCAGTCTATACCTCCGAAACTATTACCTATATCAGTTTGAAAGTTTGTACAGTTGTAAAGAGCACTACTAGAAAAATGATGAAGATCAGATCGGTAGATAGGGTTACAAACGACGAGGTATTAAGACTAGTGGGAGAGGAGAGATGTTTCTAGCGACTGCTAATAAAGAAAAGAGTTAGGTTGGTAGGACACATACTAAGACACCCAGGAATAGCAAGCTTAGATATGGAAGGAAGGGTCGAGGACAAGAACTGTAGGGGTAGGCCAAGGTTAGAATATGTTAAACAGATTGCCTCGGACGTAGGGTGTGGTAGCTATGTAGAGATGAAACGATTAACTCAGAACAAGGAGGCATGGAGTGCTGCATCAAACCAGTCAAAAGACTGAAGACTCAAACAACAACAACAACAACAACTAGAAGTCCAATTATGTGACTTTCAAAAACCTGTTAACCACAAAACGAACATGGCGGCCAAGCGAAGTTGAAACTTATAAATAGAATTTTTTCGCGAGTTAACCATCCGAACGCAGTAAATCTTGGTACCGAAAATGCTTATACACATTGCAATGTACTGACATCTAATTTAGTTCAATTGTTTACGTAACCTCAAGATGGCGGCTGTGCAAAATTTTAAAATTAAGTTCTTATTTCTTGTGTCCTTATCATGCGAACGAAGTCAACGTTTGAATAATGAACCTACGTAATAATCGTCATCTAACAGTACATAACTCTATTTTCCGTCATATATAAAAATCCAACATGGCGACCATACGAAATATTTAGACGGTTCTCAATGTCTATTAATCTATGATAGCAATCAAACTGAAATTTTGTATGTTGATAGACGCAATTAACATAAGTAGGATATATGCACTGCCATGTTCGTCTTCAGATTCACTTGTCCGAGGCATGTATTGTGTTGGTTTCGTAACAATGCTTTCTTTACAGGGTAGGGTTGTTAGCCCTATGCCCAACCCCCAACCTGGAGGACCAGGGAACCTTCTGTCAGGATAACCATACCTTAGCTGAGATAGTCTCTTTTTAAGGCACTCGCCCTCATAAGGGTAGGATTTGATGGGTTTCATAAGTACGCTAGCCTAGCAACTAGAGCAGTTCTCAGTACTTAATAACAGAGGCACCTACTCAGCATAAGTGCTTCCACTGAGATTCATTAACCATCCATTGACCATCCTCATTTTCCGGGCTTGGGACTGGCATCGAGTTGAGCTGGATTGCTCCCCCAATGGCGTGATTACACACACTAATATAGTCATCACATAAAGCACGTTCAACACACCCAACTACACGGGGATGATGATCTAGATGCCTCAATCCCTTAAAATAAATTAACAAATAAACAAACTCCCAGACTTTGGGATGGTATTTTATGTCATTCGTTTGAGATAATTCTACAATCCTCTAACTCCCCACCCCCAGGGGCTCTAGTGGGACGTGGTTTGGTGACCACGGGACCCCAGCTGAGTCCGGCATTGCTTCCACTTACTTGTGCCGGGCTCCTCTGCGTCTTCTCTCCTGTCCACCTCTCTTGGTCAACTTTCTCTTCCAACCCCGACGGTATTAGGGTATCCGAGGCCTAGGGAGTCTCTTCCTTCCCACCTTAATTGGTCGTTATCTCTCATTTCCTGATACCCTCCTTCTGCGAAGGGACAGTCTTCTTTTCTTTTCATGTTGTCTCCTGCCTTCTGCTCAAGGCCCTCAAGGAGGCAGGGTGTATGTAGCTCCACGACTTCTGGTGCACCCTGGATAGTGCTACACCCATAAGATCTCAGCTGGTGAATTAGAGAGTTGACGATCCCGGAGAATTCATGAGCTGGGTCTGTTTCTTCCCCATATTCCACTGATTTTAGGGCGGGCCCTCTCCTCTTTCCCCTCTCCTACCTGCCTTTCATGGCGCTCCTTCCTTTCAAGTCCCTCAATCCTCATTCTTCGAGGGTTGAGGGCATTTCTTTTCTTCCTGTCCTTTATTTGTTTACCATTTCTTCTTCTAGTATGTAAGTTTGTAGTTAGTATTAGTTATAGTTTTCATTCTCATCTCATCTTTCGCTATCGCCCAAACCATTAGGAACCGATAACCTAGATATTAGGCCCCTTAAAACAACAATTATCATCATCGTCATCTAACTGCCAAGTGCCAGATCCGTTCCTAACTTAAGGCCACGACCCAATCATGAGTGAAATACAAACACACACGCTCAACTACAGACACCACAGGTACAAAGGTTGTCATACAAATTCTACGCATACGGGACTAAACGACCACGATGTCCAAATCCAAACCCCTTAAATGAAATGACAACTCATGTTCATTCATGTTTATTCATTTCAGCTAGCCGCTTCGGTGGCGTAGCTGGTAGCATGGTGAGTTTCTATGCCCAAGATCGCGGGTTCAAACCCGGCCGAAGTCGTCGGATTTTTAAGAGCGTTAAAAATCTTTCAGTATGCCTTCCTTCGGAGGGGAAGTCAAGTCGGCGGTCCCATGTCATGTATCTATGGCATGTTAAAGAACCTCCCACTAATTACACCTGTGTGAAGCTAAATTATATAGGTTAAGAATGTAAACAAAGCTCTTATGTTCCTACGTTCGTCGCCAGGAGCCGACTGTGGTGGCGTCTAGTAGCTTGCTATTCCTGGGTGTCTAAGTATGTGTCCTACAACCCATCTCTTCTCTTCATTAGCAGTCGCCAGAAACCCAGCACCTAAATCTCTATTAGATATCAACATCCTTTTTTATAGAAATGCTTTCCTTGCCAGAGCCAATCGACTATTTATATCCTCTTTGCTCCGTCCATCACTGCTTGTTTTACTTCATAAGTAACGGAAGTCTCCTACTTCCTTTAGCTTTTCACCTGCCAATTTGATGTCCATAGAGATTTCTGATTTATTTCGGCTGCATTCCAATATTTTTGTTTTACATTTATTGATTTTCATCATGAATTCTTTCCTCAAGACGGGGTCCATACCATTCAAAAACTCATTCAAATCCTCTGGCGTGTCGGCCAAGATGACGATGTCTTCAGCAAATCTCAGAGTTGAAATTATTTCTCCTTGAATCTTCACTCCCACTTTAAATATCTCTCCAATTTCCTTCATTGCTTGTTTTTTTTTTAATTTTATTTATTTATTTATTTATTTATTTATTTATTTCTTCTTCTTCTTCCTTCGTTACGGCCAACTAAGGACCACGTCATGTCAACTGTTTTTTCTGCATTTTAATGTTAGCCCAGTACTCCTTCATTCGCAATCGATGTTGCACCTTTCTCTCTGTCGTCCACGCCTTCCCGGTTTTTAGCTTCGGCTTAAGTTGAAAACTCCGATGTTTCTGAAGTTTCTCCCTAAGTGGGCCACGCTCTTGGATATCTTCACGAGTAATCCCAGTCTCCAACAGATCTTTCTCTACTTCATTGAACCAGGCCCCCTTTGTCTTTTTCTCACGGAGAAAAGCAAAAATTCTGTTGGATAGCCGTGTTGATTTCATTCGGAACTCGCCGTGTTCTTTGACTGGACCCAGGATTTTCCTCAATATCTTCCTTTCCTTGGTCTCCAGTTTTTCCATTATGCCTTTTCTATTCATGGAGAGACATTCCGCTGCATACAAAGCTTCTGGCCGGATGACCGTGCAGTAGTGCTTCAGTTTTGCATTCAGGGATATAGATCTTTTGTTGTACACATTCTTAGATGGTAAGCCATTTCAATTTTATTCAAGCGTGACACAAAAGCCTTGTTTTCGGACATTGTATGGTCTATCCATTCCCCAAGATACTTAAATTTCACAACCCGCTTGATTTTCCCATGATTCACTTCAATATGTTTTGGAGCCGTTTTGATGTTAGTAATAAATTCTGTTTTCTCGAAAGAGATCAGGAGGCCCGCCTTTGCAGCTTGTGTTTGAAGCTGGTTGATCTGTTTCCTGGCCGTATCCAACGAATCTGCAAAAACCGCAAGGTCATCTGCAAAGGCTAGACAGTCAATTGATAGGTTCTTATTCTTGTGACCAAGTCTGATTCCATTTTCGACTCCTTCATCACTCATTGTTTTGCGCCACTCACGGATAACTTTCTCAAGAACGCAGTTGAATAGTAGAGGCGAGAGACCACCTCTCTCTCGAACTCCTGTCCTTATCTCGAAGGCATTGGAAATCTCGCCCCTAAACTTAACTTTTGAAGTGGTGTTGGTGAGAGTCTGTTGGATGATCGCTCTGGTTTTGTTGTCTAGGCAGAACTCCTTTAGAATCTTAAGTAGGGTAGTCCGATCAATGGAGTCATAAGCTTTCTTAAAATCAATGAAAGTTACTACACATTTCTTGCTCCTTAGTTTCAGATATGAAAGGATAGATTTGAGATTCATGATTTGCTCCACACATGACCGTCCCTTCCTAAAACCTCCTTGATAATCACCCAGTTCTGTATCTAGCTGTTCTTCAGCCCTAGTTTGAAGAGCTTTTGAGAGGATTTTGTAAGTTATCAGTAGGAGGGAGATGCCTCGATAGTTGTTAATATCTGCTTTATCGCCTTTCTTATGAAGGGGCTGGATTAAAGCAGAAGTCCAATCACTTGGAAGTCTTTCGGTATCCCAAATTTCATGTATGATGTCCGTTAATTTATCCACCGTATTGTCACTAGCAAACTTCCACAGTTCAGCGATTATAGAGTCTTCACCTGGAGCTTTATGGTTCTTTAGAGATCGGATAATCTATTTGACTTCCTCTTTCGTGGGTGAAGAGGAATCTGGGTGGACTTGCACATGGTCATTAAATGTGAATATGGAACTTGGAGTCTCACAGTTAAGAAGGGACTCAAAATATTTTGCAAGCACCTGACAATTATCTTTGTCGCTATAAACTAGTTTTCCATTGCAATCCCTGAACTGACGACATGGAGGGCTATATTTCTTCAAGTTGCTTTTAAATGTTCTATAGAAGTTGCGCATATTCTTCTTCTGGAAATCCTGTTCGATTTGATCCATCTGGTTTTTATGAAAGGCACGTTTAGCATTGCGGATGGTTTTTGCTGCACTCGTTCTCTCATTCAAGAAGTCTGTCCAGTTGACTTGATTTTGTTGCGAATTCCATTTCTGCCAGGCATGCTGTCTCTTCCTTATTACTGCGTCACATTCACTGTTCCACCATGCATGCTTCCTCGTTTTAGTTAGTAGGACGGTCTCTTTTGCTGTCTCAACCAGCGCCTCTCGCAGTTGTTCCCAGTTCTCTGCATCCACAGTTTGTAGTTTTCGTGTAAACTCATTACCGGACGCCAGTTTTTCAACATCATATCTTTCAGTCTTTTTGGCTCGGAACCTCCGTGTGTTTCTCGGGAGGAGTTTGATTTTAATTTTAGATAGATAATGATCCGAGTCCAGTTTTGCATTTCGTAGAACTTTCACATTCTGAATTTCTCTTTGAGCTTTCCGTGCAATTGCGACGTGATCAATCTAGAATTCGCCAAGACTGGGATTTGGGGATTTCCAGGTCTTTTGTTTCCTGGGCAGATGTTTGAAAGCAGTGGATTTCATTACCAGGTTGAAGGCCCTACATAGCTCTATTAGCCGTTCTCCATTACGATTCGTTCTGTGATGAGCGGAGTAATTTCCAACAATGTTTCGAAATTTTCTTTCTTTGCCTACCTGGGCATTGAAATCCCCAAGTAAAATGATATTATGTTTGTCTGGAATCTTCGATAAAATGTCTTCAAGTTCTTCCCAGAATCGATCAGTTCCTTCCGGGTCTTTCTTGTTCGCTACGTTGATCGGGGCATGAACGTTCACAATAGTATACATTTTATTTGTACTTCGAAATGAAAGGGTCGAGATTCGACTGCTTACAGAAGTGAAATTTGTGATGGAGTCTAGAATCTTCTTGTTGACTACAAATCCAGTACCGAGTTGGGGAACCGTTTCTATAACACGTTTACCTGGCTTACCCTTGAAGATTCTGTAGCCTTCTGATTCAAAGGCATGCTCATCAGTAAATCGTGTTTCCTGAACTGCCGCAATTTGGATCTGATGTTCAATTAGAGCATCCGTGAGTTGTTTTAATTTTCCAACCTTCCGCAGAGAATTTGTGTTAAAGGTAGCAAAGAAATTCTTGACTCTATGATTGATCTTTCGTGGAGTCTCCGATACCTCCAAGCATTTCGGTGCAAGCTCCCCTGATTCCGAAGGCTGGCATGCGTCACACGAAGCGACGGTGGATTGGTTACCACCTGGGGTAGTAGCATTTGCTGAACTTTCCTCCGTGCTTTTAACAGTTGAAAGACTGTTGACTTAGGCCAGTGATGTTTCACACTGACAAGGATACTGCCAAGGTTGTGAGCCTTGGAGCCCCCAGCACTGATCGGCTCACCGACCCAGTTTCCCGCTAGGATTGGTTATCCAACCTTCCACTGGGTTGCTCGGTTTAACAGGGGCACCTCTTGTAGGTTATGTGCTGGAGTTGGAGTGAAAGAGGCTAGTTGGATTCTCTTGCTGAATCCAATATATTAATGTTGCAGATGGCTAGCAACGACGCATTTCACTCCCATTTGCTCAGAGACACAAGGTCTCCTCTCAGGTTGATTCCTGGGACCTATTTATTTATTTATTTATTTATTTATTTATTTATTTATTTTGTATCTTCAGTAGTGGCGAAGTTAGGGCTCACCCTCTCTTACATTTAACCACGCAATATGGTACCAGTTCATATGAGACAATTTTGGAAACAAAAGATACTTATGATGATAATTTAGGAGTACATTAATTATGCTAATACTAATATTAATGAAAAAGGCACAAGAATAATGATAATAATAATTATTATTATATCAATAAATTATTATTAATAATAACAGTGATAATAATAATAATCACAATGTCACAGACCTTTCTATAATATCCTAGATATAATCCTAGCTCAGTCATACGTCCTATCATCCATCACCATTCACACAGGGGCAATCAGCAGTATTCAACAGGTAATCTTGGCATGCAGCCTTACATGTTCGACCCTGACTATCATGTGTCAGAAAACTGTATCATAATGAGGCTCATTATAACACTATTTTTCATTATGAAACAGTTTCTCCCACCAATCAGAGCTCAAGAAACAGTTGTGTGACCAATTAGATAAGGATACCTTCGCGCATGCGCTCAATATTCAACATGTCTATATAAATTACCGAAAGTACACCGTCCATATGTTCGCGTAAATAAACTGGTGAATATGTGACAAGAAATAGCACTGTACCTTAATATCCCCAAATCCAATTTCTACACAGCGCGTTGTTTTGAAACGACTTCGGTGACAGTTTTACTGAATACAGGTGCAGAATCTGAACATATGGCATTGAAGCACACAGAGCGCATGCATCGGTTGGCCAGAGAGCTTGGAAAACAGAGATATACTACCCCGCGCAGCACCCGATCACAACATTCTAGTAACTGAACAGATATTTATGAATATTTATGTTGAAACTTATAAAAAGTTATAATTATCGTCGAACATAAACAGTCGTATGCAACTCGCCTATAATGGTAATTAAGACACTCGTATGGAAATTATAAAACTCTCATACGCTCGTCTTATAAACATACTCGTGTCTTAATTATAGCCATTATAGGCTACCGATGTCTCAGTCTCACTCATGGCTGTTATTATATGGAAGCTACTGAGGTATGGGTGGTGCTTAGTAATGGCATTCAGGGCACAGTCAGTGCCTGTGGATGCTGTGAAAGGTTCTACTCATAGGGTTAGGACTACTGTTCTGACTCAGTGAGGAAAGCAATGGCAAACTACCTCACTCCTCTTCTTGCCTAGAACGCCTCAATATAGCGCTGCCTTGGGTTTTTGTGGGTATCTACTCACATAACGTAACGGCGGTGCTTTTTGAGGATCCAACCAGCCTTCGGGCTGACTACCTAACAGACAGACAGGCTCGTTGCATAATGTACTATTATTGTTACATAATTTCTGATATTGGCAGGAGTTGAATTCCATAGTCGAGACCCAGCTACTGCAAAAGAGCGGTTGAACATGGATGAGTGGTTGATGGGGATGAAGAGGGAAATGTAAAGATTGAAAAGTATGGGTGATAAGTTGTATATACAGTGTACGGAAACGTGTTAAATTTCAGCGTGGATTAAATAGGACATTCGTTATCTACAAGGTCCTATTAAGGGAATATGTGCGTGAATTTTCCCAGTGAATACGTTACAGCTCTGTTTGGTTTATTTTGGAACGTAACGCTACTGGAGGACAGAGCACTGCTGTAATGAAACTACCCTCAATTATGAATGTTACACGAGAGAGAAAGTTCGTGGAAACCCTGGTGTAAGCGGGCAGTGAGCCAAGAGCTGTCCCTCTCCGTGCGCATGAATAGCTCAGTGGAGCTCAATGAATTCTCTGTCATGAATGGCACGGGGCTGCCCATTCACTCATCCCGTTCATTGGGTCACTGGGCTTCTCTGGTTACTCACAAACTGGACGTGATACACGCCTGGGGTCAGACTGCCCACAACGCCGTTACTCACACCACTAAATAAAAACTCACTCATTCACTCAGAAGGCTTCTATGGGTTCAGCCCTGCGCGGATAAACAAAACGTTATCCGTATCCGCCCCACATCCACATGGGCTGGTATCCGCATCCGCCCCGCATCCGCAGGTCTGTTATCCGAATCAGACCCGCATCAGCACGACTGTTTTCCGCATCCGCAAGATTGTTATCCAAATCTACTAGCATTATAATAATATTGGGCGGCTTCGGGGATGTGTTTGGTAGCATTCTGAGCTTCTTTGCCCAAGGACGCGGGTTCAAACCCGGCGGAAGTCATCGGATTATTTAAGAGCGTTAATAAGCAGATGACCTCGTAGTTTCGTCCCTTAAACAAGACAACAACAATAACTAACTAACAAATAATGACTATTTCAATTATTTTAACTATTACTGCAACTAAATTACTCTCACCCATACTTTTAGACATCGATTTAATATCCTAAGTGCAATGGATCTGATGATGATCGCTTGACGATCGAAACTGTTCATCGAAGAGTATTTATTAATCTCATGTACATTTTTTTTTTCAGGATTAGAAAATAACCTTTCACAATTGGGTACAATCGTTTCGACTAACTGAAAAACATTAAATTTCTTGGCCTCAGGAAGTCATGGAGTAACTATTTGTATTACACCAGTTTCGGCCACAATGCGGCCCTCTTCAGTAACTGTTTTATAAAATTAAAACTAGTTGAATTACGAACAAAATTGATAAATAATTACCTTCCCTTTCCTTGATAATAATTTTTTACTTGAAGTATTATTATAAAAAACAACAGATCTGTAAAAATATGTGCTTTAAAATTGATGATAATATCGTATGGTCGCGGGTGCCGGGTGCAAGCTTTGTTATTTGACACCCAAAGGGTAGCTTGCATGTCGAAAGAACATTTCTGACATTCAATTAGTACCTTCTATGTCCAAGTGCGCTGGATCATCTCTGGCGTGATTGGTAGCTACAGCAGCGGTGATGCGGAGTCTTAAATGTAGCAGATCTCTGGCCGGTTCACTGAATACAATGTTTCTTACGTATCCCCATAAAAAACAGTCTGGGGGTGTCAAGTTGGGGCTTCTAGGAGGCCATTTATCTATGCCATTGATTACTCATTCCTTCTTTCTTTCTTTCTTTCTTTCTTTCTTTCATTCTTGACGAACCTTGATAAAGGGCCAAGTAGTTGTCTTGACACGTCGGTTTTTAAAGTGACACTCTACCTAATACCGGGTCATCATTTTATTTCCCGCATGTACGTGCCACTAGGCCGGTCAAGGTGGCCTTGGCGTTCTCCCTGCAATGAACACGTGCGCTGCGATCGGCAATGTTGCAATAATCTGTCAGTATCTCCGGCGTATTCAAGCTTGTGAAGTGCTAGTTGGCTGCTGTACTCAGTTCATGTGGATATGTAGACCCTGAAATTTTATTTTTTAGTGACGAGGCTTGGTTTTACTTAAGTGGTTATGTGAACAGCCAAAACAATCGCTACTGGAGCGCTGAAAATCCACATCGGTTGCATGTCCGGCCGCTTCATGTTGTGAAAGTTGGAGTGTGGTGTGCGATAACTTCTCGCAGAATTATAGGACCTATATTTTTCCACGAAACAATTAATTCTAACCGTTACATTGACCTAATCATAAGGCCGTTCTTTCATGAACTCACGGACGAAGAAAAGAACAATGGTTACTTCATGCAAGATAATGCAACGGCGCACAAAGCTAATCACTCCTTGGCAGTAATACGGGAAGTTTTCAATGACCGTATAGTTAATTGTGATTATTACCTCTGGGGAATGCGGAAAGGAAAGGTATATGCAAACAATCCTCACACAAGTGAGGAGTTAAAAGAAAATATTCGCCAAGTTATAACGAACGTCACCCAGGAAGAAATTCGCCGTGTGTCTAGAAACTTGTTTACGAGGTGCCAGGCATGCTTGCGAGCTGACGGACAACACTTTGAACATTTCTTGTAAAACCAGGTAAGTTTGTAGATAATTATTTTCACTAGAAATTGCTATTAAATGACTGTATGTTGACGCGAAGTAGTGGGGAGAAGCCGCGCACTTTTTACCGGCCAGCGAGCGGGTGTCAGCGCGAGAGCTTGCCGCGCCGTGATCGGTATCGGATGCGAGACTTAAATTGATGACCCTGTACCTCAAAGCAGCAGTAGCTCCTATTGACTTACTTGCCTTAGAAAGACAGGAGATGTGGCGTACCCAAGGAGAGCTGGGAAGGAAACAGGCAAAGGAGCTGGCGCTTCGCCGAAAGATGAGGCAATGGCAACATAGATGTGAAAATGAGCCTCGGGGAAAATGGACGAAGAAGCTGATACCATCATTGGCTGACTGGGTCAAACAGATTCACGGTGAAATTAACTATTACCTGACGCAGTTCTTGACAGGTCACGGATACTTTCGCCAATTCCTCTACAGACTAGAGCGAGCGAGTAGTCCAGCGTGCATATACTGCAGTGAAATTGATGATGCACTCCATACCAGCTTTACGTGTGACCATTGGCTGCCACAAAGAAGATGTTTGGAGACAGTGCAGGGAGAGCTCACGCCAGACAACATAGTCCATGTCAAGCTACAAAACCAGGAATCCTGGGATCAGGTGGCAGTGTACGTGGAGAGTACTTTGCGCCTAAAGAAGCGGGATCTAGACGCTTATGACCAATAGTAAAGAAGAACTGAAGGAAGGAGGAGCATAAGATGCTTCATAAACGACGCCGTCCTGAAGAGTGCGGACACTTTTCAAGCGTCTGGAAGCAGATTTTCCACAATCCCTAGTAAAAAACAACAACAAAGAAACAAACAAACAGAGCTGTTATGTAGTCTGGCTTATGCTGATGAGCTGGAGATAATAGTGGACTCCGTCAAAAGCTTAAAATCCAACCAACACGTTAGAACTTGAGAACAGAAATGTAGGGAATATGGTATGAAAATCAGCATTTCAAACCGAAGATTAGGTCGGTAGGGAAGAAACACAAGAAAATAAAATGCCAGACAGGAGGAACTAAATTGGAGCAGGTAGAGGATGATGTTAAATACTTAGGCTGTGAATTTTCTCAGGATGGTCGGCTAGTATGGGGAAAGAAATAGAGTCGAGGTGTAGAAAAGCTAATGCAATGAGTTTTTAGTTGCGATCTACAGTCATCATCATCATCTTCATTTCCCCTTTTCCAGCTGACAACGGGTGGGGGGCAAATATGGCTCCTTTCCACTTTGTTCTGTCGTTCCACCATTCCTCTTCCGACACGGTGTTCCAATCCAGGTTCCGTTTTCTAATGCTATACTTCACAGAGTCCATCCAACGCATTCTTGGTCTTCCTCGTCCTCTCTTCCCTGTCATCCGTCGTTCCAGTGCTCGTCTTGGTAGCCTTACTTCTTTCATCCGTTTGACATGTCCAAATCATCTCAATCTGTTTTGCTCCGGTTTGTCATTTAGTTTCTTTCCCTATATCTTCATTTCTCACTCTGTCTCTCCTCGTTTTCTGGACTATGCTTCTCAGGAATCTCATCTCAACTGCCTGTATTCTGCTCTCATCCCTCTTAGCATGGCTTCCTATAAGCAGGCCTAGTCCATAGCGGAGTGGCAACGCCGCACTCTCGTCTATGTGTGGCGAAAAGTAAGCATGGGGATGAATGGTGCTTAACGTGCTAGTCCACATAAAATTGGATATATTCTTTTATCGCTCGCAGTTCTTTCAATTGTGTTTAAGGTAGACCCGAGAGCGAAGGCTAATCATCTGGGAAACGTAAGTACAGCTTCTAAAACAACGTCGTTATTCTATAATATTAAATTATAGTAAGCTCTCGAATTCTATCGCACGTGGTTGCTCTTCTGTACTGTTCCGAAGCTTCATGCATTTTGATTTTTAAGCTTCATACACTTGTTAAAATTTAAATGTGTTGAAACAACAATCTTACGTTCATACCAGCAGAGTCTTTATTCTCGTCAATAATCAGTAGGTCTACTTTCGATCGACCATGACCTACGATGGCTATTTTTCTCATGTCTGCGTTGGCATTTAAGCAATGTACCGGTATCACTGATATGGGCGTACTAATTAGTTACTAAAACAGAGATAACGATTTATTGCATGAGGAAGTCACCTTCGTCTATTTCTGTTTCATATGATGTCAGAATAAGAATGCCTGCTGGAAATGACAGACATGAATGACGGAGATCAGTCTACCGAACTACTTACGGTACTGTAATTATTTTATTAGCAGAGGCAAGAGATGTCTCAGAAGTCTAATGGTGCTTTATCATTATTATTATTATTATTATTATTATTTCCAACCCATATTATTGCTGTTTCCACGGGGTTGGTGTTGAACTAACAATAAGTTTTTTTGAATGTGGCGAATGGTTTTTACGGCCGGGTGCCCTTCCTGATGCCGGCCTCACTAGATTAGTTAATGAGAGATACAATTACTGAAACTGGGAAAAGAATTGGATGGAAGCGTCAGTGGTCGGCATTTGCCTGGAGCTAAAAATTTGAAGCCACGGAAAACAATTTCAAGAACGGTTGACGATGGGATTCGAACCCACTGCTCTTCCGATCCCAGGGATAGTCAGGTCCCAGGGCCTTGCGGCTCTATGTGAGTAGTTACCCCGGTCGATAGGCCTATAATTATTATTATCATTATTATTATTTTGTTATTGAAATAACAAGCAATTTAATTGCGATTATGCAGTCGCTGATATCAGAGAGATATGAACAATGTCTTCTTATCATTCAGTGACAAACAGAAGGATGTTTTTTGCTTACTAAGTGAGAAGATAGTGTTTTCTGACACAGTAATGCGTTACGTCATTGAAGATACGTGTATCTGTGGCAGAGAAAATGCTGATACTGTTAAGCAAATCATTGCAATTGCATCGAACATTCTTCTGAACAATTAGTCCAAATTGATGACAGACGCATCGAGAAGGCCTACTTCAAGTGAAAGTAAGAAAAGAAAATTGTGAACACTTATGTGAAGTATTTATTTGATTCTTGACGACTTGTTTTAGTATAAGTTAAATGTATGTGAAGTAATTTTATCAATTTTATAGTTTCTTTTACTAATTATTAAATAACTTACATCAGAATCTACAGTAAATCTACAGTATACGCACCTTCCCCCGTCCATACATATTAGTGAACTTCTTTCCAATAACCCGATTTCAAATGAATATATTGACAGACAGCAATGCCTTCTCTGCCTAGCGTACGGCCGGACCCAGACGTATGACGTCAGAGAAGCGGTGTTGCAATTCGGTGTGGCCAAGGCCTTCTTAAAGGAAGCCATGCTCTTAGTCATTGCCCAAGTTTCTGCTGCATTTGTCATTATAGGGTCATAATAATTATGCTTTGTACATAACTTCTTTAGCCTTAATTAATATATCCTTGTTCCTTACTAGTCCCCGTACCTGTTGGTAGAAAGCACTCCCGAGTTGTATTCTTCTGCTAATTTCCAAATCAAGTCTTCCATCTTCAGTCAGTTCACTTCCCAAGTATTTGAAGTGTTTCACCACTTCCAATTCCTTATCTCCTACTTTGATTACTCCTTTTCCTTCTTTCTTATCTCTACTTATCACCACTGTATTACTCTTCTCCACATTTATCTTCAATGATCATTGCTCAATCTTTTCATTTATTACGTCTAACTGTTCTTGTACCTCCATCTCATCCTCGCCCCAGATCACAACGTCGTCTGCAAACAACATTACCAGCATCTTTGCCCTACTCTAGTCTTTCATTGCTGCCTTCAAGACGTCATCCATCACCAATAAGAACAATAAGGGTGACAACACACTTCCTTGCTTTAGTCTAATGTTAATTTTAATCCATTCCGATGTCCCGACTCTAGTCTTCACACTACTGTAGCAATCCATGCACATTCCATTTATCATGTCTCTCAGTTCCTTGCCTCTCCCTCTACATGTCAAGCTTTCCCAAACTTTTGTTCTAGGGATGCTATCATAGGCCTTTTCTAGAGCAATAAAAGTCATTACCATATCCTTCCCTTATTCCCAACTCTTTTCAATGTTCCCTCTCACAATTAAAATGGTTTCCACTGTTGATCTGCCGCCTCTAAATCCAAACTGCTCCTCCTCTATTTGGCTTTCTACCTTTAAGTCTTTTTCCTAGGATTCTTTCCATTACTTTGGCAAAATGCGAGATGATGGCGATTCCTCGGTAGTTACATCATGCCTTCCTGTCTCCTTTCTTGAATATTAGCAATATTATTCCCTTTTTCCAGTCTTCAGGAACTTTCTTCGCTCTCCACACACACCTGAGAAGCCTGTATATCCACTGCAGTCCCACTGGTCCTACCGCCTTGATAATTTCTATTGCCACTTCTTCTATTTTTCCTCCACCGTTTTGCGTAACTTCTCCGCATGCCTGCCGTCTCACCTTCATTGCTCGCTGAAATATTCTTTCCATCTGACCTTTATCTCTTCTGGTTTACAGTATTCTGCAAGAAAGAAGTTAGCGTAGCCACTAAACTGTCCCTACATTGCTCAGTATTTAGACCGACCTTGCTAATAATAATAATAATAATAATAATAATAATAATAATAATAATAATAATAATAATAATAATAATAATCCTTGGTCCAATCCAAGAAAATGGTGAGTTCAGAAGACGACACAATCATGAACTCTACTCTCATGTAGAAAAGATCACGGACACCATTCGTAAGAGAAGGATAGTTTTCTATGGCGACATTGCTCGTATGAGTTCTACAAGGTTGAGCGATAAGATCTTCAGTTTTCTTCTTAACAAGTAAACCAAGGCGGCGTGGTTAACCGAAGTAGAAAGAAACTTGCGTGAAGTGGGAATAACCCTGGAGGATAACCAGAAACGTGTTCCACTAAAGTCGAAACTCCAAGAACATCAAGGATTCCAAGAAAAGCCAAAACTAAAAACTAGCAAGACATGGACTGAAGCGAGGAAGGAACACGGGAATACTGGGCGAACGTTAAGGCTCTGGCGCTAAGTCATGGACAAGGGCAGTTGAAATAGCGTGGTCCGTAGATGGCCGAAACGACAGCAATAATAATAATAATAATAATAAAAATAATATGACACCGTTGACAGGGATACATTAATAAAAGTTCTAAAAGAATTTGGAATAGATGACAAGACAACTAATAAAATACAACAAACATTAACAAACACTCGGTCACAACTTAAATTCCTTGGGAACCATTTGAAATCAAGACGGGTGTGAGGCAAGGGGATGGTTTATCCCCAGTACTTTTCAATTGCGTCTTGGAGAAGGTAATAAGAGAATGGCGAAAAGAAATGGGTCGGCAAAATATTCCTAATGGAATCAAGATAGGACACAAAAAGGCTGGATTTAAATTTGAATGTCTTGCATTTGCAGACGACATAGTGTTTTTCGCTGAGAATCTCGAGACTGCCACTAAACAGATAGAGGTTTTACAAGAAACAGCGGAAAAGGCAGGACAGTAAATATCCTTTGAGAAAACTGAATACATGAACATAGATCCCAAAGAACCAACATGGATAATGAAAACCAAATATGGTGACATGAAAAGAGTCCACAAATTCAAGTATCTAGGGGCGATTCGACTCCTAACAACGATGAGAAGTCAGCTATTGAAGAGAGAGCGCAGAACATGGAGATTGCATTCAGATTACGTCAGGAAACTTATAAGTCCAAATCCCTCTCCTATGAAGCCAAACTCAGACACTATAATACCGTGGTGAAACCTGAATGCCTTTATGCAGCGGAGACAATTGCCAGAAAGGGAATCACAGAAATAGAAAAGAATAAACTTTAATTTCTGAGGAAAATTCTGGGACCCAAGAAAACAGCAACAAATGAGTTTACCTTCCGTTTGAGATCAAATCAAGAGCTATATAAAAATGCGAGAACATTTCAACATCTATGAGGAAAAGACGAATAACTTTCTATGGACACTTGAGAAGAATGGGACCGGAACGCCTAGCAAATAAAATCCTCATCTTTCAGGAAAAGAGAAAGACTCAAGTACCATGGTTGAAAGAAGTTTATTAGGATCTTAAAAAATATGACATTGAGGAGGGAGATATTGGCAACAGAAAAGTGTTCAGAAGGAAAATTGCGGAGGTGACAGATCTGTCCGTAGAGAAACCCAAGAGAACTGGAAGGGTGTTCTCGGTCGAGGAACGAGCAAGAGTGAGCCAACGAATGAAAGAGTATTGGCGTAACAGGAAAGAACATCAACAGTCAAGGCAGTTGTGTAATCGTAACCCATAGGAGGTTGAAACGATCCTAAATAAATAAATAAATAATAATAATAATAACGTACGGCCTCTCGTGCCGGGTGCCAGCTTTGTTATTTGCACCCAGCGGGCCGCTTGTATGTCGAATCTTGTTGTTCCTTGGAGCGCTATGAGGGTCAATGAGGCTAGATATCTATGCTCCTTGACTCTATAGCACTTTCTAGTTGAGAAAGGAGGAACTCTCGTATTGGCGGAAAATTCCGAGATTAATTTTGCCATTATGAGCACGGCCTACTGAATTCAAATGGGCCTTTAACATGCCAACAACGTACGACATGCGGGTCGTGATTTTTGTCGACTTTCGAGAATCACTTACCATGGCCAGGAGCGAACCTGCAAGCTTGGGGTTGGTAGACGGTCACGATAACCACTCACCCACCGTGGCAAGCTTGCTGTATGGAAGTGAGAGCTGGGTAGGTTCAGGATATCTGTTACATAAGCTAGAGGTAACTGATATGAGGGTAGCACGATTGATTGATGGGAACAAGGGTAGGAAGGTACTTGTAATGAAGAGATATAGGCTAAGTTAGAAATGAACACTCTAGATCAGGGGTTCCCAACCTGGGGGGCGTGATGTGATTTCCGAATTAAGTTTCTTTAACTCGAATATTACAATTTTGTAAAATACACACTTTTCGAATCTCTCCAAGTGATTGTCGCACCAAGTCTATCGTTGAAAAGCACTGGTAATTGCCAACTGTCGGCACAAACCTCTGCGGAGCCGCGAGGTTGGAGGTGAAATAAGGAGTTTGCTGTGTTATAAGGAGCAAAATTATGCCAATTATATCGTCTGGTTGGCATATCTTTGTGATTTCCTTGAGGCTTTGAAGAGTTTGAACTTAAAGCTCCAAGGCAAAAACTCCAATATTATGCATTCCTGAAAAAAAAAAAGTACATTATGCAACGAGCCTATAAAGGCTATAATTAAGACACGAGTATTTTTATAAAACGAGCGTATGCGAGTTTTATAATTTCCATACGAGTGTCTTAATTACCATTATAGGCGAGTTGCATACGACTGTTTATGTTCGACGATAATTATAACTTTAATATATGTTTTAACATAAATATTCATAAATATCTGTTCAGTCACTAGAATGTTGTGATCGGCTGCTGCGGTGGGTAGTATATCTCTGTTTTCCAAGCTCTCTGGACAACCGACGCATGCGCTCTGTGTGCTTCAATGCCATATGTTCAGATTGTGCTCCAGTATTCAGTAAAACTGTCACCGAAGTCGTTTCAAAACCACGCGCTGTATAGAAATTGATTTTGGGGATATTAAGGTACAGTGCCATTTCTTGTCTCATATTCACCAGTTTATTTACGCGAACATATGGACGGTGCAATTTCGGTAATTTATATAGACATGTTGGATTTTTGAGCGCATGCGCGAAGGTATCCTTATCTAATTGGTCACACAAGTGTTTCTTGAGCTCTGATTGGTGGGAGAAACTGTTTCATAATGAAAAATAGTGTTATAATGAGCCTCATTATGATACAGTTTTCTAACACATAATAATTAGGGTCGAACATAAATACAGTTATGGAAACGCCGGCTTCAGTTGAACAACTTCTCATCCTTTCACCGACTTAATGAAATTTTGCCGGAAAATGAATGTCTAATATCAAACCAAACACACCGAATCTTACCAAGAGAAAACAGTGTCAACCCTCACTGACATTTTTTTTTGTTAGGTAGTCAGCCCGAAGGCTGGTTGGATCCTCAAACAGTACCGCCGTTAGGTTATGTGAGTAGATACCCACAAAAACCCAAGCAGCGCTATATTGAGGCGTACTAGGCAAAAAGAGGAGTGAGGTAGTTTGCCATTGCTTTCCTCACTGAGTCAGAACAGTAGTACTAACCCTATGAGTAGAACCTTTCACAACATCCACAGTCACTGACTGTGCCCTGAATGTCATTACTGAACACCACCCATACCTCAGTAGCTTCCATATAATCACAGCCATGAGTGAGACTGAGACATCGGTGAAAAGCCACATTTTACTCTAGCCTGTGCCAACAGACAAATGCAAATGTACAGCATTCATCAAGGGATGGCAAACAGGCCTCACTGACATTTGTTGACTAATTTAAGGATTTGTTCTAAAAGTGTGTTCTTTGTATTGTGCTAAATTGAAGTCAGTCGGCAGACAGGCCTATTCCATTATGTAGTGTTACAAGTAGGGCCCGGATGTTGAAGCCGTAAAAAAGTCTAAAAAATGAACTTAAGATTTTCAAAAATGACTCTAATAAATGACCTAAATAATCGAAAAATGCACTATAAAATGAAGAAAATGATCTTATAATAATATACTGTATTGTATGTCTACCCCTTATTATTCCCGTTTTTCCAACGGGGTCGGAGATGAGATACGATGGAAGTCTTTGTGGCGATGGTTTTTACGGCCGGATGCCCATCCTGACGCCAACCTCACGAGAGGAGTTAATGAGAGATGAAATGAATGATGGTGAATGAACCTGGGCAAGGATGTGGAAGGTAGCGGCCGTGGCCTGTCAGAAGGTACCGTCCCAGCATTTGCCTGGTGTTGAAAATGGGAAACCACGGAAAACCATTTCAAGGACGGCCGACGGTGGGGCTCGAACCCACGCGTCTACCGAGTCAGCAGAGAGCTTGGCCCCATGACCTAATGCTGAACTTTAGCCAGCGTAGCCACTACTGTGGGTCTTATAATAATAGACTAAACTCACCAATATTTCAAAAATGACATCTGAAGCTCAAACTGAAAAGTCAATCAAAATAGATTTCTAGCACTTAACAGGTGGTTTATATTCATAGCTACTAGATGCTTCTTAACTCTGAGAGACTTCCTCCCTCATTTAAAGCTGTGACATGACTAAATTGGAAAAAATGACCTTAGAAGGCTGATTTCTCGAAAATATGACCAAAAAAATCTACCAAGCTTAAAATAATGCTCTTAAAATGGAAAAATAGCAAAAAATGCTAAATGATGGAAAACAAGAAGTTCCGTGAAGAACTATACAGCCTATTTTCATATATCCTACTTATGTTAATTGCCACTATCAACATACACAATTTCTGTTTGATTGCTGTAATAGATTCGTAGATATTAAGAACCGACTAAATATTTCGGATGGTCGCCATGTTGGATTTTATATATGTAGGTCCTAGAGTTATGTACTGTTACATGCAGATTATTGTGAACGTGTAGTATTCAAACTTCAATCGCAAAATTAGGACACAAGAAAAAACAAGGAGATTTTAAAATTTTTCACAGCTGCCATCTTGAGGTTATGGAAACAATTGAAATAAATTAGATGCCAGTGGATTAACATTCGTATAAGGATTTACTGTACCAAGTTTCACTGCACTCGGATGGTTAAATTGCGAGAAACGTCCATGTGAATATTTATAATTCGCGTCACCGCCATGTTGGATTTGTGATCACCAGGTTATTTAAAGTCCTATAGGTGAACTTAAGTTCATAGCCCCTATGAACATTAAAAATGCAGTTTGATTGCTAAAATAGATTCGTAGATATTCAGTATCGTGTAAATATTTCGGATGGTCGCCATGTTGGATTGTTAAATATATAGGCCATACAGTCATGTACCATTAAAGGCAAATTATTGCGTAGGTTCATTATTCAAACTTTCACTTCGATCGCATAACTACATCACAAGAAATAAAAACTTAATTTTAAAATTCGCACTGCCGCCATCTTGAGGTTATGTAAACAATTGAACTAAATTAGATACCAGTGGATTACAATGTGTAAAAATTTTTCTTGCACCAGGTTTCAGTGCGCTTGGAACATTAAATTGCGAGAAAGGTCTATTTAAAATTTTCAAATTCGCCTGGCCGCCATGTTCGTTTTGTAGTTAACCGGTTTTTGAAAGTCTTATAGATGGACTTCCAGTAGTGCCCTTTATCTCCGTACAAAATTTTAGGGAGATACCGCTAATAGTTTCAGAGATATAGAATGCCGGTGAAATATTTCGCACATCCGCCATCTTGTGATTATGTAAACAATTGAACGAAGTTAGATGTCGGTGCATTACAATGTATATAAACATATACTGTACCAAGTCTCATTGCGTTTGGTTGGTCAAATCACGAGAAACGTCTATTTAAAAGTCGCAAATTCGCTTGGCCTCCATGTTGGTTTTGTAGTTACCAGGTTTTCAAAAGTCACATAAGTGAACTTATAGCAGTTCCCTCTATCACCATAGATAGTGTCAGGGTAATATCGGTAATAGTTTCGGAGATATTGAATGCTGGTGAAATATTTCGCACAGCCGCCATGTTGGATTGGTGAGTCGTAACAAAATTTGAAGGGCACGGTCGAGGTCGCCGGGAATAGTGCTATGAACTTTCCGAGTTTCATTGAAATCGCTCCTGCCGTTTAGATTTTATTAGGGGGGGACACACACACGAATCACACACACACACACACACACACACGGACAAAAGGTGATCTCATAAGCCTATTTTTTTCAAAATTGAAAATAGGCTAATAAAAATGGCATATTTTAAGACAGGGTGGCCCGTCCGGAGTTTCTATGTATTTCAGCATTGTTTTAGACTGCTCAGTAAAAAGATGACATGTCATCAACATCCGGGCCCTAGTTATAAGGTTAGGTCTATATCCTCTGCGTCAACCGAAGAGGTTATAGAAGCGATGAGTGGTGGGGAGGGTAGAGGGGCAAGGGGGGGGGGGGAGGGGGCGGGAGAAGGAGGGGGGTGTGATGAACTCCCGTATCTGAAAAGGGGGGCGTCAGCTGACAAAGATTGGGAACCACTGCCTAGATGAAGCTGTTCGTGTGAGCCGACTCAGATGGTGGGATCATGTGATGAGGATGGGGGAGAATAGATTACCTAAGAGGTTAATGAGTTTGGCTGTCGAGGGTAAGAGAAGAAGAGGTAGATCTAGGAGGCGATGGTTGAACGATTTCAAAGTGAGAGGTGTAGAAGCAGAGGAAGCTGCAGTGCTAACTGCTAATAGGGGATCATGGGGGTGACTTGTTCGCAAACAAAGACTTGCAGACTAAACTGGGTGTCGAAAGGCAAATCAGTCTCAAATGAACACTCCACGAAAAAAAGAACGGGGTAAGTCACATTCTGTACATTTTTCAGGAGAGCGAATACATTCAACACTAAAGGCAAATACAGGGTCATCGAAAAATTATGCCAACATTTAAAAAAAATGATAGCACCAAAACCCTTTATGTTAAACGTGTAATTCTTTCACTGAACGCCAGCTGGTTAAAGTAAGTTTTGTTTTGGAGGGGACGTGACCTTGCTATGCGCACACTAGATGCGCAGTAGCCAAGGTCGGCCGGGGGTGCGCGCGCCAATGCAGTCCTGACTTCACCCCTTTGGATTTTGTTTTTCTTCTGGGGGTACATTAAAAACATTGTGTATGCAAAAAAAAAACGGGATTTGGAGCACCTGTGGGAGCGAATTTCTGCCGCAATCTTAACAGTTACTCCTGAAATGATTACACGTACCAATCCAGCCATTGGGAAAGCGTACGTTCAATGTTGATGTTGGTGGTCGGCCTGGCCTAGATTTTTTCTCTACAGTCCCTGTTTCCTTAAACTGTTTAAACCATCGAATAACAGCTTTGTAATCAGGTGCAGTTTGTCGGACGGTGCAGTCATTGGTGCGCGCGCCCCCGGCCGACCTTGGCTACTGCGCATCTAGTGTGCGCATAGCAAGCTCACGTCACCTCCAAAACAAAACTTACTTTAACCAGCTGGCGTTCAGTGAAAGAATTACACGTTTAACATAAAGGGTTTCGGTGCTATCATTTTTTTAAATGTTGGCATTATTTTTCGAAGACCCTGTACAGTAGAGCGTCCGTCGTTTATCCGGACAAATTGGGACCGACAGTGCTCCGGATAACGATTTTTCCGGATAATCAAACATCGATTTATTTCATAGGAAAAAACATGCACAGTACGTTATGGTAATAACCACCAAGCTTCTCATTTAGCTGCGACGCTTTCTCACATAACAAAGGTCCAGAAATGGGATCTCCCTTACTTCATGTCTGAATAAACCAAAAGTACACCAATGTTTATCCCCAGCTGATCTCATGGTTCTACTCTTTTCAGACCCTTCTTCCCTATCTAACTTCGATGAATAATTCAGAATTTAAACTTTCCTTTCTCCAAATCACAAATTGTGGATTTTCCAATATTAAGTTTTCATTAGACACTTCACACTCTCACCTTTATCCAGTTTATTAATGATCTCCACCTTCTTCTCAATGGATATAACATTGCGATTTCATGTTTCTTTTTTGCCACTCGTAGAAGCCATTTTCACAACGTAATATAGTACTGTACACACCCTCACATACAGGGTCATCGAAAAATATTGCCAACATTTAAAATAACTGCTATAAAAAAACTATTCGAGAGAATTCAATTGTTTTAATCTTAAAATGTGTGGAAAAAGATAGATTTTTTCATAGCTTATTATGTTTCGATATGTGCACCGTTCGTAGCTATGCAAATGTCTACTACTTGAAATTATCGTCTGAAGTCCTTACTTGAGCAAGTCGATTTCTTTCCACGTAGGTGCAATCATTTCAGGAGTAACTCTCAAGATGGCGGCAGACATTCGCTCCCGCAGGTGCTCCAAATCCCGATTTTTTTCTGCATACACAATGTTTTTAATGTACCCCCAGAAAACATGGTACTGAACGGCGCGGCGGTCGGGCGGTGCAGTTATGGCGCGCCCCCGGCCGACCTTCGCTAGTGCGCATCTAGTGTGCGCATAGCAAGGTCACGCCCGCTCCCAAAAAAAAACTTACTTTAACCAGCTAGCGTTCAGTGAAAGAATTACACGTTTATAATAAAGGGTTTTGGTGCTATAATTTTTAGCCTATTTTCAATTTTGAAAAAAATAGGCTTATGAGATCACCTTTTGTCCGTGTGTGTGTGCGTGTGTGTGTGTGTGTGTGAGGAGTGTATGTGTGTGTCCCCCCTAATAATCTCTAAACGGCCGGAGCGATTTCAATGAAACTCGGTACGATCATAGCACTATTCCGGATGACCCCGACCGTGCCGTTCAAATTTTATTATGTCTCACCAATCCAACATGGTGGCTGTGCGAAATATTTCACCAGCATTCAATACCTCCGAAACTATTCCCGATATCACCCTGGAATTTTTTTACGGGGATAAAGGGAACTACTAAAAGTTCACCTATGTGACTTTTGAAAAACTGATAACTACTAAACCAGCATGGCAGCGACACGAATTTGCGACTTTTAAAAATACGTTTCTCGCGATTTACCCAACCAAAAGCAATAAAACTTGGTACAGTATATGTTTATACACATTGTATTACACCGACATCTAAATTGGTTCAATTGATTACATAACCACAAGATGGCGGATGTGCGAAATATTTCACCGGCATTCTATAACTCTGAAACTATTAGCGGTATCACACTGAAATTTTGTACGGAGATAAAGGGCACTACTGGAAGTTCATCTATAAGACTTTCAAAAATCGGTTAACTACAAAACGAACATGGCGGCCAAGCGAATTTGAAAATTATAAATAGACCTTTCTCGCGATTTAATGTTCCAACCGCAATTAAATCTGGTACAGGAAATGTTTATACACATTGTAATACACTGGTATCTAATTTAGTTCAATTGTTTACATAACCTCAAGATGGCGGCTTTGCGAATTTTAAAATTAAGCTTTTATTTCTTGTGTCGTAATCATGCGATCGATGTGAAAGTTTGAATAAAGAACCTACGCAATAATTTTCCTTTAATGGTACATGACTCTATGGCCTATACATTTAACAATCCAACATGGTGACCATCCGAAATATTTAGACGGCTCTGAATATCTACGAATCTATTATAGCAAACAAACTGAATTTTTGTATGTTCATAGGGGCTATGGACTTAAGTTCACCTATAGGACTTTAAATAACCTGGTGATCACAAATCTAACATGGCGGAGACGCGAAATATAAATATTCTCACGGACGTTTCTCGCAATTTAACCATCCGATTGCAGTGAAACTTGGTACAGTAAATCCTTATACGAATGTTAATCCACTGGCATCTAATTTATTTCAATTGTTTCCATAAACATAAGATGGTAGCTGTGCGAAATTTTAAAATCTCCTTTATACTTCTTGTGTCCTAATCATGCGATTGAAGTATAATGCTACACATACACAATAATCTTCATGTAACAGTACATAACTCTAGGACCTACATATATAAAATCCAACATGGCGACCATCCGAAATATTTAGTCGGTTCTCAATATCTACGAATGTATTACAGCAATCAAAATGAAATTTTGTATGTAGATTGAAGCAGTTAACCTAAGTAGGATATATGAAAATAGGCTGTATAGTTCTTCACGGAACTACTTGTTTTAAATGTTGGCATTATTTTTCGATGACCCTGTACTGTAACACATTGAAACATTATAGAGTAAACAAACGGTAGGAGACGACAGAGACAACACTTGAATTCGAGAACCGACTGACTACTGCAGGCAGCGCGCGCTGTTCCGTCTTTTTTTTCCTCGTCCGGATAATTGACGTTCCGGTTGTTTGACGTCCGGATAAACGACGTTCTACTGTACTTAAAACACCCCAATTGAGGGTAAGCAATATAGTATTTATTTGACAAATGTATTTCTTATAAAGGAATGACATGTCCAACAAATCTTATATATAAAAGTGAAAGTCTGTATGTATGTATGTGGGTGGGTTGGTTCCGTTTCACCAATCTCAACCAAATTTTGCATACACATAGTTTAGGACCCAGAAGAAACCGCTGCCTACATGAATTTTCGATAGTCTTTCTCATTCTTCTGATTTCGGCCCTTTTGCACTCGAGCAAAGGCTAATAAATCCATAAAATATACTCATGAAGGAATGGCAAGGCAGATAGTTTCCATGGCAACATAGCTCAAGTCGAGACACGGCCGACTGGATGACAGTTGCGCTCTGCACTACCGGTATAGAAAATGAGGAGCTTTACTTGAAATTCCGTTAGTTACTCAACTGCTCACACAGCACTGTCAACCGAGTATAGCATAACAAAGACTTGACACTATCTACTAGATTTGTCAAATACCACTCAATCACTCACTCACACATTCATCACGAAATCTCAGAAACCACCCAACGGATTGGAATGAAATTTGGTATGCAGCTTCCTCAAGGGCCACAAACGCCAACTAAGAAAGGATTTTTGGATATTCAGGTTCTAAAAGGGTGTTAAGGGGGTAGATCTGCATTGCATTGAATAGCAATATCTCCCGATTGGTTTCATTGGGGGATGTGATACTCGGCATATAAACTCATCATTAAAAATAAGAAGACACGTGTCTGAGGGTTTTTCGATGTGGTGTATATTATGAGGTGAAAGGGGTGAAAAGTGGAGGTTGAAAGATTCCTATCGGAGCCTGTGTCTCTTAAACGACATAGGCGAGGAGTTTGAAACTCAGCGGGAAAAAATCAGCATAAAAACAAGTAAATAGGTGTTTGACCGTTTTCTTTTAATAAATCCAATTTAAGGGGCCCATGGGGAGGGGTGAAATTCTGGGAAAAGAAAAACAGGAAAGAAAGTGTCCTAACGGATTGACTCACTCGCTCTTCAAACTCAGGGGAAGAACTGCTTAAAAATAAGTAAAAATGTGTTCGACAGTTTTCTTGATAAATCAAATTTAAGGGGTTCATCGGGAGGGGTGAAATTCTGGAGAAATAAAATTGAAAGAAAATGTCCTGACTCACTCACTCACTCATCATCGCCCAGCCAAAAATATTGAAGTTGGAAACATGGCATTTTCGGGATATGTTCGTTGTATGGCAAAACCATACACTAAGGGAGGATTTTTGAATATTCAGGCTCTAAAGGGGTCTTAAGGGGGTTAAACCTGCATTTTATTGAATAACAATATCTCACGAGTGGTTTCATTTGTGGATGTGATACTCGGCATATAAACTAATCATTAAAAATAAGCACACATGTATCTAAGGGCTTTTCGATGTGGTGTATTATTATGAGGTGAAAGGGGTGAAAAGTGGGGCTTGAAGGATTCCTAACGAAGCGTGTAGGCCTATCTTTTAAACGACACAGGCGAGAAATTTGAAACTCAGCGAAAAAAGTCAGCTTAAAAAATATGTAAATCGGTGTTCCACCGTTTTTTTCATTAATTAATTTAAGGGGCCAATGGGTTGGGATGAAATTCTGGGGGAAAAAAGGACTGAAAGTGTCCTAACTGACTGACTAACTCACTCACTCATCAAACTCAGGGGGAAAAGACAGCTTAAAAAAATAAGTTAATAGGCGTTCAAGCGTTTTTTTATCAATCCAATTTAAGGGGCCCATGGGGAGGGGTGAAATTCTGGTAAAAGTAATTGAAAGAAAATGTCCTGTCTGACTCACTCACTCATCACGCCCAGCGAAAACTATTGAAGTTATAAACATGACATTTTGGGAATATGTTCGCTGTATGTCGAAAACGTCAACTAAGGAATGATTTTTGTTTATTCTGGTTTTAAAGAGGTGTTAAGGGGGTAAATGTGCATTTCATTGAATAACGATATCTCATGAGTTGTTTCTTTGGGGATGTGATATTCGGTATATAAACTAATCATTAAAATAATCAGACATATGTCTAAGGGTTTATCGATGTGGTGTATATTATGAGGTGAAAGGGGTGAAAATTGGGGGTTGAGGGATTCTTGACGGAGCGTGTATCTCTTAAACGACATAGGCGAGATGTTTGAAATTCGGCGGGAAAAAACAGCTTAAAATATAAGTAAATAGGTGTTCGACCGTTCTTTCATAAATCCAATTTAAGGAGCCCTGGGAGAGGGGTGAAATTCTGGGGGAAAAACAGGAAAGAAAGTGTCCTAACTCTCTCACTCATCAAACTCAGGGGGGAAGAACAGCTCAAAAATAAGTAAATAGGTGTTCGACCGTTTTTTTCATAAATCCAATGTAAGGGGATCATGAGAGGGGTGACATTCTGAAAAATAATTGAAAGAAAATGTCCTGACTTACTCACTCACTCATCATCGCCCAGCCAAAATTATTGAAGTTAGAAACATTACATTTTGGGGCTATGTTCGTTGTATGTCGAAAACGTCCACTAAGGAAGGAATTTTGGATATTCAGGTTCTAAAGGTGTGTTAAGGGGGTAGACTTGCATTTAATTGAATAACAATATCTGCCGATTGGTTTCCTTTGGGATGGGATACTCGGCATATAAACTCATCATTAAGAATACGAAGACACATGTCTGAGGGTTTTTCGATGTGGTGTATATTATGAGGTGTATGTGTGAAAAGTGAGTGTTGAAGGATTCTTAACGGAGCAAGTATCTCTTAAAAGACAGAGGCAAAAAGTATGAATCTCAGGGAGAAAAATCAGCTTGAAAAAGTAGTAAATATGTGTTCGATCGTTTTTTCATAAATCCAATTTAAGGGGCTCATGGGGAGGGGTGAAATTCTGGGGAAAGAAGTCCACTAAGGAAGGATTTTTGGATATTCACTCTTCATCCCCCAGCAAACCTATTGCAGTTAGAAACTTGAAATTTTGGGGATATGTTCGTTGTATGTGGGAAAAGTCCACTATGGATGGATTTTTGGATATTCATGTTCTGACGGGGTGTTAAGGGAGTTAAACTTGCATTTCATTGAATAACAATATATCACGAGTTGTTTCATTTGGGGATGTGATATTCGGCATATAAACTAATCATTCAAAATAAGCAGACATATGTCTAAGGGTTTATCGATATGGTGTATATTATGAGGTGAAAGGGGAGAAAATTGGGGGTTGAAGGATTCTTAACGGAGCATGTATTGTATCTCTTATTCAACATAGGCGATTAGTTTGAAATTCAGCGGGAAAAGCATCTTAAGGAATAAGTAAATAGGTGTTCGACTATTTCTTCATAAATCCAATTTAAGGGGCCCATGGGGAGGGGTGAAATTCGGAAAAAGAAAACAGGAAAGAAGGTGTCCTAACTGATTGACTCACTTACTCACTCATCAAACTCAGGGGGAAAGACAGCTTTAAATAAGTAAATAGGTGTTCGACCGTTTTTTTTTTCATAAATCCAATTTAAGGGGTTCATGGGGAGGGGTGGAATTCTCAAAAATAAATGAAAGAAAATGTCCTGACTGACTCACCCACTCATCATCGCCAAGCCAAAATTATTGAAGTTAGAAACATGAAATTTTGGGGATAAGTTCGTTGTATGTCGAACACGTCCACTAAGGAATGAGTTTTGGATATTCAGGTTCTAAAGAGGTGTTAAGGGGGTAAACGTGCATTTCATTGAATAACAATATCTCACGAGTGGTTTCATTTGGGGATGTGATACTTGGCATATATACTAATCATTAAAAATAAGCTGACACATGTCTAATAGTTTTTCAATGTGGTGTATATTATGAGGAGAAAGGGATGAAAAGTGGGGGTTGAAGGATTCCTAACGGAGCGTGTATCTCTGAAACGACATAGGCGAGGAGTTTGATTTTCTCCGAGTTTCAATCAGCTTAAAAATAAATAAATTAATGAAATGAAAATCCACAGCCTGCTTCCAGTCTCCGACCGGGTCAGGAATGGAATGAATGAAGCCCCCATCTAGCGGCGAGGATATGGACTGTGCCGGCTGCCGAGGCCTGACGCACTCCTCTGGGGCAATGATTAAATGAATGACAGATGCAATGAAATGATAGTGGAGAGTGTTGCTGGAATGACATTTTTGACAGGGAAAACCGGAGTACCCGGAGAAAAACCTGTCTGCCTCCGTTTTGTCCAGCACAGATCTCACATGGAGTGACCGGGATTTGAACCACGGACCCAGCGGTGAGAGGCCGGCGTGCTGCCGCCTAAGCCACGGAGGCTTTTTAAATAAATTAATAAATAATTAAAATAAGTAGGTGTTCGACCGTTTCTTCATAAATCCAATTTAAGGGGCCTATGGGGAGGGGTGAAATTCTGGAAGAAAAACGTCCACTAAGGAAGGATTTTTGGATGTTCACACTCATCGACCAACCAAAACTATTAAAGTTAGAAGAAGGGGATATGTTTGTTGTGTGTTGAAAAATCTACTAAGGAGGAATTTTTGGACATTCAGGTTCTAAAAGGGTTGTTAACGGGGTTCAACCTGCATTTCATTGAATAACAATACGACACGACTATGACGCGAGCGAAGCGAGGCTAAAGATGAGATGGTGTGTGTCTGTGTATTACTCAATCACGCAAGAACCACTGGTCCGATTTACATGAATTGACATGAAAGAAGCAGATTTACCTGGTTAACATATAGGCTACTTTTGATTTCAATAATTTGCACTATTTAAAGATGGCGACCATTTTAGTGACGTCAATTCACCCTTTGGTTTCAAACTTTCATATTTCCATTTCAAATAAAAAGTGAACGCTAAGAAATAGCAAACTTTTGATGGCATATACGAGGTTTAAAATTACATTTTCTATCCGAAAGGTATCTCCAACGGTTAGCCAGTAAAACCTAAATTTGTGCTATAAAACACGGTCAACGCCGAACGGTGTAGTTGGACAAAATGTTCCATCCTTAATCTCCCTCTGCGCAGCACCTCGCCTATCCCCTGTTTTAACTGTCACCTTCACATTTTAATTTATTTATAACGCGTAGCGAAGCACGGGTACTTCAGCTAGTAACAACTAAAGTTAAATTATGAAAAAAGTGAGAGGATATGGGACGTTCCTTTCGTTTCCACTAAATATAAAAACCTCTGCATGTCGGTGACATTCCGCTTTATTTCAAATTAAACTGATCTGTTGTGCCACCAGAATGCGCCATAATCTAATTTACAAAAGAAATGGGCTTACCCCGTTCTTTCCGTGCGGTCTTCAAATGAAAATGTATACATGCATATTTTTCATAACAAAAATAATAATAGTAATTATAAAAATAAATATTATTATTATTATTTCATCGTTTCGGCCATCTATGGACAACGTGAAATAACCTCCCGGTGACTGTCTTTTATATTATTTTTATTAATTTCCAACATTCCTTCGTACATCAATACGTTTAATAAGTAGAACTCTTTCTATAGATCCAAGAGTGGCGGCTTCGGTGACGTAGTCGGTAGCATGCTGAGCTTCTAAGCCCAAGATCACGGGTTCAAATCCGGCCGAAGTCGTCGGATATTTCAGAGCGTTAAAAATCCCTCAGTATGCCTTCCTTCGGATGGGAAGTAAAGCCGGCGGTCCCATGTCATAGACATATGACATGTTAAAGAACATTCCACTAATTACACGTGTATGAAGCTAAATTGTATAGGTTAAGAATGTAAACAACGTTCGTTGCCAGGAGTCGACTGTGGTGGCGTCTGGTAGCTAAGGTCTGAACTAGTAGGCGGTGGCGTTTGGCGGCAAAAGTAGGAACGATTTTAAAAATTCAAAACTCTGCAGTCCTTACTTGAATTAAAAAACAGGTAACACACACTAATACAGTCATCACAATTAACACTGGTTATCAGACAGATTCTACACACACCCAAAGTACACGGGGTTACATGACCGCGTTGTCGCAGCCCCTAAACTTAAGAACCAACCAACCTTCTTTAAGAGCATCTGATAATTTTTCTGCTTGGGTCTAAATTCTATTATTACTTCTTTGTATCCATGTATCATAATCAGTAATCACAGTCAGAAGCGGCTTCTGACTCAAAGTTTAGGGTGGGCCAGATGATATTGTTGTCGTTTTATATTAAACTTTGTTTTATAATTGACTTCAATTGTTGCCTATATTGTCCTTAACACTTCTAGTCCAACAACACAATATTTGCAACAAGGTTTAATAAATAGTTCATGCATTAAAACCTGCACTCACATGGCTCCTTATTTGTAAATATGGCCTATTCTGCTCTTCTTCACGGAACTACTTGTTTTAATTTCAAACTTTGTGTTCAGAGGTATAGAAGAAAATGGATTTGTTAAGGGAGGATGTAAGTGAAATTTTCATGATTTTTTTTTCTGAAAAATTTGTATGTAGTTTCAAGATTATAATCCCAAAGTTTCATTGCTGTATTTCAATTCTAAGGGCGTCAAAAAATCGAAACGTTATGGCGCCACGCTCCCTATTTTGCTGTCACCAGTACAGCTGGACAGGAATCTCACACTCCCTTCCCTTGCCTGAAGCACAGCAGTGGCCAGCGGCTTGCTGCCTGGCTCAGCAAATACGGCGAGTTCGTAGATTTGAATCGCGCGCCCGGAAGTAACAAAGTAACCTCATTTTCTCGGAGGGAAAAATTTTCTCCGCCAATCCGATTGCGGCATCGACTTTTACATAACACCCAGAGCGTCCCTGATTTTCTTGTCGGTATAATTAAGATACACCCTGTTTATCTTGCCACTCTGACCGTCATTGCGAGGAAATGATTGATGCTATTGTTCGGAAGGCTGTGGACAAGATGTCGGCTGTTCCGGCTCTTTGTTGTTGAGTAACCATGGATACCACGGGGTTAATAACTGTGTGTTACCTGTGATAAACGTTTCTGTCGAATATTTTTTAGCCTATTTTCAATTTAAAAAAAATAGGCTTATGAGATCACCTTTTGTCCGTGTGTGTGTGCGCGCGCGCGCGCGCGTGTGTGTGTGTGTGAGGTGTGTGTGTGTGTGTGTGTCCCTAATAAAATCTAAGCGGCTGGAGCGATTTCGATGAAACTCGGTAAGTTCATAGCACTATTCCCGGCGACATCGACCGTGCCCTTCAAATTTTGTTACGTCTCACCAATCCAACATGGCGGCTGTGCGAATTATTTCACTAGCATTCAATATCTCCGAAACTATTACCGATATCGCCCTGAAATTGTGTACGGTGATAAAGGGCACTACTAGAAGTTCACCTATGAGACTTTCAAAAACCTGGTGACTACAAAACCAACATGGCTGTCAAGCGAAATTGAGACTTTTAAATAGACATTTCTCGCGATTTAACTATCCAAACGTAATGAAACTTGGTACAGCAAAGGTTTATACACATTGTAATTCACTGGAGTCTAATTTAGTTCAATTGTTTACATAACCTCAAAATGGCGGCTGTGCGAAATATTTCACTGACATTCTATATCTCCGAAACTATTACAGATATCATCATGCAATTTTGTACTGTGATAAAGGGTACTGATACAAGTTTAGCTATGTATATTTCATAAACCTGTAATGTACAAAACGAACATGGCGACCAAGCGAATTTGAAATATTTTAATAGACTTTTCTCGAGATTTTACTCTCTGAGCACAGTGAAATGTGGTACAGTAAATGATTATACACATTTTAAAGCACTGGCATCTAATTTAGTTCAATTGTTTACATAACCTCAAGATGGCGGCTGTGCGAAATTTTAAAATTAGTTTTTATTTCTTGTGTCGTAATCATGCGATCGAAGTGAAAGTTTGTATAATGAAGCTAGGCAATAATTGTTCTTGAATGGTACATAACTCTATGGCCTATACATATAACAATCCTAAATGGCGAGCTTCCGAAATATTTAGACGGTTCTCAATATCTATGAATCTTTTGCAGCAACCAAACTGATTTTTTTAATGTACATAGAGACTATGAACATATGTTCACCTATAGGACTTTCAGTAACCTGGTGAGCACAAATCCAACATGGCGGCGACGCGAAGTATAAATATTTAAATGGACGTTTCTCGCGAATTAACTATCCGAGTGCCGTAAAACGTTGCACGTTAAATGCTTATTCAAATGTTGATCCACTGGCATGTAATTTATTTCAATTGTTTGCATAATCACATGATGGCTGGTGTGCGTACTTTTATAATCTCGTTTTTACTTCTTGTGTTCTAATCATGCGATTGAAGTTTGAATACCACACGTACACAATAATCTTAATGTAATAGTACAAAAATAAAAATCCATCCTGGCGACCATATGAAATATTTAGACGGTTCTCAATATCTACGAATCTGTTACAGCAATTAAACTGACATTTTGTATGTTGATAGAGACAATTAACATGAGCAGGATATATGAAAATAGGCTGTATTGTTCTTCACGGAACTACTTGTTTCCAGTTGTTGATTAGGTTCTATGGGCTACTGGTTTTTAACGTAAATATGGGGAGAATAAGTGGTAGAGTGTTTAAAAGAGTGGAAAGGAATATGATTCAACGTGCATGTACCGGTACAGTGAAGGGCATTGTCCCGCAAATTTTGAATAGGAGTGTATCTACCAACAAAAAAAAAAAAACAGTCAGGGTATTTTACCTGACATTAGCTCTGAAGAAACTTCTAACAGTTGTTTCAGTTGTTATAGAATCGAACTACTTACTTAGTTATTGAAGTTTAAAGGGGCTGAACTACGAGGTCATCTGTGAAGCAATTCTTAACAGCTGTACATGTGCCAATTGTGGTTCAAAGTCTATGAAATTGCATGATGATGGTATAGAACGGATGGGCATCATTAGTACGCTACGTGTTGTTTATGAGAAGTGCAAAGCAGACAATAATTTTAAAGCATCCCTTATAAACCAATAGGTTTATGGTGCCTAGGTGTGGGAAGGGGAGCTGATTTATTTTGTGGCTTGATAAATATGCCACCACCTGTCAATAGGTTTACAGATCTCAACACAAGATTGCTTATTTCCTTGGAAGAAGTTGCCAAAACAAACTTACTAGCAGCAAAGGAACTAGTAGAAGCAGAAGGTGATGAGAAGTATGGATATGGCCTGCACTGAACTCTTCAGCTCTAGGTATAGCATTGTAATATAAAGATAAAACTTTTAATTAAGTTTCCCGAAAATGACATTTTTTCACTTATAAGGTGCAGTTTCTCAGACAGTACTGCATATAAAGCAACTAAACTTGGTAGTCTCCTTCTAAATAGGACTGTGCACAGTCTTGTGCACCAGAATTTTAATTTCTGGCCTATTATAGAAGTTATGATATGGATAAGAACATTTTTATGCAGATTTTTTTTGTAATAATATTTTATTTTATTTTAGTAATTTAAAAGATATAAAAATTTTGTTGGTTGGTTGATTCCTTAGTTTAGGGGCTGGGACAGCGCGGTCGTGTAGATCCTTGTACTTTGGGTGAGTGTAGAATCTGTCTGATAACCGGTGATAATTGTGATGACTGTATTAGTGTGAGTATCTGTTTTTTTTAATTCAAGTAGTACTGCAACTTTGAATTTTTCAAATAGTTCCTACTTTTGCCGCCAAACGCCACCGTCAACGACAACTAGGCCTAGTTCAGAACTTAGCTACTAGACGCCACCACAGTCAAAAAAATGCACAGGATTCTAAGTTGAGCCTTTTTTAAATCTGTGATAAAAATATCAGAAACAAATACCCAGTAGTTCTGCAGAATATGCACCTTAAAAAATTCAGGAAGGGTACAATATTTTTTTTCTATTAATATTCTATGGTAATATTGAGTTAAAAATGCAATGCAATATCAAGCAGCATGTTGACAATAGCCATACAAAATATGAACTAAATATCTCTAAAAATGTAGAAGTTATGGACATTTATCTACGGCCATGTTCTTTACCTACGTCCACTTAGGCCTAATTCATTTTCCTACTGTATGTCGCACACAATCAGCATATCAAATAACTACCACAAAAGTTAACAACACGTTAGTTTATAGAAATTAACGTCATTCAAAAAACTCACTAACACACTTGTACTGCACTTGGAACCCCAGACAACTGGAAATGGATAAATATATTTTGTGTAAGATCAGCAAGCTGTGAACAATGGCTAAGTAGGCTACCTGTTTAAGGGCGCTCGGTAGACCCATCTTCCGTAATCCGGTTTGACCTTCAAAAAGACACAGAAGACCACTGCGTGTCCTTATAGGCTATCTTTTAAAAAATCGCTTATCCTCCCAGCTCGTCACTTCACCCACGGACTCAGCGAGGGATCATTCCTCTACCGTCGCAGGTATGCTGTCTGGGAGCTGAACACGCTTTCTCAGCAGATACAACTGGCGATGGTGACAGATTAACCGCTAACTTGTGTCTAATTAAGGAAAGGTCACGGATAGGTTTTTTGGACTTGTTAAAAGGAACCGTCTTGGCATTTGCCTGGTGGTAAAGATGGGAAACCACGAAAACCATTTTCAGGATGGCCGAGATGGGATTCGAACCCATGCTCTCCCAATACCAGCGAGGGGTCTATAAAATAATGGTGACTGTGAAAGCGCTCGCAACCTTATTTCTTGTACCACATTTGTACACTGTTATTATTCCTCTAGGGGTTTCGATGGCGTAGTTGGTAGCATGCTGAACTGCTGTGCCCAAGTTCGGGGGTTCAAACCCGGCCGAAGTCGTCGGATTTTTTAAGACCGTTAATATCCTTCAGTATGCCTTCTTTGGGAGGGGAAGTAAAGCCGGCGGTCCCATGTCGTGGATTTATGGCATTTAAAAGATCCTTCGAGTAACTAAACTTGTGTGAAGCTAAATTTCTAGGTTAGATTTCGTTGAAACGCTCTATCAAAGATCCAACGTTTACCACTAGGTGTCAGTGACGACTGGTAGCGAAAGTTGGAACTACTTGAAATTGAACGGAACTTGTACTGTAGCTCAGTGTTTCCCAAACTTTTTTGTGAGTGTACCACTTGAAGAGATAAGACTCTCTCGCGTACCACCTAATGGTTGGGAGATATAGTGACTATACCCCCCCTCCCCCTACCACTACGGAACAGACAAAAAGATGGATTGTAAATTGTGTTTGTTAGATTTAAAGTTCAAATAATGAAAAGTGTGTCCAGTTATTTTATTATTTATTACATTAAGTATTCAGTTGCAACATTTAGAAATTACACTGTACAAATAATATTAATAAAGAAACTGATAACAATTAAACATAAAAACTAAAGTTCAACTAACAACTTCAATGTGAAGGGTGAGCTTGAAGATTTGAAGCCAACTTTGGACTGTCTGGTTTAAGATCGTTTTCCACTGTAAGAAGCCTATTCCGGTATTTATTTTTGAGACAAAAAAGTGAAGAGAATGCAGTCTTACACAAGTACTAAGTAGTGAAAGGCAGTAAAATTCTAACTGGTTTGTCTGCTATGTCTGCATAATCTGCACGCCTCTCTACCCAAAAGTTCACAAGAGCCATTTTTGAAAAAGTTTGCCTTAGTTCTGAATTACAATTAAATTCATAAAACTGCCCCTTATCTTTGGCCTTAAAGTCTTCCGGCAACATATCAATGTTTTATATGTTTTATTTTTCGTAACGTATCTAATATTTTTTAAATATTTTTCGTAACATTACCGCGTACCACTGCAGCAGTACGAACGTACCACCAGTGGTACGAGTACCAAAGTTTGGGAAACGCTGCTGTAGCTCACCCTAGGGGTGTCCGCCTGAAGCAGCTAAACCTATGGCGAGTCAAACATGTCCTCGGACACTCCCGACACAAAAAGCCATACGCTAAATAAATAAATAAATAAATAAATAAATAAATAAATAAATAAATAAATAAATAAATAAATTATTCCTCTCTAAGTGATGTAAGCTGAAACTCCGTACACATGCTGTTGTCCGCGCGTATGTCACAGAACTTTATTTTCGGCCCGTAGTTATTTTCAACTTCATCCCCAGAATTGGAACCGTACTCTCACAAGCTTCAGTTTACTAGAATTCTAGGAAATGTGCCCCACAGCGCGCGCGGCGCGTACTCATGTTCTGGGAAGCAGAAATATTTTGCGCTTCCGCGAAATTAGTTGGTATAGCATTTGTGTGCTATATTAGGTCGCCGCTGGATTATTAAAGTTGATATGAACGAGGGTGACAATCAATACCCTCAGCGAACTCTGACCGACAGAGACACGCGTGGCACAATGTGTCATTTATGTGCAGGTTCGTGGTTTAAATCGGGAACGTGTGACAATGAAACAATCTATATAGCCTATGAGTCGTCCAGTTGCAAAACTCGTTTAATCCACTCGTGATTAAGAATCATTTGCATGAGAAACATTTCTCTGGACTTTTCCTCACGTATCTTTTGTGTTTGCTGTTTTCTACTTTTTGCTTTGTGTTTTTGGCTTTGTGTTTGCTTTGTGCTTTTTCTTTTGAATTTTACTTTTTTGCTTTTCTTTCTTGGTTTTTGTTTAGTGTTTTTATCTGCTTTTGCTTTTTTGAATTTCGCTTTTTGCTTCTTGTTTTTTGTTATCTGCTTTTGTTTTTGTTTTTGAATTTTGCTTTTTGCTTCATGTTTTTTTTTAATTTTTGGTTTTGTCTTCGTTTTCTGGAAAATAAAAACAAAATAAAAAATAACAAAACAAATTCAAAATAAAAGCAAAATAAAATAAAAAAAATAAACAAAACAAAACAAAAACAAAATAAACTAAAACAAAACGAAAAACAATACAAACATTATACAAAACAATTTTAAATAAAACAAAACAAAATAAAAAATAAACAAAGAAAACATAATTAAATAAAGTAAAATAAAATGAAATAAAATAATAAAATAAATTATTTATTTATCGTATGGCTTTTAGTGCCGGGAGTGTCCGAGGACATGTTCGGCTCGCCTGAGTCTGTAGCTGCTTCCAGCGGACACCCTAAAGTGTGAGCTACAAGTTCTGTTCAATTTCAAGTAGTTCCAACTTTCGCCACCAGATATCAATGATACCTAGTGGTGAACGTTGGAACTTTGATTGAGCGTTCTGACGAAATCTAACCTAACAATTATGCTTTACACAAGTTTAGTCTGTGAAAAGATCTTTTACATGCCATTAATGTATGACATGGGACCGCCGGCTTTACTTCCCCTCCGAAGGAAGGCATACTATTATTATTATTATTTATTTACCATAAATCGTACACGAAGTATGGAAGGCCTAGTGAAAAAGGGCAAGCCCCACATACATATTTCATGCTTCACAGTCACAGCTTACATCTACATTTGTTTTAACAATATTTACAAGTTTTACAAAGATATTTGCAGTATTTACATATTTAGAATATTGACATAGTACATTTTCCTGTTCACTCACTCTCTCACGCACGCACTTTCATAACCTCGATCACGCGATACATACATTCATTCCATTCAGATACTCATTCATTCAGCGAGACAATCAATCACTCATACATACGTTTATTTATACAATGTACCTTTTTACGTACGGCTTGAATTTCCTAAGAGGCAAGATCTTGGCATCCCCTGGCAGCGCGTTCCATAACCGCGCAGAGCGGCCGTAGAAACCTGTCAGGTAAGCATTGCTACGTGCGAAGGGCGGAACGAGGGTTACACCTCGTCCTCTCCGAACTGAGCGGTATGCCAATGACAGTCGGCAAAAAGGGTCAATATTAATGGAACCTGTAAGGGATTTTTTAAGAAAAATTAGATCAATTTGTTTGGCTGTTGCCTCTATAGATGGAAATTTTGACAAAGGGGAAGGGGAATAACGAGCTATTAGCCTTTCTGCGCGGCGCTGTACACGCTCATAAAAAATCCGATGACTTCGGCCGGGTTTGAACCCGCTATCCTGGGCACAGCAGTTCAGCATGCTACCGACTACGCCACAGAAGCAAAATAATTTTACGACATGATCCTTATTCACAAGTGGATTAAATGAGTTCTTCAACTGGACGACTCATATATAGCCTAATACGCTAAGGTGTAGGCTATGTTTCACACATTTAGCCTATTGCCACGTTTAAGATCCCCTTCGGGGCAAAATTCCGTCACCCCGGCGTCTCTAAAAGCCAAGGTAGTTAAAAGGGACGTACAACCAATAACATTATTATTGTATGTTTCACAAAACTCAAGCTCCTAAACCAGAGGGAGTTGGAAGGTGTGGTTTGTACCAAATTCTTCCAAATCGTCTAAATTGTACAGGAAAAATCTTACATTTCTTGAAAAGTCAACGGAAAAATATGTATTTGTTTATAAAGTGCTTTTAAACAAATAATCTAGACGATAGTCCCTGGCAGAAGTGGGGCGCGTACAACCGCATAGCACTAGAGCCGGGTGGGTAGTCTATACACATGGGGTGCATACAACCCATTATGCGACAGTCCTCGCACGGGTCCGCTTGTTAGTTCTAATTGGTTATAATGTTAATCATGATGGTTGATTGAAATTTCCTTCCAAAACCTGGCCCGTCCTGATAATGAAAATTAATGGCGTTTGGCTGCATTAACAAATTTAAAATAATGATTGAAATGGTATCCGTATTGGCTACAAATTACATCCGTATCTAATTAAATTCTGCAGTCATTTTCACAATAATTAATGGACATGCTTAAAGTTACCTTTGAGTTCCTCATCAGCAATAAAATACGTACAGTCGAACTTCTATATCTCAAAATAATTTCAATTTTCCGGCGAAGAAAGCTGTCGGCGGGCATGTGTACTGAAAGAAGATACTGTAGTAATGATAATAATAATATTAATAACAAGAATAGATTTAGGTATAAGGAAGACATTTTTGAAGGCCTTTGTCTGGAGCGTGGCACTCTATGGAAGTGAAACTTGGACTATTGGCACAGCAGAAAAGAGGAGAATTGAAACGTTTGAAATGTGGTGTTACAAGAGAATGATGAAGATCACATGGGTAGATAGGGTTACAAACGAAGAGGTATTAAGACAAGTGGGAGAGGCGAGATGTTTTTGGCGTCCGCTAAATGAAGAGAAGAGATCTATTTATTTTATTTATTTATTTATTTATTTATTTATCGTATGGCTTTTAGAGCCGGGAGTGTCCGAGGACATGTGCCTGTAGCTGCTTCTAGCGGACACCCTTAGGGTGAGCTACAAGTTCTGTTCAATTTCAGGTAGTTCCAACTTTCGCTGCCAGATATCAATGATACCTACATGTGAACTTTGGAACTTTGATAGAGCGTTCTGACGAAATCTAACCTAGCAACTTAGCTTCACACAAGTTTAATTTGTGGAAGGATCTTTTACATGTCATAAATGTATGATATGGGACCGCCGGCTTTACTTCCCCTCCGAAGGAAGACATACGGAAGGATTTTTAACGCTTTTAAAAAATCCGAACCCGCTATCTTGGGCACATGAGTTCAGCATGCTACCAAAAGAGAAGAGATAGGTTGGTAGGACACATACTAAGACACCCATGAATAGCAACCTTAGTTATGGAAGAAAGGGTCGCGAACGAGAACTCCAAGGTTAGAGTATGTTAAACAGATTGCCTCGGATGGAGGGTGTGGTAGCTCTGTAGAGATGAAACCATTAGCTCAGGACAGGGGGCGTGGAGTGCTGCATCAAACCAGTCAATAGACTGAAGACTCAAACAACAACAACAATAATAAAAGCCAAAATCGAAAACCGGCAAGTAGTGGACTGATGAAAGACAGGAGGCTCACAGAACGCGAATGCGAGAATATTGGGGAAGAGTTAAAGGTCGAGGGTGCAAACAGTTCAAGTGACGAGGTCCACAGCAGGCCGAAACGAAGAAAGAACAAAGAAGAAAGTGGCACCCACAAAATATATTGGGACAGATCTGTCATCACAGATAAATCAGTGCTTTTTTTTTTCTAAACAAAATTTAAGGAGTAGCCTACTCTCAGTTGAGTCGTCCAGTTGGAAAACTCGTTTAATCCACTTGTGAATAAGGATCATGTCGTAAAATTGTTTCTTCTTTTCTTTTCTTAGTCGTTTACCCTCCAGGTTGGTGGAACCCACGGACTCAGCGAGGGAACTCACCACTACCACCTCTACGGGCAGTGTCCTAGAGCTGGGAACATCTAATCGGAGTGGATACAACTGCTGAGGTGTGATTGGCACCTCGCCCAGGCGGCCTCACCTGCAAAGCGAACAGGGGCCTCATGAGGGAAGGTAATGGACGGGCAGGATGGATAGGCAAGGAAGAGGGAAGGAGGCGGCCGTGGCCTTGAAGAAGGTACCATCCCGGCATTTGCCCGAAGACGAAGTGGGAAACCACAGAAAACCACGTCGAGGATGCCTGAGGTGGGAATCGAACCCCCTCTACTCATTTGGACCACCCGAGGCTGAGTACACCCCGTTCCAGTCCTCATACCACTTTTTCAAATTTCGTGGCAGAGCCGGGAATCGAACCCAGGACCTCCGGGGCGGCAGCTAACAATGCTGACCGCTACCCTACGGAGGCGACCGTAAAATTGTTTATTTAATTATTTTATTTTAAATTATTTTATTTTCAGTTGTTTTATTTTGTTTTGTTTTATTATGATTTTCTTTTGTTTATTTTGTTTTGTTGTATTTTATTTCGTTTTATTTTGTTTTAAATAGTTTTTTAAATTGTTTGTTTTGTTTTATTTTATTTTGTTTTATTTTCATTTTTTGTTTATTTATTTTATTTTATTTTGTTTTGTTTTATTTTGATTTTGCAGAAAACAAACACAAAACCATAAACAAAAAACACGAAGCAAAAAGCAAAATTCAAAGACAAAAGCAAAAGCAGAAAACAAAAAAACAAGAAACACAAAGCAAAAAGCAAAATTTCAAAAAAAGCAAAAGCATAAAACAAACAAAAAAAACAGGAAAGAAAAGCAAAAAGTAAAATTCAAAAGCAAAAGCACAAAGCAAACACAAAAACCAAAACCAAAAACACAAAGCAAAAAGAAAAAAGTAGGAAACAACAAACACAAAAGATACGTGAGGCAAAGTCCAGAGAAATGTTTCTCATGAAAATGATTCCTATTCACAAGTGGATTAAACGAGTTTTGCAGCTGGACGACTCAGTTGTAGTCGACAAAATTGCAATTTTCGGCAATTTGCAGAGTCCGGTTATTACTTTAAGGGATGACATGTTAAATGAAAGGTTACATTGGGTTATTAACACATTAATTCATTAACTTTCAGCTTTTTCGTTGCCTGGGTGGATGTAAAATAGTTAGTTATTTTCTTTATCCTTCAAAACTAACCACACGCTCAAAATAACAACCTACCCCACCTCCAAACACTAGCCTGAGTGCTTATAAGGGCAGAACTTCCTTTTCACGATTGTTAGAGCATGTTACTTATTTTTTCCTAAACAAGTAAATTTCCTCGAATAAGGCAGCAATTACACAAATCTTTTGTCGAGCAGAAAATAATATGGCCTATTGTTTGGATTATGCGGCTGAGTGCCCAGATGCCAACCAAAACAATCTGATTCAGTAGATCGATGTAAATCGAGGATTACTTGAAATCTCCTCCAGCTGTTGTGAACAGCGCGCTGACGCCAGTTGATCGATGAACTTTCAAGTCGGGAGTTATATTTGCCGGACTAGATACACAAGTACAAATATTTTTTTCTTAAAAAGTTTTCAAATGTCTAAGGGGCACGCGTGCCCCCGTGTACCTCCTGAAAGAATGCCCTGATTAAAACCATTCCTGCTGATAGACCAGATAAAATCATTCTTGTGGAGAAAATCCAAAAACACGCAATGGCTGACATTGCTGGGTCAAATACACACAACACGTGTACAGTCAAATGATCTGCAAATACACAGAGTTGTCAGAAAAAATAAAGAAGATTTGGCATCAAGGAAATACGACTGTTGTACCACTTGTCCCCTCAGCAACAAGTGTTGTACCATCATCTCTGAAGAGAAGCCTGTAAGTATTGGAACTTCCCATAAATACAGCGACATGTGTTCAAAAATCTGTCATTCTTGACAATTGCTCAACAGATGGACATTTTTTAAATCTCCCCACCACAATTACTACTGGTTTTAGAGACGCCGGGGTGACAAAATTATGCCCTGAAGGAGATCTTAAACGTGCCAGTAAATCTACTGACACGGCTACCTCACATTTAAGCAGCCTCAAATGCCAAATAACTACGCCTGGATTTGATCCTGCTATCTTGGAATCCGCAGGCAAGAACGTTACCGCTGAGCCACGCCGCCAGTCGACATAAATTACGTAGAAGATCACCAAACGTGCAGTAGAATGTCCTTCAGTGGCGTAACTACGGGAGTGATTAGGGGGATCAATCGTACCTCCTACCGGAGAGTCAAACACTTAACCAAAACAGAAAGCAAAAAGCAAAATTCATAAACAAAAGCAAAATCAATAGAAAACAAATACAAAACCAAACAAAGCAAGATTCAAAAAAAAAGAAAAACAGAAAACAAACATAAAGCAAACAGCAAAATTCAAAAACGAAAGAAAAATCTGAAAACAAACTAAAAAAAAAAAAACAACAAAAAACGAACACACAAAGCCAAATTCAAAAACAAAAGCAAAAGCAGAAAACAAACACAAAACTGAAAACAAAATAAAAAAATTAGAAAGAAGAAATTCAAAAACAAACACAAAACCCAAAACAAAAACACAAAGCAAAATTCAAAAACCAAAGAAAAGCCAGAAAACAAACTAAAAACAAAACACACATAGCAAAAGAAGAAAACAAACAGAAAACCAAAACGAAGAAAATACAAAGCAGAAAGCAAAAAGCAAAAAGCAAATTCAAAACAAGACAAAACAAAAAGCAGAAAATAAACACATAGTAAAATTAAAAAACAAAATAAAAAGCAGAAAACAAACACAAAACTACAAAGCAAAGAGAAAAAGTAGAAAACCTCAAATAGGCTACAAAACCAAAAACGCAATTAGTTCACATTTGACTCCACTCATCCCCCCGCCCCAAATCCTAGTTACGCCACTAATGCTGTTTGTAATCGTTTATTGCCTTCTGTAACAATAGACGTGTATACGAGAGAATCATAATAATAATAATATTAATTAGTACAAGAGATGCATGAAATCTGGATGTGGAAGTATCACACTGGATTCAGGTAGGATGGATGAACTGGAGGAAAATGTCAGGAGTGCTCTGTGACCGCAGGATCAAGCCTAAGGTTAAGGGGAAAATATATAAAGCTGTCGTAAGACCTGCATTGCTGTGTGGCTCTGAAACATGGCCTGCACGCAAAACACACACAAACAGGCTTGACGTCACGGAAATGAAAATGCTCAGGTGGATGAGTGGAGTGACTAAGCGTGATAAGTAGGGCTCGGATCGATATGCTCGATAAAATCTCCAGATATGCTCGAAAACCATGTGTTTTATGCTCGATAGATTTGCTCGAAAAACCCATTATATGCTCAAAAAACCATTATAAACCCATTATATGCTCGATATATATGCTCGAAACCCCCATTATATGCGGTTAAATATGCAGAATATGCTCGAAAACACCGTTAAAAACTATAGAAAGGAAAGTGAAACGAAAAAACCAATAACATACCTTTAAATACGAGCTTTATTTTCTAATTGTATGTGTGACACACTACAATATACTCGCATTCAAGTTTTTCAAGTAGTCTATATAAGAGAAGTGCTCTTATAAAAGATACAATTTTAAAGTTCATTTATAAAATGTTCAGAATTAGGCGAGTCAATGAAGTAGATCTGCATTGGTCTGTACAACAAGACATTTTCTATGTTTTCAGTTTTGAATGATTTTCTTAAATCAGTCAATAAAAGTTTCAATGACGAGAACGACCTCACTAAAGGTTAAAAGCCTGCGGTTCTATTATTCGCACCAGATAGGCTTTTCAATAATTACTTCTGTTTTCGAACCTTAAGAATTGTCAGGGCCCGAATTCGGGGGAGAATTCGAAGAAAAACAAACTATTTAGACGAAAACCACAAGAATATGCATTTATATGCTTCTATTCTGAAAACCGCGGTTTTATGCATTTATATGCTCGATAAATTTCAATTCTGTTGGTCCCAGAGAGGTGAAAATACCACCGAAAGGCTTCTTTCAATGTGTACTATTCAGGTAAAAAATATGCAAATATGCTCGAATCCGAGCCCTTGTGATAAGAGTGGAAAATGTCAAAATATGAGGAGCATTGAAGGTTGTGGAAATATCTAAGAAGATACAAGAAAAGCGACTTCAATGGTACGGGCATGTGAGAAGAAGGGAGGAATCCTACGTGGGGAGGAAGATGCTAGACATGCAATTACAGGGAGTGAGAATGCGAGACAGACCAAAACGAAGATGGATGGATTGTGTACGGGAGGACCTCAGAGAAAAACAGTTGTCAGAAGAGGATGTGCATGACCGGGTTAAATGGAGGAGAGCTGTCAGAAACATCGACCCCACATGGGAGTGGGAATGATGTAAAGAGAAAGAAGAAGTACAAGAGATGCATGAAAATCAACGCAAAAATTCGACACTACACGACTATCACGAAGCCCGAGTCACTTTACGCCAGCGAGGCCTTAAAACTCAACTACTAAGTGGATCTCAGGAACATCAAGAAGGCGGAGAGGAAAATCATCCGGAAAATCTTGGGTCCTAAACTCACAGATGATGGGTATCGTCTACATCGAGACAGATTTCCGGAAACGACGACTGAGGTTTTACGGCCACATCATGAGACTGAATGACGACCGATTAGCAAAGAGAATTCTGACATACTTAGGGAAACTTAAAGTGACAACACACTCGGACTTCGTGACAGTCGTGTAGGATCGAATTTTTGCGTTGATGTTCATGCATCTCTTGTACTCATATTATTATTATTATCATAATTATCTTGTATACACGTCTATTGTTATAGAAGGCAGTAAACGATTACAAACAGCATTAGTGGCGTAACTAGCATTTGGAACGGGGGAATGAGTTGAGTCAAATGTGAACAAATTGCGTTTTTGATTTTGTATTTGATATTTTCTACTATATTCGTTTTGCTTTGCGTTTTTCGATTGTGGTTTTGTGTTTGTTTTTTGCTTTTTATTTTGTTTTTTAATTTTACTTGATGTTTATTTTCTGCTTTTTGTTTTGTTTTGAAATTTGCTTTTGTTTTCTGATTTCTGTTTCTGCCAGTTCTTTTGCTTTTTAATTTTTCTTCTTTGTGTTTTTTGTCTTGTTTTCAGTTTTGAGTTTGGTTTCTGCTTTTGCTTTTGTTTTTGAATTTCGATTTGTGTTTTTTGTTTTTGGTTTTTAGTTTGTTTTCAAATGTTTCTTTTGTTTTTTTAATTTGGAGATTTCCTTTGTGTTTGTTTTCTGTTTTTTCTTTTGTTTTGAATTTTGCTTTGTGTTTTTTTGTTTTGGTTTTCTATTTATTTTTTACTGCTTATTCTTTGGTTTTTGAATTTTGTGTTTACATTCTGCTTTTACTTTTGTTTTTAAATGTTGCTTTTTGCTTTCTGTTTTGGTCATGTGTTTGACTCTGGTAGGGGATTGATCCCCAAATTGATCTCAGAAGTGCCAATATCACACCAATAGACATCGAGGATGGAATGACATTCAGACATAACATCCACAGTTGGGAAGTTACACATGAAGATCGACCAAGGAGACACGATGAAGGAGTTTTGGAAGAACAAGAAAAATAACAGGAATAGATCATAATTATTTATTATTCGTGATCCAATGGGTCCAATCAACTTAAATAAATCTCAACTTAGTATAAAACTAAATCCCCGATTCTTGGATGTCACGGGTAATCTCGGGAACCACTGGATGGATTTTGATGCGGTTTTCACCATTCTGTAAAGGATATTTCGAGGAAGGTTTCTGTAGAAAATAATTTATTTATGATCAAAGGAAGCCAAGCAGTAATGATTTCAGTGAAAAAGTCGAAAAAATAAACCTGGCGTCCGTGCGCTTTGTAAGCTTACGCTGGGCAAACCGTTAAAAATATCAACTGGAGAGTTGTATTGTACGTGTCGGTGTTAACGATACAATACACTACCTGAGGACAGTTGCATTGTACGTGCTCGTGTTACGATACAATACACTACCTGAAGACAGTTGTTTGATCCTCTTGCAATACTACCTCTTGCATATCAAGGGCAGATGACCTTGTAGTTCAGCCCCTTAAAACAACAACAACAACAACACTTTTTATGTTGATGACTCTTGAGATGTGGAAGATGGATTAAAAATAACTTTTACTGCAGGGGTTAAACGTTGATTAATAAACAACGCACTATTTTCAGTAGCAACTTTCTTTTCTTGCACTAGCTTTTTAGCATTATCATGATTTTTCGTTGACACTAACAGTGTTTCAATTGGAGCACTACCTTGATGATCACTCACACTTAAAACCTCACTATTTCTACTTTTTAGATTGGCTCGACATTTTTTTGGACCTTTGTTTCGAGCATTGCCAGAAAATTATTCCTTTTTGTTTACCTTGGTTAGTTGTAGTAAGTTCCATAGTAGCAACTAACCTGTTAGTAGGATTTGCACACCACAAAGGTTGTAAGTATAACTGTTCTGGTAATAGAATGATTTAGCGTTGGCTTTTATATTTAATAATATGTACAGTTTTAAGTGACAGCAAAAGTGAGAGAAAAGTGGTAGAAAAGTGGTAGCTAAGTGGTAGAAGATATTACATGTATTGTTAAGAAATAGTTTAAGCGGTTACGTGGATCCATTACATAATAATTTTGGCACGACGAAGCTCATTCTCTATAACCAATAGTTCGTCGTCATATTCAGTATTACCAGCCTGTTTACAGGCATGCAAGTGCTGAAGCCGCGGATTAGCTTACTGGGATTGCTCCAGTAAATAAATTTAACAAATGATTTTTAGGGGAAACAGAGCATTACCATCATCATCATCATCATCATCATCATTATTCTTATCATTTTCATCATCTTTATCACTATTATTATAATCACCATTATTGTAATCAACATCATCCTCAATATCACAAAAACTATCGAATTTATTTTGTTCCTTTTCCATAAAGACCTCTTTTATGGTCTGTGTTGACTTTGATAGTGTTGAGGGTTTCTTAGACGTTGACAACTGTCCTAACATGACTTTTTGAGGACATGATAAGTGCTTTTGAACAAACACTGCACTATCTTGAGCAGCAATATTGTTTTCTTGAACTTGCTTCTTAGCATTTTGAAGATTTTTTGTAGACAGCAACTGTGGTTCGTTTGGAGCACTCCATTGATGAACACTCACACTTAAAACCTTTCCATTTTTACTTTTCAGATTGCCTCTACATTTTGTTGACCTCTCTTTTGAGCATCGCCAGAATATTATTCCATTCACATTCTGACGATTATAGTTATAAGAGTAGCCTTGATGGAGTGCACGTTGGCTACCTTTGTTGGTTGTAGTAAGTTCCATAGTAGTAACTGACCTGTCAGTATGATGTTCACACTACAAAGGTTACAACTGTTTTGGTGATGGAGTGACTTATCATAGGCTTATATATTGGCTTATGTGTTGGCTTTTGTGTTGGCTTATGTGTTGGCTTTTGTGTTGGCTTATGTATAGGCTTTTGTGTTGGCTTTTGTGTTGGCTTATGTATTGGCTTTTGTGTTGGCTTATGTATTGGCTTTTGTGTTGGCTTTTGTGTTGGTTTTTGTGTTGGCTTATGTATTGGTTTTTGTATTGTTTTCTGTATTGGCTATTGTGTTGGTTTATATGTTTATATGTTATATGTCAATGTATTTAGTGGATTTTTCTCTTGGTCTTGGAAAGTATATCAGTCCTTTTTATGACAGCTGCTTACTGCCATGTTTGTGAGCAACAACAACAACAACAAAACACTAAAATTCCAAAAAATCCAAAGTACTCTAAGGTTAATCATTGACTCTAAACTCTTACTCTTGCCTCTACTCCAACGCCTATTCAAAAACATTATATTTTTAAAATGTTTCAAAAAAGTTGAATTGGGAAAGCAGGCTATATGTTTAAACTTAAAAAAATCATATAAAGTCATATGTTAACTCTTACACCTACCTCTATCCCACTCTCAGTCAAAATTAATATTGTATTTCAATTTTTGATGTGTAACATCTTTCCACTCGGTTGCTGGATATTTTTGTGGAGTGATTTTGAAAAATGGCACGGAAGTGGATCGGACGGAAGTGTGTAAGACTCACTGTCAGCTGGATCACATCCCTTCTGGCTGTTAAAGCAGCTAGAAGAGATGTGATCCAGCTGGCAGTGGTACCATGTGGAATATTTATCACATACGGATTACTTTGTAACAGCAGAGTATCAAGAAGGCAGTGCGAGAGTAGAAATATTAAGTAGGCAGTGAAGAAAAACAAGAGAGTCTTGGAATTGTTATGTATTATGAGAGTGTAAAAAATAAAAAGATTTTTTGTGTGTTGATGAATGTCAAGGGTAATAAAAACGGTAACAACTTCAAGGTAGGATAACATGTCAGATGTTACACATCATATGCGACTACTCTAAGGCTCGTATCTGGATTAAGAGTGAGATAGTGGTAGCCATCTAACTCTATCTAACCTGAGCTAAGCTAACCTAACTTGACCGAACCTAACCTAATATACCTTTACCTAACCTACCTTTTGGTATCACAAAGTTACAGTGTTCAAGTTTACCCCAAGTACAAGACATATTTCCTAGCACAGGTTTGATCGCTAACATTCAACTCCCACGATAACATTTAACTCTGAGGGAACATGGGGAAACATGTGTGGAATATAGTGTTATTTCACACTTTATCAAATTTCTTTAAATGTAATGTAAAAAAAACAGCAAAATTTTCTAAAATATTGACAGAATCATTCAAAATGTTGTTAAAACGTCTCATATAGGTAAGAAACGAGGTCTTACCATACTCTCAACTACCCTAGTTTCAACTACTTTTCAAGGTCACTCTTTTGAACATTGCCAAATAATACCGATAAACACCTATGTTCCCACGCCACACACCCACGACGCGACCTAGCCGGAACTGAGCTGAACTGAACCGGAACCAAACCGAACCGAACCGGAACCGAACCGAACTAAACCAGAACCAAACGGGTGAGTAAATGTGTTCTAGTTTTAACTACTATTCAAGGTCACTCCCCCGAACATTGCCGGAACTGCTGATAAACACCTATGTTCCCACACACGCACACACCTACGACGCGCGCGTAGTAGTTGCTTTTGGACAGTTCTACAGTCTACAGGTCTATTAGGTAATGGTATACAGGACATGGGGAACTATACACTTTTTAAGAGTGGTAAAGAAAGTGGACCCCACGAATTTGGTATTGCATTCTGTGTCCAAAATTCACTATTATCGTCAGTGCTGTCCTTTGAACATGTGAACGAAAGACTATGCTATTCGAGGGTACATTGTAAATGGTTTAACATATCACTGGTGAACTGCCTTGCCCCCACAAACGACAAGGATGACCATGTTAAAGACACATTTTATGAGGATTAGTTAAAACTGTGGTATAACTTACCAAAACATTTTTTTTTTGGTGATTTCAATGCAAAAGTTGGAAAAGAAGAATTTTTTGTGCCAACAATAAGAAGGGAAAGTCTGCATGATGAAAGCTATGATAACGCCATTTGTCTAATCAATTTTGCTACATCCACAAGCATGAATGTGCGGAGTACCACCTTTCCACATAAACAGATACATATTGAAACATGGTACTGTCTTCGTGTGACGGTAATACTGCCAATCAGATAGATCATGTACTGATTGATAACAGGCATAGAAGCTCCATAACTGATATCATAGCTTACAGAGGAGCTGCTGATAATTGTTGTTTTAATGGGACTAACATCGCAGAAGAGCTGAGATGTGATCTGATCATAATATGATAATTGTTTCAGTTAAAATTAAATTGAAAACTTCATGTAAGTCATGGACTGAGGAAAGATGCCAAGTTGATACTGAGAAACTGAAGTAGGAGGATGACTATAATGCGGAAATTACAAACAGATTTGATATTCTGGCGGAAGATCCTATAGAAGGCACTGATGAAACAAATTATGAAGTTTGTGAAAGAATGTGGAATAACGCGAAACAAATCATGACGATAGCAGCCATGAAAGTGATGCCAAAAGGTGTTAATAATGTTACGGCTGTGAGTTTGTTTTGTCGCCTCGCCGCGTTGAGTCACAGCTGCCCCGGGTTGTGTGTGCTCTGCCTCAGTGTATTACGTGCGCGTTACGCAACGGGCTGCGAAGTGAAAGGGATGGTCCAGAATATTCGTGACCCAGCCAGTGAAGGAAATCTCGAGAAGCCGTGTGTCCAGGACGGTTCTAGAATTCATTGAGTCACTAGCCTGCTATATAAGCGGCCTCAACAGTGAGGGGACCGAGTTTTTGAGGACAGTGTTTTTGAGCGAGTGTGATTTCACTGAGCGACAGAAGTGTGGTGACGAAGTGCCGTGCGAGTTACGAAATCCAGTGAAATTGTTTCCCCAGCTTGTGGACAGCGAAACAGCGTGTAGCGGGTTATCGTAAGTAACTGTAGTTTGTGTACATGAGGGAGAGGTCCAGGTAGTTTCTGTCAAGGCCACCGTACTCATTAGCACGGATTAACGTCTGTGGTGTGTTGACAAGTGAAAGGGGGCAAGAGCTCTCCATAAGGAAGAGACTTGAGGAAAATCTGGAGTAAGGTTCTAATTGCTTGTATTTGCTGATGAGTAGTGTATCTTTCTGGCCGCAATAAAGTTAATTATTTCTTTAAAAGAACAATCTGTGTTGTGCTTCAACCGAACGTAATCAAGTTAGCAAAAGTGTCACTAGGGAGGGGGGGGGGGGGGCACGTAACAACTGGTGTCAGAAGCTGGATTACGAACTCAAACACAAGCACAACACCTGACGGTCCTGGTTTCAAAACCTGAGCAGGTCATTTTTTAAAAATTTTCCTGTGAGTGTATGCCCTTTACAAGACAAGCATCTAAAATTGAAGCGCAATTGGCAGCATTGCTAGGAAAGTTAAGTGGCATGGAAACCAAGATGGAAGACGGCCAGAAGAAGATGGAGGACGGCCAGAAGAAGACGGAGGACGGCCAGAAGAAGATGGAGGACGGCCAGAAGGAGTTAGCAGAGGACCTGAAGGACGGCCAGAATAAGTTAGCAGAGGACCTGAAGGACGGCCAGAATAAGTTAGCAGAGGACCTAACCGCCAAATTTCTGGATGGCCAGAAAAATCTGGAAGAGGGTCTGCTGACGAAACTAGAGGAGAGCCAAAGGAAATTAGAACAGGGCCTACGTGAGGAAGTCGCAGCAGTGGAAAAGAAGTTCGACGCCTTACAGGAGGAAGTTGCCGAACTGCGCCAACGCCCACTGACGGGGATAGAAGAGAAATTCAACTTTTCAAAAAATGAAATTGCTGAGCTGAGCCAACACCCGCCGACGGGGATGGAAGCGAGATTCAACGCTCTACAAGAGGAAGTTGCCGAACTGCGCCAACGCCCACTGACGGGGGAGGAAGAGAAATTCAACGCTTTACAAAAGGAAATTGCAGAGCTGAACCAACGCCCGCCGACGGGGTTGGAAGCGAGATTTAACGCTCTTCAAGAGGAAGTTGCCGAGCTGTGCCGACGGCCGACCACAGGTACACCGGGAATATCGGGAACGGGACAGAGCAGAGTGACGCCCCCAACCTTCGATGGAAAGGTCCCTTGGAGCACCTCTTTATGTCAGTTCGAGGCAACCTGTTTCATAAACAACTGGAACAACACGGAAAAGGCAACAGCTCTCATTATAGCGCTGAGAGGTGACGCCCTTAACGTCCTTCAGGCCATCCCGACTGGATCCCAGGACTACGCTTCACTGATCGCCCATATGGAGTCCCGATATGGAGTTGCCATCTTCAGCAGGCCTACCAGATGCAGCTCCGGACCCGGGTACATAAGAACGCGGAAACCCTGCAGGAGTTAGAGATGGACATCGCACGCCTCGTAAGGCTCGCCTATCCAACAGTGCCGGCCGACTTCCTGGAACAGATTGCGACGCAGACCTTCACCGACGGGTTACGGGACCCGGACACTCAACAGGCGCTGCGACTCGCGCGCAATAAAACCCTGGCAGATGCGCTGAGCCACGCACTTGAGTTCGAGACGGCAAAGCAGGTATCTAGAATGCGAGCGCGGGTGCGTCAGGTGGACGTCGACGAACCAGCCAAAGCCGACAAGACCAAGCCCCTGGCCGATGAACTCATGGAGGCGCTAGGCCGGTTCTTAAAAAGTCGCAGTACCACCAACAAAAACGTAGCCGAAGGACATCCGGAGAGGCGGCCCGGAAGAAGACTACCGACCTGCTGGACCTGAGCAAGGACTGCGGTGATCGCCGCCACCAAGGGTTTCCGTCAGGGCAGTCAGTCGTAGGGAAACCGCGCGGCCCAGGAAAGCAAGTATCAGCCAGCCTTGGGGGGCAAAGGTTGGCTTGTGACAGTCGTCAAGCCCCGGCAGTCCAAGTTCGTGTGACGCAGTTAAGGAGGGATAATAGCAGCCTGATGGTCGACGGAGTCGTCAACGGAGAGAGCTGGCCCATGCTAATCGACACGGGAGCATCGAGGACCATCGTCAGTCCCACCGTGATCCCGAAGTGGAGAGTGCAACCCACACAAAGGAACCTCCAGCTAATAACCGCGACCGGAGAGACCGTACCGGTACATGGCGAAGCATCACTGGAGTTCGTCATTGGTCGACGGGCGATAAAGCATCCAGTGCTTGTGGCTGACGTATCAAATGAAGTGATCATCGGACTGGACTTCCTGGACCAGAACAACATCATCTTGGATTTGAGTACCAACACTCTGCACTTCGGAAGTGAGGAACTTGTTTTGCAACCAGCACACGAGGCATTCGCCGCACGACGAGTAAGGCTGAGAGAGGACGTCGTCGTTCCCGCCAGGACGGAAGTCAGCGCTGCCGTAATTGTCGACGGAACAGCTGAGGGATTGGCGGCTGTCATCGAGCCAAAATATGAGGACATCCAGATAAAAGGATTGCTAGTTGCCAAGACTCTCATCAACACGACGTCTCGGCCGTACGTCCGCCTGTCCAACCTGAACGACTACGATATTACGGTTCACTGGGACACCCACCTAGGAGTCTGCGAGCCCGTTACCTGGATTGCCCGCATCACAGACACGACGGACGGACACCTGCAGACGGACAACCGAAGAAGAGGCGCCCTGCCAGAAGAACTACAGAAGCTGTACCAAGGATCCCAGGGCCATATAGACGAGGAACAATCACGCCAACTTCGGGACCTGCTACACGAATTCCAGGATGTCTTCTCCGTGGGGAGCAAAGACTTCGGCAGGACAAGCTTGGTCCAGCACAGAATCGACGTTGGGGACAGCGCACCGATTAGGGCCCCATTCCGACGTGTCCCCCTCGCCAAGCAAGCCGAAGTCGACCGGATGGTAGAAGAGATGAAGGAGCAAGGAGTGATCGAGCCATCACATAGTCCTTGGAGTTCTCCGGTCGTGCTAGTGAAGAAGAAGGACGGTTCCACCAGGTTCTGCGTGGATTACAGGTGGGTGAATGACGTCACGATGAAGGACAGCTACCCTCTACCCCGGATCGACGACGCCCTGGACACCATATCAGGGTCAAGATGGTTCTCCACCTTGGATTTGAAGAGTGGCTACTGGCAGGTGGAGGTCCACCCTAGGGACCGCGAGAAAACTGCGTTCTCTGTGGGCAGCGGGCTCTAGCAGTTCACCGGCATGCCATTCGTTCTGTGCAACGCCCCTGCGACCTTCGAAAGGCTAATGGAATTCAATCTGAGGGGACTACACTGGAAGACCTGCCTGGTCTACCTAGACGACGTCATTGTTCTGGGGAGAAGCTTCGAGGAGCACTACAGCAACCTGAATGAGATCTTGATGAAGCTATGGGCTGCCCAGCTGAAGTTGAGCCCCAAGAAGTGTCAGCTCTTCCAGAAGCAGGTCCAGTACCTTGGTCATATCGTCTCCGAGGAAGGGGTGCGCACCGACCCAGAGAAGACCGCAGCTGTGAGGGAGTGGCCAGTTCCGAAGGACAAGTCTCAAATACGAAGCTTCCTGGGACTCTGCACTTATTACCGTCGCTTCGTGAAAGGATTCGCCGACATCGCCAAACCACTACATCGACTGACTGAGATGGACCAACTCTTCACGTGGACAGCAGAATGCCACAGTGCTTTCGAACAACTCAAGCAGGCTCTGTGCACCGCGCCAATTCTGGCCTACCCCAGACCTGGAACAAGGTCCATCGTCGATACCGATGCCAGCGACTTTGGCATAGGGGGAATCCTGTCGCAAATAGTGGACGGCGAGGAGAGAGTAGTGGCCTACATCAGCAAAGCCTTGTCAAAGCCAGAGAGGAACTACTGCGTCACCAGGAAAGAGCTGCTCGCCATCATGAAGACCATTGAACACTTCCACAATTACCTGTACGGACAAGAATTTCTCATCAGGACCGACCATGCATCCCTGCGGTGGCTCCTGAACTTCAAGCAGCCCGAGGGTCAACTCGCGCGGTGGTTAGAGAGGCTTCAACAGTACAACTTTGAGATCCAGCACAGGAAAGGCCAACTGCATTCTAACGCCGACGCCCTGTCACGAAGGCCGTGCCCCGAAGACTGCACCTTCTGTACCAGAAGGGAGGAGAACACCGGGATACAGTGCCGAAGTACTACCGTGGAACTTCAAGGGAGCTGGAGCCGCGAATCTTTCACGCGGGCGCAAGCGGAAGATGATGACCTGGGATTGATAGCCGAATGGAAGAGGGCCTGTGTCCCCAGACCCGGGTGGAACATTGTGAGTGACTGCAGCCCAAAGTTTAAGTCCTACTGGGCGCAGTGGGACTCGCTGGTTGTAAGGGATGGCCTCATCTGCCGTACCTGGGAGAGCACCGACGGGAAGACATCTCGGGAGCAAATCGTCGTTCCAAAGGCTATGACGGAGGAAGTCTTGAAGGAAGTCCATGGAGGATCATCTGGTGGACACCTGGAGATAAAGAAGACCCTGGAGAAGCCGAGAGAGCGGTTCTACTGGATCGGATGCCGAACTGACGTGGAGAACCACTGCGCGAGGTGCCACGATTGCGCAGCCAGCAAGGGCCCAGGACGAAGACGACGGGGTCCACTGAAGGCCTACAACGTGGGCGGCCCCATGGAGAGATTGGCCATCGATGTCGCTGGGCCATTCCCGTTAAGCGAGGCAGGGAACCGCTACATATTGGTCGTCAGTGACTACTTCACCAAATGGCCGGAGGCGTATGCGCTCCCTAACTAAGAAGCCGCGACGATCGCAGAGACCCTGGTGAAGGAATTCGTCAGTCGGTACGGAGTACCCCTGGAGCTGCACTCCGACCAAGGGAGGAACTTCGAGTCGCAGGTGTTCCAGAATCTATGCCAGCTGCTGGGAATCCGGAAGACAAGGACAACGCCGCTACACCCTCAGTCCGACGGGATGGTAGAGCGATTCAATCGCACCATCGAGAACCATCTCCGAGTAGTCGTCAGCGAACACCAGAGGGATTGGGACAAACATCTTCCACTATTTCTCCTGGCCTACCACGCCGCCGTGCATGAAGCCACCTGGTGCACACCAGCCCGGGTCATGTTTGGGAGGGAGCTCCGTCTACCTGTCGATCTTGCCTTCGGCCGACCTGGAAATGATCCGGTCCCGGTAAGCCAGAATTGTCAAGAATTGGTCGACCAACTGGAGGACGTGCACACGTTCGCGAGGAGGAAGCTGCGGATCGAGACCGACCGAATGAAGACCCGATATGACCAACAGTCGGATGCTGGCGGATTCCACGAGGACGACCTGGTCTGGCTCTTTAACCCATTACTGAAGAAAGGTCTGTCACCCAAACTGCAGAAGTCCTGGGAGGGCCCGTACCGAGTCGTGAAACGGATAAACGATGTTGTCTACAGGATCCAGCGGAGCCCGAGGGCGAAGATGAAGATCGTGCATCGAGATCGCCTGGCAGCCTACGGAGGGACACAGACGGACCAATGATTGATCGGGACGATCAGCCTTTTAGGAAGGGGGTGGTGTTACGGCTGTGAGTTTGTTTTGTCGCCTCGCCGCGTTGAGTCACAGCTGCCCCGGGCTGTGTGTGCTCTGCCTCAGTGTATTACGTGCGCGTTACTCAACGGGCTGCGAAGTGAAAGTGATGGTCCAGAATATTCGTGACCCAGCCAGTGAAGGAAATCTCGAGAAGCCATGTGTCCTGGACGGTTCTAGAATTCATTGAGTCACCAGCCTGCTATATAAGCGGCCTCAACAGTGAGGGGACCGAGTTTTTGAGGACAGTGTTTTTGAGCGAGTGTGATTTCACTGAGCGACAGAAGTGTGGTGACGAAGTGCCGTGCGAGTTGCGAAATCCAGTGACATTGTTTCCCCAGCTTGTGGACAGCGAAACAGCGTGTAGCGGGTTATCGTAAGTAACTGTAGTTTGTGTACATGAGGGAGAGGTGCAGGTAGTTCCTGTCAAGGCCACCATACTCATTAGCACGGATTAACTTCTGTGGTGTGTTGACAAGTGAAAGGGGGCAAGAGCTCTCCATAAGGAAGAGACTTGAGGAAAATGGAGTAAGGTTCTAATTGCTTGTATTTGCTGATGAGTAGTGTATCTTTCTGGCCGCAATAAAGTTAATTATTTCTTTAAAAGAACAATCTGTGTTGTGCTTCAACCCACCGTAATCCAGTTAACAAAAGTGTCACTAAAAGAACAAGAAATGGTTCGATGAGGTATGCAGTTAATGAAGTGGCAATTTGGCCTCGTAAGTGGCGGCAGTCTAATAAGAATACAGCTGTTGAGGAACTCTACAGAGAAAAACAGAAATAATGTAGTAAATTTATTCGTAGAAAGAAAAAAGTCCACCTGAGACAACAAATAGAATCAATCCAAGATGAAAAAAGGAAGATTGCAGTTTTACGAGACCGTGAATCTAGTGATTATGAGCCACGGGACCTCCTTTTTACGTGGAATCCGAACCACAGGACATGGCATTTCACTTCGAAAATCCCACATGCATTGACCGGGAATCGAACCCGGGCCGCTTTGGCGAGAGGCATACAGCTAGACCGCTGAGCCACCACGCCCCCAATCCAAGATGATTACAGAAACAGGAACATCTGCAAGATGTATGGAACTGTCAACACAATTAAAAAATTATACGAGCCTTACAGTAGTCGCATATGATGTGTAACATGTGACATGTTATCCTGCTCAGTTTGTCCCGGGAGCGAAAATCCCTTGTTGACAGAGAAATCTGTTGGTCATTGAAATAACTACTTGTAAAACTCCACTGCCAAATCCTGACCGTAATGAATCATAATTGTTATTTGCCTTGGCGGAAGCAATCCAATGCCTACTTGATGCGAGCTGCGCTCTATACCGGCCAGTTATTGAACCCATGCCAGCGATGTTATTGAAAATGGCCTCGTTTTGCCGATAAGCGCACTGCCAAGTATAGGCGCGATCAAAAATTAGGTGTGCGGAAGGTATAGTAAACGTGTTTCTCCCAGTGATATGTTTAGACCAGCGAAGTTTCAATTATTGTTAGTAGTCGGCGTTAATATATTGAATTGCTATATTGTTTGGAGTGTTTGTTGATGCGATATAGATTCCACATAGCCACATGGCCGACAGTACATCGAGTACTTACATTAAATAAGAATACAGCAAAAGTATGAACATTTAATAAATCGTAATTGTTTTCAGCAAATATGATAAAATGAATATTTTCACACCAAAGAACGACAACATGAAGATGATTTATTGTAGGAATATCTTAAATGGTGTCTCCAAACCTTGAACTAAACTGTATGCGATATACATTCCCCATAGCCACATGGCCTACAGTACGTCGTTGTACCGATCTCCGCCATCACGCGCGCTCATTGTTTCCGTCCCATGCACTTGCGTCCCATCCATTTCCGTCCCTTTGCCGAAATCACTCCCACAAAAATGTCCAGCTACCGAGCGGAAAGATGTTACACATCAAAATGGATTTCAACCAAGGTCGAGTATTATGATAGATGAGACTGGAAATTTAAATGCTGATCAGGACAAATTATTAAATTTCTGTAAGGAATACTTCGATTCCTTGCTGAATTGTGCAGATCCAGAAACATGAGTCATCATAAATCAAGAGGTATAACAAAGTATTACACGTTTAAAAAACAATAAAGCTTCATGTAGTGACAACATTCCTGCTGAGCTTATTATTATTATTATTTAGCGTATGGTTTTTAGTGCCGGGAATGCCCGAGGACATGTTCGGCTCGCCGGAGGCTGTAGCTGCTCACCCCATGGGGTTAGCTACAAGTTCCGTTCAATTTCAAGTAGTTCCAACTTCCACTACCAGATGTCACTGACACCTAGTGGTGAACGTTGGAACTTTGACGGAGCGTTTCAACGAAATCTAAACCAGAAATTTAGCTTCACACAAGTTTAGTTAGTGGAAGGATCTTTCACATGCCATAAATCTATGACATGGGACCGCCGGCTTTACTTCCCCTCCGAAGGAAGACATACTGAAGCATTTTAACGCTCTTACAAAATCCGACGACTTCGACCGAGTTTGAACCCGAGATCTTGGGCACAGCAGTTCAGCATGTTACTAACTACGCCACCGAAGCCGCTGCTGAGCTTATTAAATATGGTGGAGAAAGATTACATAAATACCGTACATAGGCCTATAGTACAAGGAAATGGCACGATGAAATTATTCCAAAAGAATGGCGGGAATCACTCTTTGTCCTAATTCATAAAGGAGGGGATAAGGAAGAAATTCAAAATTACCGTGGTATACCTCTTTTAAACACGGCCCACAAAATTCTGTCCTTTATTCTTTTACAGGTTTAAAACCATTGGCTGCAAAATGGTAATGGGGACTATCAGAACAATTTTCGTAGTAACAGATCCTCTACAAACATACTGTATTTGCAATGGAGCCTATTAATGATAAGGCGTGGGAACACAAGGAGTCGGTTCATTATCTCTTCATAGATTCAATTCATAGAGAAGGGCTGAGGAACATCATGTTGGAGTTTGACTTTCCCATAAAATTAATTGACATGTGCAAACGTTGTATGGATGGTAATGCCAGCTCTGTTTTGCTCAAGGGTAGAAAATCAAGTTCCTTCCTTAATGCAACTGAATGAGACAAGGGGATGCACTATCTCCTCTTCTATTCAATATAGCACTGGAGAAGATTATCAGGAAACTAGCTCTTGTAACTGCTGGCATCATATTGGGGAGACAACACAAAGTCTTTGCATATGCGGATGATATTGTTATTATTGGACGCAATGAATTAGAAATTAAGCAGTTATTTGTGAAACGAGAGGAAATTGCGGCAAAAATTGGCTTACGGGTGAATGATAAAAAAGACACAGTTCATGGACGAACATAGACCGAATCATGAGGAGGTTGACAGATTGCCTTTGAGGATTGCGAAATATATAAATTCCTTGTTGTATTAATCGATGATCAATACCGCAGGCAACAGGAATACCAAGCTAGAATTAAGAATGCAAATAAGGCATTTCACTCTATGAGCCCTATATTAGTCTCCAAGTTTTTAACAAGGAATGCAATATTGGTTATCTACAATACAATCATTCTACCAGTACTTACGTATGGTTCTGAGACATGGAGTATAACCAAGTAAGATCAGCAGAGTTACAAGTCGTTAAGAATAATGTTTATAGAAAAATATTTGGCCCATGGTTCGATCCTCTCTCCCAAAGGTGGCAGAAGAGATTTAATTTTGAGATTTACACCCTCCTTCAACAACACACTATAATGGCTGTGATAGAATCCAACAGACTGCGCTGAGCTGGACATGTACTGAGGATGCAGCTCCAGTAGATCTATATAAGGGATCTCTTAAAGGGAAAAGACCTTCAGAAAGACCCCGAAGCATCTGGAAGAAGGAGATCAACAAGGTATGCCGGACCCTACAAATTGATAACTGGGAAGAGTGGGCTCAAGATCGAAGAGGATGGAAGAGGATTGTGAGATCCGCATGGGAACTTCACATCCCTCAGAAGCCTACGGGTGAGTGAGTGTATTATATTCTATTTAATGGTGCTCGGGTACTTCGTGTGGCATAAGGGAGGTGCTCAAAGTCTCAGAAATGTTGCGAATGCCTGGCCTACAGTAGATAGACAAATTGCTCTTTTCAGAGTTAGGCCTTCTGGGCCTACTGCCTAGCTATCTGGTGAGGGGAGAATCTACTACGAGCTAGAAAACGCAGGCTTATCTGACGTGAACAGGGTCCTGGCTCTCAAATTCCCTATCAAACCCTGGGCCAGGCTAATCTGGGCCGGTTGGGACGGATGAAATGGATGCTATGAGTAGATATGCTAACTGGATCGCTGGACCTGGACTGCTGTGCTGGAACCTCTCTCGGTGTCACAGGTGGGGCTGGGTTTCTCCTCGCTGATCGAGTCACTGGTTTGGCCGGCCGGCCGGTGGGCTGTGCAGTTCACTTGAGGGACTGAGCTCATCTAGGCTATCAGGGCCTGATTGAAGAGTATTTTGGAGTTTAGACACATACGTGTTATTAACTAGGCGATCTTACTTGGAAGAGTGCCGGTCTGGCTGAATACTCGTTTCCACACCACCATGAGGTAGAGTACATGGCGCGTTTTTTTTTAGCGTGGTTTCCCCTGTAGGCCTAGTCCACGATAGTCCATATGAGGTGTCGTTTGAAATGTTAATATCGAAGGTTCTGGTCCTCAGAAATATTTAGCAATACTACGTTACTTTTGCTATGCACTTATTGTAATGTTCGACTGTCCTCCAAGTTGGCGAGGAACATTGCAACTGGTGCCTCGTCATCCGTTGACTTTTTCTGGTGAATATTAACTGGTTCTCCATGTATAGAAATCCATGATCACTTAACATTGCATCCGTTGTGATACCAGGTACCAATTGGTCTCTATTGCAGTTTTTAACTAAGTATCAAGAGCTGGAGGTTCCATCAATCATTTAGGTCATTGTTTGTATATTTGTGTTTGAGTCTTCAATCTTGTTTGATTCAGCTCTCAATGCCTCCCATCTTTAAATAGATGCCACACCCTATATCCGAGGCAATCTGTGTAGCATAATTTAATCTTGCACGACCAGTACAGTTCTTATCCTCAATCCTTCCTTCCATAACTAAGTTTACTAATCCTGGGTGCATTAGTATGTGTCCCAGCAAACATTTCTTGTTTTTCGGGGAGGTCCCGAAAGAGTACCGTACCCGCACAAAAATACCAAAAAAATGATTAAGGACGCCTTCTAAGGCACACAGGAAAAATAATAATAATAATAAGAATAAGAATAATAATGTTATTGGTTTTACGTCCCTTTTAACTACTGCGGCGTTTAGAGACGCATTGGTGCCGGAATTTCGTCCTGAAGGGGATCTTTAACGTGCCAGTAAATCTACTGACACGACTCCCTTGCATTTGCGCACCCTCAAATGCCAGCTGACTGCGCCGGGATTCGATCTTGAAATCTTGGGAACAGCAAGCGACAACTTAAAAGATCTAACAAATTGTATGCTAGGCCTTGAAAAGAGGTTTACAGAATACCACTAAACATTGAAACTGAATTACAAGTATATGGAAGATTACAAAAATGGGGAGGATTTCCGAAGAAAAACTTCAATTTTACCCCCCCCCCCCCCAATAAAAAAAACATTGGTTATTTAAGATTAAGTTGTTATCCGGATAAAGGGGCATAAATGGGAGGAAGGAAATTGGGGATTATTCGCTGCAAGAGTCCGCTCGTTTTAATGGATCCGTCGCACTTGAAAGTGTTTGGCACTGGATGTCACTAATTAATGTGATGGCTCTTCTACACAATCCGAGTGCTGATTATGTTAGAATGTTCTTTTAACCGCTTCACTGCTGCGGTCGAGTATACTCGATCTGCCTCAAGCGGTCCGTCAGTGCTGCGATCGAGTATACTCGATCAGAACTTTGTGCCATCAGTGCTGCGATCGAGTATACTCGATATGCTTTGTAAATGTTGTATATTCTTACGCCATCTGTTAGCTACATTTTCAACCACTTAGTTCCTTAAATACACACTTGTAACGTTGCGGGAAATATGTTTTTCTTTCGTCACCCAGTTATAAACATCGTGTATGAGTAATGGCCGCATCTAGCGCGCGCATTATGCGTCAGGAGCAAATTCTTACGCTTTTAGAGGAGATTGAGTCTGATGTGGATTTAGATAGTGTCGGAAGTGACGATGGGGATATTAGGGAACTGTTTGGAAGTGACAGTGATAGTGATAATGTTGAAGATATTCCGATAGAGAGGGGAAGAAATGAACCTGACCTAGGCCTACCCACGTGGTCCGAGGACGAGTTCGCGCCAAACGTGCATGCATTCCAAGTGCCAAACCCGGGTATGTCAAATACTAATTTGACCCCTGAATCACACGAAATAGATTATTTCGAGTTATTTGTCAATGAAGAGGTGTTGACAAAGGTAGCGGACGAAACAAACAAGTTTCATAAACAGACTGTTGACGCTAAGCCACCCAGTCACCATTCCAGGCTCAGGAAGTGGCTTGATACCAATTATTAGAATGTTTAGAAGCGTAAACTTTATCTTTGCACATATTTAGTGTTCAATTATTAGTATAGATAAATTGTATAGCCTATTTAGTTGAAGGCAAAATTACACTTGCAAAATTACTTGTTGAATTTGTACAAAGTTTCTAGCCCAGTTGAATGGGGCGAAGTATGGGTGTCACGAAGAAGTTAAATTTATTTACCCAGCCAAAGGTTGCATGGGGCAATTAAAATGAGCCCACGTTGAGCCAAATTAATGACTTTTAAAAGAGCGAAGCTAGACTAGATCAAATCTCACGTTGAGTTGAATTATCAACTTTTAATTAGCACGAAGAATAGGATTTCCCACGTTTGGAGCAACGTTGTCTAGAAACCACTAAAAACAGCATTCCCAACCAGCGTGATAAAAATATGGCAATTTTAACAGGAATTCCAGAAATGGATAAAAGTGCCCCATCAGACAGATATTAAATACTTATGAAAGTTTCACTTATCTTGGCATGGCAGAAGGTGAAGATGCTTGTAGATAGCCGTTACCAAGTCACCATGACATCGCTAGAGGAGAATGGTTTTATACCATTATAAAATGTCTGCTGGATGCTGGGTTGCCTCGTGAGAGAGAGAGAGAGAGAGAGAGAGAGAGAGACGAGTTATGCGTAAACTGCACTGAAGAGAACTGACTAGCGAGTAATATTGCAGGCGGCCCTTTTAGAAATTTACGAAATCAAGTAAGTTGTCTCTTATAAGAGACGTGCCAGTTGACGAGTTTGTCATCCAGGGGTGGCATGCTAAAAGATGGAAGCCGGAGTCCAACTTGCGCTTCTTGAAGAAAATGGAATTGACCAGGCCGTCAGGTCGGCTGCAAGACAAGTCGCCAAATTTGACGGCAGGAAATGGCCTCTCTCGGCACCGTCTTTGTTCTGGACACGTTCACTGAACATTCCAAATGAAGATTAATATTTTGTAAGTTATTGACAAATTTGGTACAACGGGTTTCGGTGCCAAAATTGGAGCACCAGAGAGAAGATGTGGTAGGAGAAATGAAATAGGTGTGGGAGAGAAAGTAGAAACATTAGGTTTTGAGGGTTGTACCCAAAAACATAAAAGGCTGACAATTATAAAACAAAGATATTGTACCTCTTGTTGAAGTAATTTAATAAAGAAAAAGGAAAATGCTCAAAAAGGGGAATTCCAAAAAATGTGAGAGTACCCGTGGCCAATTACTAGTTTACAAAATACTAGTAGTTGATGACCAAGAGAAAGAGTAACTTTTGTGCATGCAACATGCCGGTTATTCATAAAAGTAAGTTACAGACTTCAAAATGAAAAAAATGAAACTACTGTTGAGCTTAACATAAGGCTGATCTTTTATAGGAGAAAATGCTAATAAAAGAATTAGGGAGATTTAACACAGTCTCGATAACAGTACAGAAGTAATCAAGAGAGATTGACTGGAAATGACAACAGGTAGGAAGCTTGCTGAGCTATTTGTACCAGCAATAGACAATCTAAAGCGAACTGTGAAAAGATCCACAAACTTGACTACAAGGATCGAAATTGAACAAGTTTCTGGTTAGAGCACAACGATATGTGAACATACAAGTGTATCCCAAAATGTGTTTTAACAACTTGCCTAAAATGAGGCTTGCCTATAAGTAACCATGTTGAGCAAGAATCAGTAAAAAGAATTTGCCTAGCAAAAATTAGGGAATATAACCCAATGAGAAAAATAATAAATTACTAATAGAGTTTACAAATTTGTGCTCAATAACAATTAGTATACTAACGATAAGGACCGGGATGATCCTGATATTAGGGTTCAGCAGTAATCCAATACAATTTAAAAGGTGTACGAAATACAATTAAGAAAATCCTTAGGATTGGGCTTAGCAGTATTCCAATACATTCTAATCTGAGCACGAAGTAAAATTAAGAAAATCCTTAGGAATTTGCTACATGAAATAAAGAATGCCTAAATGCCTCAAAAGCTCTAACAAATTGTATGTTAGGCCTAGAGAAGAGGTTTACAGAATACCGCTACATTGAAACAGAATTACAAGTATATGGAAAATTACAAAAATGGGGAACATTTTACGAAGAAAAATTTCAATTATGCAAAACATAACAAAAAAAATTACATAGGTAATTTAAAATAAAATTGTCATCCAGATAACGGGGCAGACATGTGAGGAAGGAACATGTGGATTATTCGCATAGAGTCTGTTCGTTTTTATGGGTTCGTCGCACTTGAAATGATTGGCACAGAATTTCACGATTAACGCAACACGCATACGTAAAATACAACTCTCCCCAAGCAGTGTACTGCATCATAACTGTCCTCAGGTAGAGTATTGTAACGTAACACGGACACTTACAACACAACTCTCCTCAGGTAGTGTATTGTAACGTAACACGAACACGTAAAATACAACTCTCCTCAGGTAGTGTATTATATCGTAACATGGACACGTACAATACAACTGTCCTCGGGTAGTGTATTGTATCGTAACACGGACAAGCACAATACAACTCTCCTCATGTAGTGTATTGTATCGTAACACGGACACGTACAATACAACTCTCCTCAGGTAACGTATGTATCGTAACACGAACACGTACAATACAACTCTCCTCAGGTAACGTATGTATCGTAACACGAACAAGCACAATACAACTGTCCTCGGGTAGTGTATTGTATCGTAACACGAACACGTACAATACAACTCTCTCGGGTAGTGTATTGTATCGTAACACGAACACGTACATTACAACTCTCTCGGGTAGTGTATTGTATCGTAACACGAACACGTACAATACAACTCTCTCGGGTAGTGTATTGTATCGTAACACGGACACGTATAATACAACTCTCTCAGGCAGTGTATTGTATCGTAACACGAACACGTACAATACAACTCTCTCGGGTAGTGTATTGTATCGTAACACGGACACGTACAATACAACTCTCTCGGGTAGTGTATTGTATCGTAACACGAACACGTACAATACAACTCTCTCGGGTAGTGTATTGTATCGTAACACGGACACGTATAATACAACTCTCTCAGGTAGTGTATTGTATCGTAACACGAACACGTATAATACAACTCTCTCGGGTAGTGTATTGTATCGTAACACGAACACGTACAATACGACTCTCTCGGGTAGTGTATTGTATCGTAACACTAACAAGTACAATACAACTCTCTCGGGTAGTGTATTGTATCGTAACACGAACACGTACAATACAATTCTCTCGGGTAGTGTATTGTATCGTAACACGAACACGTACAATACAACTCTCTCGGGTAGTGTATTGTATCGTAACACGGACACGTATAATACAACTCTCTCAGGTAGTGTATTGTATCGTAACACGAACACGTATAATACAACTCTCTCGGGTAGTGTATTGTATCGTAACACGAACACGTACAATACAACTCTCTCGGGTAGTGTATTGTATCGTAACACGGACACGTACAATACAACTCTCTCGGGTAGTGTATTGTATCGTAACACGAACACGAACAATACAACTCTCTCGGGTAGTGTATTGTATCGTTACACGAACACGTACAAAACAACTCTCTCAGGTAGTGTATTGTATCGTAACACGGACACGTATAATACAACTCTCTCAGGTAGTGTATTGTATCGTAACACAACACGTATAATACAACTCTCTCAGGTAGTGTATTGTATCGTAACACGAACACGTACAATACAACTGTCCTCGGGTAGTGTATTGTATCGTAACACGGACACGTATAATACAACTCTCTCAGGTAGTGTATTGTATCGTAACACGAACACGTACAAAACAACTCTCTCAAGTAGTGTATTGTATCGTAACACGACACGTATAATAGAACTCTCTCAAGTAGCGTATTGTATCGTAACACGAACACGTACAAAACAACTCTCTCAGGTAGTGTATTATATCGTAACACGAACACGTACAAAACAACTCTCTCAGGTAGTGTATTGTATCGTGACACGAACACGTACATTACAACTCTCTCGGGTAGTGTATTGTATCGTAACACGAACACGTACAATACAACTCTCTCGGGTAGTGTATTGTATCGTAACACGGACACGTATAATACAACTCTCTCAGGCAGTGTATTGTATCGTAACACGAACACGTACAATACAACTCTCTCGGGTAGTGTATTGTATCGTAACACGGACACGTACAATACAACTCTCTCGGGTAGTGTATTGTATCGTAACACGAACACGTACAATACAACTCTCTCGGGTAGTGTATTGTATCGTAACACGGACACGTATAATACAACTCTCTCAGGTAGTGTATTGTATCGTAACACGAACACGTATAATACAACTCTCTCGGGTAGTGTATTGTATCGTAACACGAACACGTACAATACGACTCTCTCGGGTAGTGTATTGTATCGTAACACTAACAAGTACAATACAACTCTCTCGGGTAGTGTATTGTATCGTAACACGAACACGTACAATACAATTCTCTCGGGTAGTGTATTGTATCGTAACACGAACACGTACAATACAACTCTCTCGGGTAGTGTATTGTATCGTAACACGGACACGTATAATACAACTCTCTCAGGTAGTGTATTGTATCGTAACACGAACACGTATAATACAACTCTCTCGGGTAGTGTATTGTATCGTAACACGAACACGTACAATACAACTCTCTCGGGTAGTGTATTGTATCGTAACACGGACACGTACAATACAACTCTCTCGGGTAGTGTATTGTATCGTAACACGAACACGAACAATACAACTCTCTCGGGTAGTGTATTGTATCGTTACACGAACACGTACAAAACAACTCTCTCAGGTAGTGTATTGTATCGTAACACGGACACGTATAATACAACTCTCTCAGGTAGTGTATTGTATCGTAACACGACACGTATAATACAACTCTCTCAGGTAGTGTATTGTATCGTAACACGAACACGTACAATACAACTGTCCTCGGGTAGTGTATTGTATCGTAACACGGACACGTATAATACAACTCTCTCAGGTAGTGTATTGTATCGTAACACGAACACGTACAAAACAACTCTCTCAAGTAGTGTATTGTATCGTAACACGACACGTATAATAGAACTCTCTCAAGTAGCGTATTGTATCGTAACACGAACACGTACAAAACAACTCTCTCAGGTAGTGTATTATATCGTAACACGAACACGTACAAAACAACTCTCTCAGGTAGTGTATTGTATCGTGACACGAACACGTACAATACAACTCTCTCGGGTAGTGTATTGTATCGTAACACGAACACGTACAAAACAACTCTCTCAGGTAATGCATTGTAACGTAACACGACACGTACAATACAACTCTCTCAGGTAGTGTATTGTATCGTAACACGAACACGTACAATACAACTCTCTCAGGTAGTGTATTGTATCGTAACATGGACACGTACAATACAACTGTCCTCAGGTAGTGTATTGTATCGTAACACGGACAGGTACAAAACAACTCTCTCAGGTAGTGTATTGTATCGTAACACGAACACGTACAATACAACTCTCTCGGGTAGTGTATTGTATCGTAACACGAACACGTACAATACAAATGTCCTCAGGTAGTGTATTGTATCGTAACACGAACACGTACAATACAACTCTCTCAGGTAGTGTATTGTATCATAACACGGACACGTACAATACAACTGTCCTCAGGTAGTGTATTGTATCGTAACACGGACACGTACAATACAACAGTCCTCAGGTAGTGTATTGTATCGTAACATGGACACGTACAATACAACTCTCTCAGGTAGTGTATTGAATCGTAACATGGACACGTACAATACAACTGTCCTCAGGTCGTGTATTGTATCGTAACACGACACGTATAATACAACTCTCCTCAGTTAGTGTAATGCATCGTAACACGACACGTATAATACAACTATCCCCAGGTAGTGTATTGTATCGTAACACGACACGTATAATACAACTCTCCTCAGTTAGTGTAATGCATCGTAACACGACACGTATAATACAACTATCCTCAGGTAGTGTATTGTATCGTAACACGACACGTATAATACAACTCTCCTCAGTTAGTGTAATGCATCGTAACACGACACGTATAATACAACTCTCCTCAGTTAGTGTATTGTATCGTAACACGAAAAGTATAATAAAACTCTCCTCAGGTAGTGTATTGTATCGTAACACGACACGTATAATACAACTCTCCTCAGGTAGTGTATTGTATCGTAACACGACACGTATAATACAACTCTCCTCAGGTCGTGTATTGAATCGTAACACGACACGTACAATACAACTGTTCTCAGGTAGTGTATTGTATCGTAACACGACACGTATAATACAACTCTCCTCAGGTAGTGTATTGTATCGTAACACGACACGTACAATACAACTCTCCTCAGGTAGTGCATTGTATCGTAACACGACACGTACAATGAAACTATCCTCAGGTAGTGTATTGTATCGTAACACTACACGTACAATACAACTATCCTCAGGTAGTGTATTGTATCGTAACACTACACGTATAATACAACTATCCTCAGGTAGTGTATTGTATCGTAACACTACACGTACAATACAACTATCCTCAGGTAGTGTATTGTATCGTAACACTACACGTATAATACAACTATCCTCAGGTAGTGTATTGTATCGTAACACGACACGTACAATACAACTCTCCTCAGGTAGTGCATTGTATCGTAACACGACACGTACAATGCAACTATCCTCAGGTAGTGTATTGTATCATAACACGGCACGTACAATACAACTCTCCTCAGGTAGTGCATTGTATCGTAACACGGACAAGCACAATACAACACTCCTCAGGTAGTGTATTGCATCGTAACACGACACGTACAATGCAACTCTCCTCAGGTAGTGTATTGTATCGTAACACGACACGTATAATACAACTATCCTCAGGTAGTGTATTGTATCATAACACGGACAAGCACAATACAACTCTCCTCAGGTAGTGTATTGTATCGTAACACGGACACGTACAATACAACAGTCCCAAGGTAGTGTATCGTATCGTAACACGGACACGTACAATACAACTGTCCTGAGGTAGTGTATTGTATCGTAACACTACACGTATAATACAACTATCCTCAGGTAGTGTATTGTATCGTAACATGACACGTACCATACAACTATCCTGAGGTAGTGTATTGTATCGTAACACTACACGTACAATACAACTGTCCTGAGGTAGTGTATTGCATCGTAACACTACACGTATAATACAACTATCCTCAGGTAGTGTATTGTATCGTAACACGACACGTACAATACAACTATCCTGAGGTAGTGTATTGTATCGTAACACTACACGTACAATACAACTGTCCTGAGGTAGTGTATTGCATCGTAACACTACACGTATAATACAACTATCCTCAGGTAGTGTATTGTATCGTAACACGACACGTACAATACAACTCTCCTCAGGTAGTGCATTGTATCGTAACACGGCCACGTACAATACAACAGTCCCAAGGTAGTGTATCGTATCGTAACACGGACACGTACAATACGACTGTCCTGAGGTAGTGTATTGTATCGTAACACGGACACGTACAATACAACTGTCCTCAGGTAGTGTATCGTATCGTAACACGGACACGTACAATACAACAGTCCCAAGGTAGTGTAATGTATCGTAACACGGACACGTACAATACAACTCTCCTGAGGTAGTGTATTGTATCGTAACACGGACACGTACAATACAACTGTCCTGAGGTAGTGTATCGTATCGTAACACGGACACGTACAATACAACAGTCCCAAGGTAGTGTATCGAATCGTAACACGGACACGTACTATACAACACTCCCCAGGTAGTGTATTGTATCGTAACACGACACGTACTATACAACACTCCTCAGGTAGTGTATTGTATCGTAACACGGACAAGCACAATACAACACTCCCCAGGTAGTGTATCGTATCGTAACACGGACAAGCACAATACAACACTCCCCAGGTAGTGTATCGTATCGTAACACGGACACGTACAATACAACACTCCCCAGGTAGTGTATCGTATCGTAACACGGACAAGCACAATACAACTCTCCCCAGGTAGTGTATCATATCGTAACACGACACGTACTATACAACACTCCCAAGGTAATGTATCGTATCGTAACACGGACACGTACAAAACAACACTCCTCAGGTAGTGGACTGTATCGTAACACGTACACGTACAATACAACTCTCCTCAGGTAGTGTATTGTATCGTAACACGACACGTACAATACAACTCTCCTCAGGTAGTGTATTGCATCGTAACACGACACGTACAATACAACACTCCCCAGGTAGTGGATTGTATCGTAACACGACACGTACAATACAACTATCCTCAGGTAGTGTATTGTATCGTAACACGGACACGTACAATACAACTATCCTCAGGTAGTGTATTGTTTCGTAACACGACACGTACAATACAACAGTCCCCAGGTAGTGGATTGTATCGTAACACGACACGTACAATACAACTATCCTGAGGTAGTGTATTGTATCGTAACACGGACACGTACAATACAACAGTCCCCAGGTAGTGTATTGTATCGTAACACGACACGTACAATACAACAGTCCCCAGGTAGTGGATTGTATCGTAACACGACACGTACAATACAACAGTCCCCAGGTAGTGTATTGTATCGTAACACGACACGTACAATACAACAGTCCCCAGGTAGTGGATTGTATCGTAACACGACACGTACAATACAGCAGTCCCCAGGTAGTGTATTGTATCGTAACACGGACACGTACAATAAAACTATCCTCAGGTAGTGTATTGTATCGTAACACGACACGTACAATACAACACTCCCCAGGTAGTGGATTGTATCGTAACACGACACGTACAATACAACTATCCTCAGGTAGTGTATTGTATCGTAACACGGACACGTACAATACAACAGTCCCCAGGTAGTGTATTGTATCGTAACACGACACGTACAATACAACAGTCCCCAGGTAGTGGATTGTATCGTAACACGACACGTACAATACAACAGTCCCCAGGTAGTGTATTGTATCGTAACACGGACACGTACAATACAACTATCCTCAGGTAGTGTATTGTATCGTAACACGACACGTACAATACAACACTCCCCAGGTAGTGGATTGTATCGTAACACGACACGTACAATACAACTATCCTCAGGTAGTGTATTGTATCGTAACACGACACGTACAATACAACTATCCTCAGTTAGTGTATTGTATCGTAACACGGACACGTACAATACAACTATCCTCAGGTAGTGTATTGTATCGTAACACGACACGTATAATACAACTCTCCTCAGGTAGTGTATTGTATCGTAACACGACACGTACAATACAACTATCCTCAGTTAGTGTCTTGTATCGTAACACGGACACGTACAATACAACTATCCTCAGGTAGTGGATTGTATCGTAACACGATACGTACAATACAACTATCCTCAGGTAGTGTATTGTATCGTAACACGACACGTACAATACAACTATCCTCAGGTAGTGTATTGTATCGTAACACGACACGTACAATACAACTCTCCTCAGGTAGTGTATTGTATCGTAACACGACACGTACAATACAACACTCCCCAGGTAGTGGATTGTATCGTAACACGACACGTATAATACAACTATCCTCAGGTAGTGTATTGTATCGTAACACGACACGTACAATGCAACTATCCTCAGTTAGTGTATTGTATCGTAACACGGACACGTACAATACAACTGTTCTCAGGTAGTGTATTGTATCGTAACACGACACGTATAATACAACTATCCTCAGTTAGTGTATTGTATCGTAACACGGACACGTACAATACAACTGTCCTCAGGTAGTGTATCGCATCGTAACACGGACACGTACTATACAACAGTCCCAAGGTAGTGTATCGTATCGTAACACGACACGTACAATGCAACTATCCTCAGTTAGTGTATCGCATCGTAACACGACACGTACAATGCAACTATCCTCAGTTAGTGTATTGTATCGTAACACGGACACGTACAATACAACTGTCCTGAGGTAGTGTATCGCATCGTAACACTGACACGTACAATACAACATCCCAAGGTAGTGTATCGCAACGTAACACGGACACGTACAATACAACTGTCCTCAGGTAGTTTATCGCATCGTAACACGACACGTACAATGCAACTATCCTCAGTTAGTGTATCGCATCGTAACACGACACGTACAATGCAACTATCCTCAGTTAGTGTATTGTATCGTAACACGGACACGTACAATACAACTGTCCTGAGGTAGTGTATCGCATCGTAACACGGACACGTACAATACAACTGTCCTCAGGTAGTGTATCGCATCGTAACACGACACGTACAATGCAACTATCCTCAGGTAGTGTATTGTATCGTAACACGACACGTACAATACAACTGTCCTCAGGTAGTGTATTGTATCGTAACACGACACGTATAATACAACTATCCTCAGTTAGTGTATTGTATCGTAACACGGACACGTACAATACAACTGTCCTCAGGTAGCGTATCGCATCGTAACACGGACACGTACAATACAACAGTCCCAAGGTAGTGTATCGTATCATAACACGGACACGTACAATACAACTGTCCTGAGGTAGTGTATCGCATCGTAACACGGACACGTACAATACAACTGTCCTCAGGTAGTGTATCGTATCGTAACACGGCCACGTACAATACAACAGTCCCAAGGTAGTGTATCGTATCGTAACACGGACACGTACAATACAACTGTCCTGAGGTAGTGTATTGTATCGTAACACGGACACGTACAATACAACTGTCCTCAGGTAGTGTATCGTATCGTAACACGGACACGTACAATACAACAGTCCCAAGGTAGTGTATCGTATCGTAACACGGACACGTACAATACAACAGTCCCAAGGTAGTGTATCGTATCGTAACACGGACACGTACAATACAACTGTCCTGAGGTAGTGTATTGTATCGTAACACGACACGTATAATACAACTATCCTCAGTTAGTGTATCGTATCGTAACACGACACGTACAATGCAATTATCCTCAGGTAGTGTATTGTATCGTAACACGACACGTACAATGCAACTATCCTCAGGTAGTGTATTGTATCGTAACACGACACGTACAATACAACTCTCCTCAGGTAGTGTATTGCATCGTAACACGGAGACGTACAATACAACTGTCCTCAGGTAGTGTATCGCATCGTAACTCGGACACGTACAATACAACTGTCCTGAGGTAGTGTATCGCATCGTAACTCGGACACGTACAATACAACAGTCCCAAGGTAGTGTATCGTATCGTAACACGGACACGTACAATACAACTGTCCTGAGTTAGTGTATCGCATCGTAACACGGACACGTACAATACAACAGTCCCAAGGTAGTGTATCGTATCGTAACACGGACACGTACAATACAACTGTCCTGAGGTAGTGTATTGTATCGTAACACGGTCACGTACAATACAACTGTCCTCAGGTAGTGTATCGCATCGTAACACGGACACGTACAATACAACATTCCCAAGGTAGTGTATTGTATCGTAACACGGACACGTACAATACAACACTCCCAAAGTAGTGTATTGTATCGTAACACGAACACGTACAATACAACTGTCCTCAGGTAGTGTATCGTATCGTAACACGGACACGTACAATACAACAGTCCCAAGGTAGTGTATTGTATCGTAACACGGACACGTACAATACAACACTCCCAAGGTAGTGTATTGTATCGTAACACGGACACGTACAATACAACAGTCCCAAGGTAGTGTATTGTATCGTAACACGGACACGTACAATACAACTGTCCTCAGGTAGTGTATCGTATCGTAACACGGACTCGTACAATACAACTATCCTCAGGTAGTGTATTGTATCGTAACACGGACACGTACAATACAACTATCCTCAGGTAGTGTATCGTATCGTAACACGGCCACGTACAATACAACAGTCCCAAGGTAGTGTATCGTATCGTGATACGGACACGTACAATACAACTGTCCTGAGGTAGTGTATCGCATCGTAACACGGACACGTACAATACAACTGTCCTCAGGTAGTGTATCGCATCGTAACACGGACACGTACAATACAACTGTCCTGAGGTAGTGTATCGCATCGTAACACGGACACGTACAATACAACTGTCCTCAGGTAGTGTATCGCATCGTAACACGGACACGTACAATACAACAGTCCCAAGGTAGCGTATTGTATCGTAACACGGACACGTACAATACAACACTCCCAAAGTAGTGTATTGTATCGTAACACGAACACGTACAATACAACTGTCCTCAGGTAGTGTATCGTATCGTAACACGGACACGTACAATACAACAGTCCCAAGGTAGTGTATTGTATCGTAACACGGACACGTACAATACAACACTCCCAAGGTAGTGTATCGTATCGTAACACGGACACGTACAATACAACTGTCCTGAGGTAGTGTATTGTATCGTAACACGGTCACGTACAATACAACTGTCCTCAGGTAGTGTATCGCATCGTAACACGGACACGTACAATACAACAGTCCCAAGGTAGTGTATTGTATAGTAACACGGACACGTACAATACAACACTCCCAAAGTAGTGTATTGTATCGTAACACGAACACGTACAATACAACTGTCCTCAGGTAGTGTATCGTATCGTAACACGGACACGTACAATACAACAGTCCCAAGGTAGTGTATTGTATCGTAACACGGACACGTACAATACAACACTCCCAAGGTAGTGTATTGTATCGTAACACGGACACGTACAATACAACAGTCCCAAGGTAGTGTATTGTATCGTAACACGGACACGTACAATACAACTGTCCTCAGGTAGTGTATCGTATCGTAACACGGACTCGTACAATACAACTATCCTCAGTTAGTGTATTGTATCGTAACACGGACACGTACAATACAACTATCCTCAGGTAGTGTATCGTATCGTAACACGGCCACGTACAATACAACAGTCCCAAGGTAGTGTATCGTATCGTAACACGGACACGTACAATACAACTGTCCTGAGGTAGTGTATTGTATCGTAACACGGACACGTACAATACAACTGTCCTCAAGTAGTGTATCGTATCGTAACACGGACACGTACAATACAACAGTCCCAAGGTAGTGTATCGTATCGTAACACGGACACGTACAATACAACAGTCCCAAGGTAGTGTATCGTATCGAAACACGGACACGTACAATACAACTGTCCTGAGGTAGTGTATTGTATCGTAACACGACACGTATAATACAACTATCCTCAGTTAGTGTATGGTATCGTAACACGACACGTACAATGCAATTATCCTCAGGTAGTGTATTGTATCGTAACACGACACGTACAATGCAACTATCCTCAGGTAGTGTATTGTATCGTAACACGACACGTACAATACAACTCTCCTCAGGTAGTGTATTGCATCGTAACACGGAGACGTACAATACAACTGTCCTCAGGTAGTGTATCGCATCGTAACTCGGACACGTACAATACAACTGTCCTGAGGTAGTGTATCGCATCGTAACACGGACACGTACAATACAACAGTCCCAACGTAGTGTATCGTATCGTAACACGGACACGTACAATACAACTGTCCTGAGGTAGTGTATCGCATCGTAACACGGACACGTACAATACAACAGTCCCAAGGTAGTGTATCGTATCGTAACACGGACACGTACAATACAACTGTCCTGAGGTAGTGTATTGTATCGTAACACGGTCACGTACAATACAACTGTCCTCAGGTAGTGTATCGCATCGTAACACGGACACGTACAATACAACATTCCCAAGGTAGTGTATTGTATCGTAACACGGACACGTACAATACAACACTCCCAAAGTAGTGTATTGTATCGTAACACGAACACGTACAATACAACTGTCCTCAGGTAGTGTATCGTATCGTAACACGGACACGTACAATACAACAGTCCCAAGGTAGTGTATTGTATCGTAACACGGACACGTACAATACAACTCTCCCAAGGTAGTGTATTGTATCGTAACACGGACACGTACAATACAACAGTCCCAAGGTAGTGTATTGTATCGTAACACGGACACGTACAATACAACTGTCCTCAGGTAGTGTATCGTATCGTAACACGGACTCGTACAATACAACTATCCTCAGGTAGTGTATTGTATCGTAACACGGACACGTACAATACAACTATCCTCAGGTAGTGTATCGTATCGTAACACGGCCACGTACAATACAACAGTCCCAAGGTAGTGTATCGTATCGTAACACGGACACGTACAATACAACTGTCCTGAGGTAGTGTATCGCATCGTAACACGGACACGTACAATACAACTGTCCTCAGGTAGTGTATCGCATCGTAACACGGACACGTACAATACAACTGTCCTGAGGTAGTGTATCGCATCGTAACACGGACACGTACAATACAACAGTCCCAAGGTAGTGTATCGTATCGTAACACGGACACGTACAATACAACTGTCCTGAGGTAGTGTATTGTATCGTAACACGGTCACGTACAATACAACTGTCCTCAGGTAGTGTATCGCATCGTAACACGGACACGTACAATACAACAGTCCCAAGGTAGTGTATTGTATCGTAACACGGACACGTACAATACAACACTCCCAAAGTAGTGTATTGTATCGTAACACGAACACGTACAATACAACTGTCCTCAGGTAGTGTATCGTATCGTAACACGGACACGTACAATACAGCAGTCCCAAGGTAATGTATTGTATCGTAATACGGACACGTACAATACAACACTCCCAAGGTAGTGTATTGTATCGTAACACGGACACGTACAATACAACAGTCCCAAGGTAGTGTATTGTATCGTAACACGGACACGTACAATACAACTGTCCTCAGGTAGTGTATCGTATCGTAACACGGACTCGTACAATACAACTATCCTCAGGTAGTGTATTGTATCGTAACACGGACACGTACAATACCACTATCCTCAGGTAGTGTATCGTATCGTAACACGGCCACGTACAATACAACAGTCCCAAGGTAGTGTATCGTATCGTAACACGGACACGTACAATACAACTGTCCTGAGGTAGTGTATCGCATCGTAACACGGACACGTACAATACAACTGTCCTCAGGTAGTGTATCGCATCGTAACACGGACACGTACAATACAACAGTCCCAAGGTAGTGTATCGCATCGTAACACGGACACGTACAATACAACTGTCCTCAGGTAGTGTATCGCATCGTAACACGGACACGTACAATACAACAGTCCCAAGGTAGTGTATCGCATCGTAACACGGACACGTACAATACAACTGTCCTCAGGTAGTGTATCGCATCGTAACACGGACACGTACAATACATTTGTCCTCAGGTAGTGTATCGTATCGTAACACGAACACGTACAATACAACAGTCCCAAGGTAGTGTATCGTATCGTAACACGGACACGTACAATACAACTTCCTCAGGTAGTGTATCGCATCGTAACACGGACACGTACAATACAACAGTCCCAAGGTAGTGTATCGTATCGTAACACGGACACGTACAATACAACTCTCCTCAGGTAGTGTATCGTATCGTAACACGGACACGTACAATACAACTCTCCTCAGGTAGTGTATTGTATCGTAACACGAACACGTAAAATCCAACTCTCCTCAGGTAGTGTATTGTATCGTAACACGGACACGTACAATACAACTGTCCTCAGGTAGTGTATCGCATCGTAACACGGACACGTACAATACAACTGTCCTCAGGTAGTGTATCGCATCGTAACACGGACACGTACAATACAACAGTCCCAAGGTAGTGTACTGTATCGTAACACGGACACGTACAATACAACTCTCTCAGGTAGTGTATTGTATCGTAACACGAACACGTAAAATCCAACTCTCCTCAGGTAGTGTATCGTATCGTTACACGGACACGTACAATACAACAGTCCCCAGGTAGTTTATCGTATCGTAACACGGACACGTACAATACAACAGTCCTCAGGTAGTGTATTGTATCGTAACACGGGCACGTACAATACAACTCTCTCAGGTAGTGTATTGTATCGTAACACGAACACGTAAAATCCAACTCTCCTCAGGTAGTGTATCGTATCGTAACACGGACACGTACAATACAACTCTCCTCAGGTAGTGTATTGCATCGTAACACGGACACGTACAATACAACAGTCCTCAGGTAGTGTATCGTATCGTAACACGGACACGTACAATACAACTGTCCTCAGGTAGTGTATTGTATCGTAACACGGACACGTACAATACAACTGTCCTGAGGTAGTGTATTGCATCGTAACACGGACACGTACAATACAACTCTCCTGAGGTAGAGTATTGTATCGTAACACGAACACGTACAATACAACTCTCCTTAGGTAGTGTATTGCATCGTAACACGGACACGTACAATACAACTCTCCTCAGGTAGTGTATTGTATCGTAACACGAACACGTACAATGCAACTCTCCTGAGGTAGTGTATTGTATCGTAACACGAACACGTACAATACAACTCTCCTCAGGTAGTGTATTGTATCGTAACACGGACACGTACAATACAACTCTCCTGAGGTAGTGTATTGTATCGTAACACGGACACGTACAATACAACTCTCCTGAGGTAGTGTATCGTATCGTATCACGGACACGTACAATACAACTCTCCTCAGGTAGTGTATTGTATCGTAACACGGACACGTACAATACAACTGTCCTCATGTAGTGTATCGCATCGTAACACGGACACGTACAATACAACAGTCCCAAGGTAGTGTATTGCATCGTAACACGGACACGTACAATACAACTCTCCTCAGGTAGTGTATTGCATCGTAACACGGACACGTACAATACAACTGTCCTCAGGTAGTGTATCGCATCGTAACACGAACACGTACAATACAACTCTCCTCAGGTAGTGTATTGCATCGTAACACGGACACGTACAATACAACTCTCCTGAGGTAGTGTATTGTATCGTAACACGAACACGTACAATGCAACTCTCCTCAGGTAGTGTATTGTATCGTAACACGAACACGTACAATGCAACTATCCTCAGGTAGTGCATTGTATCGTAACACGGACACGTACAATGCAACTATCCTCAGGTAGTGTATTGTATCGTAACACGTACACGTACAATGCCACTCCCCTCAGGTAGTCTATTGTATCGTAACAGGAACACGTACAATACAACTGTCCTCAGGTAGTGTATTATATCGTAACCCGAACACGAGCAGAGCGACAATATCTGGTAGTGTATTGGAACGCAGGGGAAAGAACGTTGCTCACGTCCGCTGGATATACCTCTATATTGCCCTGCCTATGTTTCCCGGGTGGTGCTAAGTGAACAACAACACATCGGCGGCCAAATTATCAACAGTCGTTGATCTCCTGGCCAAATGGATTCAGAGAGAACTTCTGCAAATGGTCCTTTTCAGGGCCAATCTGCAAAGATACTAGGACCATCTTTACGAATATGCCAAATAAACTTCGAAGGTATATCCAGATCGAAGAGTGAACATCTTTCTAGAATTCTTCTTGAAAACAACATCGATTTGGTAATTATTCAAGAAACTCATACTGCGACTGAGGAACAGCTAAGATCGGGAGGAAATATCCCTGGTTACACCACTATTGGGGCAATCTACCACCAGACGTATGGGACGGCGTCCTATGCTTGTTCGAATCTTCGGGATGTTCGGCTCATTTCAGCAACGGTGACTGACGATGTTCATGTAGTAACTGTTGACATATCGGGCACCAAAGTGGTTAATGTGTATTAACCATCATCTGTGGCTTGGCCAAATGAAGTGCTCTTCATCCAGAGTCATCCAGTAATATATGTTGGAGATTTCAATAGTCACCATCCTAACTGGAAATGTGATGATACAGATGAATGTGGCTCTCAACTTGTCACCTAGGTTGAAGCTAACAATCTACACTTGGACTTCGATGTGAAAGATAGATGAACCTTTAAATCTGCCCGCTGGAAGAGAGAATACAATCCTGATCTTTGCTTTGTCAGTCAAGATGTAAATCGAGGGCCTACTGTCCTACCAACTACAAGGAAAGTAACGGAAAACTTCCCCCACAGTCAACACAGACCTGTCATGATAACTACAGAAATACAAATACCCTTGGTTAAAACACATTTCGACCGCGCTGGAATTTCTATAAAGTCAAGTGGGATTGCTTTTCAGAAGATCTTGACAAATGTGTCCGATTCATACCGCCTACCCAGTCTAACTACGAACGTTTTGCTGGACTTATTATCTCAATTGCCAAGAAATATATTCCAAGAGGGCTGCAGAAAGAGTATATCCCTGGATAGAATGAAAATTGTGAGACTCTCTATGAGGAGTGTTTACAGGGTGGAGATCCTGGAATAGCAAGTGCTCTGTTACAGAGTTTAGATGAATCTCGCCAGCAGAAGTAGAACAACACGGTTGAGACTATGGACTTCAAACCGACCAGCAGAAAAGCCTGTAGTCTTCTCAGGAAACTAACCGGAAACAGAACCTGCCACAAGAGAAATTGTTGCATCACCCCCAACCTAGTAGCTGAACATATTGCTAATATGTCACGAGCGCCCTCTGATAAGAAACATACCGTCCAAGTAAAGAAGTTGCTCAAACAACAGAAAAGCAAATTGCTGGAGAACTCAGCATACTCTAAACCATTTTCACATCTGGAAGTAGATACTGCTATTAAAAGCCTCAAACCTGGTAAAGCTGCTGGCTTTGATGGGATATTTCCTGAGTTTCTGATACATAGTGGTCCAAACACAAGGCTCTGGTTGGCTAAATTCTACTCCAATGCCTTATCGTCTGGACATCTGCCATATAAATTCCGGGTAAGCAAGATCATTGCAATTCTGAAACTCGGTAAACCGGAAGACCAAGTCGATAGCTACCAACCAATAGCATTGCTCAGTGTCAGCTATAAACTCCTTGAGAGACTTTTATACAATAGGATTAGTTCAGCCATTAATGAAGTGATCCCGATAGAGCAAGCAGGATTCGGGCAGAACCGTAGCTGTGTCGATCAGGTGCTTTCACTAACAACTCACATTGAGGCCGGTTTTCAAAGCGGTACTAAAACATCTGCAGTCTTTGTAGATATAAAGGCCACCTTTGATACTGTATGGAGACAAGGATTGATTATTGAAGCTGCAGCGAGTTACCCCTTGCAAAGTAGTAACCATACTGATCAACAATATGCTAATCAAAAGGCTCTTTCGTGTAGTCATGACATTAGTCATCTTAGGAAACTAAAAAATGGCCTTCCCCAGGGATCAGTATTGGCACCTCTTCTATTCAATCTCTACATATCGGATATTTCTGAGACAAAATCAGTAAAATTCCCTTATGCAGAAGACCTTGCCCATTGCCTTTCAACACCCAGATTTCAGCCATGCCGAGGCCATCCTGACGTCTGACCTGAATACACTCAGCTCTTACTCTCGAAACTGGAGCCTACAACCAAGCCTGAATAAGACAGAATCTGCTTGCTTCCATCTCCACAACAAGCTGGCTAATACCAAACTCCAAGTATGCTTCAATGGCTCAGTACTAAAGCACAATCCTAATCCAAAATACCTCGGGGTAACGCTTGACCGAACTCTATCTTACAGAAAGCATCTTAAAAATCTGAGATCTAAGCAGAGATCTCGTAATAATATTCTATTTAAATTGTGTGGAACTTCATAGGGTGCTTCAGCGGACACACTACGACGTACTGCGCTTGGCCTCGTGTACTCTGCAGTTGAATACTGCTCTTCAGGATGGCTTAACAGTTGCCAAGTAAAGAAAGTCGATGTACAACTTAACAACACCATGCGTATCATATCCGGTCTCTGAAGCCTACTGCAACACACTGGTTGCCAGTCCTGTCTCACATTGCTCAACCAACCCTACGACGACCAAGAGCCCCTGTTCAAGAATATGATGAGATCATGTCCAATCCTTTCACAGGGATGTTGCAGATCTCTGGAGACAAAGGCTGAAATCCCGTAAGCCACCAATGAAAACAGCTTAGAATCTAATGGATGCTGGTTTCAATTTAAAAGAGGAATGGAAAGAGCAATGGTTTCGTACAGCTCCGGAGTGGCCAATCATCTTTAATCCAAACCATGCCCCAGCTGATTTCAGTTTGCCAAGAAGAATGTGGTCATCACTAAACAGGTTTCTCACTAATTGTGGAAGATCTGCATTCTCCCTTCACCAGTGGGGCTTTAGAGACTCTCCAGCTTGTGATTGTGGTGTATTGGTCCAGACCATGCATCACATAATGGACGAATGTCCTCTGCGTGCTTATGGTGGATACCAGAAAGACCTTGCCGAAGTCTCAGTATCCCTAGTTCAATGGATAAATAATTTAGATATCCATGTGTAATTGTTCAATAATTAGTACCATGTATTCTTTGCAAGTTTTTGTATAATATTGGATATACTTGTCCATTAAGTAAAATTCCATACGCTTAATAATAATAATAATAATAATATTGAAACGCAACACGAACACGAGAAGAGGGACACTATCACATAGTAAATTGTAACGCAACACGAACACGAGCAGAACGACACTGTCGTCACCTATTGTATTATAACGCAACACGAACACGAGCAGAGCCACACTAACAGGTATTGTATTACAACGTAACACGAACACGATGTTGGTTGGTTAGTTCTTAAGTTTAGGGGCTGCGACAACGCAGTCATGTAGCCCCGTGTACTTTGGGTGTGTGTAGAAACTGTCTGATAACCGGTGTTAATTGTGATGACTGTATTAGACGAACACGAGCAGAACGACACTATCAGGTATTGTATAGTAACGCAACACGGACACGAGCAGGGCGTCAGTATCAAGTAGTGTATTGCAATGCAACATGAACACGAGCAGAGCGACACTATCAGGTATTGTATAGTAACGCAACATGAACACGAGCTGAGCAACACAATCATATAATGTATTGTAACGCAACACGGACAAGAGCAGGGCGTCAGTATCAAGTAGTGTAATGCAACGCAACACGAACACGAGCAGAGGGACACTATAACATAATAAATTGTAATGCAACACGAACACGAGCAAAACGACACTCTCAGGTATTGTATGGTTACGCAACACGAACTAGAGTAGGATGACACAACGAGGTAGTGTGTTTTAAATTTGATGGCTCTTCTACAGAATTCGAGTGTTGGTTATGTTTGAATGTTCATTTAATCTTGATGCAATCTTGCAAAATTGCTTGTTGAATTTGTACAAAGTTTCTGGCCCAGTTGAATGGGGCGAAGTATGTGTCTCACGAAGAAGTTAAATGTATTAACCCAGCAAAAGGTTAAATGAGGTAATTAGAATGATCCCACGTTGAGCCAAATGAACGATTTTTAATAGAGCGAAGTTTGACAAGATCAAATCCCACGTTGAGTTGAATTATCAACTTTTAATTAACATGAAGAATAAGGTTTTCCACGTAGGGAGCCACTTTGACTAGAATCACAATGACAAACATGACAGAGCAAAATAATTATAACTTTCAATACAAACATTTCTTCTTTCTTAATGGGAGGTTATAGAGAGCTGAAGAATGTCTTTGAGCGCCGTCTGGCGTCGAGTGAACGAAGTCCCCGTGTTGAGTACGTGTCATGAGAAATGTCTTCAAAGTGTCGATAGATCGAAGCACAAGGAGAATGATTGGCATTATAGATAAATTGAAGAAGACATAGAAATATTCACTGAAACGAACTAAAGAACAAATAAATACATAGCGCCAGGAGAAAGCAGGCATGCAAAGTAATCTCTGTTGGTATTTAAAAAAGGGAAACAAAATTAAGAGAGTGCAAGTAAAAGAAAATCTCAATGCGGGGAAACTACGAGAATAGTATATTAGGAGAATATACCAGCACCCTCATATTTGCGCACCCTCAAATGCTAGTTAATTGCGCCAGAATTCGACCCTGCATCCTTGGGAACAGCAAAGCGAGAATGCTACTGGTTACTGCTGACCCACGCAGCCAGTCTTTTGCTTAATTACCATGTGGGTGGTGAGTGGTGTGGCTACTGCGTGGAGTTGGTGGTAGAGGTGGTGAGGGCGATGATGGCCGTTGTTTCCGCCCCGGTCTTTGCCAGCCAGGCTGATCGGGTTGCAGAAACAACTGAAGGGGCATAATGGATAAACAAGAATACATCTTTGTGGAGTTTGAAGCCATTTTTCAGTGTTGCCTATGTAAACAAAAGTGTGGTGCTTTTCAGTCGGTCAACACGAATGTACCCAAAAAGAGCTGGGTTATGCCCTGATCCTGAAATAAAAGACATGAGATTAATAAATACACTCGGATGATCAGTTTCGATCGTCAAGCGATCATCATCAGATCCAATACACTTAGACTATAACATCTGTTTGAGAATACAGGTGAAAAATATTTACAATATTTACAATTATTTATTTGCAGTATTGGTAATGCAACTGTCGGTGTATGCTAAATGTAGTATATTCATTGTTAGGTGAAATGCTAAAATGGTGATAGAAATCCGGAGTTTGTCTGTTTGGGGTGATTATATGCTTGTAAAAATCAACTATGGTTATACTGTAATAATACAGGCTGATACTTATCCGGTTGTCTTCCTGGCTGGGACTTCAAGCAGTTTCGTGTTCACTCTAGCACCAGTTTTGGTCGACTGAACCCGGGTGTTAACTGGAGGAAACTGGGTTTTCCTTTCTCCCCCCTTTGTTCCTATGTTCTGTCTGTCAGAGGTCAGTGCAAGAATACATCTTAAACTAATATGACTTGTTCCAGGGCCTAGATAGGCATTGACATTTTCAGAGCGCAAAACAAATTGTTCTTTTCTGAGTTGAGCCTGTTACTACCCATGTATATGAGGGGAGAATCTATTGCGAGCTAGAGAACGCGGGCTTATCTGACTCAAACAGGGCCTTGGCTCTTAAATTCCCTATCTAATCCTAGACCAGGCTAGTCCTGAGCCGGTAGTACTGTACTCGCCAGAAATATCTCGCCTCGCCCACTCGCCTTAATACATCTTCATTTGTTACTCTATCTACCCATCTGATCTTCACAATTCCCCTGTAACACCACATTTCAAATGCTTCTATTCTCTTCTTTCCTGCTGCACCATCAGTCTTAAGTTTCACTTCCATAGAACGAGACGCTCCAGACAAGAACTTGGAAAATTATTTTTAATACCTAGTCTAAATCTATATTTGGTGATTGTTGTTGTTGCTTCAAGGGACGAAACAGCAACGTCATCTACTCTTTAAATCTGTATCTGATGGCAACATACTTCTTTTCTGTAGAAATGCTACTTTACTTTTTAAATCTACTATATAAAGCTCAAATACCACTCACTCACTGACTCATTCATTCATCACGAAATCTCAGAAACCACCGAACGGATTGGAATGAAATTTGGTATCCAGCTTCCTCAACGGCCGCAAACGCCCGCTAAGAAAGGATTTTTGGATATTCAGGTTCTAAAGGGGTGTTAAGGGGGTAGACCTGCATTTCATTGAATAGCAATATCTCCCGATTGCTTTCATTGGGGGATGTGATACTCGGCATATAAACTCATCATTAAAAATAAGAAGACACGTGTCTGAGGGTTTTTCGATGTGGTGTATATTATGAGGTGAAAGGGGTGAAAAGTGGGGGTTGAAGGATTCCTAACGGAGCGTGTATCTCTTAAACGACATAGGCGAGGAGTTTGGAACTCAGCCGAAAAAATCAGCATACAAAATAACTAAACAGGTGTTTGACGTTTTTTCATAAATCCAATTTAAGGGGCCCATGGGGAGGGGTGAAATTATGGGGGAGGGGGGAAACGTAATATGTCTGAGTGTAAAATTATACATGGCATGTGTTGTAGACAATAACACATTACATCTTTATTGTCTCTTGCTATTTCATCATACGACGAATACTTAGGGAGTTATTAATGATTTTATATTTTTTGGCCGGAATTTTTTAAGTCCCAGGAATGACATAAAAATTGATTCGAATGAAATTTCAAAAAATAGTTTTTTTTTAATATTTTTATTATATTTTTCACGTCTTTTAGGGTCCGAAACCAACATGATATTTTGATGTTATTTTCGTCCCATGCATTTTTGGTTTCAGGTGATAGAATTATTTTTCACTAGGACCCATGCTTATCTATCTATTTAACTAATGTTATAACAGGATTACAAATGTTATTGCGGGCGAAGCCGCGGGTAACAGCTAGTATAATAATAATCGTCACTTTCTGCCCAATCTATTTGGGCACTCCTGTGTTGACCGACTGAAGAACAATTTTCTCGATTGCCCGTGTCAGCCTATCCTCTTTGCTTATTTTTCTTCCCAAGTAGCAGAATTCCCCTACTTCCTTTAGCTTTTCATGATGTCAATAAACGTTTCTGATTTCTTGCTGTTGGATTCCATTTTGTCTGTTTTACATTTATTCATTTCCATAATGAACTCTTTCTTCAGAACTGATTGTGAGTCCATGCCGTTTAGAAAATCATTCAAATTCTCTGGTGAATCGACAAAGATGACATTGTCATAAGCAAATCTCAGAATTGGAATTATTTGACCTTGAAACTTGACTTCTACCAGTGGCGGTCGGTAATAATGTTGCAGTGTTGCACAGCGACCAGAAACAATTCATGACTTACTTATTTCCTTTCGCTCCGTGCGGAGCATAGGGCATCCAAGAATGATTTCCATCGGGCTCTGTGTGTTGCCAAGTTCCTCACTTCCATCCAAGTCTTTCCCGCTTTTCTGGCCTCCTCTTCAATGGTGCGTTTCCAGGTGTTCCTTGGTCTTCCCCGTCTCCGAGCCCCTTGAGGATTCCAGTCCAGAGCTCTCCTTTCTACTGCATCATTCTGTTTGCGCAGAGTATGCCCAATCCAGCCCCATTTCCTCCGTTTAATTTGGACTTCTATAGGTTGTTGGTTAGCCCTTTGCCACAGCTCTTCGTTTGGGATTATATCTGGCCATGGTATACCCAGAATTCGACGCAGACAACGATTGATGAATACTTGAAGTTGGTGGCTGATAGGATTGGTAACTTTCCATGTTTCACATGCATACAATAGGACAGCTTTCACATTGGTATTAAAAAGTCTGATTTTCGTCTTCCTGGATATGTTACGGTTTCTCCATACTGGATAGAGCTGCACAAAAGCCCCATTTGCCTTTCTTATTCTGCTCTTGACATCCTCCACAGCCCCTCCACTTCTCGTTACCACGCTTCCCAAGTAAACAAATGTATCCACCTGTTCTACATCTACACCTCCCACAGTGAGACCAGCCTGTACTGTGGAAGAAACAATTCATACCGTAATAATATTCTTAGTAAAACAAGTTGTATGTTTCCTTTTATGTGTACAGGAATTGATAATTCTGTTCTTTTTTAGCCTACTTTTTACATTTTGCAAAAATGAGGAAAAAGTACTCTTATGAGATCGATCCGGGAAAATGTCTGTCTGTCTGTCTGTCTGTCTGGCTGTGTGTGTGTGTGTCCCCCTATCAACTCCTAAACGGCTGCAGCAATCAAAACCAAATTTAGTATGAGTAAAGATGTGCACCGGAATAGCTCACGTCCATATTTGAAAATGATGTCAGTGCTACCAACTGCTGAAAAAACGCACTAGCTCCATGTTGGATATCTTGCAAGGTATGCATGGGAGCTATTTCAAAATTGGCACACATGTAGATAATACTATTTCAGTTTAATTTCCAGGAGGCCAACCATGACAGTGTTGCCAAAATAATGTTAAGCCTTCTGATAAGTCCAATGTTTAAATGCATATATCTTCTACACTATCAACTGGATTTCAACCAAATTGTGTATGTAATATCTGTACATAAACAGATATGACTGAGCGTATTCTTAAGAGCCACCAGGGCTGCCAACTGTTAATAATTGCTCTCTCTATTTTTTAAATCCAGATACCAATATATCAGAAAGTATGCAAGCCAACAGCTTTAAACTATGCACACGTATATTCTGACATTTTAGGTTAATTTGGAGTAACTTAAATACGTCAGTTCTACCAACATGATTATAAGCCTGCTGATAGTACCAATGTTTAAATACATGTAACTTCTATACTATCAGTTGGATTTCAACCAAATTTCGTATGTGCAATGTGTACCATAACAGATATGACTATAAGTATTGTTAAGAGCAATCAGGGCTGCCAACTGTTAATAAATGCTGTCTATATTTTTTTGGCCCTAATATCAATATATCAGAAAGTATGCAAGCCAACAGCTCTATACTTTGCACACGTATAGCACCTGACATTCTAGATTAATTTGGAGTAATTAATACAAGGCAGTGCTGCCAACATGATTCTATGCCTTCTGATATGTCCCATTTTAAAATACATGTAACTTCTATACTAACAAATGGATTTCATCCAAAATTGGCACAACAAGATATCATAATAATTCAGATTATTTCTGACCAGCACACGCATGGTACTGTTGGCAGCATGCTTTTACGCGTGCTGATAGATCCAGTGTCTAACTGCATGTAACGTCCATTGGACTTCAACCAAATTTTGTATTCTGTACCTTAAGAGGTGGAACTAAGAATATATTCAGTTACCAGGGCTGCCAACTGTAGTGCTCTATTAGGCTACATTATACCAGGTATATTTTGAACTAATTAGATATTTCGATATTACCAACTTAATTACGTCATTATTCTAGATAGGTTCATATACTGTAGAATAATCATTGGCATGAAAAGTAGGCTGTATAGTTCTTCACGGAACTTCTTGTTTTTACACGCGAATGGACTACTTAGGATCACGCTACAACTTCATTTCTTTTTCTTGGTGCGATGTTTTCTCTGCACCCAATACTCCTTCATGCGTTCGCTGGTCTGTTTACGCTGTTCGTCCGTCCAGGCTCTTCCGGTCTTCTTAGGTCTTCTTGCGGCTTGAATCCTTCCCAAATTACTCAGTATGTTCCTAAATCTATTTCTGTCTAACAGTTGGTCTTCAGAGATGTTCAATCTTTCCATATCCGCCTTTGTTTCCTTAATCCATGCTGTTGTGGTCTTCTTTCTCCAGAAGTAATCAAATATCCGTTTGGTGAGTCTATTTTGGTCCATTCTGTATAGATGTCCGAGAAACTTTAACCTCTTCTTCTTCATAGTCTCAGAGATTCTTTCTACTTTCTGGTAAACTTCATTATTTCGAAGTTTCCATCCACTTTCGGTTTGAATAGCACCCATAATTTTTCTGAGGATTCTCCTTTCCAAGACCTCTAGTTTGTCCAGCTTGTAGTTCATAGACAGACATTCACTGGCATAGAGACATTCTGTCTTCACCACGGTGTTGTAGTGTTTTATTTTGGCATTCCAGGATAGGCACTTTTTATTGTACATGTTTTTTGTCAAGACATATGCTCTCTCCATTTTTGAGATCCGATCTTCTATTGCATCTTTCTCTAGTCCATTCGCTTGTATGATCTCACCAAGGTACTTGAAATTTTTGACCCTTTTGATTCGCCCTATCTCCGCGTAATTGAATACAATTTTCTCCGATATCAAACAGTCGTTTACCCTATCACCTCATAGGCTGTATAAGCACCTGCAAGTTACCACGTGTGTGGAGGAAAGCTAAAGTAATTGCAATTCTCAAACCAGGAAAAGATCCAAACGATCTGAAAAATTACAGACCTATCTCACTGTTGTGCCATCTATAAAAGATCCTAGAACGGATGATCCTTGAAAGACTTACAGCGATCATAGAACCTTTCCTCATTCCAGAGCAAGCCGGATTTCGTAAAGGGAAATGTTGTACCTCACAGGTCCTCCATCTGACACAATATATTGAAGGTGGGTTTGAAAATCATAAAATCACAGGGGTGGCTTTTATCGATGTATCTGCTACATATGATACAGTTAATCATCGTATACTGTTGCGAAAATTATATAACATGACAAAGGACTACAATATGACTCAAGTCATTAGCAATCTTCTTCAAAATCGTAGGTTCTTTGTCGAATTTCAAGATCAGAATAGTCGATGGAGGAAACAAAAGAATGGCTTGCCACAAGACAGTGTTCTTGCCCCAATGCTCTTCAATATTTATACGAATGACCGAACTCTTCCAGTTGATACCAAAAGCTTCATATACGCGGATGATCGAGCTATTGCTGCTCAAGCAAACAGCTTTGAGACTTTAGAAGGTAAGCTATCAGAGGCTCTTTCTGAACTATCCTACTACTACAGCGGAAACCAATTGAAGCCTAATCCATCTAAAACTCAGGTATGTGCCTTCCATCTAAAGAACAGACAGGCGTCAAGGAAATTACAGGTAGCATGGAAAGACACTCAACTAGATCACTGCCCAACACCTAAATATTTAGGTGTAACATTGGATCGAGCTCTCACCTAAAAAGAGCATTGCATACACGTCAAGCAGAAAGTGTCAGCCAGAAACAACATCTTTCGCAAACTGTCTGGAACCAATTGGGGTACACAGCCAAAGACGATGCGAACTACAGCCCTGGCTCTGTGTTACTCCGCTGCAGATTACGCTTGTCCTGTTTGGTACAGTTCCAGTCATGCTAAACAAGTTGACACTTCTCTTAATGAAACATGCCGACTTATCACTGGCTGGTTGAGACCAACATCCCGAGATAAAATCTACTGTTTGGCGGGAATCACCCCACCAGATATTAGAAGAGAAGTTGCAGCCAGGACTGAGAAAACCAAAGCAATTACCTCATGCACACACCCATTGTACGGATATGAACCTGCCCATCGACGACTGAGGTCTAGGAGGAGTTTCCTGAGTACAACAGAAGATCTACATGAATCTGCTAAGTCCACAAGGTTAAGGTTATGGAGATCTAGAAATACTCAACTTGATGGCAGGATGCTACCAATTGAACATCTCCCTCCAGGACATGAGGAACACTGGTCCACGTGGAAGTCATTCAACACGCATCGCACTGGTGTTGGTAGATCAAGAACCAATATGTTAAAGTGGGGTTTTCCTGGCACATCCAGGCCATGTGATTGTGGTGATGATGATGATAATTGTTGTTTTAAGGGGCCTAACATCTAGGTTATCGGCCCCTGAGATTGTGGTGAAGTCCAAACCACAGTCCATTCCTTGAACTGCATTAAGTGTCCTTTAAGTTGCACAATGGAGGACTTGATGGTTGCGACACCTAATGCCCGGGACTTGGTAAAATTTTCGACAGAAACGATTTGATATGTGGATTGTTAAGTACCATATTTTAAATGTAAAATGTTTACTTCTAGTACGAATAAATAAATAACCTCATAGGCGCCCGCAGGAGGGGGACAAGGAGAATATTTCGATTGTTCATTGTCACACCAGTTAATTTCACAAATTGAAGTTACTGATGGTTAACTGATTTACATGTAAGGATAACTCCACAGTGTTATTTAACTTAGTAATTTGGGATTATTTGAGAATATATTCAGTTATTAAAAAAATCGGCGAACTACTTTTTGCCTGTTTAAAAAAAATGAACAGTATGACGATGATTCACAAAGAAAAGCGAACTCTTAAGGGGAGTTCCAATGGCCTGTCTTCTTAATGTTAATATTTAATGAATTCATGTTCCTATTTCGTAGAAACTACTGGGTAGATTTAGATGAAATTTTATTGCCGTAATTAGTGATCAATTCTTAGTACTTAAACACGGGCGTTTGGTGTTCCTACTATTGTGACCATAATAATATTTGTTTCTTATATATATATTTTTTTTAACGAAAAATTTGAGATTAATCAATTTTTCTTTTTCATAATGTATTTGAGCTAGAACAAAATCCATGTGTTAAAATGTCATTTACAAGCCAATCTACAGGTGGTAAAAATTTGAGACTTCTGTGATAAGTAACACCTGAAAAATATGGAACATTTATGTGCATAAAAGTATGTTCTGAGAAAATGCATTTGTATGTTCAAATTCTCAATGTTTTCTAACGCGCACTGCATTATTTAAATAAATATTAGACATGTTTTGCAAATAATAAATACCAAGTGTTATACATCATTTTAAACGTCAAAGTACATCGTATACAAATCTGAAAATTGATATTTTTTCATATTTTATCCATTGGAACTCCCCTTAAGGACAAAAACTCTAAACTTAAAAAAATATTCCTTCCATTAATGCCATAATGACCATGTACCCAACGCTTTAAGAGCAGCCAAATAATGAATGTCACGAAGCAAGTTAGAAATTAAATGAAAATTGCAGCGGGGGGGGGGGTACGTCTCAATACCAATAACAAGTGATACATCCCCCCCTTCCCCTAGAAAAAATTCTGCGGGTGCCCATGTACCATCTTAATGCGACACTGATAACAATATCCGCCACTGACTTCTACTTTAAATTTCTGCATTGCTTCTTCAATGCAGCCTATAGATTAAAGAGTATGGGTGGAACGCAGCAGCCTTGTCTTACATCTTTCTGAGCACCAGCCTCTCTCTCATATCATTTTCTTATTTTCTCATTTATGTTTTAAAATACTGTACTTCATCCAAGTGAATGTAATAATTCTTACTTTTGTACTACGGAAGTTGTTTGCTGTTCCTTCATCTCGGCAAAAGCATTCTCTTATTCCTCGATTACCGACCGTGCTAGTATTCAGATATGTATTTTATTTCTCTCTTATTTAGCTGTGTCTCCGAGCTGATGTTTAAACTGCCAGAGCTTGTTGAACCATGTGAGAATCCTCCGCTTTATTCACTCAGTACGGTTTAAACAACATTAGAGTATACACACACGCATGATAGGGAGGGCTTCGGAGAGTACAGCAATCTCAATATCTACGGGGGCCCAGTTATGGGAACGTAACCATCTCACTCACATGGCTGTACCCCTGATACCTGTGACCGAGAATACTCTTTGATGATGGACTTTCTCCTTCTCTCTCACACACACACACGAGCACAGGCATACACATGACAGTGGGGATGCTGTTGGACGATACTGCAGTCTCACAAACAATGGGGGACCAGTTATGGGAACGCAACGTCCTCACTGACATGGCGCCGTATAGCAAGATACAGAGACTACTGTATGGCACACACACATGATATCAATAAATAAACTTGACACTTACCGATTTTGAAATCACATGCTGGACCTTTGTTGAATACTACAGTTTCTTTTACTGGAGCGTGGCCAGCGTCCAACCAGCCTCCAGGCGCGCACGTCCTCTGGCAGGCAACCAAACTCGCACCGCAGATTGCGCGGAGGTGAGCTAGCTAGGGTCATTTCAAGTCATTGAGTCACTAAATTTTCATCAACAAGTGTGTGAAGTGTCATCGGACATATAATAAGTTAACATAAACAACAGCTTCCTGCACGATTTAATTAAAGAAACACAGACGTTTTCTTTTTGTTTCTTGTGAATCTGGATATCGTCAGGTCACCATTTAAAGGTTAGAACTTACCTTTCGACAGAAGACGTTGAAAATGTTATCCCTCAGTTGACAGTAACTTTTGAAGTTACATCCTTACATTTTGCAGCAACTCCAGTACTCCCTTGCGTGTTTACTGTAATTAATCGAAGCACGGCCCTAAGCCCGTTTGATGTTTAATTGCGGGGTAGTTTAAAATACAAAGTGTACATATCAATTACCCGTGGAGCTGGGGAACAATATACGGCAGCAGATATCCCTCACAACAGAAGGGAATTACAACGTGTAAACGCTAAGTTATTTACACGGTCCAACGCCTGTCTGTCAACTGAAGGAGAACACTCTCAGCATCCTCTGCGAAAAGGTAAGTTTTTTAATGATGATTTTCTGGCGAATTTACCATTAATTAATGTACCTTGTTACGGTTTCCACCTGCTCGTAATCCGCGGCCCGAGCTCGGCCGCCTGGCGGAAGGCGTGCGCCCCTGGCCCCGCTCTAGCAAAATAATCTCCCTGTACCTCATGACTTCATGATCCTCCATCTTTGCAGTTGGTGATGCAGTCCGCTGAAATGTTCAATCTAAGAGGCTCAGAAGATTCGATATGGCTCGAGAGGAATGTCTGGGATGACTTCCATGATGATCTAGTTATTCTGATCTGCAATATTCAGTGAATGACACTAGCATTAGTTAGATCGCATCCCAAAGCTCAAGTTAATAACACTATTAACTGCTCCTAACAACAACCCACTACGGTGCTTTGGAACACGTGTGCTTAAAGCATGGCCTCCTCCATAGACTTCTGTTCTGAAACACACTAGTCTCAGCACCATCTCTCTGTACTAACTTTCCCTGATGATTAGACATAGAAGTTTGGCGGCTTCGGTGGCGTAGTCGGTAGCATGCTGAGCTTCTATGCCCAAGATCGTGGGATCAAATCCGGCCGAAGTCATCGGATTTTTTAAGAGCGTTAAAAATCCCTCAGAATGCCTTCCTTCGGAGGGGAAGTAAAGCCGGCGGTCCCATGTCATAGATTTATGGCATGTTAAAGTACCTTCCACTAATTACACCTGTGTGAAGTTAAATTGTATAGGTTAAGAATGTAAACAACGCTCTTAGGTTACTACGTTCGTTGCCAAGAGCAGACTGCGGTGGCGTCTGGTAGCTAAGTTCTGAACTAGTAGTCGTTGACGGTGGCGTTTGGCGACAAAAGTAGGAACTATTTGAAAAATTCAAAAGTCTGCAGTCCTTACTTGAATTAAAACAAGTAGTTCCGTGAAGAACTAAACAACCTATTTTCATATATCCTACTTATGTTAACTGCCACTATCAACATACAACATTTCAGTTTGATTGTTGTAATAGATTCGTAGATATTGAGAACCGACTAAATATTTCGGATGGTCGCCATGTTGGATTTTATATATGTAGGTCCTAGAGTTATGTACTGTTACATGAAGATTATTGTGTAAGGGTAGCATTCAAACTTCAATCGCATGATTAGGACACAAGAAGTAACAAGGAGATTTTAAAATTTCGCACAGCTGCCATCTTGTGGTTATGGAAACGATTGAAATAAATTGGATGCCAGTGGATTAACATTCGTATAAGGATTTACTGTACCAAGTTTCACTGCACTCGGATGGTTAAATTGCGAGAAACGTCCATGTGAATATTTATACTTCACGTCGCCGCCATGTTGGATTTATGATCACCAGTTTATTTAAAGTCCTATAGGTGAACTTAAGTTCATAGCCCCTATGAACATTAAAAAATCAGTTTGATTGCTATAATAGATTCGTAGATATTCAGAGCCGTCTAAATATTTCGGATGGTCGCCATGTTGGATTGTTAAATGTATAGGCCATAGAGTCATGTACCATTAAAGGAAAATTATTGCGTAGGTTCATTATTCATACTTTCACATTGATCGCATGATTACGACACAAGAATTAAAAACTTAATTTCAAAATTCGCAAGGTCGCCATCTTGAGGTTATGTAAACAATTGAACTAAATTAGATACCAGTGTATTACAGTGTGTATAAACATTTCCTGTACCAGATTTCATTGCGATTGGAACATTAAATCGCTAGAAAGATCTATTTAAAACTTTAAAATTCGCTTGGCCGCCATGTTCGTTTTTTAGTTAACCGGTTTTTGAAAGTCTTATAGATGAACTTCCAGTAGTGCCCTTTATCTCCGTACAAAATTTCAGGGTGATACCTCTAATAGTTTCAGAGATATAGAATTCCGGTGAAATATTTTGCACATCCGCCATCTTGTGGTTATGTAAACAATTGAACGAAGTTAGATGTCGGTGCATTACAATGTGTATAAACATATACTGTACCAAGTTTTATTGCGTTTGGTTGGTTAAATCGCGAGAAACGTCTATTTAAAAGTCGCAAATTCGCGTGGCCGCCATGTTGGTTTTGTAGTTACCAGTTTTTCAAAAGCCACATAGGTGAACTTCTAGTAGTTTCCTTTTTCACCGTAAAAAAATCCAGGGTGATATCGGGAATAGTTTCGAAGATATTGAATGCTGTCGAAATATTTTGCACAGCCGCCATTTTGGATTGGTGAGACGTAACAATATTTGAAGGGTACTGTCGGGGTCGCCCGGAATAGTGCTATGAACTTACCGAGTTTCATTGAAATCGCTCCAGCCGTTTAGACTTTATTAGGGACACACACACACCTCTCTCACACACACACACACACGCACACACACACACACACATACGGACACAAGGTGATCTCATAAGCCTATTTTTTCAAAATTGAAAATAGGCTAAAAACTGATAACACGCACTAATACAGTCATCACAATTAACACCGGTTATCAGACAGATTCTACATACACCCAAAGTACACGGGGCTACATGTTCGCGTTGTCGCAGCCCCTCAACTTAAGAACCAACCAACCGGACATAGAAGTTCAGGCAAATGCCTTTTCTTAACATATACAGCACATGCCTCACCTTTTGAATTTACATTTTTCGCGAACGTTTAGTCTTCTATCTTCTATCTCCTATCTCCTATCTCCTTATATATATATATATAAAGCACAAAGTTTGTCTGTCTGTCTGTCTGTCTGTCTGTCTGTTATGTATACAAATCTACACCGTTTCACCGATCTGAACCAAAATTTGTATACTTACCCTTTGGAACCCTGCGGGCAACCCTGTCAACATTAAATTTCGGACAGACCACCCCATGCCCTGCATTTAGGCCCTTTTGCACAAATCTACACCGTTTCACCGATCTGAACCAAAAGTTGTATATTTAACCTTTGGAACCCTGCGAGTAACACTGTCCACTTGAAATTTCGGACAGACCACCCCATTCCCTGCATTTAGGCCCTTTGGTCCAAATCCACACCGTTTCACCGATCTCAACCAAAATTTGTATATTTACCCTTTGGAACCCTGCGAGTGACACTGACCATTTAAAATTTCGGACAGACCACCCCATTCCCTGCATTTAGGCCCTTTGGTCCAAATCTACACCGTTTCACCAATCAGAACCAAAATTCGTATTCTTACCCTTTGGTGCCCTGCGAGTAACACTGTCTGCTTGAAATTGCGGACAGACCACTCCATTCCCTGCATTTAGGCCCTTTGGCCCAAATCTACACCGTTTCACCGATCTCAACCAAAATTTGTATATTTACCCTTTGGAACACTGCGACTAACACTGTCTGCTTGAAATTGCGGAGAGGCTACTCCATCCCCTGCATTTAGGCCCTTTGGCACAAATCTACACCGTTTCACCGATCTGAACCAAACTTTGTATACTTACCCTTTGGAACCCTGCGAGTAACACTGTCCACTTAAAATTGCGGACAGATCACTCCATTCCCTGCATTTAGGCCCTTTGGCCCAAATCTACACCGTTTCACCGATCTCAACCAAAATTTGTATATTTACCCTTTGGAACACTGCGACTAAGACTGTCTGCTTGAAATTGCGGAGAGGCTACTCCATCCCCTGCATTTAGGCACTTTGGCACAAATCGACACCGTTTCACCGATCAGAACCAATATTCGGAAAATTACCCTTTGTTACCCAGCGAGTAACACTGTCTGCTTGAAATTGCGGACAGACCACTCCATTCCCTGCATTTAGGCCCTTTGTCCCAAATCCTCACCGTTTCACCGATCTCAACCAAAATTTGTATATTTACCCTTTGGAACACTGCGACTAACACTGTCTGCTTGAAATTGCGGCGAGGCCACTCCATCCCTTGCATTTAGGCTGATTGGCACAAATCTACACCGTTTCACTGATCTGACCCCAATTTTATATACTTACCCGTAGAACCCGACAAGTAACACTGTTCAATTTAAATTTCGGACAGACCACACTATTCCCTGCTTTTTGGCCCTTTGGCAGAAAACTACACCGTTTCACCGATCTCAACCAGATTTTACATAATTACCCTTTGGAACTCGACGAGTAACACTGTCCACTCGAAATTTCGGACAGACCACTCCATTCCACGCATTTAGGCCCTTTGGCACAAATCTACATCGTTCACCGATCGAAAACAAAATGTGTATACTTACCCTTTGGAACCCGATGAGTAACACTGTCCACTTTAAAATTTGGACAGGCCACTCCATTCCCTGCATTTTGGCCCTTGGCACAAAAATACACCGTTTCACCGATCTCAACCAGATTTTACATAATTACCGTTTGGAACTCGACGAGTAACACTGTCCACTCGAAATTTCGGACAGACCACTCCATTTCCCGCATTAAGGCCCTTTGGTACAAATCTACATCGTTCACCGATCGAAAACAAAGTGTGTATACTTACCCTTATACTTATCATAAGTGCAAATGATCAAGATGTTACGCGCATCATACCAATAATCACCGCCGCATAAAGTCTTTCTCGACTGTGATTTTTAAAATATTTATTTTTGGTTGGTTGGTTCTTAAGTTTAGGGGCTGCGACAACGCGGTCATGTAGCCCCGTGTACTTTGGGTGTGTGTAGAATCTGTCTGATAACCGGTGTTAATTGTGATGACTGTATTAGTGTGTGTTATCTGTTTTTTAATTTAAGTACAAACTGCAACTTAGAATTCTTCAAATAGTTCGTACTTTTACCGCCAAGCGCCACCGTCAACGACTACTAGGCCAAGTTCGGAACTTAGCGACTAGACGCCACTGCAGTCGGCTCTTGGCAACGGATGTAGACATCTATGAGCGTTGTTTACCTATCCAATTTAGCTTCACACAGGTGTAATTAGTGCAAGGTTCTTTAACATGCCATAAATCTGACATGGGACCGCCGGCTTTACTTCCCCTCCGAAGAAAGGCATACTGACGGATTTTTAACGCTCTTAAAATATCCGACGTCTTCGGCCGGGTTTGAACCCGCTATCTTGGGCATAGAAGCTCAGCATGCTACCAAATACGCCACCGTAGCCGCCATATAGTTATTTTTATTACAGTACATTGTGTACATTATACGTTGAAGTGTCAATTCAATACCGGTAGTAGATTCCCTTATCATCCTCATCATAAGAGCAAATGACCTACAGTAGATGTTACGCCCATTACACCATTAATCACCACACACAATAAGTCTTCCTCGCCTGTGAATTTTGAAATATGTATTTCTGTTACGGTAGTTTGTAAGTTTGACGTGTCAATTCAACAGTAGTTTTTATTATCATCCTTATCAAAAGGGCAAATGACCTAGATATTACTCCCTCATTGTCTTTGGGGGCAAATGACTTAGATTTTAAGTCCATTATATTTCTAAGGAGACCTTAAAACATTATCATCATTCCTCCGGGCGAAGCCGGGTACTACTGCTAGTTCTAAATAAAAGGAGTTTTATTGTCTAAAATGCCTATTTGACGTTGGCGTCTATTTTCCCATCAAAGTCTATTTTTAGTGTATATTTTCCAGTTTAACTTATTTTTCCTCTATTATATTTGAATTTCCGTTTAATTTTTTATGCTTTACACTACCGTATTCATAATAATGCTATACTAGGCCTATTGGATACAATGATTCTGAACTCCCTTAAAGCGCCTGTAGTCGAACTTAGATAAAACACACACTAATACAGTCATCACAATTAACACCGGTTATCAGACAGATTCTGCACACAGCCAAAGTACACGGGGGCTACATGAACGCGTTGTCGCAGCCCCTAAACTGAGGAACTAACTAGTCTAACTTAGAGTTCTACTATCGTTCTTGTTGTTGTTGTTGATTCATTTGAGGGGCTTGGACATCGTGCTCATTAAACCCCATGCATTTGGGCGTGTATGTATTTTTGTCGGGTAACCTGTGTTGTCGTGATAGCTGTATTAGCGTGTGCATTTGTAATGCAGGTGAGGACTTCCGCTGTCTACTGATGAGATTTTTACTTCGAATAAAATTCAAAGACAAAATACTACGGAACTTACTTCTATAAATTCTTCGTACAGGTCGACATTCAAGCACTTTCCTTCACTAGCTCCTACAGACAGATAACCACTTCCAGGATGGCTGATGTGGGCATCGAACCCTCCTCTACTCAGTTCCCTCATGAGGCTGTGTGCACCCCGTTTTAGCCCTTACCCCAGAATTAAATGTCTTCGCAATGTGTATGTCAGTCCAATCTACGGCTCAAATGACACAATTCTTCCATTCCTTGAGATTATAAGGAGTTTCATTGATCACTGTCATACGTCATAGACTGTTGAATGGATATTGATTCATTTACGGCCTTTGTGACATCATGGTCATGTTGTCCCATGCACTTACTGTAGGTGTGTGTGGACTCTGTCAGATAACCTGTGTCATTGTAATGGCTGTAGTAGTGTGTATATTTGTAATTGAAACTAGGATTTTGAAGAAGGTGCCGTAGTTTTAAGCTAGGTACCATCTTGACATTTGTTATATAGTAATTGTTGTTTTAAGGGGCGGAACCACGAGGTCATCTGCACCTGACATTTGTTAGTTAGTTAATGTTTTAAGGGGAGAAAGAGCGAGGTCATCTGCCCGTCAGCATTTTCCTGGAGTAGAGGTGAGAAAACACGGTAAACAATCAAGACACAAGGCTTCCTTTACCAACGTTTACATCATACCGAAAGTACATATAGGTTATTGTAATTTGAATGATGACTCACCAAATTCTCCAGCTTGCAGTACCCATTTACATTTCTCCTCACATAGATATTCTTATAGAATGCAGTTATGTCCAACAAATTAGACACTGGTTCACCATTTTCTGTTCGGGCCTTCCGTAACCATAAATGTACTGTATGTTTAAACTGTCAAAACGCACACGATTGTTGGCGCTGAAACTTCGAAATCATCCCTGTGTATATTTCTTAATCACGTCTCCTTTACAGTTCGGTCTTTATGAATTGTAAATGTTGAAATAACCTGCAATTGTATCATTTGATCTACAGCTAGCTCGTTACATAGCATGCATGACCCCTTTCATGACACATCACAACACTTCGCATTATATGGTACCAGTACCGGTATTTATTATTATTTGCAATGTACTACCCTACCTACGATACACCATTAACTTGTGACGTCATAACCGGAAAATTAGTGGACTATCCACTTTACTACGACTGAAAATGTAGCTGTGTAGAGCCTAAGCATGAACTTTTCGCCGTGGAGCAATTGAATCTTCCGCAATTGAACTAATAAATAATTCATAATCACTATAGTTACGCGTTCGTTGTTAGATGCATGTTTTGTTGAGCTCACATCACGACCAACTAAGATGATTATAGCGTAAAGACTAAACGATTATTGTAACACAGGAAACATCCAATGCACGGTTATTTATTTAATCGTATGGTGAGTACAACAAGGAATTCATAAGTCCAGGTGCAAGTTCTTCAACCACACAGCAGCACTTTCTGATAGATGAAACAGGTCGCTGGGGCTTCCTGAGTAGACATGAAGAGGGCAACGCAGGATGACATGGTCCATGGTCTGCTCCTCTTCACTGCATTCACACATTGGAGAATCCATCCAGCCCCACTTATGGCGCAAGAAATTACAGCGCCCATGCCCAGTTCTCAGTCTGTTGAGGCGACACCATAGTTTTCTTGCGAGGTCATATTCATTCATTTTCCGAGTTGGATTTATCTCATGAGCATAAGTACCAGATGTTGAATTTGACCACTCTTCCTGCCAGTTCCGGTTTAGATTAAAATTGTCGCTCAAGACTCGGCCGGTGAATACACTTGCTGGTCTCCTAGATCGAAGTAATTGTGGCGATGGGTAACAAAATTCCTGGTGAACTGGTAATGAGGGAGATGACCGGATCTTCTTTTCTTCTCTCAGCAGAGCTTCCTGTCTCCCCAGGTGGGGTGGTGGGATCAAGACCAACTACAATCCTCAGACCTTAATGTAGAAAAAACATGGCGGCGATGGTTGCCCTACCAATAGCTAAGATCATGTCTTCGGGCTTGTCAAAGTTCGTGTAAATTATTATTTTTACTCACCTAAGAGCCTAAAAGATATCACAAGACGAGACTAGGTTCCGAAGAAATATGCATCAATAATTTAGACTTACCTGAATTAATTTATCTATATAGTGCTGGCCTCGAATTATAGGTTTCTTCGTCTTCACCCAAGGGGCAGCTACAATAGTCCCACTGTTTCTGTGGTTGAATAAGAAGCTTTTTGACGAGTTATCACGATTTGTATTTAAGTTCAGTAATTATAGATTAATATTATTAGCTAAAAATCAAACAGATTCTGAAGTAGGAGAGAAGAAAGTATTTGGTTACTGAAGTGCTGTCCCAGCACATGCAGAGTATTTGTGTACACAATCGGAATTAGAATAGTTGCCTGAAATAATCGAACCAACGCTATAGAGATACAATTCAATTAAGACCTCTCGTGGAATTGTCTAAAATCTCGGCTAAAACATCACACCGAATTATTTGATTGAAATATGCAAAGAAGTCGTCGTGTGGATATCTGAGCATAATTATGGAGATTACCACGCACAAAGGACACGATAATATGTTACCAACTAACCTATTAAACATTCGCTGTTACCGTTTGGAATAGTTGTACGCTGGAAATATTTGATTTAGTAAAGTAATGTAGGTAGGAAAGCACTATCTCCCTCTTACGGAATTACCGCGGCACACCATCTCGCAATAGGCCTATAAGTACATAATTGGCAAGTTACTCACAACACTTTATTACACACATCATAATTAAAAATAACTTGTTAGCTGTAAGAATCACAAAAGTATGAATAATGACGGAACACAATGAGTTCACTGTTTGGCACAGAGGAAACATCTTCCTCAACCAATAAAAAAGTTCACTGTATTATTTGGCGTATATACAAGGCAGTGTAGGTCATCTGCCAGACTGGTAAGTATTTGCGGAGACACATGTTGCTAAGCGTTCAACGTTCAACGTCAACGGGTTGGTCTAGGCGTAGATGCTCCTTGCGTTTTCCCTTTACGTACTTAAGTTCGGCATTACTGAACTGTACTAAGCTATCATTATATTGTCACTAACTAGCAAATAATTGCGGTGTATATTCTTGAGACACTTCTATTAATGCTTTAGTCTTAGGTACTTCAACATCTGCAGTAAATGACACAATGCCATCGGCCGACTGAACAATCATCACAGAAACGAACTAGTCCATAATAAGCGTATCATCACATACTTACGCCCGATTGCAGTACATTAACGCGAACTGGACTTTACAGACATACTGAAGACACTAAAAATTACAGATGAGCGATAGTTTATCTCAGCTTTCATGAAACGAAGCAAATCGAGGCTAATATTGTATCCCAGCAACGAAGGTAAACAAACAATATCTCGGGCTTCCGCATACGCCATTCTCACACTTTCGATACCTGCATTAAGGTCTGAGTATTGTAGTTGGTCTTGGTGGGATATGGCTAAGGACGGGTAACCAGTGGCGAGGTGTAGACTTGTCAGTACCAGTTATGCAGCGCATGGTTTCATTCAACTTAGTATCTACTTTATGCACATGTGCACTTTCTAGCCATACAGGGGCACAGTATTCCTCTGCAGAGAATACAAGACTAATAACCGTAATGCACGGTATTACAGGCAGATAAAAGTGGCACCAGAACTTGAGTTAGTTATTGTTGTTTCAAGGGGCGGAACTACGAGGTCATCTGTCCCTCTTAACACTGATTATATTATACAAATTTGGAATGGAATTTGAAATTTAGAGGTGGACACCTAAATTTGAGAAGACCGAAAATGAATTTAAAAAATACGAGCCTTACAGTAGCCGCATATGATGTGTAACATCTCACATGTTATCCTGCTATGAAATTGAGATGAAATATATGTTATGTGAAGTCAATTCTTTTCGGATGTACTCCTGAAAATGAAAATCCACAGCCTGCTTCCAGTCTCCGACCGGGTCAGGAATGGAATGAATGAAGCCCCCATCTAGCGGCGAGGATATGAACTGTGCCGTCTGCCGAGGCCTGACGCACTCCTCTGGGGGCAATGATTAAATGAACGACAGATGAAATGAAATGATAGTGGAGAGTGTTGCTGGAATGAAATGTTGACAGCGAAAACCAGAGTACCCGGAGAAAAACCTGTCTGCCTCCGTTTTGTCCAGCACAGATCTCACATGGAGTGACCGGGATTTGAACCACGGACCCAGCGGTGAGAGGCCGGCGTGCTGCCGCCTAAGCCACGGAGGATTATTCGGATGTACTCCTCCAGTTTTTAATTTTTTCTCACGTTTCTTTTGTCGATAATTTCTCATATATTCTGCTGTGGATTTACTCATCTCAGCAAATCACAAAATCATGAAAATATCTTTAAAGGGGCCCCCAAACCTTGAAGTAAACCGTAGGCTATGAAGATTGAATAAATCATAATTGTTTTCAGAAAATATGATATAATAAATATTTTCACACCAAAGAACAACAACTTGAAGATGATTTTTAGTAGGAATATCTTTAATGGGGCCTCCAAACTGTAACGTGTTCAGAAACCATGATTGGGACCGTTTAAATTTAAACTTGTGCAAATGCGATGAGTTGTTCGAAAAATACGTAAGGGTAGCATTTCTAAGAATAGCAATAACTGTGCTTGTAGTAGTATCTTGTTCACAGCACTCTTGACTTGCTAGCACAGAGTAAAGAAACTATAGAGAAGGTATTATAATGGATGCGCAACCGACTCCATGAACAGACTTTATATACGGAACGTGTAAGATAGCGGGAGGTGAGATTACAATTTCTAGTTCACTTTCAGCATTGGAGAGCGATACGGCTTCCTGATTGGCTATTCTTATGGAACACGACTGCTGCAAATGATGTGATTAGTCAGCGTGGAATCTATCAGCGATGCCGTTCCATTAAGTTAAGGTTCATCTGCTAGTCAAATTTATGCATTCATAACGAAAAGATACCTCATACTTCAATAAATGCAATGGCAAACACTTAGGAAGTGATGACTAGGGACATCCATGCTAATGACGTATTTGCGTATTGCGTATTTTTTGTTGTATTGTTCAATTCTCAAAATTATATTAAAATCTAGTCTATTTGTAAGATATTCATGTATAAAATGATACATTTTTCATAGAACTATGTTGTTAGAATAAAGAACTCTATACAGCCATAGGAACATAAAGTGTCCCCTATATGTAGAATCACCCAAATGGTAGGCTACAAGGGGATGTTAATCGATGAAAAAAATTCTGGTTCTTCTTGATTTAAGAAGATACGGCATAGAAACAATTATGGCCTAGCAACAATGATCATGCTACTATTTCAAGGCGCATTACAATGTTTAGGGTTACCATAAAATTACGAAGGTAAAACAGCGGGAGTTCATATTTCTTTCAAACCTGGAACGACATCACTGATAGGTTCCACCCTATAACTACGCCGACTAATCACATCCTTTGCTACAGACGTGTTTCATCAGAATAGCCAATCAGGATGCTGTGTCCTTCTCCAATGCTATAAGTGAACTAGAAATTGCAATCTAGCTAGCGGGAGAGGCTATAAAGATGTGCAAGATGGCTGATGCGGCTTTGAAATTAGTGGTGATTTGGTGAACTAAAGAATTTGATCGTCAAGAAAAGCAAAGAGAGCTACTATATTATTTGTTTATTCGAGGACATGTGGATAACCAGAGAAAAAAAGGAAGAACAAACTTTGAGATTGCAGAGATGTAAAAGAAAATCTATTTGAATCGCTACTCGATGGAATATTCCTCATGGTACACACTTTCCCTTCTGGTAGATAATGTACAAGATTCTGATAAACGCAGCCAGTATATGAGGAGCTTTGTATCAAAGTTGGACAACACCATTTTTGTCAGTTTTTTGATTTTGGTTCACTCTTATGTGACTTTTTATGCAGATGCGAATCCACAACTGTTCTGCTTAAAAAAAAAAAAAAAAAAAAAAAAAAAAACAGAACTTAGGGAGAATATCCTGTATTTGCTCAGCTCAGAATCAAAACATGGACAATTTCTCCATACTTTCGTATCAAAAAATGACAAATCCTTCAGTAGCCAATGAGAAGCATGCATTCATGCAATCTGCTCCCAACATACACTGCAAATCCATCATGGCTGAATGTTTAACCTGGAACGACGCTGGTAATATTCTAAACAGCGGTCCTTGTGAGTGTGATGAGTTGGAGAGTGTAGATTTTGATGAACTAGTTCTTTCTAAGGTGTACGAAATAATCAAGGATTTCAGATTTGTCAAAAGGCGTCTCAATACAAGTTGTTCATGTCATTTTTATCTATAAGACCAACTTTATATGAATTTGTTTTAATACATTAGACATAATTACATTATATTAAAACACCCTCAGTCATTAGAAGTGTAGACGAAGAAAATAAAATTAATTTATTGATATAGATTTCATAATTTTTTAGTTTCAAAAGAGAACAGATTCAATTTCAAAATGGCTCCCTTTGGATTCAAAAATAGACAACTCCATGACTTGGTTTTATACATGGCCATCTCCACTATTTAAATTACAATTACGGCTGAAATATTCATTTAATTTTAATAATTAGTATGAAAAAATGTGTCTGTGGCTAATAAGAATGAAATAAAAAAATACGAGCCTTACAGTAGTCGCATATGATGTGCAACATCTGACATAGAAGAAACCTCACGTGAAATTGTTGATACACCGGTATTTTATAGACTACTATTATTGGCACAAAGTCGCCTCCGTAGCGTAGCGGTCAGCATGGTTAGCTGCCGCCCCGGAGGTCCTGGGTTCGATTCCCGGCTCTGCCACGAAATTTGAAAAGTGGTACGAGGACTGGAACGGGAGAGGGGGTTCGATTCCCCCCCAGCCATCCTCGAAGTGGTTTTCCGTGGTTTTCCACTTCGTCTTTGGGCAAATGCCGGGATGGTACCATCTTCAAGGCCACGGCCGCCTCCTTCCCTCTTCCTTGCCTATCCATCCTCACCTTACCTTCCCTTCCCTCACGAGGCCCCTGTTCGCTTTGCTGGTGAGGCCGCCTGGGCGAGGTGCTAATCCCACCTCACCAGTTGTATCCCTTCCGATTCGATGTTCCCAGCTCTAGGACACTGCCCGTAGAGGCGGTAGTTGTGAGTTCCCTCGCTGAGTCCGTGGGTTCCACCAACCTGGAGGGTAAAACGACAAAAAAATGGCACAAATATTAATCTAATGTAAAAGGGAGTGTTTTACAGATATTGTAGTTTATAATACAGAAATCATTTTATTAGATGATTTTTAGCTTCCACCAGCACTAGCCTAAATAAAGAATACGATATGGATCAACTAGATTAATAGACGCGACATCGCTCATAAATTTAAATTACTTATAAACAGATCCTCTTCATTCACAGACCAACACGTAATTTTATATGGATTCTGTTAAAATGAGTCATATTGATATGATAAATATCGTTTAAAATGATAATCTGGTAGCAAAAATACCTATCCCGTCCGGGATTCGAACCTATCATCTCTAGATTCACCGTCACAAGCACTAATCCCACGGCTATTTCGACTACGCCAATTTTGTGCACAAGATGGTGACTTATTTCCACGTTCCAATAATACTGCATTACGGAATTAAGTTTCATTTATATTTTCTTGTTTCGATAATGTTCCTGCGTGAAATTGAGTTTAAAATGCCTTATGAATAGGCCCTCTTGTGAGTAAAGAGAATGTATTCAGTAATAGTTCATGAAGGCTTGCTCAATTCTCGTATAACCACAACGATTATATTATATTGATGACTGCATTACCGTTATGTGGGTTAATACTTGAATAGCCATTGTGCAGAAACACAATACCGGCAATGCCGACTACTTACAATGTTTGATATTAAGGCATTTTACCATTTAAATACTGATTCGAAGACTTCGAACATGTACCATGTCATTTGTTTCAATCACTTGACACCATAGTTCGCATGAGCGTTTTCCCTTCAGTAGGCCTATGTCATATGCATTCCACATAGCCGAGAGTACGTTATGGTATCAATTTCCGACACCGCGCGCTCATTGATTCTCGTACCACTGCCAGCTGGGTCTTACCACCGCCCGCTGGATCGATCGATCGAGCAGGCAGTGCATACTTCCGTTTTCCACCACTGCCAGCTAGTACACTTCCGTTCGATCGAGCGAGCGGGCAGTGCATACTTCCGTTTTCCACCACTGCCAGCTTGTACACTTCCGTTCGATTGATCGAGCGGGCAGTGCATACTTCCGTTTTCCACCACTGCCAGCTAGTACACTTCCGTTCGATCAATCGAGCGGGCAGTGCATACTTCCGTTCGATCCACCCCTGCCAGCTCGATCGTTCCGATCCACTTCCGTACCCAATTTTCAAAATCACTCCCACAAAACTATCCAGCAACCGAGCGGAAAGATGTTACTCATCAAAAAGAATCACTATGATACTGACAGCCATATTGTGGATTTAGTTTTCAAACTCTCCTGTAAAAAAAGGCAAAAGAGGTGTTGTCCAACTTTGATACCAAGTTCCTCATATGAAAGCACTGTATCCAGCAGCTTTTTATTGAAATTCCATAGTTCGGAGATACCATGAAACCAACGAAATGTTACCTACATCGGTGAGCTTATACGTGACCTAGCACAAGTTAACACTGTATTTGAATCATTTATACATTTTAGATTAACCTCAGTATTGTGCCCGTTTAGACCGGAGTCCGCACGACCACATATGCATTTTACCAATAATCAGTCAGCACGAGAGTCAAAATATCCCGGAGCGCCAGATGGGTTAAAGCAAATCGCAAAAACGACATCAAATTTAAAAAAATGCTTTACTGATTTTTGGCTCAATGCAACAATAAGGATAGAAGGAGATTTAATTGGGAGTAACACATCCTGTAAAATTATCTCAGTTTATTTTGAAGTTAAAATTGACTGCAAAGATGCTCAAAGCAGCATCACTCACGTGTGGCGATCCACACTCTTATTTACACACTATACAGAAATTTTCCAAACACATTTGACAATCTTTTTGGAAACACAAGTCCGATTAATAGTCCTGTAGACTGTGTTCCAAAATTATTAATATTTAATTCCAGTTCAAAGTTAATTGTCTATACTGGAAATATCGTAGATCACTGTTTGAATTATTTACATGATATTAACACTCGTAGAATAAATGTTCATAGTATTTTAAACTTTCACTTGTTTTTCCAGTTTCAAAAATACATCGTCGAAAAATATTGTTATCATTGAAGCAATACAAATTATTTACATATATTAATAACATCTGAAAAGTATTTGACCTTGAGCATAGCATCGAAGAACTGTGCGAAGCACAACAACAATTAATCGTTCTTCTGACATTAAACTTTCGAGAAGTGGCTCGATTATGAACTTCAAGTTCCTCACAAAATATATGATTTCTGAATCATCAACTTGATCAATAAATGGTTGAACCATTCAACTATTCAATTTTCCACTTGGAATCATTATTATAAAAAATATTTATATTCATGGCCATTTTTAGCAACTTTCGCAACTAGCAATTCTTCGACAGAATGCGGAAATAAGAATTGTAGTTTTATAATGAATTCATTTAGTTCATGGCACTAGGACTGAAAATATCCTTCAAATTATTCGTGGTTAAAGAATTATTTTTAATTGGCAGTGGCCCATTCTATTATTTGTGTAAGAACACAATATTACAACAACAACGGCAAAGGTCTTCCTCTGGAGAAGAATAAACTACTATCATGACAAATCCGGGTTCTACCAAAATCAAAGTCTAAATGGAATTCGTAAACAAGGTTGAAATAAGAACTGATGGTTTCTAAGAAATAACCTTCGGGTCATTCATACGACGAAATGTGTAGTTCCAACACTCCTACTATAAACCTGAGCCATCGAACCTGCTATTTGATTGATGCTCGAAAAAACCTCTTCATTCCTGCGACTTAAACATGCGCACCTGGGAATGGCATTTCAACTACTCCACACATATAAATTTTCTTCCCAAAACTTATACAATAAATCAAGCCTCTGCTTGTTATCAACACTGGAAGATTAATAAACTTACAAGTTTATTTTATTTTACCATTCAGTTCAACCCGTGAATTTACCATACTTATGAAAATCTTTATTTCACTTTCGAGTGTATTTACGTCATGATTTTATATAATACAAAAATATCCTATTTGATACAATTATCATTTGCTTCCCGTTTCATGCCTCTCCGTGTTATCTGAAAAATATACTTTGCTCATTGCAAATATCAACTGTTCAACCAGAACTGAAATGATGGTTGAATGCGGGCTTGCGCTAACCACTCTCCTTCGGAAAATCTCCTGTTCCAGACTAGAAATGATTAAACTACTTCATAGGCTCTTTCTCAATACATATGATTATTATAAAATATAATATCCAATAATTATTTAGAAAAATTATAAAAATTATTATTATTATTATTATTATTATTAGGGGATTATTATTATTATTATTTGTTATATCATTTTAAATATGTTTAATTATCATCTCATTATGTGAGAATCCACATGTTCGAACCTTCGAACATGGAAAAAATATCCATTCCTCAACAAAAATAAATTATTAACTTTTACAGTTACATCGGCTGATTACCGTAATTTCCCAAAAATAAGAAAAATTCAAATAAATGCTCGAAATGCTCGGTCATCGATCCTAAACTGTTCTGAGTGCTGAAAATACTCAGAATAACTCTAACAAGTCTTGCGTAAATCATTGCAAGCTTTAAATTCGAAGAAAAAAATGTGTTGGTCATCTGCAGAAAAAAAATAGTTTGTTCCAATTAGCTAGGCATAATATAATTCAAATGTGGCTTACATTTCTTGATGGTCTTGAAGCGTAGTAAACCTGGTCTGTACCAGATGTATCCATAGACATGCCCTATCGGACAAGCACGTATAATCCTTGTATCGGCCGCCATTATATACCCAAAATCCGTCTAGTCAGACATAGTGGTAGTATCTCTTGACGTTTGAATTAACTGTTGTTCCATTTTAATATGGGCTTCTATCAAAGCCATAACAGTTTGTTTAAATAGGGTCAGATCTAAGTGATCTCTTCTTAAATATGTCAGTTGTAACATAACTCACTGTAATCTTATCAGTACAAGAAAAACACTGACAGTCTAACCAATCAACGGCTGTTCTGAAGATCGTTCCCTGGGCATGGTTTATTATATCACCATCTACCATGCGCTAGGCAACTTGTAGTTTCCCTTGCGTAGACTAATGAACGCCACCGTTATAGACTAGTCTTCAGTGTACTGACAGATCGAAGTGGTTAACTAGTTACAAAAAATGAAAACTGACTGAATGGATTTAAACATCCAAGTATTATGTTATTACTGGACTGTGACAAAATACTATTTTTTAGACAAAGTCTAGCATATGTCCTTGTAGAAATATAAATATTTCCACCAATGTCTGTAGAAAAATCAATCACCTCAGTGATTCTCCTCGCCGTAAACTTACTAAGTTCCAACTCGTAGCGCAGCACTTTTCGTGACTATCACGACTTTGAAAAGAACTTCTGCGTAGATCCGGCAACCATGTGCCTTGGCTCAGCGTCGTAGCAACTTGCTAGGCAACTGCTTGTGTTAGAATGAGCTGACCATGCCTCGGCCAGCTGGCTTTTATTCAAAACTGCCAGGGTCACGCGTCATCACCTGATATCTGGAAATCCTCATATCTCTTGAATCCCTGGTCCGATTTACTTGATACTAATTGCATTCTCTTTCTTTTGGCCGTGCCAGTAATCTGATCCCAGTCTCAAGTCTCTACTCCATGGTTAACTATTTAATCAATAAATATCCTCCACCTCTGCTATTACTCGCTACGTCACTTGACATCCAACTATCGGTAAATTCCATCCAAATGCTTCGAGAAGCAATGTAGCGCGATATTCAAATATCTCAACTTTCAAAAGCGGCTACAGCCTTTCCCTTGATATCTAGGTGTCTGAAACTTGGAATACCCATTCCTAGAGTTGGGCACATCCACCCCACACCTAGCAAAAAATAAAAATTGAAAAATTTTTATTTTTCCTATCTACACATTAAATCATCTGGTTCTTGAATAATAAATCTTCAAATTCGATGCATTGTAAGTTCCCACGATGTTACCAGTTCGTGTATGGGCGACTTCATAGCTTCCATTATTGTTTACTTCCACAATATTCAAAATCTTCAATTTCACCAGGTTTAGTATCAAAAATATCGTGATACTCTTCCAAAATCTTCCCTAGCTCTGGGGACTCCTTCTCAGTGTAGACTTCTCTTCCTTCAGCTTCATGAAAAATCAGAGACCATTGAGCATCTCCCTCGATGTCTTCCTCTCCTTTTCCCTCGAAGTTAATCTCTTCGGTATTCTTGAATCTGATCGTCTCTGTCTTCATATCTATCACTGCTTGATATTTCTGAATGAAATCTGCTCCTAATATCATGTCAAAAGCCATGTCCTTCATTACTACAAACACATGTCGGAAATCATGTCCTCCTATCGTAATACATAAGTATAATTGTGTTTTACACAGAGATATTTTATTGGGTATTATTCCTTGGTTCTTAATTTCTGATACTGGAATCTCCTCTAAATTCTCTTTGAGCTTCCACAGAATATAAAGCTTCTCACTCACCAGACAAAGCATAGCCCCAGTATCGATCAAAGTATCGACAGGCATACCGAATACTTCGCATGATATGATTGGCATTCTAATTCTTGTACCCATTTCTTTTCGTTCGTCATACTGTTGAATTAAGTCATCATCCTCTGCTTGCCATTTAATAATTCTGGAAGTGAAAGTGTTCAAAATTCTATCTTCTACTGTGAATTCGAAGTTTTTTTTTCTTTACCATTCCCCCGGGATAGTTGTGTTCCCGATGGACCTGGTTCGTTGGGCCTCTGCTCCAAAAACTGCAAGTTATCTTGGTGTCTTGCTTCCAAATTTTTCCTAGTCTCCTTGTTGAACTGAAGCCTCCGTGGCTTAGGCGGCAGCACGCCGGCCTCTCACCGCTGGGTCCGTGGTTCAAATCCCGGTCACTCCATGTGATATCTGTGCTGGACACAACGGAGGCAGACAGGTTTTTCTCCGGGTACTCCGGTTTTCCCTGTCAAAATTTCATTCCAGCAACACTCTCCACTATCATTTCATTTCATCTGTCATTCATTTAATCATTGCCCCAGAGGAGTGCGTCAGGCCTCGGCAGCCGGCACAGTTCATATCCTCGCCGCTAGATGGGGGCTTCATTCATTCCATTCCTGACCCGGTCGGAGACTGGAAGCAGGCTGTGGATTTTCATTTTCCTTGTTGAACTCTTCATTGGACTGACGAGTATCCACATTCCCTCTGTTATTGTAGTTATTTCTACCATAATATCTTCTTTCCTGGTACCTTCCTTGACTATCTCGTGGTCTTCTCCATCGAGTATTGTATCGATTACCACCATCCGGTCTTGCATATGGCTTGTAACTGTATCTGTTACTGTACTGGTTCCATCCTCTCGTATTTGGATCTTCCCTCGGCGTTTTCTCTTCTCGCCCCTCTCGAATCTCTCGAGGTGTTTGAGAATAACTATCAGCCATAACAGCATACACAGCGTTGTTATTCTTTCCTCCCTTCTGATGGAAGAATTGAGCCTTTGTATGATCCAGCTTCTGTAATACTTCATCAAATTGTTCCATATTATAGATATCAGCAGCGATCAAAGTCCTCTGGACGTCTGCTGGAAATTGACGTATCAATGCAGTAATCAATTCGTTATCTGGCATCGGCGGATCTAAATGTTGAAGTTTAGAAAGCTGTCCAGAAAAGTACGTAGAGTATCGAGTAGGTTGTGACGTCGAGAATCTCTTCGAATATAACTCTGCTCTGACTTGCTGTTGGGTTTCCGGGGACCAAAACTTTTTCAATAGCCCACGAGAAAACTCCTCAAAAGTGGTTAGAGTGGATCTAAAAGCTCTAAACCAAAGAAGTGCAGGACCTTCCAAAAACTTCCCTATCACTCGGATCTGTCTTTCTTTAGGGATCTTAGAATCTTTCAGGTAATCCCCTGCTTCTCTCAAAAATTCCACGGGTGTCACAGAATCTCGCCCTGAAAATTTAGAAGGCTTATCTTCTACATTCTTAAATACAGTTATGGGGTTGGATTGAAATACTGTCCTGACCTCATCCTGTTTATCAGTCTCTCTAGCTGCTCCTAGATTTATCTGTATCTGTTCCTTTCCCCTTATATTTGGCATTTTCAACAGATGATCAGACTGTTTCTCATCCTTGATTTGAGTTTTCATAGCCTCAAGTTCCTTCTGGTTTTCTTCTGCCATTTTCTTAATTGCTTCAGTTTCTTTACAATTCTCCTTAACGTCAGTGGATATCTGGTTCATAACAGTCTCATGACTTTTCAATGACCCTGTCATATCTGATATGTCCTTCTGAGTTGCTTGGATATCTTTGGCAATTACTTCAATATGGGATGACAAAGACTCCCTAATCTCCTTGATTCCCTCTTGGTTCTCCAGCTTGAGTGTGTCTTTAATTTCATTGACAACTGTGGTTTTAATTTCAGTTTGCAACTCATTAATCACACCTTCTCTTATTTCTCCCATGACAAGTTCTTTGAATTGTTCTGTTAAACGTTGAACAACTAGAATTCCCATCTCGTTACTCTCCTTCTTCACTCTGACTTCCAGGTTGACCATGTCTTCACCAACTTTCCTAAGACCATGTTCTATCCTATCAGCTAAGCTTTGAGATCGAAGATCGGCATCGCGAAATTTATCGTCCATTAAACTTGCGTTAGTAGCTAATGAAGTTTCGAGCTCATGTGTTTTTTCGCATAATTTATTCATTTTACTTTCAAGTGTCATTTTCAAAATTTCAGAATTCTCTTTAAATTTACTTTCCATTGAGTTAAATTTACTATTTAAATTTTCTTTCAAATAACCCTTTAAAGAATCAGAACTTTCTTTAAGTTTTTCATCTAAACTTTCCTTTAAGTTATCTTTTAACCTGCTTTCTAAAGAATCAGAATTTTCTTTAAGTTTATTTTCTAAAGAATCAGAATTTTCTTTAAGTTTATTTTCTAAAGAATCAGAATTTTCTTTAAGTTTATCATTTAAACTTTCTTTAAGTTTATCAGAATTTTCTTTAAGTTTCTTTTCCAAAGCCTCAGTATTTTCTTTCATAATGGCTGCTACACGCAGTCCAGCCTCTTTTGAACTCTCCTCCAAACTCCTCATCATCCTCATCATTTCTTCCATAATTTTCAATTATTACTCAAAACTTAGGGGTATACAACAGTGGCAAACACAAGCTTATAACTAGAACAAGAAATATGAATAGCTAATTGGAACACTCTAATAAAATGAGATTTGTCCTAATGTCGACGTGATGGAAAAACAAAAGTCTCTACTTTTACGAATTACATTTACCACAATATCACAAGAAAAATATGCAAGTTCTCAAATATCCTCCACCTGGATTCTAATAATGTGTATGTCCAGTCATCGAACGTTTACTACTGAATTTACTTGACGCCCTAATGGTTAAGCCATTGTCAAAAATAATCAAACCCATTCTAATTATTAACCAAGTTAAATTATTTTCCCCACTAATTGGGTTTCCTACTAATTTATTCATCCAAACCAGACATCTCTCAACTCCCAAAATATTTCTATAAAAAATTATCACAATTTCAAATCGGCATGCGATTGACCATGTCTAAATCGGGCCCCACGTTGGGCGCCATTTCTCTCTCTATCTTATTTTATGTGCCCGTTTAGACCGGAGTCCGCACGACCACATATGCATTTTACCAATAATCAGTCAGCACGAGAGTCAAAATATCCCGGAGTGCCAGATGGGTTAAAGCAAATCGCAAAAACGACATCAAATTTAAAAAAATGCTTTACTGATTTTTGGCTCAATGCAACAATAAGGATAGAAGGAGATTTAATTGGGAGTAACACATCCTGTAAAATTATCTCAGTTTATTTTGAAGTTAAAATTGACTGCAAAGATGCTCAAAGCAGCATCACTCACGTGTGGCGATCCACACTCTTATTTACACAATATACAGAAATTTTCCAAACACATTTGACAATCTTTTTGGAAACACAAGTCCGATTAATAGTCCTGTAGACTGTGTTCCAAAATTATTAATATTTAATTCCAGTTCAAAGTTAATTGTCTATACTGGAAATATCGTAGATCACTGTTTGAATTATTTACATGATATTAACACTCGTAGAATAAATGTTCATAGTATTTTAAACTTTCACTTGTTTTTCCAGTTTCAAAAATACATCGTCGAAAAATATTGTTATCATTGAAGCAATACAAATTATTTACATATATTAATAACATCTGAAAAGTATTTGACCTTGAGCATAGCATCGAAGAACTGTGCGAAGCACAACAACAATTAATCGTTCTTCTGACATTAAACTTTCGAGAAGTGGCTCGATTATGAACTTCAAGTTCCTCACAAAATATATGATTTCTGAATCATCAACTTGATCAATAAATGGTTGAACCATTCAACTATTCAATTTTCCACTTGGAATCATTATTATAAAAAATATTTATATTCATGGCCATTTTTAGCAACTTTCGCAACTAGCAATTCTTCGACAGAATGCGGAAATAAGAATTGTAGTTTTATAATGAATTCATTTAGTTCATGGCACTAGGACTGAAAATATCCTTCAAATTATTCGTGGTTAAAGAATTATTTTTAATTGGCAGTGGCCCATTCTATTATTTGTGTAAGAACACAATATTACAACAACATCGGCAAAGGTCTTCCTCTGAAGAAGAATAAACTACTATCATGACAAATCCGGGTTCTAGCAAAATCAAAGTCTAAATGGAATTCGTAAACAAGGTTGAAATAAGAACTGATGGTTTCTAAGAAATAACCTTCGGGTCATTCATACGACGAAATGTGTAGTTCCAACACTCCTACTATAAACCTGAGCCATCGAACCTGCTATTTGATTGATGCTCGAAAAAACCTCTTCATTCCTGCGACTTAAATATGCGCACCTGGGAATGGCATTTCAACTACTCCACACATATAAATTTTCTTCCCAAAATTTATACAATAAATCAAGCCTCTGCTTGTTATCAACACTGGAAGATTAATAAACTTACAAGTTTATTTTATTTTACCATTCAGTTCAACCCGTGAATTTACCATACTTATGAAAATCTTTATTTCACTTTCGAGTGTATTTACGTCATGATTTTATATAAATACAAAAATATCCTATTTGATACAATTATCATTTGCTTCCCGTTTCATGCCTCTCCGTGTTATCTGAAAAATATACTTTGCTCATTGCAAATATCAACTGTTCAACCAGAACTGAAATGTTGGTTGAATGCGGGCTTGCGCTAACCACTCTCCTTCGGAAAATCTCCTGTTCCAGACTAGAAATGATTAAACTACTTCATAGGCTCTTTCTCAATACATATGATTATTATAAAATATAATATCCAAGAATTATTTAGAAAAATTATAAAAATTATTATTATTATTATTATTATTATTTTTAGGGGATTATTATTATTATTATTTGTTATATCATTTTAAATATGTTTAATTATCATCTCATTATGTGAGAATCCACATGTTCGAACCTTTGAATATGGAAAAAATATCCATTCCTCAACAAAAATAAATTATTAACTTTTACAGTTACATCGGCTGATTACCGTAATTTCCCAAAAATATGAAAAATTCAAATAAATGCTCGAAATGCTCGGTCATCGATCCTAAACTGTTCTGAGTGCTGAAAATACTCAGAATAACTCTAACAAGTCTTGCGTAAATCATTGCAAGCTTTAAATACGAAGAAAAAAATGTGTTGGTCATCTGCAGAAAAAAAAATAGTTTGTTCCAATTAGCTAGGCATAATATAATTCAAATGTGGCTTACATTTCTTGATGGTCTTGAAGCGTAGTAAACCTGGTCTGTACCAGATTTATCCATAGACATGCCCTATCGGACAAGCACGTATAATCCTTGTATCGGCCGCCATTATATACCCAAAATCCGTCTACTCAGACATAGTGGTAGTATCTCTTGACGTTTGAATTAACTGTTGTTCCATTTTAATATGGGCTTCTATCAAAGCCATAACAGTTTGTTTAAATAGGGTCAGATCTAAGTGATCTCTTCTTAAATATGTCAGTTGTAACATAACTCACTGTAATCTTATCAGTACAAGAAAAACACTGACAGTCTAACCAATCAACGGCTGTTCTGAAGATCGTTCCCTGGGCATGGTTTATTATATCACCATCTACCATGCGCTAGGCAACTTGTAGTTTCCCTTGCGTAGACTAATGAACGCCACCGTTATAGACTAGTCTTCAGTGTACTGACAGATCGAAGTGGTTAACTAGTTACAAAAAATGAAAACTGACTGAAAAGGATTTAAACATCCAAGTATTATGTTATTACTGGACTGTGACAAAATACTATTTTCTAGACAAAGTCTAGCATATGTCCTTGTAGAAATATAAATATTTCCACCAATGTCTGTAGAAAAATCAATCACCTCAGTGATTCTCCTCGCCGTAAACTTACTAAGTTCCAACTCGTAGCGCAGCACTTTTCGTGAATATCACGACTTTGAAAAGAACTTCTGCGTAGATCCGGCAACCATGTGCCTTGGCTCAGCGTCGTAGCAACTTGCTAGGCAACTGCTTGTGTTAGAATGAGCTGACCATGCCTCGGCCAGCTGGCTTTTATTCAAAACTGCCAGGGTCACGCGTCATCACCTGATATCTGGAAATCCTCATATCTCTTGAATCCCTGGTCCGATTTACTTGATACTAATTGCATTCTCTTTCTTTTGGCCGTGCCAGTAATCTGATCCCAGTCTCAAGTCTCTACTCCATGGTTAACTATTTAATCAATAAATAGCCTCCACCTCTGCTATTACTCGCTACGTCACTTGACATCCAACTATCGGTAAATTCCTTCCAAATGCTTCGAGAAGCAATGTAGCGCGATATTCAAATATCTCAACTTTCAAAAGCGGCTACAGCCTTTCCCTTGATATCTAGGTGTCTGAAACTTGGAATACCAATTCCTAGAGTTGGGCACAGTATTATATTAAATTTATTCATTTTGTTTCGCTTGTTCTATGTTTTCAAAAATTATATTACGGTATATGGTATCTTGCCTTTGCCTAGTGTTCCTGGTTGGTGATTTGTTTTCATGCCACGACCCGAGACTTGAGAGATATGTTGTGCTCTAACCTATCTTCTGTCCGTAAGCATCTGGCTTATGAGCTGGCACCCTCCCGGATATCTAATACTAGCAGTAGTGCCCGGTGGATTTATTTGTTTTATGGATGATAATGAATACTACTACAGAACTGGAGCGCTCAAGGTTAAGGATTGGAAAGCACCAACGCGTATTGCAGCTGATTACCTCAGTATACTGCACCAACACCATCGCCCTTATACAGAGGCATACTATTGTCATGATGATAACTATTTTAAAGGGCCTAAGAAATCATTTTGCACTAATTACTCCCCGAGACTGCAATTTATAAGCAGCTCGAAATTCTGCACCAGAACACTGGTAGGGGCGACGCGACGTGAGGCAGCCCGCATTGCCTGGCAACAATAGACTTAGGTATTATTAAAGCTGTTCAGGAGCGCGTTCTTCCAACTTACTGAACTAAAATCAATCTTGAAGGTTACCCGAGAGATGTAGCATAATGCTAAATAGCCTAAACTATTCCTCTTGAATCTGGCTATCATATACAAAAATAATTTTTCGAATCGGACTGGTAGTTCGAGATTAGCGCGTTTAAACACACAAACACACACACACACTCTTCAGCTGGATTATATTAGTATAGATATAAAAGTGAAAGTCTGTATGTAGGTATGTATGTACTGATATCTCGCCAGGAGATGGAAGTCGGGTTTGAACTGCAGTTGTCCTCCCGCTCACTGCGTATCGCGCATTCCAAAAACATTAAGTTGGTCACGGTTTCCATTACTTTACCTGATACTGAACCCGCTGAGCTAAGGTTCATGTGATATTTTTTATAACAGCACATTTATGATGGGATGTAGTACCTTTGAACACACCCAGAAAGCCACGTGGAGCTGAGAGCTCACGCTATACTCTTTGAAGTAGCGGAGAATCGCACTTTTGACTTTGGTGAAGTCTGCTAATTATTTATCTGAGGTCTTATTAATCAATTTTATCTTTCCACGAGACTCAGAATATTCCATTTCGTCATTCAGCATTATTAAAACATTTTGGAGAATGTTATTTACGCTTAAGGTAAGGTAATACCCTTGCAGATACGCAAATAGGAATGTAAGTAGTCGCTCAACGACTTCGTTTTGACGACCTACTACCTCGAGTAACCCTGTGCCTTGCACTACGTCTGGAGAATCCGCCCCGTGTAGGCGTGAAGTTACATCCGTCTTGTTAGACGTAGAAAATATCCGCTGTTTAGCGTGGAAACTGTTAACTGTTGCCATCGAGCACGAATACGTTACGATACGAGTGATAAGTAAGAATTGTATAGTGAATTATTTTCACTACGTCTGGGAAATCCGCCCTGTGTAGGCGTGAAGCTATAGCCGTCGTGTCAGACGTGAAAAGTATCCGCTGTTTAGCGTGGAAGTTATCATCGGGTGCCATCGAGCACGAATATTCTATAAATCACTGTTTATTGATGCACAGTGAGCAACAAGAAGCATATTGTGATATAATTGGCAAGTATAGTGAAAATTCTAACATTACCGTAACACCACATTTTTGTATCCACGTGTTTGTGGAGGGCCGACAGCCTGGTGAAAAATATAGAGGTAAACGTGTTATAACTACTTTAAATAATTGTGATTATGAAAGTACAATAGATTTGAATTGCCACAGTGAATTTTTCAATTACAAAACGACGCACATTTCACGGATGCTACGTGATGTAAAAGTGGCGTCAGTACACGTGAAGAACCACAGAACAGTGCTTGATCACGTATTATTCGATATCTGCGAGGTAAAGGCTGTGTTATCAATTGCAATTAAAGCCTGCAACATTTACTACGAACATTGTGATTTTTGAAGTGAAAGAATGAACTGCTACACGATTTATTTTACCACCCACGTGATCAAATTATTCTACACCATGTTTGAGACCAACATCATGGGCTAGTACCATCATGGTATGAGGGTGATGTATCTATTGGAACCAGCATGATGGTGGAGCTTCCAGAACAGCGAACGAGGAGGAAGGAACCCAGGATGCCCTTCCTAGACAGGTCCAGTACATCCACGAAGTTATCGACAGGGACAGATCGAACCCTGGTCTTTGGGAGAGTCCAGATGGGAATCCTGATGAGGACGATGCCGTTCCGGAAAGCCAGGGATGAATTTGTTCAACCCTTGTCGTTGAACAGAGGGCTGAGTGAGAGCTCCTCCATTTCGTGAGTTTTTGTACACCCTTTCTTGTTCTAGTTTCTGGTGGTATAGTAGGTTAAATGTAGTTTGTGAACTAACCGAACTCAGTGACAGCCATTTTTATAGGTAGGGAATGTAACTAGTATAATTAGATGTCATTTATTTCAGTTAGAGTGAGACACCCTTGGGTCAGACATTTTGGTCAACCCTGGTGCAGCTTGATGGACGTCGTAGAACGTCAATGCCTATCTTTTACTAAACGTGACCGTAGTCATTTGAGGCTAATTTGTTTAACCCCATTTGGGGTGATTTTCAAGTCTTTGCTGACTTTAGTTATGGCAATCAGATGCCATGGTTATATTTCTTTAACTGCATTTTTTGCAGCCAGTCTTTGTTACACCCCTGACTTCGTTAGAGCAGTCGTATCAGTTAGGTAATCGACTGTAATTACCAGTTTTGTAACTGCATTATATTTCATTTGAGATGTTGCTCAGAAGCCATCAGGTCAAGTGTAGACCTTACAAGTAAAAGGGATGTTTCGTTGTCTAACATCGAACCCAGTTCCCAACGTATCATTAAGCAGATACATAGTGTGGAATCTGCGTCACGATTATTATTTTGTTAGTGTCATGTGAAGACACGGATTTATTTGAAGTTGTACAAGCAACTACTGAAGTATTATATCTTTGAGGGCAAAGAGCTCCAGCAATGTGACATTGCTACCATTTAGACGTCTTTGGTTTGAAAGACGGAATTATATTATTGTATTCAGATTTATAGCGTGTTTTTTATACACGTATTCTTCGAGGTTTATAACCTATGGTAAAGGTTTTATGATGAGGCCAGTTGTACAGTTTTTATTTTGCTTAAATCGCCGGCCTTGATAGTTAGTGTGTGTTGTGTCAGATGAGCGCAGGAATATTGTAGCCTGTAGCGACACAAACTGGTTTGTGACCCAGTGCCCTTGAGAGCACGCTTGTATTATGAGACAGAATTACTTTGACAGAGGACAGAATGATTGTTGTATTCGCTCTTCCTTTCATTGCAATTTAGCTTATGGAACCCAGTGTCCAACCTTGTATCTGATCACATGTTTTTATAGATTTGTATTTTGTTAGTTAAACGCACTTTTGCGTGTACCGTCGTTTGACGTGTACAGTTATGTCAGGTTTTCTATAGTACGTTGTAGGCCACCCTGTTAAAGGAGATATTTCATGTATGAAGGTATTTGTGTGTACCTTGTCTGGGATTGTTCCCGTTGACCAGATGTTATTGGAGGGTGACTGAGTGTGCAGGCCCATCCCAGAGTTATTGAACGCGAGCTTTGCGCCGCTGGTAACTTGTGTTATTGTGTGTCCGAGTTGTTATTGCTCGTTGATTATATTCCGACTTTTGAGTCGAGGCTTTTGGTGGAGATTGATCTCAGTGGAGACACTCCGTGCCCAGGCTATTGTCAGTATTATTCGCCATAAACCAACGATAAACCTAAACCGACATCTTAATAATAAAACGCATAATTTTGGTAAAACAAAAGCTAACTAACGAATTCTTTCTATCTAACTTTGTTCTTTTGCATTTGGAACCTGCTGACATGGCCGTGCTAATGAAGGTATTTCCTTTTGAAGAAATGACTAGGACAGTTGACACTTTTGTAGCGACCTGAAGCTTGCTCGAACCTTGAGTTCGTAGCTTGTGGAGCGCAGGCCATGCGACGTTAGACGTAGTCTTTACTACGCAGTCGTCACCGTAACTACACACATTAGATGACTATGGCTTACAAAGAGTAAACCAAGGTGCAGGCAGGCATTTTAATAAAACTGTTGTCTCTTATTAATTATTTATGATGTAAAAGTGTATGAATCCTACATGTTACCTTCTTGAGTGCTGTTAGCACTTAGTTACTAAGAATAATTAAATGTTTTTTTTACATGGCTGTTCACTTAGCTTTGAGTGTAATTGTTTTCTGTTACGGACGTCATCGCCGTAAATTTTGTTATTAATTGATAGGACTTAGCTAGACGAATTAACGTTAAATGTAAATGTGGAGATGGTATCATCCTAACTTAGATTTGTTTTGCTACCCTGTTAAATGTAAATTCTGATATTAGCTTGATCTTGTAACTTGACCTAGGGACTTGCGTCGTACCATTTTCCTAGTGTTGCTGTTGTTGCATTATTATTGTGAGATAGATCTTTCGCGAGGGTTTTCCGTAACTTCTCAGGTAGGGACCTGCTCTTTATTTTTGATTGTTTATTAGCTTGCGGACTAGCCGATTGAAACCCTCCTAACTAGGCTAGGGGCTTGTGAATTTTAACAATACATTTTCACGGTGTTTTACATAAGTCTGGATGTTTATTTTCTCAGTCTAGTTTTTAAGGTGAACCTTTCCTTAGGCAGTCTATGACCATCGTCACCATGTACCACGATCCCTGTGGACTACAGATTCTCGTGCCGCTTTGGCCTATTAGTAAGTTCACCTGATCCTCACGGCAATTATGTCCGACGGATGAGATGTTAGCTCCTGCGACGGTCTCAATACTGCCACACTGTAAAAAGTAAACACAAAGGCTTGTAAGAATATCGACAGTAGGAAGGAAGGTAACAATACACACACACGTGAAGCCCGATAACAAATACCATGCAAGAAGTAGCAGCAACTGACTGCCAGCCGATGTACAGTATTTAGGTTTCGAATAGGCGGGCGCGCATGCGTATTGCAAGACCCATCTTACCCCGTCACAGCGTGGTGAACTGTCAACTCCTGGCGTGACGACATTTTGTATGTATGTATGTATGTATATTTGTTCCGTATACAAATCTACACCTTTGCACCAATCTCAACCAAATGTTGCATACACATAGTTCAGGACCCAGAAGAAACCAATGGCTACATGAATTTTTGATAGTCTATCTCATTCTTCTGATATCGGCCTATTTGCACTCGAGCATAGGCTAATAAAGTCAGAAAATCAACTTATGAAGGAATGGCATGGCCGGCCATCTCCATGGCAACAGTAGCACAAGACGGGTCCACCAAGTTTCCATCTATCTCGGTAAGAGGCCATGCCACTCAATTTTCTCAAAGGCAACAGCACCTCAAGAAGTAATCACCAGGTTTCCACCTGTCTCTGTAAGGGGTCATGCTACTCCATTTTCTCCATGACTACAGTATCTCAAGACTTAAACACCAGGCCATGGGCCTCCATTTCCTATCCAAACCGCGATAAGAACATTAGGAATCTGAACGCAATAAAAAACGGAATACGTAGTTTTTTTAAATTTTATTAACAGGGGTCGATGTAGGGATTTAAATTAAATATTAAAAAAAAAACGTCGGCTAACGTCTTTTCTTGTTGATTGATTTAGAGGCTTGGCGACATCATGGCCATGTAGCCCCATGAACTTAAGTGTATGATTTTTTCTGATAACCTGCGTTACTGTGATGGCTGTAGTAGTGTGTGTATTTGTAATTCAGGTGACGATTAAAAAGAAGGTTGCTGTTGCCTTCAGTTAGAAACTATCCCGGCATTTGCTTCGAGTAGAAGTGGGAAACCACGGAAAACATCTTCCAAGTTGTACCTCGGGAGGCGCAGTGTACCCCCTTCCAGCTCTCAGACCAGAATTAAAATTTCTTGGCAGAGCCGGGATTCAAACTCGGACCTCCAAGGCGACAGCCGAGAATGTAAGCCGCTAATCCACGTGGTCGTCTAAATGTGACATTTAGGGTCTAATTTCATACTCTTGATGGCGCTGCTGTTACGGGAGATTTTGAATCCTTACCTTATGTCGGAAGGTATCACGCGCAATATATTGTATTGTAGTGTTATACTCTCCGTTAAGATGTGTTCTACTAGTGGTGTGTTGATGTTTATATTTTATTAATCCTAATTTTTTTATGCTGCAATGATTTAATTGTTGACTGTACCGGCTATCTTTTGTATCACAAATACAGGAATACAGTAACTGTGACAAGACTTGACTAAGACTAACAGAACCAGAATAATTTGTAGCAACCAAAATGAAACAGTAACTAAAATGATTAACCACGCCATGAACAGGTCCTCTTTTCTACTTAAGACGTTGGGTTCAGTTTAGAGGTACTACGGCAGCTCCCTGAACACTCAATACGTCAAGAAGATGACTATAAGAGTAAATGATTTGTACAGAACATTACCTCATTCACTGCCCTCAACAGATACAGTACCGTAGCAAACCTACAGGTAACTGACGTCACCAATAATTCTCATAGTAATCATTAGAAGCCATGACCAGGCTCCTTTTGTACTTAAACATGGGTACTTTCTAATTACTAAGTAAATAATATCGTACGTTTTTCGTACATGAAAACACTACATCTATTCTAATATATAACAAGAAGTTCCGTGACGAACTAAACAGCCTACTTTTCTTAAAATTTAAGATTCTTGCCAATGATTAATCTGGATTGATCTATCTAGAATAATGACGAAATTAAGTTGGTAATATCGAAATTTCTAATTAGTTCGAAATACTGTATACCTGGCATAATGTAGCCTAATAGAGCACTACAGTTGGCAGCCCTGGTGACTGAATATATTCTTAGTTCCATCTCTTAAGGTACAGAATACAAAATTTGGTTGGAGTCCAATGAATAGCATGGACGCTACATGCAGTTAAACATTGGATCTAACAGCGCGCGTAAAATCATGTTGGCAACAATGTCATGCATGTATTGGTCAGAAATAATCTGAAATAATATGATCTATTGTTGTGCCAATTTTGAATGAAATCCATTAGTTAATATAGAAGTTATTTGCATTTTAAAATTGGACCTATCAGCAGGATTAGAATCATGTTGGCAGCACTGACGTATATTAGTTACTCGAAATTCATCTAGAATGACAGGTACTATACGTGTGCAAAGTTTAGAGCTATTGGCTTGAATACTTTCTGATATATTGATATTAGGGTAACAAGAATAGAGACAGCAAATATTAACAGTTGGCAGCCCTGTTGCTCTTAAGAATACGCATAGTTATATCTGTTATGGCACACATAGCACATACGAAATTTGGTTGAAATCCAAATGATAGTATGGAAGTTACATGTATTTAATGTTGGAACTCGCAGCAGGCTTAGAATCATGTTGGTAGCACTGGCGTATGTAAGTTACTCCAAATTAATATAGAATGTCAGGTACTATACGTGTGCATAGTTTAAAGCTGTCGGCTTGCATAATTTATGATATATTGGTATTTGGATAAAAGAAATTAAGAGCATTTATTAACAGTTGGCAGCTCTGGTGGCTCTTAAGAATACGCTCAGTCATATCTGGTTATGTACACATACAACATACGAAATTTGGTTGAATTCCAATTGATAGTGTAGAAGTTATATGCATTTAAAAATTGGACTTATCAGCAGGCTTATAATCATTTTGGCAACACTGCCATATATGGCCTCCTGGAAATTTCATTGCAATATTATTATCTATACGTGTGCCAATTTTGAAATAGCTCCCATTCATACTTTCCATGATATCCAACATGGAGCTCAAATTTCAATTGCGATTTTTCAGCAGTTGGTAGCACTGACATGATTTTCAAATATGGCCGTGAGATATTCAGGTATAGATCTTTACTCCTACCAAATTTTGTTTCGATTGCTCCAGCCGTTTAGGAGTTGATAGGGGGGGGGGGGGACACACACACACAGCCAGACAGACAGACAGACAGTCAGACAGAAGGACAGACAGACAGACATTTGCCCGATCGCATAAGTCTACTTTTTCCTCATTTTTGTAAAATGTGAAAAGTAGGCTAAAAATGAGATGGTAAGCGTCTGTGTGTCTGTGTATTACTCAATCACCAAAGAACCACTGGTCCGATTTACATGGAAGTAGCTGATTTACCTGGTTAATATATAGGCAACTTTTGATTTCAATACTTTGCACTATTTAAATATGGCGACCATTTTAGTGACGTCACTACACCCTTTGGTTTCAAACTTTCATATTTCAATTTCAAATAAAAAGAGAACGCTAAGAAATAGCAAACTTTTAATGGCATATATAATACTAGGTTTAAAATTTAAATTTATATCCGAATGGTCCTTATCACTTTTCATGTATTTCCAGCTGTTAGCGAGTAAAACCTAATTTTGTGCTATAAAACACCGTCAACGCCAAGCGGTGTAGTTGGACAAAATGTTCCATCCTAACTCTCCCTCCGCGCAGCACCTCGTTTATCCTCTGTTTTAACTGTCGCATTTCAATTTATTTAAGACCAGTAGCGAAGCATGGGTTCTTCAGAGAGTTATTAATATTTATAAGTACCGTTACAAAACCTTGAAGTAAACCGTATGCGAATTGAAGGAGATGAGAGAGAAGCTGGTATTCAGAAAGGTGTAAGGCAAGGCTGCAACTTATCACCCATACTTTTCAATCTTTACATTGAACAAGCAATGAAGGAAATTAGAGAAAAATTTAAAGTGGGAGTCCAGATTCAAGGAGAAATAATTTCAACTCTGAGATTTGCTGATGACATCGTCATCTTGGCCGACACGCCTGAGGATTTGAATGAGTTTTTGAACGGTATGGACTCCGTCTTACGGAAAGAATTCATGATGAAAATAAATAAATAAATGTAAAACAAAAATACTGGAATGCAGCCGAGATAAATCAGAAACCTCTATGGAGATCAAATTGGCAGGTGAAAAGCTGAAGGAAGTAGAAGACTTCTGTTACTTAGGAAGCAGAATAACCAGTGATGGACGAAGCAAAGAGGATATTAAAAGTAGGTTGGCTCAGGCAAAGAAAGCATTTCTACAAAAAAGGAATCTGCTGACATCGAATATAGATTTAGGTATTAGGAAGTCATTTTTGAAAGCCTTTGTCTGGACCGTGGCGCTCTATGGAAGTGAAACTTGGACTATTGGTGCAGCAGAAAAGAGGAGAATTGAAGCATTTGAAATGTGGTGTTACAGGAGAATGATGAAGATCAGATGGGTAGATAGGGTAACAAACAAAGAGGTATTAAGACGAGTGGGAGAGGAGAGATGTTTCTGGCGACTGCTAATGAAGAGAAGAGATAGGTTGGTAGGACACATACTAAGACACCCAGGAATAGCAAGCTTAGTTATGGAAGGAAGGGTCGAGGACAAGAACTGTAGGGGTAGACCAAGGTTAGAATATGTTAAACAGATTGCCTCGGATGTAGGGTGTCGGAGCTATGTAGAGATGAAACGATTAGCTCAGGACAGAGAGGCATGGAGAGCTGCATCAAACCAGTCAAAAGACTGAAGACTCAAACAACAACCGTATGCGATATGCATTCCACATAGGGCTGTATGTTGGCCGACAGTACCTCGAATGCTTACATTAAATAAGAATACAGCAACAGTTTGAAGATTTAATAAATCATAATTGTTTTCAGCAAATATGATATAATGAATATTTTCACACCAAAGAACGACAACTTGAAGATGATTTATTGTAGGAATATCTTTAATGGGGCCTCCAAACCTTGAAGTAAATCGTATGCGATATACATTCCACACAGCTACATGGCCGACAGTACGTCGTGGTACCAATCTCCGCCATCACACTCGCTCATTGTTTCCTCTTACACATCATGTCCGTTCCATTTCCGTCCCTTTTCCAAAATCACTCCCACAAAAATTATCCAGCAACCGAGTGGAAAGATGTTACGCATATAAAATACGAGCCTTACAGTAGTCGCATATGATGTGTAACATCTGACATAGAAGAAACCTCACGTGAAATTGTTGATACACCGGTATTTTATAGTATTATTGGCACGAATATTAATCTATTGTAAAAGGGAGCGTTTTACAGATATTGTAGTTTATAATACGGAACTCATTTTATTAGATGATTTGTAGCTTCCACCAACACTAGCCTAAATAAAGAATACGATATGGATCAACTAGATTAATAGACGCGACACCGCTCATAACTTTAAATTCCTTATAAACAGGTCCTCTTCATTCACAGACCAACACGTAATTTCATAAGGATTCTGTTAAAATGAGTCATGTTTATACCATAAATATCGTTTAAAATCATAATCTGATAGCAAAAATATATATATACTAGCAGGTACCCGCGGCTTCGCTCCCGTCATAGTCGTGTCATATTGTTATTCAATGAAATACAGGATTAACACAGTTAACACCACTTTAGAACACGAATATCCAAAAATCCCTCCTTAGTAGACGTTTTCGACAAACAACAAACCTATCCCCAAAATAACATTCTTCTAACTTGAATAGTTTTGGTTGGTCGATGAGAGTGAATATCCAAAAATCCTTCCTTAGTGGACGTTTTTCTTCCAGAATTTCGCCCTCCCCATGGGCCCCTTAAATTGGATTTATGAAGAAACGGTCGAAAACCTATTTATTTAATTATTTATTCATTTATTTTTAAGCTGATTGTTTTACGCTGAGTTTGAAACGTTTCGCCTATGTCGTTTAAGAGATACACGCTCCGTTAGGAATCTTTCAACCCCCACTTTTCATCCCTTTCACCTCATAATATATACCACATCGAAAAACCATTAGACATGTGTCAGCTTATTTTAATGATTAGTATATATGCCAAGTATCACATCATCAAATGAAACCACTCGTGAGATATTGTTATTCAATGAAATGCACGTTTACCCCCTTAACACCCCTTTAGAACCTGAATATCCAAAAACCTTTCCTTAGTGGACGTTTTCGACATACAACGAACATATCCCCAAAAGTCATTTTTCTAACTTTCATAGTTTTGGCTGGTCGATAATGAGTGAATATCCAAAAATCCTTCCTTAGTGGACGTTTTCCTTCCACAATTTCACCCTCCCCATGGGCCCCTTAAGTTGGATTTACGAAGAAACAGTCAAAATCTTATTTATTTAATTATTTATTCATTTATTTTTAAGCTGATTGTTTTCCGCTGAGTTTGAAACTTCTCGCCTATGTCGTTTAAAAGATACACGCTCCGCTAGGAATCTATCAACCCCCACTTTTCATCCCTTTCACCTCATAATATACACCACATGGAAAAACCATTAGACATGTGTCAGCTCATTTTTAATGATTAGTTTATGTGCCAAGTATCACATCATCAAATGAAACCTCTCATGAGATATTGTTATTCAATGAAATGCACGTTTACCCCCTTAACACCCCTTTAGAACCTGAATATCCAAAAACCTTTCCTTAGTGGACGTTTTCGACATACAACGAACATATCCCCAAAATTTCAAGTTTCTAACTTCAATAATTTTTTCTGGGCGATGATGAGTGAGTGAGTCAGGACATTTTTTTCAATTATTTTTTTCAGAATTTCACCCCTCCCCATGTGCCCCTTAAATTGGATTTATGAAGAAAACGGTCGAACACCTATTTACTCTTTTTTAAGCTGTTTTTTCTCCGCTGAATTTCAAACTCCTCGCCTGTGTCGTTTAAGACAAACACGCTCCGTTAGGATTCCTTCAACCCCCATTTTTCATCCCTTTCACCTCATAATATACACCACATCGAAAAACCCTCAGACACATGTCTTCTTATTTTTAATGATGAGTTTATATGTTGAGTATCACATACCCCAATGAAACTAATCGGGAGATATTGATATTCAATTAAATGCAGGTTTAACCCCCTTAACACCCCTTTAGAACCTGAATATCCGAAAATCCTCCCTTAGTGGTCGGCTTTGACATACAATGATCATTTCCCCAAAAATTCATGTTTCTAACTTCAATAATTTTGCCTGGGCGATGGTGAGTGAGTCAGGACGTTTTCTTTCAATTTTCCTTTTTCAGAATTTCACCCCTCCCCATGAACCCTTAAATTGGGTTTATGAAAAAAACTGTCGAACACCTATTTACTTATTTTTAAGCAGTCTTTCCCCCTGAGTTTGATGAGTGAGTCTGTCAGTCAATCAGTTAGGACACTTTCTTTCCTGTTTCCCCCCCCCCAGAATTTCACCCCTCCCCATGGGCCCCTTAAATTGGATTTATGAAAAAACGGTCAAACAACTATTTGCTTATTTTTAAAGCTGATTTTTTTCCGCTGAGTTTCAAACTCCTCGCTTATGTCGTTTAAGAGATACACGCTCCGTTAGGAATCCTTCAACCCCCACTTTCCACCCCTTTCACCTCATAATATACACCACATCGAAAATCCCTCAGACACGTATCTTCTTATTTTTTATGATGAGTTTATATGCCGAGTATCAAATCCCCCAATGAAAGCAATCTGGAGATATTGTTATTCAATGAAATGCAAGTGTACCCCCTTAACACCCCTTTAGAAACTGAATATCCAAAAACCCTTCCTTAGTGGGCGTTTTCGACTTACAACGAACATATTCCCAAAATATCATGTTTCTAACTGTAATAGTTTTGGCTGGCCGATGATGAGTCAGTCAGTCAGTCAGTCAGTCAGTCAGGACACTTGTTTTTATATAAGAGATAAGCATCGGTCCTAGTGGAAAATAATTCTATCACCTGAAACCAAAAATGCATGGGATGAAAAAAAAACCTCAAAATATCATATTGGTTCCGGACCCTAAAAGACCTGAAAAATATAATAAAAGTATTAAAAAAAACTATTTTTCGAAATTTCATTCGAATCAATTTTTATGCCATTCCTGGGACTTAGAAAATTCCGGCCAAAAAGTACAAAATCAATAATAACTCCCTAAGTATTCGTCGTATGATGAAATAGCAAGAGACAAAAAAGATGTAATGTGTTATTGTCTACAACATAGGTTCATGTATAACTTTACACTCAGACATATTACGTTTCCTCCCCCCTCCCCATATTTTCACCCCTCCCCATGAGCCCCTTATATTGGATTTATGAAAAAACGGTCAAACACCTATTTTGTTATTTTTTATGCTGATTTTTTTCCGCTGAGGTCCAAACTCCTCGCCTATGTCGTTTAAGAGATACACGCTCGGTTAGGAAACCTTCAACCCCCACTTTTCACCCCTTTCACCTCAAAATATACACCACATCGAAAAACCCTCAGACACGTATCTTCTTATTTTTTATGATGAGTTTATATGCCGAGTATCAAATCCCCCAATGAAAGCAATCTGGAGATATTGTTATTCAATGAAATGCAAGTGTACCCCCTTAACACCCCTTTAGAAACTGAATATCCAAAAACCCTTCCTTAGTGGGCGTTTTCGACTTACAACGAACATATTCCCAAAATTTCATGTTTCTAACTTTAATAGTTTTGGCTGGCCGATGATGAGTCAGTCAGTCAGTCAGTCAGTCAGGACACTTGTTTTTATATAAGATATATATATATATATATATATATATATATATATATCTTCCCCGTCCGTGATTCGAACCCCAGATCTCTAGATTCACAGTCATAGGCACGAACCCCGCGGCTATTTCGACTACGGAAATATTGTGCACAAGATGGTGACTTATTTCCACGTTCCAATAATACTGCATTGCGGAATTAAGTTTCATTTATATTTTGTTTGTTTCGATAATGTTCCTGCGTGAAATTGAGTTTAAAATGCCTTATGAATAGGCCCTCTTGTGAGTAAACAGAATGTATTCAGTAATAGTTCATGAAGGCTTGCTCAATTCTCGTATAACCACAACGATTATATTATATTGATGACTACATTACCGTTATGTGGGTTAATATTTGAATAGCCATTGTGCAGAAACATAATACCGGCAATGCCGACTACTTACAATGCTTGATATTAAGGCATTTTACCATTTAAATACTGATACGAAGACTTCGAACATATACCATGTCATTTGTTTCAATCACTTGACACCAGCGTTCGCAAGAGCGTTTACCGTTCAGTGTGTCATATACATACCACATGGCCGAGAGTACGTCATGGTATCAATTTCCGACACCGCGCGCTCATTGTTTCTCTTACCACTGCCAGCTGGAATCGATCGATCGAATTGGCAGTGCGTCTTACACTTCCGTTCGATCCACCACTGCCAGCTAGCACACGTTCGTTCGAGCACACTTCCGTTTGATCAAACGGAAGTGTGCCAGCTGGTGCCACCTCGATCGTTCCGATCCACTTCCGTCCCATTTTTCAAAATCACTCCCTCAAAAATATCCAGCAACCGAGTGGAAATATGTTAAACATTAAAAAAACAACAACAAATAATTATAAAAATAAACAAAAATTATGGAAAAACAAAAAATCATCATTCACAACGAAGAAGTCGTTGAGTCAATGTACACTGGAAAATTTAGATTGCTGGCCCTAACCCACTCTCACTTATAAAGCGGATGACGAGATCAGCAGCCAACGCGTCATCGGCTAATAAAAGTTTGAGTGTCGTCTGCAAACCAAGGTTTCTTCCTAAGTCAGCAAGATCCACACACTCGGTAAAAATGTGGGCCACGGTGAAAACGGCTCCACAGGTACAAAGCGGGGGGTCATCCCTTCTCATTAGGTACGAGTGGGTGGATCTTGTATGACCTATCCTTAGCCAACACAAAATGACGGATTCCCTCCGTGATCGGAAAGAGCTCCGCCTCACGTGAGTAGTTCCCTTGATCGCTCTCAGTTTACTGGGTATTGGGTCAGCTAGCCACTGACTCTCCCAAAAAGCCAGTATTTGTAGGCGTAATTGAGAGCGAATATCTCTAGCGGGTACCTCCATTGGTCGAGGTGGTGGTGATACCGCCTCTTTTGCAACTTGATCCGCTAACTCATTCCCGCACTTCCCATGTGGCTTGGAAGCCACAGAAATGTGATTCGAGTGTCAGCGTGGCACTACCCGGCTAGTAGGTCGTGGATTCGCTGCACTAGGGGGTGTTGCGGGAAACATGTAGCAATTCACTGCAATGAACTAAAAGAGTCGGTACACACGAGAAAGTGGATTCGTGCATCCTGTAGTGCAAACTGCAGAGCTTCATAGATGGCAACGAGCTCCGCAGTAAACACACTACAGGCCTCAGGCAAAGAGATCTTGGTATTTGCACCAACAATAACGTAAGCACAACCTTCGAAACATCCGTGTAGAGAATGCCGGCGTTCGGATATTGGTGAACTATGCTGTGGAACTGCCTCCGAGTGTTCACCTTAGGACCTCGGTGTAGATCTATGCGAATTTCAGGACGCGGGACTTGCCATGGAGGCACCTCGCTAGGTGTCCGGATCATACTGGGACCTACAGCCACTATTTCAGTACACGCGCTATCGAGTCTAATACCAACCGGCCGAGTGGCACGAACTATCAGAAAACATACCAGTGTGCCAGGTCACTCGGAGGGCAGTGTATAGAGAATTATATTTTGATGGGATGAATTTCGATGATGATGATGACGATGATGATTGTCCTTTTATGGGGTGGAATAGCGAGGTCATATTCCCCTCGTAACACAGTTGAAAAAAGATACGAGCCTTACAATAGTCGCATATGATGTGTAACATCTGACATGTTATCCTACCTTGAAGTTGTTACCGTTTTTATTATTATCCTTGACATTCATCAACACACAAAATATCTTTTTATTTTTTACACTCTCATAATACATAATAATTCCAAGACTCTCTTTTTTTCACTGCCTACTTGATATTTCTACTCTCGTACTGCCTTCTTGATACTCTGCTGTTACATCACTCTCCTGGCAGCAACTAAGTTACGTTACCAGAGACTGACTTTATTTTCTTCACTGCCTACTTGATATTTCTACTCTTGCACTGCCTTCTTGATACTCTGCTGTTACAAAGTAATCCGTATTGTGCCCGTTTAGACCGGAGTCCGCACGACCACATATGCATTTTACCAAGAATCAGTCAGCACGAGAGTCAAAATATCCCGGGGCGCCAGATGGGTTAAAGCTAATCTCAAAAACGACATCAAATGAAAAAAATGCTTTAATGATTTTTGGCTCAATGCAACAATAAGGATAGAAGGAGATTCAACTGGGCATAACACATCATGTAAAATTATCTCATTTTATTCTGAAGTTAAAATTGACTGCAAAGTAAAATGCTCAAAGCAGCATCATTCATGTGTGGCGACCCATATTACTATTTACACAATGTACAGAAATTTTCCAACACATTGGACAATTATCTTTGGAGACACAAGTCTGATTATCAGTCCTGTAGACTGTGTTCCAAAATTATATCCATTATTTATGATTAAATCCAGTTCAAATTTAATTGTCTTTACTGGAAATACTGTAGTTCACTGGTTGAATTTTTACATAATATTAACACTCGTAGAATAATTGTTCATAGAATTTTTAACTTTCACTTATTTTTCCAGTTTCAAAAAAATATTGTCAAAAAATATTATTATCTCTGAATCAACACAAATTATGTACACATATTAATAACAACATCTGAAAAGTATCTGACCTTTGAGCATAGCATCGAAGAACTGTGCGAAGCACAACAAAATTAATTGTTCTTCTGACATTAAACGTTTCGAGAAGTGACTCGATTATGAACTTCAAGTTCCTAACAAAATATATGATTTCTGAATCATCAACTTGATCAATAAATTGTTGGACCATTCAACTATTCGATTTTCCACAAAGAAAGAAACAAAGAAAAAGACTAAATTAGCAGCAGTATTTTATAGGGGAGGGGGAAGGCAGATGTTTGTGAGAGTAGGGGTGTGAGGGAATTACTGTGTATGAAAAATGAAAATGAACAAGCAATAGAAAAGAAGAAAGTATAGAGGCCAGACAAGGAAGAGGTACATTGACAGGAAATGAACAAACTGAGTTAGACTTAACAGATATGGATCAAGAATATAATTAAATAAAAAATAATAATAACAATATAACATTTTTCTAGAACTATTAGTAAATTTTAAATTTTATTACTTTAATTTTTGCAAGGCAAATGCACTTCCGGCCAAAAAAAAACTAAAAAACAAAAACGCAACTCTTGATTTTTAAAATTACAACTTACGTATTAGTTGCATACTGTCTCTTCACAGACGGGAAGACTCGGTCTCAGATCGCCTATCGGAAGAGAAAGAATGTGGAGGAGGGTTGGAGAAAGGTTCTTTCCTGTAACTTTTTCCTCCAGGACTGCATTCGACGGGGGTTCTGACATGGCCTGGGCCGGGGTCAGTATGGAAGCCAGGACTGAACATTACCTAATTGAGAATGGGACTCTCACAGCTGACCGGTATATCATGGAAGTCCTTGAAAAACATGTTGTACCATTTGCTCCATTTGTCGGGGATGAATTTCGCCTGATGCGACAACGCACGAGCACACACTGCTCGATGTGTCCAGCAGTACCTGCATGTGGTTGGAATCTATGCACTGGACTGGCCAGCTAGGAGCCCTGACCTCAATCCAATTGAACATGTTTGGGATATGTTGGCCAGAAATGTTTGGCAATGTGCTCCTGAGACTTACCAGCAATTTCGGGTGATGCTGCTTGAGGAGTGGGAACGCATCCCACAGGAAAGCATTTCACAAATCATCGCAAGTATGGCAGAGATGTTACGCGAGGTAATTCATGCTAGGGTTGGAAATACCCGTTTCTAATGTTCAGTTCTTGTGTCAGTACACAAAGAAATGAATTAATTCTGTAATGATAAATTTTGGAACTCAGATTAACATTTTAAACGACTATGTAATTTACTCAAAATTTAAGATATTTTCACTTTTATTCTTATTCTAGAAAATTAAATAGATTTTTTATTTGAAGCATTCGTTTGTATGTGAAGTGGTTTTCAAATGTTTAAAAAACAATTAATTATGCATAAGTTTTACATAAAAATAATTTCAGTGCAATAAATTATGAGAATAACTAAACAATTCAGGTGTTGCGTTTGTTTTGCCGGTGAGTGTATGTGATGCAAAAAACGAAAGTTTTTTTTAAGATATAACAATTTATGTATAAGAGATTGTTACATTGTAGCTGAAAAAGACCGAAACATGTACGACTATATAAGCGTAAAACAAATTGTATTGAAAAGTGGTAAAGATTGAATATAATTAATAAGAATTAAAGTAAATTTCTTGTCATTGTTTATTATGAACAAGAAGAGAACTAGAAGTGCTGTCAATGTTGCAGGTGTTGGATGTTATGACAATGCAGCAACGGATGAAGGATTTAAATTGCATAGACGTCTCTCCCACGAACGCATCACCGGAACTCCCCCAACAGGACTGCCGACACCTTCGTCTCCAACTTCAGCAGCCACACCTTGTGGAATCTTGGGTGATGACACCTCAGATGGCAGCTCGACCACTCCCCCGCACCCAAGAGGTCGGTCCAAGAACAACCGCTCCCGTCGCTTGTTGCGGCGAAATGAAGATGTGGGAGCCCTCTCGGATTCAGAGGTTCAACCCACTAGCTGGCGCCACCAGTACCTGAAAGATGCAAATAGCAACCATACCAAGGTAGGTGTGCATTGTAGTGTTGACACCATGTCGGAATCTCATATGACATGTTTAAATAAAACGGGGGCGTAAAACGTGGAGGGGGGAAGATCAGGAAGGGTGGGGATTGTCCCCTTCAAGTTTTAGGTGCAAGACAAAACAGTCTTCTTTTGCTCCCTCTGCCGTTTTCCGCCGAGGCGCCAACTGAGTTGAGTGCCGAGGCAACTTGATCTTTGTCCACTTACGACGTACTATTATTTCTAAGCCCTGGTTTAAAACTGAAAATCATTACTCATGCCCAGAAATAAACTAAGTAAAATAACATGACTCTTCACTCGTGCATCTGGCGTTTTAAGCACACGCTACGCATGCGCCCTGCATGGCGCCGATAAGGTTCGAAAAGCTTTGAAAAATGTCCATTTCAAATTATTAAAAAAAAAAAAAAAATTAAGTATCTTTCAATGAAACACTGTTTTTAATTATTTAGCTTCTCGTATACTATACTGTATTTGCCTCCATAAGTCAAATATCAAAATCTTAAAAATCTTAGGTACGATAGGCCATAATGTTTCTCAAAAACTTGTGATTTCTTTAGACTCAGCTTGGCATCTGGAGGGTTAATTAGAGATAATGAATAAAATTAACATTTTTTTCCCTTCCAAATGTAGCGTTAGCCTAAAACGAAAAAAAGTTCTCCCTGATAGGTATGCAGTTTATAAATCCCCCCTTCCCAAAGTTTGCGAGGAGTTTTACACCCCCGAAATAAAATAATTTAATATTCAAGAATTTTAATTATTATTCCACTTACCCTCTTAGAGTATACTGCACCCTATGTATAGTTTTTCTGAATCACAATGATTTGAGGCCATATTGCACTGTTTTGTATCCCGAAGTTACACCTGATCTCTAGCTAATTGTTATTCTGAGCACAAAATGTTACTGATTTGATTGAAATTTGTGTTCAGTGCATGACATTGATGGTTCCACATGTCAAATTTCCTAAAACCCCTTAAAATACCAATGTTGATATTTTTCAGAGTACCAATGTGTACTTTACTGTTCAATATTGCTGTTAGTAGAATTTTGGTATTTAATTGTTAGTACGGTAGAAGGTTAGTATTTTTGTTTAGTAGAATTGCTCTTTACTTATTCTGAAAGGGAGTAGCAGCCTTTCAGAATAAATCAATTCTTTACTAGTCTTATAGACGGTTAAGATATTGATAACATAAGCCAAATAATGGCTACACTGCGTCCTGTTGCACGGCTGAAAGCAACGGGAAACTACAGCCGTATGCTATTCCCGAGGATATGCACCTCTCTATGCATAATTACATGTGATGATGGCCTCCTCCCTTGTAAAATTTCAATCCGGAGGTAAACTAGTCCCCCGTTCGGATCTCCGGGTGGGGACTACTCGAGAGGGGGTTAACATCACAGAAGTGACAAAAAGGAAATCTGACATTCTACGGATCGGAGCGTGGAATGTTAGAAGTCTGCTAGGAAGTGGAAGGTTAGAAAACTTAGAAAGGGAAATGGATAGGTTGAGGTTGGATTTGGTTGGGATTAGTGAAATGCGCTGGCAGGAAGAACAGGACTTTTGGTCAGGAGACTATAGGGTCATTAGCACTAAATCAAACAAAGGCCAAGCAGGGGTTGGCCTCATATTGAGTAGGAAACTTGGACAGCGGGTGGAATATTATGAACAATATAGTGAACGGATTATTGTAGCAAAAATCAATACTAAACCTACCTGCACCGCAGTGGTACAAGTCTATATGACTACCAGTCAAGCTGATGATGAGGAGTTGAAAAGGTCTACGAAGAAATAGACGAAATTCTGAGGTATATCAAGGGTGATGAAAATGTTATAGTAATGGGAGATTGGAATGCTGTGGTAGGAAAAGGGAGAGAAGGGAAAATAGTAGGAGATTTCGGATTAGGTGAAAGGAATGATCGAGGAAGCAGGCTGGTAGAATTCTGCACCGAGCATGAGTTGGTCATAGATAACACCTTATTCAATAACCACAATAGAAGAATATACACATGGATGAGACCAGGAGATACAGGGCGTCACCAAATCGACTTCATTATGGTCAAGCAGAGGTTTCGAAACCAGATTTTGGATTGTAAAGCATATCCTGGTGCTGACATAAACTCTGACCACAATCTGGTCGTAATGAAATGCAGATTAAAGTTGAAGAAACTGAAGAAAAGTCAAAAGCCAAAAAGGTGGGCAATAGACAGACTGAAAGAGAAGGATGTAAACGAAAGATTCAAGAAGAGTATAAAGGAAGGACTAATGAAAAACCCTAAACAAACTTCAATTGCAGACGAATGGGCACTTTTGAAGAATGAAATAACAAAATCGGCAGAAGAAAACATTGGTAGGAAAGAAAGAATAGGTAGAAAACCGTGGATCACTCAGGATATACTAGAATTGATGGATGAAAGGCGGAAACACAACAATGTAAGAGATGAGAAGGGGAAAGCAGAATACAGACGTCTGAGAAATGAGGTTAACAAGAAGTGCAAGGAAGCGAAAGAAGAATGGTTGAAAGAGAAATGTGCAGGCATAGAAAATTGTCTGAAATTAGGAAAAGTAGACACAGCTTATCGAAGGATTAAGAATACTTTTGGGGAAAAGAAGACTAAGTGCTGTAATATTAAGGACACAAATGGAAAGCCTCTAACAGATAGGGAAGAAAAGGTTGAGAGATGGAAAGCTTACATAGAGAGTTTGTATAAGGGAAAGGAGATTGAGAATCATGTAATGGAAAGGGAGGAGGAAATTTATGAGGATGCGAAAGGAGATTTAATATTGAGATCAGAATTTGATAGAGCTTTGGAAGACTTAAGCAGGAACAAAGCACCAGGCATAGATGATATACCGATTGAGTTGCTACGCTGCATAGGGGATGAAGGTCTGATCAGGTTATTTCACTTGGTGTGTAGGATTTATGAGACAGGTGAGGTACCCCCTGATTTCAAGAAGAATGTAATCATCCCTATACCAAAGAAAGTGGGAGCTGACAGATGTGAAGATTACCGTACAATCAGCTTGATTACTCATGCTTCAAAGATCCTGTCTAGAATAATTTACAAGAGGATTGAAAGCCAGATAGAAACGGAGTTGGGTGAAGACCAGTTTGGTTTCAGGAGAAATGTAGGAACAAGGGAAGCTGTACTAAGTCTTAGGCTGATTTTAGAAGGTACAATAAGGAAAGATAAGAGAAAGTTCATGGCTTTTGTAGACTTAGAAAAGGCTTTTGATAACGTTGATTGGACTAAATTGTTTGACATTTTGAAATCAATTGGAATAAAGTACAGGGATAGGAGGGTGATATACAATCTGTACAGAAACCAGACAGTAGTCATTCGAGCTGAAGGACATGAGAGAGAAGTTGGTATTCAGAAAGGTGTAAGGCAAGGCTGCAACTTATCACCCATACTTTTCAATCTTTACATTGAACAAGCAATGAAGGAAATTAGAGAAAAATTTAAAGTGGGAGTGAAGATTCAAGGAGAAATAATTTCAACTCTGAGATTTGCTGATGACATCGTCACCTTGGCCGACAAGCCTGAGGATTTGAATGAGTTTTTGAATGGTATGGACTCCGTCTTACAGAAAGAATTTATGATGAAAATTAATAAATGTAAAACAAAAATACTGGAATGCAGCCGAAATAAATCAGAAACCTCTATGGAGATCAAATTGATAGGTGAAAAGCTGAAGGAAGTAGAAGACTTCTGTTACTTAGGAAGTAGAATAACCAGTGATGGACGAAGCAAAGAGGATATAAAAAGTAGGTTGGCTCAGGCAAAGAAAGCTTTTCTACAAAAAAGGAATCTGCTGACATCGAATATAGATTTAGGTATTAGGAAGTCATTTTTGAGAGCCTTTGTCTGGAGCGTGGCGCTCTATGGAAGTGAAACTTGGACTATTGGTGCAGCAGAAAAGAGGAGAATAGAAGCATTTGAAATGTGGTGTTACAGGAGAATGATGAAGATCAGATAGGTAGGTAGGGTTACAAACACAGAGGTATTAAGACGAGTGGGAGAGGAGAGATGTTTCTGGCGACTGCTAATGAAGAGAAGAGATAGGTTGGTAGGACACATACTAAGACACCCAGGAATAGCAAGCTTAGTTATGGAAGGAAGGGTCGAGGACAAGAACTGTAGGGGTAGACCAAGGTTAGAATATGTTAAACAGATTGCCTCAGATGTAGGGTGTGGTAGTTATGTAGAGATGAAACGATTAGCTCAGATCAGGGAGGAATGGAGGGCTGCATCAAACCAGTCAAAAGACTGAAGACTCAAACAACATCATTTTTAGAAAAATATTTATATTTGTGGCCATTTTAGTAACTTTCACAACTTGCAATTCTTGAACAGAATGCGGAAATAAGAATTGTAGCTTCATAATAAATTCATTTAGTCCATGACACTAGGATTGAAAACATCCTTCAAATTATTCGTGGTTATAGAATTATTTTTAATTGGCAGTGGCCCATTCTATTATTTTTATAAGAACACAATATTCCAACAACAACGGCAAAGGTCTTCCTCTGAAGAAGAATAAAATACTATCATGACAAATCCGGGTTCTAGCAAAATCAAAGTCATAATGGAATCCGTAAACAAGGTTGAAATAAGAACTGATGGTTTTTAAGAAATAACCTTTGGGTCATTCATACGACGCAATGTGTAGTTCCAATACTCCTTCTTTAACACTGAGTCATCGAACCTGCTATTTGATTGATGCTCATATAAAAACCTCCTCATTCCTGCGACTTAAACATGCGCACCTGGGAATGGCATTTCAACTACTCCACACACATAAATTTTCTTCCCAAAATGTATACAATAAATCAAGCCTCTGATTATTATCAACACTGGAAGATTTATAAACTTACAAGTTTATTTTATTTTACCATTCAGTTCAAATCGTGAAGTTACCACACTTATGATACTCTCTATTTCACTTTCGAATGTGTATCTACGTCATGATTTTATATAAATACAAAAATATCCTAATTGATACAAATATCATTTGCTTCCCGTTTCATGCCTCTCCGTATTATCTGAAAAATATACTTTGCTCATTGCAAATATTAACTGTTCAACCAGAACTGTAATGTTGGTTGAATGCGGGCTTGCGCTAACCACTATCCTTCGGAAAATCACCTGTTCCAAACTAGAAATGATTAAACTACTTCATAAGATCTCTCTCAATGAATGTGATTATTAGAAAATATAAGATCCAAGAATTATTTAGAAAAGTTATAAAAATCATTATTATTATTATTAGTGGATTATTATTATTATTATTATTAGTTATATTATTGTAAATGTGTTTAATTATTATTTCATTATGTGAGAATCCACATGTTCGATTCTTCGAATATGGATAAAATATCCATTTCTCAACAAAACGAATTATTAACTTTTACAGTTACCTCGGCTGATTACCGTGATTATCAAAAAAAATGAAACATTCAAATAAATGCTCGTTATGCTCGGTCATCGATCCTAAACTGTTCTGAGTGCTGAAAATACTCAGATTAACTCTAATATGTCTAGCGTAAATCATTGCAAGATTTAAATACGAAGAAAAACAAATGTGTTGGTCATCTGCAGAAAATGAGTTTGTTTCAATTAGCTAGGCATAATATAAAATTCAAATGTGGCTTACATATTTTCTCGTTGGTCTTGAAGCGTAGTGAACCTGGTCTGTACCAGATTTATCCAGATACATGCCCTATTGGACACGCACGTCTAATCCTTGTATCGGCCGCCATTATATACCCACAATCTGTCTAACATGACATAGTGGAAATATTTCTTGAAGTTTGAAGTAACTGCTGATCCATTTTAATATTGGCTTCAATGAAATCCATAGCAGTTTGCTTAAATGGGGTCAGATCTAAATTATCTATTCTCAAATACGTCAGTTGTAACATAACTCACGGTAATCTTTTCAGTACAAGAAAACACAGACAGTCCAAATCAATCAACGGCTGTTCTGAAGATCGTTCCCTGGGCATGGTTTATCACCATCTATCATGCGCGAAGCAACTTATAGTTTCCCTTTGTCGGCTAATGAACAACACCGTGATAGACTGGCCTTCAATATACTGAAAGATCGGAGTGGTTATCAAGTTACAATTTATGAAACTGACTAATTGGATTAAAATATCCAAGTATTGAATTATTATTACTGGACTGTGACAAAGTACTTTCTAGACAAAGTCTAGCATGTGTCCATATAGAAATAAAGTATTTCACCAGTGTCCGTAGAAAAATAACAATCACCTTAGTGATTCCCTCTGCCTGAAACTTACTATGTTCCACATGTATCGCAGCACTTTTGTGACTATCACAATTTAAAAATATCTTCTGCGTAGATCCGGCAACCATGTGCCTTGGCTCAACGTAGCAGCAGCACCTTGTCATGCAAGAGCTTGGTTCGAAGTGAGCTTATGTTGCTTGGGCCGGTCGGCTTTTATTCAAAACGGTCGGGTCCACGCTGGATCACGCTGAAATCTGGAAATCCTCATATCTCCGGTGTTTCTGGTCCGATTCACTTGAGACTAAGTGCATTCTCTTTCATTTGGCCGTGCCAGTAATCTGATCCAAGTATCAAGTCTCTACTCCATGGCTAACTATTTAAACAACAAATAGTCTCGACCTCTGCTACTACTCGCTACGTCACTTAACATGCTCTTGGCTGCACAAAGTTTCCATTCCATTCTAGAAGTAATGGAGCGCGATATTCAAATATCTCAACTTTCAAAAGCGGCTGTAGCCTTTCCCTTGATATCTAGGTGTCTGAATCTTGGAATACCCATTCCTAGAATTGGGCACCACCCCACACCTAGCAAAAAATAAAAATTGGAAATTTTTTATTGTTCCTATCTACACATTAAATCATCTGGTTCTTGAATAATAAATCTTCAAATTCGCTGCATTATAAGTTCCCACGATGTTACCAGTTCGTATATTGGCAATTTCATAGCTTCCATTGTTGTTTACTTCCACAATACGATAGGGTCCAGCGTAAAGGCTTGCAAACTTCGAGTACACTCGATTTTGCACGTCAGAGGGTGTAGGTCTTTTCACTAAAACAAGAGTTCCTACGTGCAAGGGTCTGTGAAAACGCTTTCCTCTCACTCTGCGCTCTCTTTTCTCAGCTTGGCTCCTCAACTTGTCTAAAGCTAGAGTTTCCCTCATCTGACGACTTGGTTCAATCTCAGGTGGAATAGAGATGATTCGATCCCATAATCTTGTTGGTTTAATTCCATGATGAAGCAACATGGGAATCTGTCCAGTACTCTCATGGATTGTAGAGTTGATGGATTCGGATGCTAATGAGAGAACATCCATCCATTTCCAATGCTCATTTGGACAATAGAGGCGGCAAAATTTTGCTATTTCAGCCATTACGCGTTCTGATGGATTGCTTTCAGGATGTCTGATAGAACAAAACAATTGTCTAATCCCAAGATTATTCATGACGGTTCTAAATTCTAAAGATGTAAATTGGGGTCCACGATCTGATAAAAGGAATTCCGGTTCGCCTGCTTCCGGAATTACGTTGTCTCTAATTCTCTTTGCACAATATTTTGCGTTTGCCTTCTGAATTGGGTGTAACATAGTGTATTTGCTGAAAACTTCCATGGTCACCAGAATATATCGGTTACCTCTTTTAGACTTTGGGAGAGGACCATAAAGATCAGTCGCGAAGATTTCACAAGGCTTAGAAGGAATAATAGGCCTTGGTAATTCTCTCAATAATCTAGAATTATGTTTACTCCTTTGGCATAAGTCGCATTCTCGAATAGTGTTCCTGACAGTTTGTCGCATTCGCTCCCACGAAAAATTTTCTTGTATCAAGTTGACCGTCTTATCTACTCCAGCATGACCTGCAATTCGATGTGCCATCCAGATAATGGGTTTTTGCATTCGTGGAGGTATCACTACTCTCAGCTTCGTACGGTCAGGATCTGCAAACTTGTAGATTAAACCATCTAACATCAAATAATCTCTTGAAATTCTTTCAGTTTCCACAAAATCATCATCATTTGGATCCATGTCTCCCTGTAGAAAACGAAAAATGTTTCTAAGACGTCGGTCTCTCCTCTGGGATAAATGCAACAATCTTAACCTTCTCAAGGTATCCTCATACTCCTGCGGCAGGTTAACTTGAAAAACCTTAGATGTAGACTCCACTGCTCTACTCAATAAATCGGCCCCAATGTTCAATTTTCCAGGAGTGTGTTCAATAACTAGGTTGAATTGTTGAATAAAAAGTGACCATCTAGTTATCCTATCACTGGCAAAGTTTGTTCTCAAGATAAACTCCAATGCATGGTGAACAGTCCTCACAATTACTGAATGTCCAATTAACAATTTCTTCCACGACTCCAACGCGAAGATTACAGCCAGGGGTTCTAACTCTGTGGTGTAATAATTCTTTTCTGATTGACGAAGTTTCCTGCTTATGAACGCCAGGTAACGTCTCTTGTGATCGTCATCTTCTTGAAGAAGAATAGCTCCAATCCCTACGGTGGATGCATCGGGTTCTATGATGAAATTCTTGGTAAAGTCAGGATATTCTAATTTCACGCTGTTTACCAACAACCTCTTGGCATCTTGAAATGATTGTTCACAATCTTCATTCCATTTCCATTTGTTTCCTTTTTTTAATAATTCCTGCAATGGAGCAACAGTCTTGGTGAAGCTTGGACAATGCCCTGCAAAGAATTGGCATGTCCCGAGAAAACTGCGGACATTCTTCACTCTAGTAGGTCTAGGGAAATTTGCAATCACCTGTATCTTTGTCTCATTGGGACGGTATCCTTCACCATCCAAAATGTGGCCCAAAAATTTTATTTCCTTCCGAAAGAACTGACATTTTCGAAGGTTTACTTTAAAGTTCGCTTTTCTCAAATCTGCGAATAACATCTGAAGGTGTAACAAATGTTCCTCCTTAGTCTCAGATGCAATTAGGATATCGTCTATGTAACGAATTGCTATCTCTTTTACTTCAGGACTCAAGTTTTGTTCCAGTGCTCTGATCAAAACAGATCCAGATGTTTTGACCCCAAATGGTAGACGGCGGAATACATATGTCTGTTGGTCAAACATAAACCCTGTAAACTTTTTGGAATCTTCACTAAGCCTAATGTGGTGGTAGGACGAGGTGAGATCAATGTTAGAGAACCAGACCTTGCCTTGGAATTTCCTTAACAGTTCCCTAATGATTGGTGGTCTGTCATACTCTGGCAGCAATCTTGAATTCAAATTTCGAGCGTCTAAACATAGTCTCAGACTTCCATCTGGCTTAGACACTACTGCTAATGGATTGACATAAGAGGTAGTGTACTTTTCAATCACATTGTTACTTTCCATCTCTTTGATAAGCACTTTTACCATTTCTCGATGCTTTTCCGCTACCGGATACAATTTAGCATGGAAAGGTGCATCATCATTTACACGAATACGATATTCAAAACCTTTAATTTCACCAGGTTTAATATCAAAAATATCGTGGTACTCTTCCAAAATTTTTCCTAGCTCTGGGGACTCCTTCTCATTGTAGACTTCTCTTCCTTCAGCTTCATGAAAAATCAGAGACCATTGAGCATCTCCCTCGATGTCTTCCTCTTCTTTTCCCTCGAAGTTTATCTCTTCGGTATTCTTGAATCTGATCGTCTCTGTCTTCATGTCTATCACTGCTTGATATTTCTGAATGAAATCCGCTCCCAATATCATGTCAAAAGCCATGTCCTTCATTACTACAAACTCATGTCGGAAATCATGTCCTCCAATAGTAACACATAAGTATAATTGTGTTTTACACAGAGATATTTTGTTGGGTATTATTCCTTGGATTTTAATTCCTGATACTGGAATCTCCTCTAAATTCTCTTTGAGCTTCCACAGAATATAAAGCTTCTCGCTCACAAGACGAAGCATAGCCCCAGTATCAATTAAAGTATCGACAGGCATACCGAATACTTCGCATGATATGATTGGCATTTTAATTCTTGTACCCATTTCTTTCCGTTCGTCATTCTGTTGAATTAAGTCATCATCCTCTGCTTGCCATTTAATAATCCTGGAAGTGAAAGTGTTTAAAACTCTATCTTCTACTGTGAATTCGAAGTTTTTTTCTTTTCCATTCCCCCGGGATTGTTGTGTTCCCGATGGACCTGGTTCATTGGGCTTCTGTTCCAAGAACTGCAAGTTTTCTTGGTGTCTTTCTTCCAAGTTCTTCCTCGTCTCCTTATTGAACTCTTCATTGGACTGACGAGTGTTCACATTCCCTCTGTTATTGTAGTTATTGTTTCTACCATAGTACCTTCTTTCCTGGTTCCTTCCTTGATTATCCCTTGGCCTTCTCCATCGAGTATTATATCGATATCCACCATCCGGTCTCGCATAAGGCTTGTAACTGTATCTGTTATTGTTCTGATTCCATCCTCTTTTATCGGGCTCTTCCCTCGGCGTTTTCTCTTCTCGCCCCTCTCGAATCTCTGGAGGTGTTTGGGAATAACTGTCGGCCATAACAGCGTACACAGCGTTGTTATTCTTTCCTCCCTTCTGATGGAAGAATTGCGCGTTCGTGTGATCAAGTTTCTGCAATACCTCGTCAAATTGCTCCATATTATAAATGTCAGCAGCGATCAAAGTTCTTTGGACGTCTGCTGAAAACTGACGTATTAATGCGGTAATTAATTCATTATCTGGCATCGGCGGATCTAAATGTTGTAGTTTAGAAAGCTGTCCAGAAAAGTACGTAGAGTATCGAGTAGGTTGTGACGTCGAGAATCTCTTTGAATATAATTCTGCTCTGACTTGCTGTTGGGTTTCCGGGGACCAAAACTTTTTTAATAACCCACGGGAAAACTCCTCAAAATTGGTGAGAGTGGACCTAAAAGCTCTAAACCAAAGAAGTGCGGGACCTTCCAAAAATTTCCCTATCACTCGGATCTGTCTTTCCTTAGGGATTTTGGAATCTTTTAGGTAATCACCTGCTTCTCTCAAGAATTCTACGGGTGTCACAGAATCTCGCCCTGAAAATTTAGAAGGCTTATCCTCTACATTCTTGAATACAGTTATGGGGTTGGATTGAAATACTGTCCTGACCTCATCCTGTCTTTCACTATCAGTTTCTCTAGCTGCTCCTAGGTTTATCTGTATCTGTTCTTCTCCCCTTATACTTGGCATTTTCAACAGATGGTCAGACTGTTTCTCGTCCTTGATTTGGGTTTTCTTAGCCTCAATTTCCTTATGGTTTTCTTCTGCCATTTTTCTAATTTCTTCGGTTTCCTTACAGTTCTCCTTGACATCAGTGGATATCTGGTTCATAACAGCCTCGTGACTTTTCAACGACCCTGTCACATCTGATATGTCCTTCTGAGTTGCTTGAATATCTTTGGAAATTACTTGAATATGGGATGACAAAGATTCCCTAATTTCCTTGACTCCCTCTTGGTTCTCCAGCTTGAGTGTGTCTTTAATCTCATCGATAACTGTGGTTTTAATTTCAGTTTGTAATTTATTAATCACACCTTCTCTTATTTCTCCCACTATGAGTTCTTTGAATTGTTCTGTCAAACGTTGAACAACGAGAGTTGCCATCTCATTGCTCTCTTTCTTCCCTCTGATTTCTAGGTTGATCATGTCTTCACCAACTTTCCTAAGACCATGTTCTATCCTATCAGCTAAGCTTTGGGATCTTAGATCGGCATCGCGAAATTTATCGTCCATTAAACTTGCGTTAGTGGCCAATGAAGTTTCGAGCTCATGTGTTTTTTCGCATAATTTAGTCATTTTACTCTCAAGTGACATTTTCAAGATTTCGGAATTCTCTTTAAATTTATTTTCCATAGAATTAAATTTACTATTTAAATTTTCTTTCAAGTTATCTTTTAACCAGCTTTCTAACAAATCGGAACTTTCCTTGAGTTTATCATCTAAACTTTCTTTCAAGTTATCTTTTAAACTGCTTTCTAACAAATCGGAACTTTCTTTCAAGTTATCTTTTAAAGAATCAGAATTTTCTTTAAGTTTATCATTTAAACTTTCTTTAAGTTTATTTTCTAAAGAATCAGAATTTTCTTTAAGTTTATCATTTAAACTTTCTTTAAGTTTATTTTCTAAAGAATCAGAATTTTCTTTAAGTTTATTTTCCAAAGCCTCTGTATTTTCTTTCATAATGGCTGCTACTCGCAGTCCAGCTTCTTTGGAACTCTCTTCCAAACTCCTCATCATCCTCATCATCTCTTCCATAATTTTCAATTATTATCCAAAACTTAGGGGTATACATGTTGGCAGACACAAGATTATAATTAGAACAAGAAATATGAATAGCTAATTGGAACACTCTAATAAAATGAGATTTGTCCTAATGTCGACGTGATGGAAAAACAAAATTCTCTACTTTTACGAATTACATTTCCCACAATATCACAAGAAAAATATGCAAGTTCTCAAATATCCTCCACCTGGATTCTAATAATGCGTATGTCCAGTCATCGAACGTTTACTACTGAATTTACTTGACGCCCTAATGGTTAAGCCATTATCAAAAATAATCAAACCCATTCTACTTATTAACCCAGTTAAATTTTTAATTTTCCCCACTAATTGGGTTTCCTACTAATTTATTCATCCAAACCAGACATCTCTCAACTCCCAAAATATCTATATAAAAATTATCACAATTTAAATCGGCATGCGATTGACCGTGTCTAACTCGAGCCCCACGTTCGAAGCCATTTCTCTCTCTATCTTATTTTATGTGCCCGTTTAGACCGGAGTCCGCACGACCACATATGCATTTTACCAAGAATCAGTCAGCACGAGAGTCAAAATATCCCGGGGCGCCAGATGGGTTAAAGCTAATCGCAAAAACGACATCAAATGAAAAAATGCTTTACTGATTTTTGGCTCAATGCAACAATAAGGATAGAAGGAGATTCAACTGGGCATAACACATCATGTAAAATTATCTCATTTTATTCTGAAGTTAAAATTGACTGCAAAGTAAAATGCTCAAAGCAGCATCATTCATGTGTGGCGACCCATATTACTATTTACACAATGTACAGAAATTTTCCAACACATTGGACAATTATCTTTGGAGACCAAGTCTGATTATCAGTCCTGTAGACTGTGTTCCAAAATTATATCCATTATTTATGATTAAATCCAGTTCAAATTTAATTGTCTTTACTGGAAATACTGTAGTTCACTGGTTGAATTTTTACATAATATTAACACTCGTAGAATAATTGTTCATAGAATTTTTAACTTTCACTTATTTTTCCAGTTTCAAAAAAATATTGTCAAAAAATATTATTATCTCTGAATCAACACAAATTATGTACACATATTAATAACAACATCTGAAAAGTATCTGACCTTTGAGCATAGCATCGAAGAACTGTGCGAAGCACAACAAAATTAATTGTTCTTCTGACATTAAACGTTTCGAGAAGTGACTCGATTATGAACTTCAAGTTCCTAACAAAATATATGATTTCTGAATCATCAACTTGATCAATAAATTGTTGGACCATTCAACTATTCGATTTTCCACATGGAATCATTATTAGAAAAATATTTATATTTGTGGCCATTTTAGTAACTTTCAAAACTTGCAATTCTTGAACAGAATGCGGAAATAAGAATTGTAGCTTCATAATAAATTCATTTAGTCCATGACACTAGGATTGAAAACATCCTTCAAATTATTCGTGGTTATAGAATTATTTTTAATTGGCAGTGGCCCATTCTATCATTTTTATAAGAACACAATATTCCAACAACAACGGCAAAGGTCTTCCTCTGAAGAAGAATAAAATACTATCATGACAAATCCGGGTTCTAGCAAAATCAAAGTCTTAATGGAATCCGTAAACAAGGTTGAAATAAGAACTGATGGTTTTTAAGAAATAACCTTTGGGTCATTCATACGACGCAATGTGTAGTTCCAATACTCCTTCTTTAACACTGAGTCATCGAACCTGCTATTTGATTGATGCTCAAATAAAAACCTCCTCATTCCTGCGACTTAAACATGCGCACCTGGGAATGGCATTTCAACTACTCCACACACATAAATTTTCTTCCCAAAATGTATACAATAAATCAAGCCTCTGCTTATTATCAACACTGGAAGATTTATAAACTTACAAGTTTATTTTATTTTACCATTCAGTTCAAATCGTGAAGTTACCACACTTATGATACTCTCTATTTCACTTTCGAATGTGTATCTACGTCATGATTTTATATAAATACAAAAATATCCTAATTGATACAAATATCATTTGCTTCCCGTTTCATGCCTCTCCGTATTATCTGAAAAATATACTTTGCTCATTGCAAATATTAACTGTTCAACCAGAACTGTAATGTTGGTTGAATGCGGGATTGCGCTATCCACTATCCTTCGGAAAATCACCTGTTCCAAACTAGAAATGATTTAACTACTTCATAAGCTCTCTCTCAATGAATGTGATTATTAGAAAATATAAGATCCAAGAATTATTTAGAAAAGTTATGAAAATCATTATTATTATTATTATTAGTGGATTATTATTATTATTATTATTAGTTATATTATTGTAAATGTGTTTAATTATTATATCATTATGTGAGAATCCACATGTCCGATTCTTCGAATATGGATAAAATATCCATTTCTCAACAAAAATAATTATTAACTTTTACAGTTACCTCGGCTGATTACCGTGACTATCAAAAAAATATGAAACATTCAAATAAATGCTCGTTATGCTCGGTCATCGATCCTAAACTGTTCTGAGTGCTGAAAATACTCAGAATAACTCTAATATGTCTTGCGTAAATCATTGCAAGATTTAAATACGAAGAAAAACAAATGTGTTGGTCATCTGCAGAAAATGAGTTTGTTCCAATTAGCTAGGCATAATATAAAATTTAAATGTGGCTTACATTTCTCGTTGGTCTTGAAGCGTAGTGAACCTGGTCTGTACCAGATTTATCCAGATACATGCCCTATTGGACACGCACGTCTAATCCTTGTATCGGCCGCCATTATATACCCACAATCTGTCTAACATGACATAGTGGAAATATTTTTTGAAGTTTGAAGTAACTGCTGATCCATTTTAATATTGGCTTCAATGAAATCCATAGCAGTTTGCTTAAATGGGGTCAGATCTAAATGATCTATTCTCAAATACGTCAGTTGTAACATAACTCACGGTAATCTTTTCAGTACAAGAAAACACTGACAGTCCAAATCAATCAACGGCTGTTCTGAAGATCGTTCCCTGGGCATGGTTTATCACCATCTATCATGCGCGAAGCAACTTATAGTTTCCTTTTGTCGGCTAATGAACAACACCGTGATAGACTGGCCTTCAATATACTGAAAGATCGGAGTGGTTATCAAGTTACAATTTATGAAACTGACTAATTGGATTAAAATATCCAAGTATTGAATTATTATTACTGGACTGTGACAAAGTACTTTCTAGACAAAGTCTAGCATGTGTCCATATAGAAATAAAGTATTTCACCAGTGTCCGTAGAAAAATAACAATCACCTTAGTGATTCTCTCTGCCTGAAACTTACTATGTTCCACATGTATCGCAGCACTTTTGTGACTATCACAATTTAAAAATATCTTCTGCGTAGATCCGGCAACCATGTGCCTTGGCTCAACGTAGCAGCAGCACCTTGTCATGCAAGAGCTTGGTTCGAAGTGAGCTGATGTTGCTTGGGCCGGTCGGCTTTTATTCAAAACGGTCGGGTCCACGCTGGATCACGCTGACATCTGGAAATCCTCATATCTCCGGTGTTTCTGGTCCGATTCACTTGAGACTAAGTGCATTCTCTTTCATTTGGCCGTGCCAGTAATCTGATCCAAGTATCAAGTCTCTACTCCATGGCTAACTATTTAATCAACAAATAGTCTCGACCTCTGCTACTACTCGCTACGTCACTTAACATGCTCTTGGCTGCACAAAGTTTCCATTCCATTCTAGAAGTAATGGAGCGCGATATTCAAATAACTCAACTTTCAAAAGCGGCTGTAGCCTTTCCCTTGATATCTAGGTGTCTGAATCTTGGAATACCCATTCCTTCAGTTGGGCACAGTATGAGATAAACATTCTACATGGTACCACTGCCAGCTGGATCACAGCCACTTCCGTCCGATCCACATCCGTCCCATTTCTCAAAATCACTCCCATAAAAGTATCCAGCAACCGAGTGGAAAGATGTTACATATCAATAAACAAATTTGTATTCGTTTAACATTTTGAGCTTGATACCTAACACGATGGTTGGTTGGTTCCTCAGTTAAGGGGCTATGACAACGCGGTCATGTAGCCCCGTGCATGGGCGCCCATAGGATTTTTTCCAGGGGGGGGGGCAAGTAAATATTTTCGTTTCATTGCCTATCTGTCACCCCCCCCCCCCCCATCGCCCCCCCCCCCACACACACACACAAAAAAAAGTTTCATTTCTTACTTACTTCGTCTTCGTGATATTCATTATTTGACTGCTCTGAAACTATTGGCTACTTTGTGGCAAGTTTGGGAGGAATGTTTTCTTTGAGTTTTTGTCCGTTAACGTTCGCTTTTCTTCGTGATTCAACGTCGTAATGTTCAATCCTTAAAAACAGGAAAAAAATAGTGGTATCGACAAAAATAAAAATCAAGTACCGTAGTTCATTAAAATGGTATCGTTAATCCAGTTCGCCAACTTTCTAAATAACTGGATAGATTTTCACATGATACAAAATCACTAAGTTAAACTGTGGAAATATCCCAACATCTGAATCAGACAATTATTTAAATAGCACTGTTTCCAAATACTGTAGGCTACGGTATCTAGTTTGTACTGGCCATTACAGCAGATCGTCACGTCTTTCCTCTTCTAAACAACCAATCGGAAATACTTCGCATTGATCTTACTAGAATCATGAAACACTTGTAGTTTACGAAATGATAAACTCGAGCCTATGGTTTTAGTAAAAATTAGTTTTGTCAATAAAAATATTTCGCCTGATTATTAATAACCACTAAATAAAATGGATAAAAACCACTATATCACTTACTTCTTACTACCATTATTCGCATTCTCGACTGAAACAAGAGGAATTGTGATACAGGAATGGTGATACGAACGTAAACAAACCACTTCTTTCAATGTGTAATTGAGCCCTATGCTCAAGCTTTTCTCTGTTTATGAAAATAATAGACGATAAAATAAAACTAACAAATATCGTACAATTCCGTTGAGTTTTATAAAATAACAAGTGATATATTTCACCGTATTATTGTACCTGTGACGTAAAAAAAAGACTGTCTAACCAATCTATTACAAATACTTTTTGAGTTTTTAAATTTATGTGAGTTAAGGCTACCCTTGAAGAGGGGAAAATTAACCTTTTTATATTCAATAACTGGCATTGTTGTAAATGTAAACAGGTTTAAACTTCATCCCTTGTACTTGACTATGAGTGAAATTCTGTTTTATGTTATAACGTGTCATTAGGCGAGTGTGTATATGTAATGTTATTTCAGAGTACCGATAGCGTAGTTTTGAGATGAGTGCCCCGGAACATGAAACATGATACGTACATGGTATTTCCCTGAAGGTAGTGTTGAAAATATCATAGGCCTACTAGGGATGGCTGCTGTCAGCGTCGGCAATCAAATTTCGAATATTTAGGTAACCAGTCGTCATCGTGGAGCTTAAATTGAGGTACTCAACTACACAGATGGGCTTAAAGATCAAATTACTACATTCTGTCCTTTCTTACAATGCATGCCACGATGGATTTACGTTGCTGCCCCCGACTTGGAATATGCAGATTTATTACAGTTCTAACCTTCCCAGGTCACAAGGGATCGAACCCTTACTTTCGGGACGTACTATTTTCATAATCGTCCACATATTTTTATTTGATGTCTTTTTGTGTTTTATAATTATGTAATGAAGTGTATAATATTATGTGATTTATTTCCGATTAATTTGTTTATGTTTTAAGGGATTGTAATTGGCAGGATCTGAGTCTAGTTGTATGTGAATATTTTAACATTGGAATAATCTTCAGTCAGAGAGTCTGGAATTGTGTGCAAGAACCAGGAAGTGGGCTTGTTGTCGCCTGGGTTTTTCTCTCGCAAGCTCAAGTGCATGATGACTCATGCAGGTAGGAGGCTTGGCAACCCTGTGCTAGGGGTTTGTCTAGGGTATTTTGAAGACCAAGAAGGCACTCCTTATATGGTAATGTTTTGTTTTGATTGGCTGGACCCGTGAGGGAAGCCAGGTTGGCCAGTGATTTGTGGAGGGGAGATGAATGTTATTAGGACTTGGCGAAGCTGTGAGGGTGACTCATCCTTAGGACTCCGTGGGGAGTAGTACTCATTCTTTGGACTGCGTGTAGGGCGGTGTACTCATCCTTTGGACTCCGTGTGGAGTGGTTCGTATTCTTGGTAAGAGGGAGAGAGTGGAACTTGTATTTTGGACTTGTGTGTTTTTGGTGGAGAAGGAAGGTATTTCAGACGATCACAAGTTGGTGTTCGATGTGCAATTACTGAGTTTCTGGCTATACATTCTCAAGGGAATTATGAGCCTAGTTTCAAACAATTAGTCTAGATTGTTTGTCTCGAATCGCATGAAGTATTGTAAACTAACGTCTGTTTACCGAAATTCTGAGACCATAGCGGTAAATTGTTATACGACAATTACTAGTAAAATATGCTATGTATTAGTAAACCCAGGAGAGAACTAGATGCGATAATCCAACACACGGATTTAAAGCATCTTTGTATAATCAGATCCACAAAACTAGATAAATCGTTGGATGCTGACCATCGAAGTAATAATGTACATAATATTCATAGTTGAGAGGCTTGCGTGTGAAATATATAGTAATTGTGCTGTGAGTAAGTAGGAGTGATTCTCTGGGAGCAACTAACCCTCGAATCAGTAGAGTTAAGTCGTCACAGCTGAAGTCAACGCCTGTAAGTACTAGTCATCATTATTTCCGAGGGTCATCAACATGTCATAAGTGTGCCTGTGTGAATATGATAGGGAGTTTTAGATAGTCTGTATGACGAGGATCGTGCGAAGTGTATTTCATGTTTTGTATCAGAATATATTGTACATTTTACCAAATCTATAGTGCTTTTATTTATGAAGTAACCAGTGTAGTTAAGAGTGAATGTTTATTGCTGTTACTCATACCGCACAGGTGTTTAACCCTCACGCAACCAGTGAAGCCGAGCAGTTACAAAGTTTCCATAACATATGAGGCTGTTTCTTCGCCTGAGTGTGTATTTAACTATGAATGGCATACACTATAAATTTGCGTTTGCTAAAATTACAAATTTAAAAAAATAATACAAAGAATTTAGATTGAATTTTAACAGATATCATACACAACCAATGTGCAAAAACAAGTATTTAAATACCGGTAACAAGTTTGAAATTTCCTCATTGGTACAATTTCACATTCAAGTCAGATCAACAGCAAGAACACCATGGTGACTAAGGCGATCCTTTCATTTATGTCCTTAAATAATCAACAATGCCAAAGTATATTCTCTTGTGGAGGGCTTAAACTTAATCAACTTGACGTTTAATGACCAAGCAGTTTTGTACAGTTTTCCAGATTTTTTTTCCGTCCCTAAAACCTGTCGCCTTAGCAGTTGCAAGTTTGCCCCCCGTTAATACGGGTCTGAATATAGTAAATTATCCAATATTTTAAGCACGACCTTACAGGACCAGTGTTTTACTAGTCAGCATAGAAAAGCTTATTTTAGGAGTTAAGAAACGCTATCGATGTTGCAATGTCTAAAAATATCTCCAGAACGTGCTTTTCATATCGACACTGCCGAAGTGAGGTGGCAAAAGTAGTAGCCACTCAAGATAGTGGTAGGGAAACATGCGGTATTTAACACTAGGCATAACCGTATTGAAATTTGGAGCTTACCTAGATATTAGGCCCCTTTAAACATCAATTATCATCATCATCATCATCCATTGGTGACAGAATGCATGGCATCATTTGAACCATATTTTAATTTAACAATTGTAAATACATATTACGTCAGCAACATTACAGAATTTTGTTATTGTAACAGTTGTCAGTTGACTATTTGTAACTTCCGTTTATGAAATAAACTGGTGTGACAATTAACAATCTTATTTCAACATTCTCGGAAATCCAGGCCCCTTAAGGGCACCCACGACATTAACCCATGCATGAGTACCAAATGGCCGAACAGACCCACTTAAAGCTTGAATATTCTAAGAACAATTCTTAGTCAGCACTCACAAACTGAGAGTAATCAACATGCAAAATTTCAGTTTCATAGCCCTTGTGGTTACAAAGATACGATGATTAACGAGTGAGTAGGCCTACCTCCTTTTTGGATTATATATAATAAGATATTATTGCATTACTTACCTTTAAATTAAATATAAGTACATTCGTAGACGAAGTACACAAAATTAATAAATAATACTGTAGGCACACAGACACAGTCTAGGCGGCCGCTCATAATGAACACAATACTCACGAATGGAATGTAGGCTACGCGCATATAAATTACATTTTTCCTTTGTAATATTACTCAAGTGTCTAATTTAAAGCGAAAGCACACCAGAACTATTGCATAACTGACATAATATGTAGGATGATTTTAACCTTCCGGTGGGTGCTACTGATCTTATCTCATATTCGTCAACATATTCGTCAACTACCTTACAGAAGTTACGTCTTTCCACATGACATTCAAATCCATATCGGCCAGTTTGTCAATGACCCTTCTACACATTTGCTGTTGTTGCAAAAGTGATATGCGAGGCGGATTGCGCCTGATCGAGCACCATTATGTAATAGACTATGTAGAGAACGAATGAGTGTTTCACTAATTGAAGCAAAACTATTCTTCAGCAAATATTGTAATTTTTAAAATTCAGATTTCTGAGGTGTGCCAGACTGCCACTATACAGTATTTAATGTTTGGCCTGTCAGAATGTTAAATATCTGAAGTATGTATATTTAGTACAAATTAATTAGAATACTGTAAGCACTTTTGCAAAAAAAAAGTTTGTTCACAGTCTGATTTTCATATCGTTTTATTTTTCAGGGATCCAGGGGGGGCCATGGCCCCGTGTACTTTGGGTGTGTGTAGAATCTGTCTGATAACCGGTGTTAATTGTGATGACTGTATTAGTGTGTGTTATCTGCAGTTCAGGTAAGGAGTGCAGACGATCAATTTCAAGTAGTTCCTAATTTTGCTATCAAATGCTACCGTCAATGACACCTAGCTGTGAACTTGGTTACTAGATGCCACCTAGCGGTGAACGTTGGAACTATTAGAGCGGTAATCAAATCTCACCCAAAAGTGTAGCTTCGCACAATTGAACCTAATACGATATCAGCTTTAGATTAATAAAACAAAGAATAAAAATACTAATAATTATATACTAATGACAAACAAAAACAAGATGTTCAGCAAAGAACATATAGCCTACTTTCTCCTAAATGTATGGGTATCTTTATGACTCTTTGTCCTCATCCCTAAAACAATCACCCCAACCACAATGTATTGTTTGTTTTCTGTTATATTGATAATAAGCCAGTAAGTGTCAAGATCAATATTATATACTTTATGATGATTGAATAACAAAACTACTAACTTATTGTAATGCATTCACGTCCGTTAATCTCTATATTAAGCCAGCCTGCAAAATTAAGAATCTTCCGCCCCAATCATCTTCCGCCCCAATCACAGTAGGTGGTGCTGCGACCTATCAGTGAATTAATCTTTATCTTGTACGCCTATGCACTGCCATCGTAATGTACTACGATGGCAGTGTTCTATGGGTGTTGAATGAGTAGGCAGTTTAAAGTAGCCAAGAGGGAGGCGATCCAGCTGGCAGTGTTTAAAGGTATTCGGAGCGCGATCGTGGCTAATAGTTGAACTACCAGTATTACAAAATTGCCATACTTCAGGAGGCCAGCTCAGGCATTTACACAGCGTTATGTTTGGAACAATATTACCCACATAACCCACAAGAGGACAGCACCGTACAGAGGCATTAAGAAGGCTGTGGTTAATGACAACGTGTATCTAGTTCTTCTATTCTCCTTTTTCTAATGTCTTCTGTTTATGTGCGATGCTGGGACTGTGATTTTATTAATATACGAGTGTATACTTTATCCTCTCCTTTGAGCTAAATGACATTTTATTCAGTATCTGTGGGAAAAGCTCGTGCACATCATTTGTAAAAGAATTCAAGAAAAAAACAACTAACTGTAGCAGTATTCGATCCCCAGTCAACTGCGTGTCAGACTAACATGCTAGCCCAGAGCTAACCGTATCCATGACGTCAGGTGTTCTTAACTGACATATTAGATACAAACTGTTGGCAAATAATGACTTTAAATAAACGATTTCTTCACTGCAGTACATCTTCATTAAAGATCATTTCATACAAAGTTTATATTATTGTATCAGTACGGTATATCACATACAACATACTAAAACTACTGAAATATAAGACAGGCACATGAGGACAGCTGCCATCTTGTCGTGTGACACAAACGGCTCAGCTCTTTTAAGCCACTCATACTGTATAATATTATAATATTAAATTATAATAAATAACGGATCACGACCTTCAGGATAGCTTAAACCCCCCTAGGCTCGATAATCGGAATTGGTGGGTCTTAAGCTATTTATTAAAATGGTTGCATAATTCACACGGCCGCCATCCTGAAATGGCATGGCCGATGACCTTGAATTTTGGGTGAAAGACGCATCCTATATAAAGGTATGTTGTCACCAAATTTGGTAGAGATCGGATGATTAGTTTAGCCGTAATTTGATTTTACGTTTTGAACATTTGAGTGGCCGCCATTCTGTTTTGGTAAAGATGGCGGCGATATAAAGTATGACACTGAGGTGTCCTTTACTAGTGCTACCTCTGTACCAAATTTCGTTCAATTCGGTTTCACCGTGTTCGAATTGATAGGGGGGGGACAGACATTCAGAGTACACACACTCACACACACACAGACACACACGCACACACACACACACACAGACTCACACACACACATACACACACACACACAGACTCACACACACACATACACACACACAGACAGACACACTTTTTTCGCCCTGTGTTGATCTCATAAGTCTACTTTCATTTTTTGCAAAAATCGAAAGTAGGCTAATACACGCTACAGAAAACAACAAGTTCTTTGAGTGAAGTAAGACTTGGGCATTTAGATTGTTTGCCCTCACCCTGACTCTTCTATAAAGCGGATGACGCGATCAGCAGCCACAACCTCGTCGGCTAAGACTGAGCGTATTCTGCAGGCCAAGGTTTCTTCGTAGATCAGCAAGATCCACACACTCGCTGAAAATAGGGGCTACGGTGAATACGACTCCATTGTTTCTTCAGTATGACGCAATGCCTAGCAGAAAAAGAACAACACACGTATGACACCATCAATTTGACACATGGCTTAATCCACGTTTCTGTGTTTTACTGAGATGTGATATTTCTGTAACTGGGTGATCATGAGGATGATAATGAAATGTACACTATAACTAAAACTAACTAATAACTTATACACTAGAAGAAGTGGAAAACAAAAGGAGAATAAGGCAAATAAAGGACAGGAGGAAAATAAATGCCCTCAACCCTCGAAGAATGCGGATTGAGGGACTTGGAAGGAAGGAGAGCCATGAAAGGCAGATAGAAAAGTGAAAGAGGAGAGGGTCCGCCCCAGCGGTAATGGATAAAAGGGGGAAATCCGGACACAGCTCAGGAATCTTTCGGGGTCGCTAACTCTCGAACTTACCAGCCGTGAGACTCTGAGGGTGTAGCAATATCCCGGGTGCACCAGAAGTGGTGGGGCTACTTACACCCTGCCCCCTTGAGGGCCTTGAGCAGAAGGCAGGAGATAACATGAAAAGAAAAAGAAGACTGACCCCTCGCAGAAGGAGGGTATCAGAAAAGATGAGACAAGGGCCAATTAAGGCGGGAAAGTGAAATACTCCCTAGGCCTCGGATACCCTAATACCATCGGGGTCGGAAGAGAACAAGAGTTGACCAAGTGAGGTCGACAGGAAAGAAGATGGAGAGGAGCCCGGCACAAGTAAGTGGAAGCAATGCCGGACTAAGCTGGGGTCCCGTGGTCGCCAACCACGTCCCACTAGATGTGGGCCCCTGGGGGGTAAATAAATATCTACTTAGTATAAAACAAAGTCCCCAATTCTTGGATGTCACGGATAATCTCGAGAATCACTGGATGGATTTTTATGCGGCTTTCACCATTCTGTAAAGGATATCTTGAGGAAGGTTTCTGTTGAAAATTATTTATTTATGATCAATGGGAGCCAAGCAGTAATGATTTCAGTGAAAAAGTAAAAAAAAAACAGGGGTCCGTTTGCTTTCTAAGCTTACGCTGGGCAAACCGTTAAAAATATCAATATAAGTGTAAGAGTGTATATGAGTGTAAGAAGAAAATTTTAATTCCAGATGGCATGGCAATGATTATTGTTGCTGAAGTGAAATAAGCTCGAAACGTTCTACAAAATAGTCCGGGAGAGCATATCTCTATCTTAAATACATCGCCCACTATAAATGTTTTTAGATGGGACGGAAGGGGGATTTGTGTCTCATGCACCTCGCCATTCTTAAATTACGTCTGACAAGAATTCGTTGCACATGCATCTCCATGATAATATAATTAATAGTCCAGTCAGTGATTTTAACCCAACATGCCGAGACGTAAATCGGATATAGGTCGTAGTTCATTGACATCGAAAAACAAGCGGTTATCACGTATTGCATTCGTAACTGTTCCCGGGCGAAGCCGGGGTGGGTTGCTAGTAAATAATATAATCCACAATGCGGAATGCTATTGTTAAACAACAACGTCACAGGTGTGGAGACTTGCAACCTGCCAGCTGACAGGTACCTCAGGCGAAACTTCACGTCCAGTATCGTGGAATGGGTGGTGTCCGTTAACTTTCTAGGTACTGCACGTTGGAGCTGCGTGACAAGCAACTAGATAGAGCAAGGCCACTGCGGAATTCTTCTTCAAATAATTGTCGAAAGCTGGCGCCTAATGATCTTGTGTTACACTTGAGCGCCTGCTAATCTCTTATGTAAATGTCAGCACTCATTAGTGAATGTGTGCTATTAACGAAGAGTAACCTGACTCCTCTCACCGCCTTCTTTTCGCACAGCGAACTGTCCAATAGTTCAGCTTATTACCGTATATTTTACGGAATTCTCAACGCATTCTCTTCGCACTGCATAATGTCCAATAATTCACCTATTTTTTAGCCTACTTCCGAGTTTTGCAAAAAATGAAAGTAGACTTATGAGATCAACACAGGGCGAAAAAAGTGTGTCTGTCTGTGTGTGTATGTGTGTGTGTGTGAGTCTGTGTGTGTGTGTGTGTGTGTGTGTGTGTGTGTGTGTGTGTGTGAGTGTGTGTACTCTGAATGTCTGCCCCCCCCCCCTATCAATTCGAACACGGTGAATGCGAATTGAACGAAATTTGGTACAAAGGTAGCACTAGCAAAGGACACCTCAGTGTCATGTTTTATATCGCCGCCATCTTGACGGAAACGTAATGGCGGCCACACAAATGTTCAAAGCTTAAATCAAATTACGACTAACCTAATCATCCGATCTCTACCAAATTTTGCAACAACATACCTTTATGGGGGGAGCATCCTTTGACCAAACTAATAGGTCATCAGCGTAATAGTTTGCGGATGGCGGCCATCTTTGTGTGAAAATCAATTCCCCCTATTAATTCGAACACGGTGCAACCGAATGGAACGAAATTTGGTACAGAGATAGCACTAGCAAAGGGCATCTCAGTGTCATGATTTATATCGCCGCCATATTGACAGAAACGTAATGGCGGCCACACAAATGTTCAAAGCTTAAATCAAATTACGATTAACCTAATCATCCGATCTCTACTAAATTTTGCAACAACATACCCTTATAAAGGAAGCATCCGTTGACCAAATGAATAGGTCATTAGCCTAATAGTTTGCGGATGGCGGCCATCTTTGTGTGAAAATCAATTCCCCCTATTAATTCAAACACGGTGAAACCGAATGGAACGAAATTTGGTACAGAGGTAGCACTAGCAAAGGGCATCTCAGTGTCATGTTTTATATCGCCGTCATATTGACAGAAACGTAATGGCGGCCACACAAATGTTCAAAGCTTAAGTTAAATTACGACTAACATAACCATCCGATCTCTACCAAACTTTGCAACAACATACCTTTATGGAGGGAGCATCCTTTGACCAATCTAATAGGTTATTAGCCTAATAGTTTGCGGATGGCGGCCATCTTTATGTCAAATTTGATTCCCCCTATTAATTCAAACACGGTGGAACCGAATGGAACGAAATTTGGTACAGAGGTAGCACTAGCAAAGGGCACCTCAGTGTCATGTTTAATATCGCCGCCATCTTGACAGAAACGTAATGGCGGCCACACGAATGTTCAAAGCTTAAATCAAATTACGATTAACCTAATCATCCGATCTCTACCAAATTTTGCAACTACATACCTTTATGGAGGGAGCATCCTCTGACCAATCTAATAGGCCATTCGCCTAATAGTTTGCGGATAGCGGCCATCTTTGTGTCAAAATCGATTCCCCCTATTAATTCAAACACGGTGAAACCGAATGGAACGAAATTTGGTACAGAGATAGCACTAGGAAAGGGCATCTCAGTGTCATGATTTATATCGCCGCCATATTGACAGAAACGTAATGGCGGCCACACAAATGTTTAAAGCTTAAATCAAATTACGACTAATATAACCATCCGATCTCTACCAAACTTTGCAACAACATACCTTTATGGAGGGAGCATCCTTTGACCAATCTAATAGGTCATTAGCCTAATAGTTTGCGGATGGCGGCCATCTTTATGTCAAAATTGATTCCCCCTATTAATTCGAACACTTTGGAACCGAATGAAGGAAATTTGGTACAGAGGTAGCACTAGCAAAGGGCACCTCAGTGTCATGTTTTATATCGCCGCCATCTTGACGGAAACGCAATGGCGGCCACACAAATGTTCAAAGCTTAAATCAAATTACGATTAGCCAAATCATCCGATCTCTAGCAAATTTAGCAACAACATACCTTTATGGAGGGAGCATCCTTTGACCAAACTAATAGGTCATTAGCCTAATATTTCGCGGATGGCGGCCATCTTTGTGTGAAAATCGATTCCTCTTATCAATTCGAACACGGTGAAACCGAATGGTACGAAATTTGGTACAGAGGTAGCACTAGCAAAGGGCACCTCAGTGTCATGTTTTATATCACCGCTATCTTGACGGAAACGTAATCGCGGCCACCCAAATGTTAAAAGCTAAAATGTAATTACGACCAACCTAATAATCTAGTCTCTACCAAATTTTGCAACACCATATCTTTATGTGGGAAACATATTCTGACCAAACTGCAAGAACATCAGCCCAATAGTTTGCAGATGTTGGCCAAGTATGTGTGCAAATCGATTCCCCCTATCAATTCAAACACGGTGGAACCGAATTGAACGAAATTTGGTACAGAGGTAGCACTAGCAAAGGGCACCTCATATTCATGTTTAATATCCCTATAGCACGTTGTATTTCAACAAGCTACTACAACCAACATTCAATCATACTCCTTGAAAAGGACAAAGAGTTATAACAATACCCATGCATTTAGGAGAATGTAGGCTATATGTTCTTTCCTGAACATCTTGTTTTACATTCGAATTGAGTCACTATGGAGTACGGAGTAACAATCAAAATCAATGTTTCTTTCTAGATCGTCTGCCAGCTTTGATGTCCTGCCAGTATCTCTTGAGCCCATCACTCAGCGCCTTCTTCCGATCTTCTGAAAGAGGTCCCCTCCGTCTTTTGGAATCTGCCCCTACCTTAAATCCCTTTTAATTTTTGATTAGGTGTCTGAATTCACACCTGTTCATAATTTTGGAGTCCGGAATACCAATTTCTATAAGGTCTTTGTTACATTTTTCAAACCATGCCAATTTTTTCCTATTTAGTTTGACGAAATTCCAAATTTTCTTTGTTAGACGATCGTTGGACATTCTGAAAATGTGTCCATAGAACAACAACCTCTTCCTGTTTATTGTTGACGTGACAGGTTCTATCCTTCTATATAACCCTTCGTTTGACTTGAAACATAAGTGTCCGTCAACCCATCTGTTGCCTGATATTTTTCTCAATACCCTGCGTTCTCTTTTGACTAACTGTTCGACTAGTCACCGTCTGTTCATAGCCAAAGTATCCGAAGCATACAATGCTTCAGGTTTGACAACCGTGCTGTGGTGTCTTAATTTGGCTCCAATGCTCAGCGACTTCTTATTGTAGAGTTTTTCGTCAGGTGATTTCCAGATTCTAAGATTAATTGCTTCCTGTTCTAGGCCATTTTGTTGGATTACCTCACCCAGGTATTTAAATTTCTTTACACGTTTAATCTTCCCTTGGTTTGTTTTCATCCATTCTGATCCATGACTGATGTTTGGCATGTACTAGTCTCCTCAAAGGAAATCTGTAAACCTACTTTCTCAGCCATCTCTGACAACCGATTAATCTTTACAATGGCTGATTTAATATTGTTGGCAAAAATAGCTAGGTCATCTGCAAAAGCCAAACAATCAACGTGCACCCCTTTCAGTTTGGGCCCTAGCCTGAATCGTTCGTCATTCCCTTCTTCCCGACTCAGTGTCTTCCTACATTCACGAATGACCTTTTCTAATACACAGTTATTACTGTATATTTTACAGAATTCTCACCGCCCCCTTTTCGGCCTGCGAACTGTCCAACATTTCAGCTTAATGTATTATAGGCTATAGAAAGCTCACCGCCTTCTTTTCGCACTGAAAAATGTCCGACAATTCAGCTTATTACATTGTTCAGAATTCTCACTGCCTTCATTTCGCACAACAAACTGTTCAATAATTTAGCTACTTTTCGCCGTGTAGACTGTTCAATATTCAGCTGTTTTCTCACCTCCTTCTTTGACAACCTGACTATTCTTGCATTTCAGTGCTTTTCGCAGTTATTTTTTTAGAATTCTAGGCGCTACTTCCAATAACAAGTGCCTACTCAATTGTCCTCACGAGGATTAATGCACCCCGTTCTAGCCCTCATGTCCCATCTTAAATCTCTAGCAGAGACTTGAATCGATCACGGGATCGTGTTGATAAGACTGTCATCCCGGAGATCCGGGTTCGAATCCTGGCTCAGCCAATAAGTCTAATTCTGGTATGAGGTCTGGAACATCGGGATACACCCAACATCGAGAGGCAAATTTGAGAAGACAGGTTCGGTTCACGCCTCAGCCAACTTGGAAGTGGTTTTCTGTGGGTTTCTGTGGTTTCCCAGTCTACTCCAGGGAAATGCCAGGATGATCCCTAACTCAAGGCCATGGCCACTTTCTTCTCAATCTTCACCTGAAATACAAATATAAACTCTACCACAGTCATCACTATAACACAGATTATCAAACAAAATTACACACACACCAAAGTAAACGGAACAAAATAACCATGATGTACACGCTCCTTAAATGAAACAACACCACCACCACCAACTACAACAGGACTTTTTAGCCTATTTTCATTTATGAAGAAAATAGGCTTATGAGATCACCTTTTGCCCGTGTGTCTGTCTGTGTGTGCGTGTGTGCGTGATGGTGTGTGTTCCCCTAATAACTTCTAAACGGCTGGAGCGATTTCAATCAAACTCGGTAAGTTCATAGCACTATTCCGCACGACCCCGATCGTGCCCTTCAAATTTTTTAACGTCTCACCAATCCAACATGGCGGCTATGCGAAATATTTCACCAGCATTCAATATCTCCGAAACTATTACCGATATCTCCCTGAAATTTTGTTCGTGATAAAGAGAACTACTCGAAGTTCACCAATGTAACGTTTGAAAACCTGGTAACTACAAAACAAACATGGTGGCCAAGCGAAGTTGCGACTTTTAAATAGACGTTTCTCGCGATTTAACCAACCAAACGCAATGAAACCTGGTACAGTATATGTTTATACACATTGTAATGCACCGACATCTAACTTTGTTCAATTGATCACATAACCTCAAGATGGCGGCTGTGCGAAATATTTCACCGGTAACTTATTCTATATCTCCGAAACTATTATTGATATCACCCTGGAATTTTGTACGGAGATAAAGGGTACTACTGGAAGTTCATCTATGAGACTTTCCAAAACTGGTTAACTGCAAAACGATCATGGCAGCCAAGCGAAGTTGAAAGTTTTAAATAGACTTTTCTCGCGATTTAATTATCCAAAACGAAATGAAACTTGGTGCAGCAAATGTTTATGCACATTGCAATGCACTAGTATCTAATTTAATTCAATTGTTTACATAACCTCAAGATGGCGGCTGTGCGAATTTTAAAATTAAGTTTTCATTTCTTATGTCGTAATTTTGCGATCGAAGTAAATGTTTGAATAATGAACCTACGCAATAATTTTCCTTTAATGGTACATGACTCTATGGCTTATACATATAACAATCCAACATGGCGACCATCCGAAATAATTAGACGGTTCTCAATATCTACGAATCTATTACAGCAATCAAACTGAATTGTTTAATGTTCATAGGGGCTATGGATATAAGGACTTTCAATAACCTGGTGATCACAAATCCAACATGGCGGCGACGCGAATTATACATACTCACATGGACGTTTCTCGCAATTTAACCATCCGAGTGCAGTGAAACTTGGTACAGTAAATCCCTATACAAATATTAATCCACTGGCATCTAATTTATTTCAATTGTTCCCAGCTGTGCCAAATTTTAAAATCTCGTTTTTACTTCTTGTGTCCTCATCATGCGATTGAAGGTTGAATACTACACGTACACAATAATCTTCATGTAACAGTACATAACTCTAAGACTTCTACATATCTAAAAATCCAACATGGCGACCATCCGAAATATTTAGACGGTTCTCAATTTCTACGAATCTATTACAGCAATCAAACTGAAATTTTGGATGTTAATAGAGGCAATTAACATACGTAGGATATATGAATATAGGCTTTAGTTCTTCACGGAACTACTTGTTAAAACCAAAATAGTCCCCGCGCTTCAGAAAAGCATAGATTTATAAATATGTTTCTGAATTCTGAGCTTCATCAAATCCTTGAAATGAATTTTACGCCTTCTACTTGTGTATGGTGATCTTGCAGACTTCAACGAGTGCGAACTAAGTGTACCTGCTCTTGTTGCCATGGTGTCGGAAATTTGTCGACGCAAAACTGTCCATAGTAATCCTAGATATACTCCCAGACCAAAAGTATATCCATGTTAAAATAGTTTGCAACCACTGACTTATACGTCGCTACTTCCAAAATCAAGTAGCTACGCGCTGTCCTCACTAGACTAGGGCTATCTTTCACCAAAGGCATCACTTGCAATGGGTCCCATCAATTATTCAGAAAGAGGAAGCAAAACTGATTTCATCACCATGAATTTCATGCTTGTAGTCAAAAGAAGAGAGATATTGCTTTTGACGAAGAGAAGTTTCAAAGCAGTGTGTGTCCAATCTGCTCAATAAGTGATCATTACTGAATCGGTGAATGGTAAATATCCACCAGCAGTTACATTTCAGCCTTGTAAGAGCTTCTTTAAGGCGGTTTCGGACGTACGAGCAATTTAAATTACAATCAGAGAGTAACCTCGAAGTCAGGATTTGCCATTAGGGAAAGCAAACTGAATGAGGTAACTCCTTGACATGCAAATAGGAGCATCGTTGATGCAGTAACTTATATAGTCCAAGGTGGTATGAATGAAAGAAGTATACCGGTATACTCACAATTTCTAAAGTCTGGCCATTACCATGCTCAGCTGTCTAATTTCAAGATGGCTGAATTTATGTAGATGTAGATGTAAATAACTTGCTGTTTTAGAGAGGGGCTGCAGAACGTTATATCGTTGAGAATCCTTTGACCTGACACGTGCTGTGGTCTGAGTGAGTCTGATTTTCCCTTTAAACCAAGGTGATCACATTTCGAACACTTGCTACCCTGAATATACAGGGTATTGTCTTTCACTCGCGAGCGAGTATGAATTAGTCTTCGTACCGATGTTTCCTCAGATGGTTGGTTGGTTCTTCAGTTTAGGGGCTGCGACAACACGGTCATGTAGCCCCGTGTACTTTGGGTGTGTGTAGAATCTGTCTGATAACTGGTGTTAATAGTGATGACTGTATTATTGTGTGTTGTCTGTTTTCAATTCAAGTAAGGACTGTAGACATTGAATTTTTTTCAAGTAGTTCCTACTTTTGCCGCCAAACGCCACCGTCAACGACTACTATTTCAGAACTTGGTTACCAGATGCCACCGCAGTCGGTTCCCGGCGACGAACGTCGGAACCTAAAGGTGCCTGCACACTGGAGAGTGATTTTTATATAGCAAGTCTAGCTAGACCACTCTAGCTAAACTGATACGTGTACAGTGTAGAGTAATTTTCCCTAGGTAGAGCATTCGTAGAGCGGAGATAGACAAATCTACCTAGAGCACTCTCTGAACCTGTGTACACTGTTAAACGTAAATGCACGAGGTAGAGCAGCGCTAAAACATTCTGAGAGCAGAGTGAGTCTAGGTTTTATTGCGCTGTGTTGCGAAGTTAAAATGTCGTCAAGAGAGCGTTTAGCATATGTGGTGGTGGAGTGTGCCTTGTTAAAAAAGAAAATAATTATTTATATTCGTAAATTTAAATATAGGTGTTTTACGGAAAGTTTGTTTGCTAAATATATGGCAAACTTAACAAGTAGTTCCGTGAAGAACTATACAGCCTATTTTTATATATCCTACTTATGTTAATTGCCACTATCAACATACACAATTTCAGTTTGATTGCTGTAATTGATTCGTAGATATTGAGAACCGACTAAATATTTCGGATGGTCGCCATGTTGGATATTATATATATGTAGGTCCTAGAGTTATGTACTATTACATTAAGATTATTGTGTACGTGTAGTATCCAAACTTCAATCGCATAATTAGGACACAAGAAGTAACAAGGAGATTTTAAAATTTCGCACAGCTGCCATCTTGAGGTTATGGAAACAATTGAAATAAATTAGATGCCAGTGGATTACCATTCGTATAAGGATTTACTGTACCTAGTTTCACTGCACTCGGATGGTTAAATTGCGAGAAACGTCCATGTGAATATTTATACTTCGCGTCGCCACCATGTTGGATTTGTGATCACCAGGCTATTTAAAGTCTTATAGGTGAACTTAAGTTCATAGCCCCTATGAACATTAAAACATTCAGTATGATTGCTATAATAGACTCGTAGATATTCTGAGCCGTCTAAATATTTCGGATGGTCGCCATGTTGGATTGTTAAATGTATAGGCCATAGAGTCATGTACTATTAAAGGAAAATTATTGCGTAGGTTCATTATTCAAAGTTTCACTTCGATCGCATGACTACATCACAATAAATAAACACTTAATTTTAAAATTCGCACAGCCGCCATCTTGAGGTTATGTAAACAATTGAACTAAATTAGATACCAATGCATTGCAATGTGTATAAATATTTCCTGTACCAGATTTCATTGCGTTTGGAACATTAAATCGCGAGAATGGTCTATTTAAAATTTTCAAATTCGCTTGGCCGCCATGTTTGTTTTGTAGTTAACCGGTTTTTGAAAGTCTTATAGGTGGACTTCCAGTAGTGCCCTTTATCTCCGTACAAAATTTCAGGGAGATACCGGTAATAGTTTCAGAGATATACAATGCCGGTGAAATATTTCGCACATCCGCCATCTTGTGGTTATGTAAACAATTGAACGAAGTTAGACGTCGGTGCATTACAATTTATATAAACATATACTGTACCATGTTTCATTGCGTTTGGTTGGTTAAATCGCGAGAAACGTCTATTTAAATGTCGCAACTTCGCTTGGCCGCCATGTTGGTTTTGTAGTTACCAGTTTTTCAAAGGTCACATAAGTGAACTTATAGTAGTTCCCTTTATCACCACTCAAAATGTCAGGGTAATGTCGCTAACAGTTTCGGAGATATTGAATGCTGGTGAAATATTTCGCACAGCCGCCATGTTGGATTGGTGAGTCGTAACAAAATTTGAAGGGCTCGGTCGGGGTCGTCCGGAATAGTGCTATGACTTTACCGAGTTTCATTGAAATCGCTCCAGCCGTTTAGATTTTATTAGGGGGGGACACACACACGAATCACACACACACGCACACACACACGGACAAAAGGTGATCTCATAAGCCTATTTTTTCAAAATTGAAAATAGGCTAAAAACAGTTTTTGTTTTGAATATATTCAAGTAGTACATAATTAATTGTTTGATGAGAAAATCACTGCATATTTGAATATAATACATTTCCTATGTTTCTCCACTCCCCTTAAACATAAAAGCCGCGTTTTTACTTTCCTCTACATTTCCTTGAAGTGGTTTACTTGAGATGGTCCTCACACAATCTGTGTTTCCAATCATAAACTTTAATGCATCAAAATACTCCAAGTATTCTTCTTAATGCCACCTTTGTCGCCAGTTTCTTTTTGTGTTAATTTTCCGCAACAGCATTGAATTGGCAGCGGAGATTGTGAAAATTTCTGCAAATTTCTTGCATAGTGCTTCCCATGGCTTCTGCTATCAACCGAAACAAAGGAAAGGAAGCTTGTAGTTTAACGTGACCGTTAATCTTGAGATCATGAGCCACGGGACCTGCTTTTTACGTGGAATCCGAACCACAGGACATGGCATTTCACTTCGAAAATCTCACATGCATTGACCGGGAATCGAACCCGGACCGCCTTGGTGAGAGGCATACAGCTAGTCAACCGAAACAACTGTGCTTTCAAATTTCTGATTCTGTATTCTTTCACAGTACAATGTTCCAAGTTTTTGGATGGGCTTCAATATGTTCAATTAATGTTATTGTTTTTTCGCGACTCCACACAAATTCAGCCATATTCAAACACTATAATAATAAATAAATAACCACTACAATCCACTATTGACTCTTCGTAGAGCACTTTCCAATATTCAACCGCACGAATAGAGCTAGACTGGTCTAGCTAGGGCACCCAAATGCTGTTTACACCGTGGAGTCAGCCGGCCCTAGCTAGAGCCTAGAGCGGTCTCCGCTAGGGTTCTCTACCACCTGTGTACACTGAAGAGGAGCTGAGAGTGCCCTAGTTAGAGCTACTCTACGGTCTAGCTAGGGCAAAAACTCTCCAGTGTACAGGCACCTTTAGAGCGTTTGTCAAATGTTTAACCTATAATTAATTTAGCTTCACACAGGTGTAATTAGTTTCCTCAGATGACTGACCAGTCCAATCCGTGAGCTACACACTCTACTGCAGTGATGACACACATACATCGAGCAGCCAGCTGGCGAATGACCATTCCGCCATATTGAGAAACCTTGATTCCGCCTCAAGATCTCACGCTGTTTTCTCCTCTGTTGCAGTGCTACGAGTCCTCCCTTCCAAAACAGCAATCTCTTGAAGAATGGTGCTTCTGCTGGTTGGACGATCCAGCGCGTGCATTTCCTAGTTACCATCATTGATGTTACATTTCTTCAGGGTGGATTTGAGGAAATAATTTGTACTAGAGGGCCCGTGCGAGCTTTCGCAACGTGAATGTAGGTTTATGGGGTAGTAGGGCAGAATGTGGGAGAACGATGTTTTAAATATTGAAGAAATGTATTTATTGTTGTTAAACAGCATACGTACATGAGAAGATGATGATGATGATGATGATAATTGTTGTTTAAGGGGCCTAACATCGAGGTTATCGGCCCCTACATGAGAAGAACACAAAGAATTATGTAGAACAGTGTTTTGTACTTGTCACAGCACCTCTTTGTAGAAAATATTCGATGTTAAACGAATTCATCGGTTATTGTTTGCTCGGGAGTTTCTTCTACAGCAAATTTTTACATTTGCAAGGGATTGGGACCCTAGAGAAAGTCTTGGCGAGACCACACCAGAGCAATTTGCTGAGAGACTCCTCAGCTAGCAGTATGCCGCGCTCCCGCCAGAAGGCTGCCGCCGCCGCGCTGCCCTGCGCTCTAGTGGCAGGATCGCCTAGCAGTACGCTGGGCTGCCGCCGCCGCGCTGCCCTGCGCTCTAGCAGCAGGCTCGCCAGGTTACGATGCTCCCATTGTAAATGTACATTTTAAGGTATTTATTTAATTGTGAGGCATTTAAAGAGGAAGTGAGTGCGTGTCGGGCACACATGGGGTTATGCGGAACCTGTAGGTACCCCATTTGTGTAGGTTGGTGTTAACAGGACCTTATTTTCGGTACAAAACCGGAATGGGACCTTAGCTGAATAATATAGGGAGGATACTTCTTTCTCTGACCTCCATAGCGCCGAACGCTCTCACGAAGTTCAGAAGATATAGTAGGACTTGTTTTGGAATGCGATGGTTTGGCATGCGGATCACGTGACCCACCCATCGGAGTTGGTGTTGGGCTAGCATTGCTTCTGTGTTCGTAATACCGGCGTTATCCAGAACGCTGGTATGTGAGCGTTTATATCTCCAAGTGACTTTCAAGATCTGAAGCACTTCTGGTGGAATTTCTCAAGCATTATTTTGTGACACCTGTTGGCTGTCCACGACTCACAGCCATATAAGAGAGCCGATAGTACAACAGATTTGTACACGAATATCTTGGTACAATTAGGGGCTTCTGCAAAGTTGCTAGGAGGAGGTTGGTATAAAACTTTTGTTACAGTCCTAATTTACGATATGCCTCAGCGAAAGAATACAGGATAGATTGAAGCTCTTCCTCTGATTGTGAAAATATAGCATTATCATCAGCACTCTGAAGCTCTAAAACGGATGTTGTTGATGTTCTTGTTCTAGCTTTGAGCCTGGAGAGATTGAATAGCTTGCCATTCATGCGATATGTGATTGGTATACCAGGTGGAATCTGTTCTTCTACTAGCTGCAGAATTGTTGATATGTACATGGATAAGAGATTTGGCGCTATCACGTAGCTCAGTTTCATACCAGTCCTAACTTCGAAAGATTCTCCTGTACTTCCCTTTGTGATCGCTGTAGCTGTCATATTGTCATGTAGTAGTCTTAAAATCGTTATGAAATTTGATGAATAACCAAGGAGGGCAAGGATTTTTCAAAGAGTTTCACGGTCTACAGAATCAAATGCCGTCACAAGTTCTATAAAAATCACGTAAAGAGGTTTGCTCTGTTCATGACATTTCTCTTGTAGTTGACGTGTTGTGAAGATCATATCCGCCATGCTTCTGTTTGGCCTAAATCCGAATTGGGTTTCAGGTAGAATTTCTTCTGCCAGTGATGTGATACGGTTTGCTAGTGTCCGGGTTATGATCTTTCCAGCAATCGATAAGAGCAAAATTCCACGATAGTTCCCACAGTCTGCTCTGTCACTCTTCTTGAAGATGGCAACTAGCAGTGAGTTTCGAAAATCTGGGGGGATCTCCTCAGTGTTCCAGATATTGACAATAAGGTCATGCACATGGGTGGTTATAAGTCTTCATCTTCCTTAAAGATTTCTACGTGGATGTTGTCTGGACCAATTGCTTTGTTCGCCTTACACTGCATAATGGCCTTCTGGACCTCTCCAAAATTTAGGGGAGGGGCAAGTAGTTCCTGAACTGGTGTCTGATTAATTACATTAAATACATGTTTGTCAATTTCCGATTCTATATTTAATAAATCATGGAAATGTTCTCTCCAGTGCCTACTAATCGAGTCATTGTCAAGAAGAATTGTTGCATGTTTTGATTTAAGCAGGGTCTTGCCACGAGTGAGTGGTCCATATATAGCCATAGTTGCCTTGAATAACGCGTGCATATTAGACGGTTCTCAATATCTACGAATCTATTACAGCAGTCAAACTGAAAATTTGTATGTTGATAGAGGCAATTAGTACAAGTAGGATATATTGAAATAGGCTATTTAGTTCTTCACGGAACTACTTGTTCATAAATGAAAATAGGCTGAAAAGTGGAGAGCAGTGCCCCCTTGCACTTCGGTTTGTGTGTTTCAGAACACAAGTCTATCGAGGAGGCCATGCATCAAGCACACACGATCTAAAGCTCCATAGTTCGGAGCACTGCCTTCTTGAGCATCGGTTCGGCACCGGCATGTAAACCTTGTGTGTTTCAGAACACAAGTCTATCGAGGAGGCCTTGCATCAAGCACACATGATCCAAAGCTCCTTATTAGAGCGGAGCACTGCCTTCTTGAGCATCGGTTTGGCACCGGCTTGTAAACCTTGCGTGTTTCAGGACACAGGTCTATCGAGGAGGCCATGCATCAAGCACACATGATCGAAAGCGCCTTGTTAGAGCGGAGCACTGCCTTCCTGAGCATCGGTTTGGTACCGGCATGTAAACCTTGTGTGTTTCAGAACACAAGTCTATCGAAGAGGCCATGCATTAAGCACACATGATCCGAAGCTCCATATTAGTGTGGAGCACTGCCTTCTTGAGCATCGGTTTGGCACCGGCATGTAAACCGTGTATGTTTCAGAACACAAGTCTATCGAGGAGGCCTCATCAAGCACACATGATCCAAAGCTCCATATTAGTGAGGAGCACTGCCTTCTTGAGCATCGGTTTGGTACCGGCATGTAAACTGTGTGTGTTTCAGAACACAAGTCTATCGAGGAGGCCATGCATCAAGCACACATGACAGTGCGGAGCACTGCCTTCTTGAGCATCGGTTTGGTACCGGCATGTAAACCGTGTGTGTTTCAGAACACAAGTCTATCGAGGAGGCATCATCAAGCACATATGATCCAAAGCTCCTTATTAGTGTGGAGCACTGCCTTCTTGAGCATCGGTTTGGTACCGGCATGTAAACCGTGTGTGTTTCAGAACACAAGTCTATCGAGGAGGCCATGCATCAAGCACACATGACAGTGCGGAGCACTGCCTTCTTGAGCATCGGTTTGGTACCGGCATGTAAACCGTGTGTGTTTCAGAACACAAGTCTATCGAGGAGGCATCATCAAGCACATATGATCCAAAGCTCCTTATTAGTGTGGAGCACTGCCTTCTTGAGCATCGGTTTGGTACCGGCATGTAAACCGTGTGTGTTTCAGAACACAAGTCTATCGAGGAGGCCATGCATCAAGCACACATGATCGAAAGCTCAGTAGTGCGTATTACTTAGCGAGTAGTTGCTAGCAGCTAGTTAATTGTTATAAACTTGAGCTCTCTGTTGTTATTTGCTGCTTGGCTTAAAATGTGTGTTTGTTATTTATGAATATTCCAGCGCTTGCTCCGTGAATAAAGCGCTCATTAATCGTCTTACACGCAGCAAGCCGCACAGGGACTCATTTGTCAAGAGGATTAGAGCTTGGCTTCATGTTTCTCTGTCATGTTTAACGAACACTGCGCTCGCTGTTATTCCAAGCCAGCTCGAGGGACTACCACATAATTCCACACTCACTGTGCAGACCCGTTGTTTCTCGCTAATGCGTTCTGTTGACAAGGGTTCAAGCCTGGCGAGCTTTTAGATACAGTAGAGGGTCGATAATCTGGATTAATTGTGGATTATGAAAATGTCGGTATTTTCAAAATGAACCTAAAAAAATACAGGTCGTTTGAGTTCATAACAAAAAGAGAACGTGCTAAAACCGATAATAATTCACTTTTGTGGTTAAATAATTGGAGCATATAAATAAAACCATTAATTAATATGAATTTATAATGAGTGGATGAATGATCGTGTAGCCTCCGGAGAGGCCGAGTACAGGTCTTTCTAGTTGACGCCCTCGGGCGACCTGCGCGTCGTAATGAGGATGAAGTGATGATGAAGACGGCACATACACCCAGTCCCCGAGCCACGGGCATTAACCCCAGGAGATTAAAATCCCTGATGGCTCGGCCGGGTATCGAACCCGGGACACTTTGGGCCAAAGCCTAGCGCGCTAACCATTTAGCCACAGAGCCGGACAATTTATAATTATTAATCGTGTGTCATGCAGTAATATTAGATATGAAATGAAAATCCACAGCCTGCTTCCAGTCTCCGACCGGGTCAGGAATGGAATGAATGAAGCCCCCATCTAGCGGCGAGGATATGAACTGTGCCGGCTGCCGAGGCCTGACGCACTCCTCTGGGGCAATGATTAAATGAATGACAGATGAAATGATAGTGGAGAGTGTTGCTGGAATGAAATTTTTGACAGGGAAAATCGGAGTACCCGGAGAAAAACCTGTCTGCCGCCGTTCTGTCCAGCACAAAATAAGAATATACTTACATATGTAATGTTGGCCTACAATATGTCCGGCTCTGTGGCTAAATTGTTAGCGTGCTAGGCTTTGGCCCAAAGTGCCCCGGGTTCGATTACCGGCGGACCCATCAGGGTTTTTAATCTCCTGGTGTTAATTACCGTGGCTCGGGGACTGGGTGTATGTGCCGTCTTCATCCTTTCACCCTCATTACGACGCGCAGGTTGTCCACGGGTGTCAACTAGAAAGACCTGCACTCGGCTTCTCCGGAGGCCACAAGATCATTATTATTATTATTAATGTACAATATGCTTTCACCTGAAAAATCACGTGGCGTCAGGAAGGGCATCCGGTCTCAAATTCCCGTCCAAAACCAAAAAATGAGCCAGGTTGTCTCCGGCGACCCCCAATTAATTGGGATAAGCCGAAGAAAATGATGATTAATGTACAATATGCACGTATTTACAGAATGCCTACATAGTCAGAGTTGCTTGCCACGGTGGGTGAGTTGTTATCGTGTCGGACTACCAACCCCAAGCTTTCAGGTTCGCCCCTAGCCATGGTAAGTGATTTTTGAAAAGCAACAAAAATCCCGGTACGCATGTCATACGTTGTTGGCATGTTAAAAAAACATTTGAATACAGTAGGCCGTGTTAATAATGGCAAAATAAATCTCGGGATATTCCGCTAACACAAAAAGTTCCTACTTTCTCTAAAAGAAAGCGCTATAGTGTCAAGGAGCTTAGATATCTAACCTCCTTCCTTGACTTTCATTGCGCTCCGAGGAGCGATAAAATTCGACATGCAAGCTGCCCTCTGGGCGTCAATTAACAAAACTTGCACCTGACACCCAAATTCATAAGATATTATTATTATTATTATTATTATTATTATTATTATTATTATTATTATTGTCAGAGTTCTTAAAATAATCTGCTATTGATTTTTGAACTGCAGTAAAGATTCGTTTCTTTTCGGCCAAGTCATTGATTCGTAGCGGTCGGATCGCTTTTGGTAACTTCAATTTCTTTTTTCACCAGAATTGAATCCGGATTATCGACGGTCCGGATTTTTGACGCCTAGATTATCGACGCCCTGCTCTGTAGGCTGGTAATCTGAACATTTCATTATTAATTATCATTATCTTATACTGTATATAATACGCTAAGTTGTATGCTTCTCAAACCTCAAGCTCCTAAACCAGGGGGAGTTAGGAGGTGTGGTTTGTACCAAAATCTTCCAAATCGTCTCTATAGTACAGGAAAAACCTTGCATTTCTTGAAAAGTCAACGGATATATATTTATTTGTTTATAAAGTGCTATTAAACAAATAAACAAGACTATATCCCCTGGCGGATCTGTGTCGCGTACAGCCCGCATAGCACTGGAGCCAGGCGGGTAGTCTGTACACTTGGGGTGCACACAGCCCATTATGCGAGAGTTCTCGCACGGGTCCGCTAGACTTTATAAATAATGTAACCTTTTTACCTCAACGGTTCAACTTTCAGCCAAGAATCTCTATTTATAAGCTACCAGATAAGGGACACAATGACCAAATGTATTCTAATACAGTAAAATAGTACATTATGCAACGAGCCTAGAATGGCAATAATTAAGACACCAGTGTTTTAATTACCATTATAGGCGAGTTGCATACGACTGTTTGTGTTCGGCGATAATTATAACTATTTTATGTTCGAACATAAATATTCATAAATATCCTTCGAGATTTTGCCAGTTTTATGTACTGAAAAGAGCGCATGGGAAGCAGAGAATACCAAGGCCTCCTGGAATACCCCACTATGACACTAGCCAAGCCGTGAAATTCAAAATAGGAGGCCGTGGAAGTCAGCGCAGGTACCATGCTCTCCTTACCTAATTGGTCACACAACTTTTTCTTGAGGTCTGATTGGTGGGAAAAACTGTATCATAATGAAAACTTGTACTATAATGAGCCTCATTATAGAATAGTTTTCTGACATATAATATTTACATGTCGCCATAGTCGAACAAGCCGGCCCCGTGGTGTTGGGGTAGCACACCTGCCTCTCACCTGGAGGCCCCGGGTTCGATCCCCGGCCCCGTCAGGAATTTTAAAACTGACGTGAGGGTTGGAACGGGGTGCACTCAGCATCGTGAGGGCAATTGAGTAGCTGTCTGACAGTGAGACAGCGCGCCAATCACGAATACCTAGATTAACGGCCGAGGGGACCCGATGCGCTGATCACGCGTCACCCCAATATCTGCAGGTCAAATGGCTGGGCAGCGGTCGCTTGGTCGGCCTATGCCCTTCATGGGATGTACAGTATAGTGCCAGGGTGTGACTTTTTTGACATGGTCGAACATAAAAAATATAAGAAAACTTTTCTTATATTTACTATAGGGCATCCAACGTTTAGAATGAAGCATTGGTCTTATGGCGCGTTACGACAGGGTTGCCACTCCATGAGAGCAGGCAGTACAAAGCGCTTCGCGTACACTTTCCGCACATTCAGCGATTGTGCAGTGACGAAGACTTGAATTAAGCACAGTATAATAACTAACATAACACATACAACGAAATTAAATTAAATTAAATTACCTATAACGTATGCTGAATGTAACATAAAGAAAACAATCAAAATAAAATAAATAAAGTACAAGCACAAGGAAATGTGTGAAGTTTCGACTGCAGTTAAAGTTGAAGTACGTTATTAAAGAAAATACTCCTCATTGGCTTACCTTTCATGATTTATACTTTCGTTGGGTTTAAGGGTCTTAAAATAACTGAACACATTAATTACGACCTGTTTTTCCCTCCTTCTGAGCACTTGACCACGCTTTCTTTTCACAAAACTATCCATTGTTGTACGTGAAATACGTAAAATACAACACGTTAAATCTAACAGAACTGCTGCACACACACTCAAGATAGAGACAGCCGACTACTGAAATACAAGCTCGAATGGCGCAGTAATAAAGCTGTGAGTAGCAAGCTGCACCCCGCTGCCCTTCGAAACTTCATGTTTATAATCCGCGGTTAATGAACAGCCCGGCCTGTGTAAACAATTAAACCTATACTCTGGGTAGGCAGGTAGAAAACTTCTTCCAACATTCCTCTACAACTCTCAAACTGACATGACATGGTTATCTTTAAAAATAGAAAAGTTGGCAGCATACGAAGTTTTTCAATGCTGCTATGTGGTTATGAGAGAATATTCAGAAGTTTTACCTACATGAAAATTGTAATATTGCCAGTATAAAATATTTCAATAATCCATCATCAAGACGTCACATTTAGCTACACGTGTGTGAAAAATAGGCATCACAAAGTCAATGCAACATGATATAAGATCGATTTTACTAAAAAGGGGACTCAGTTTATAGTTTTTTAAGAAAATATGGATATCTAATTTTTCTAGCATTTCTATCAAGTTTACGTAGTTCTAATACAGGACCAAAAAGATCGGCAAAACATAGTTCTACCCGAATATGCTATTTTTTCGACAATGAAAAGTTTTCGACTGATATGGCAACAGTGTAGTGCTAGAAAATGACAGCGTCATACATGTCTCGCGTGCAACAGAAAGAGAGAATAATATCCCTATCTAACCAGTGCTTCATTCTAAACGTTGGATGCCTTACAGTCTGTTTTATGCACTAAATTAATGTGTGAGTTTTTTTCTGTTTTACATTTGTATAGCGTTTCCGCCCAGCATGATCAAGAAGACGGTTTACTAACATCAGTTCTCACTTCCAGGCGAATGCTGGGACGGTACCTTTGATAGACCGTGGACGAATTACTTCCAATTCCTGTCCTTGGCGGAAAAGACATTCAAGAAGAGTCGGACCCGTAAAAGAAATACTATACAGTAAAAATAAATGTTTATTATTTTCGATCTGGATAAACCGGAGATCCGGATTAACGAGGTTATTGTGTATTACCTCGATGTCGCAGAGCCCGCGAGTGAATCAACAACTGCCTCCTTCCACCCTCCCCCTAATTGGCAGACCTGGTTCAAGAAACTTGTTCCTCCTCCAGCTATGAAGAGCTATCATTGTCGGCTTATTACCTATCAACTTTAAATTAGTAGACATGATTCAACTCATTAGCTGGAAGGTTAAAAATACATTAAGAATGTCAAAATATTTACCAATCGATGTTGGCTGGGTGGAGAACACTCACATTCCTGAGATCACTATCGATCGAACAAGGTCACGGAGAAAAGAAATTTGACAGCACTGATGTTTCCAGGAAACCTGTTAGCCAATCCCTATAATAAAATGTGATGCGACTGCTGTTCTTGGAACAGTCGCGAGACATGGCCTTCAGCAGCATTATCTGGCTTTATAGCTTTGCTTAACTTGAAGAAATACGACGTTCGTTACCAGCAACAGGGGCATGGGCGTCTCTCACTGAACAGAGGGATTTATACTTCCCAGCATCCCCTCCCAGGAGCTCGCAACTAGTAGGACGTGGGTTGGTGACCGCGGGACTCCAGCTGTACATGGCATTGCTTCCACGTACCTGCTCCTCTCTGTCATCTTTCCTGCCACCTTCCTTGGTCAACTCCTGTTCATTTCCGACCTCGACAGTATTATAGTATCTTATGGTACAGTAAAACCTGCCTAAACCGGACTTTTTATATACCTGAAACCTAGACAAACGGAAAACAAAATTCGGGACGGAGGTATTTCCTATGTAACATGAGACTGTAAACCGGAAAACTGCCTAACGTGAAAACGTAAAGAAACTCCGGAACTGTAGGAATGGTATGGACTCCATCTTGAGGAAAGAATTCATGATAACAATTAATAAATGTAAAACAAAAATATTGGAATGCAGCCGAAATAAATCCGAATCCTCTATGGATATCAAATTGGCAGGTGAAAAACTAAAGGAAGTAGGAGACTTCTGTAACTTATGAAGCAAAATAACCAGTGATGGACGAAGCAAAGAGGATATAAGTTAAAAAAGTGACAGTCAGTCTGAAAGACTAGACTTTGTATCATTTTAAATGCTACAAATGCTGAAAAATGCTAGAAAGGTTGTTAGAAAATTATCTTCGTAATACGAGGCACGTCCAGAAAGTAAGCTCCGTTTGGTAATTAAATTAAATTGTGTACAGATACAGAAAAAATATTTATTGCACAACATTTTACACCTCTTAAGCTACCTTTTCACATAACTGCCGAACTTTTGCAGGCATTTGTCATAGCGTGGCACAAGTTTTTGGATACCTCTTCATAGAAGTTTGCCGCCGACCCGTAAACGAGAGTGAAGACTCCCCTTAAGATATCCTACTGTTTGGCCATCACTGTTAGGCAAATTGCGTATGTGGTCAGGAGAACTCCTAAACATACGCAGTTCTCCTGGTAAACACGCAATTTGCCTAACAGTGAAACTTTATAGGGTGTTTTGGTACCAACGCTAGCTTGCCTTGTAGTAGTACCTGCTGACAACGTTAAAAACGCTAGCAGTCATCGCGTACGACGATGTAGTTGAGTTGTACTTCTATAGATGGCAGCAAAATCGGAAAATTGGTGAGTATTCTTGTTAATGTTGTATATTTAATTGATATTTGAATATATATCAATAGTAAATACATATTGCAGCGCTGAGAAAGGAATACAATCGGTTTCGAACAATATTATACGAAGAAATTGAATTATATTGAATCACACATCGATTTTAGTCGATACACTGCGCTCGAAAACGATATCAGATACAGCTGGTTGCTGGTTGTTCCAACGCTTCCCGTAATTCAAACGTGATATTTCTTAATTCGATTGATAGGAAGTACAGCACGGACAATTAAATAATACTGGTGTGTGATAAGTGCAGCTGTAATTTTGTCTTACAATTCATTTTTAATATTGTATTATAGTAGCCTACTCTTTCTATTTGTACATATCTGTGGGGTAGGCCTGTGTCATGCTATGTGCTTTGTGGAAACATCCACAGCTATTCTGATAGAGCCCATGTTCTTCTCTACCTGATATCACAGGGGGAAGAAATCGCCTATTATTAGACCAATTACTAAAATATGAAAGAAAGAAAGGAATATAAAGTAGAGGTGGGGGGATAGAGTAGGGGAAAGGGAGTGGTAGGCACGGGCCGGAAGGGGAGAGGAGCGAGTAGGCCAGGTCGGGGACGGATCGCGCTCGAGAGTACATCGTCACGCCATCTCATATTGTCAGTTGGAACTATTTGAGTCGAGCAATAGGTTGGGGTCAAAATTTTGCATTAAGTTGCAGCTCTACCCATATATCCACCTTGGCAGGTACGCTACATCACACAACATCTGTATCATTACTTCTTCCAACCCTCTTGTAACACATACAGTTTCCTTCTGACAAATGAGAGTAGAAGTACGAGTAGAGGAAAACAGTGAACTGGAGTAATCTTTAAAGGTGTGCTTTTTACTGTGTGCTGCATTTATTTACGTAGTCTACTGTAATTGTGATAATCACTTCTAAATATAAGACACTTACACTGGAGGACAGTTATTGAAGAACATCAAACGTCTGGCTAAAGAATTAACTGTGTTGTTTAAAGTGGGAAAAACTCAAATAATTTCATAGTAAACCTATGGGATAATAGCCTACAGTATTTCTGTGTAGTGTGTTTTGTCTTATTAAAACTTAACCGTTTGTAAAACGGAAACCTGTGAAAACGAAACAATAAATTCCGAACGAATGCGTTCCGCTTTAAGAAGGTTTTATTGCACATTGCAGCCAACTTTCCAAAATACTAAACCAATCAGTACAAATTAAGAAACATCTATTCAATTATTGTACATCTTCCGGTGTACGGTGAGACCATCTTCAGTAAATCTTAGATATTTTAAGTAAAATATAAATAAATATGGTGGTTGGTTGGTTCCTCAGTTTAGGGGCTGCGACAACCCGGTCATGTAGCCCCGTGTACTTTGGGTGTGCGTAGAATCTGTCTGATACCCGGTGTTAATTGTGATGACTGTATTAGTGTGTGTTTTCTGTTGTTGTTTTTTTTTCCTTTTAATTCAAGTAAGGACTGTAGACTTTTGAATTTTTGAAATAGTTCCAACTTTTACCGCCCAACGTCAACGACTACTAGTTCAGAACTTAGCTACCAGACGCCACCGTAGTCGGCTCTTGGCAACGAACGTAGGAACCTAAGAGCGTTGTTTACATTCTTAACCTATACAATTTAGCTTCACACTGGTGTAATTAGTGGAATGCCATAAATCGATGACATGGGACCGCCAGCTTTACTTCCCCTCCGAAGGAAGGCATACTGAGGGATTTTAACGCTCTTAAAAAATCCGACGACTTAGGCCGGATTTGAACCCGTGATCTTGGGCATAGAAGCTCAGCATGCTACCAACTACGCCACCGAAGCCGCCGATATATAAATATAAATAACGTAAAATTGATAATTAAAATGTAATCTCTACTTAGTATAAAACAAAGTCCCTGATTCTTGGATGTCACGGGTAATCTCGAGAACCACTGGATGGAAGTTGATGCTCTTTTCACCATTCTGTAAAGAATATCTCAAGGAAGGTTTCAATAGACATACATTCATTTATGACCGAAGGGAGAACAATAATGATTTCAGTGAATCGAGTCGAAGAAAAGCCTGCCCTCCGTGCGCCTTTTAAGCTTACGCTGAGTAAACCGTTAAAGATACCCGGCAAAGCCGGGGCGGGTTGCTAGTTTAAATATATTACGAATAATCACCATCCCCAGTTGTATCGGATCACAAAGTGTGTTCACCTCCCAGACGCCGTCCTTATGACGGCAGAGGAATGATTCCTACACACTAGTACAGATATCACAATAACACAGGTTATCAGACAATTTCTACATACCCACCCAAGAACATGTGCCCAAATGACCACGATGTCAAAAAGACCATAAAAGAATTAACAACAACAATAATAGAGAGGCACTTGAATTTCCGCTTGGTGGAAACCTCGTTGTTGTTGTTGTTGTTGTTTCATTTTAGGGAATTGGACAGCGTGGTTATATAGCCCCGTGTACAGGTTATCTGATAACCCGTGTTATCGAGGTGTCTGTAGTAATGTGAGTATTTGTAATTCAGCTGAGGAATGGGAAGGAGGCGATCGTGCTTTTAATTAAGGAACCATTACGGCATTTGCCTCCTAAAGTAGAAGTGGGGAAACCACGGAAGACCACTTCGAAGCAGTGATTTGGTAAGAACATAAAATAATTGTAAATTTGGTTGTACCCTAATCTTAATTTATTGGCTAAGTTATAAACAATATTAAGATTTACATTAGACTACCTCGTGGTGTAGTGGCTAGCATTCTTGGTTGCCGCCCAGGAGGTCCGAATTCTATTCCCGGCTCTGCCAAGAAATTTTAATTCTGGTCTGAAGGCTGGAACGGGGAACACTCTGCCTTGTGAGGCAAAACTCAGAATTCAGCAGTATGGTACTTTTGTGAAATTAGTTATCAATTTGTAAAAAAAAATCTCTTTGCCTTTCTGTTTAATAAATTGACAAATATTTAAATAGTATCCATTCATACTCCACAGGCCATAATACGGAAATTCATTAAGTATAAAATTTTATTTGTGTGTTGTGTTGTATTTTACAAGGGTTTTTTAGCCTATTTTCAATTTTGAAAAAATAGGCTTATGAGATCACCTTTTGTCCGTGTGTGTGTGCGTGTGTGTGTGTGTGTGTGAGTTGTGTGTGTGTCCCCCCCTAATAAAATCTAAACGGCTGGAGCGATTTCAATGAAACTCAGTAAGTTGATAGCGCTATTTCCGGCGACCTCGACCGTGCCCTTCCAATTTTGTTACGTCTCACCAATCCAACATGGCGGCTGTGCGAAATATTTCACTAGCATTCAATATCTCCGAAACTATTACCGATATCACCCTGAAATTGTGTACTGTGATAAAGGGCACTACTAGAAGTTCACCTATGAGACTTTCAAAAACCTGGTGATTACAAAACCAACATGGCGGCCAAGCGAATTTGAGACTTTTATATAGACTTTTCTCGCGATTTAACTATCCAAACGTAATGAAACTTGGTACAGCAATTGTTTATACACATTGTAATGCACTGGAGTCTAATTTAGTTCAATTGTTTATATAACCTCAAAATGGCGGCTGTGCGAAATATTTCACTGACATTCTATATCTCCGAAACTATTACAGATATCACGCTGCAATTTTGTACGGTGATAAAGGGTACTGATACAAGTTTACCTATATATATTTCATAAACCTGTAAAGTACAAAACGAACATGGCGACCAAGCGAATTTGAAATATTTTAATAGACTTTTCTCGTGATTTTACTCTCTGAGCGCCGTGAAATGTGGTACAGTAAATGATTTTGCAGTTTGTAATGCACTGCAATCTAATTTAATTCAATTGTTTACATAACCTCAAGATGGCGGATGTGCGAAATTTTAAAATTAAGTAATCATGCGATCGAAGTGAAAGTTTGAATAATGAAGCTAGGCAATAATTGTCCTTGAATGGTACATATCTCTATGGCCTATACATATAACAATCCTAAATGGCGAGCTTCCGGAATATTTAGACGGTTCTCAATATCTACGAATCTGTTACAGCAATTAAACTGAAATTTTGTATGTTGATAGTGGCAATTAACATGAGCAGGATATATGAAAATAGGCTGTATAGTTCTTCACGGAACTACTTGTTGTATTGTCAGGTAGGCTACGTATATAAAATTCGAATTTTACGATTAACTCTTATGTAAAATAATCACACAAAGTTACGGTATATGCTCTATGATATTGGTTGATATTTCTGGGTATTTTACTGTTACAATCCCCTGAGAATACTCACACTATTCCAGGATAGTCAGCCTCCCACCCCAAAAAGAAATTGTATATACGCCCCTGCTTCGAAGATTGCTGAGGTAGGAATCGAACCCACCTATTCCCAGTTTTCCCTCACGAGATTGAGCGAACCCTGTTCTAGCCCAGACCACAATTACATTTCTTTGCATAGCCGGAAATTGAACCCGGACTTCCGGGGGCGATAGCCAAGAGTGCTAGCCGCTGCACTAGGAGACGGACCTTGACTGAACTGATTTAACAGCGCGTGCACATGGTGGATGTACAAATAGCTCCGACTGGCGCCAATGTGCACCGCATATCAAGCAGAACTGTTCGCCATAAACCAGACAATAAACACTCGATGTAGTGCCAATATTTTTAGCGATTCTAAACGACCCGTCGTCAGCACTGAACGTAAATGCGATGCTTATTCTAACACCACTCAGACCAGGAAGAACGTACAGTATCTACGACGTAGAGCCCTGCGCGGATAACCAAACCGTTATCCACATCCGCTCCACATCCGCACGACTGTTATCCGCATCCGCAAGTTTGTTATCCGAATCTACTAGCATTACAATAATATTTATAATAATTAGATAAAGCACAAATTACTAAATCAACACTGACCGGCAAATAAAAAACGATCACTTGAAAAATTCAACATTACTTTCATTTAAATCACACATATGAACGCTCTAGGTCCAGTATATACAGTACATAAGGTATTGTTTATAGCATGGAAGTAAGGTTTCCTGGATGTATTCTCAATCTTGATGTCATTGCTTCACTTAACAATAGCGATTCATTGACATGATGCTGTTTCCCGCGGAAAGATTTGCGTGCCACCATTTTCGATCAGAGCCACTGCCCTGGAAACATCTTCAGGCCTTAAGCAGGCGCGGATCTAGAGTTTGGTTTGGGGGGGGGGGGGGGTCAGGGATTCGATCTAGAGTTTGGCTTTTGGGGGGGGGGGGGGGGGTCAGAGAATCGAAATTGTTAAGAAAAATGGTATCACTAAAAACGCAATCACAAAATAACCAAACGTACTAAACCAGACCAATTTTTTTGCAAGCTTCATGGATAGAAATTTGATGCGTTTAGCGCACCAAAAATATTCGTACAAATTGCAACGGCGTGTTTTGCGACTTTTACATCGAGCTTCGAGAAAAGGATCAAGGTGAAGGCACGTTACAGTTTCGGCAAGTCGAGTTGATACCGACAAAGGGAGAAAGTCACAGCTTAAATTGCAAACCAAGCTTGCAGTTTGGACGTCGGCAAAAATTTTTGGTGCGAAAAAAAGCCCCAGTTTCCTATCCGTGCATTGCTGCACATTCATCGTGACATCACTATAAACATCGATTCGGTAATCACAAGGTTTGCTAATAGTTTTTAAACAAGAGGTTTGAAGTTGTAAATATGTACAGTTGTAACAGAACATAATAACTCCAATAAGGATAATTCAGTATTGAATAAAATGAAAAGAAAAACTGTTTTTCAGTTAAAATTCATTAAGTTTTATTTGTCTGGTAATTGTGTTTTGGTTTTTTGAGTTTGCAAAAAAATTTGGTCTCCGTTTGGGGGGGGGGGGGGGTCATGACCCCCGTGACCCCCCCCCCCCCCTTGAATCCGCGCCTGGCCTCAAGAGCATATTGGTTTCTGAATTGCACAAGAACAACTGAGAATATGGCTGTATTGATCTCGCATACAAGTGGCAAAAGAAAAAAGAATAAATCATTGCATTGTTGACGATGGCGCGCACATATTTCCGCGGGAAACAGCATCATGTCAAAGAATCGCTATTGTTATGAGAAACAATGACATGAAGAATGGTAATGCATCGAGGAAACCAATATAACCCAACTTCCATGCTATAACTCCAGTATGTACTTTACTAGGCCTATACCATTCATATTTATGATTGAATGAAAGTAATGATGCATTTTTCAAGTGATCGCTTTTTTTCGCCGGTCACTGTATTTAGACATTTGAGCAAAAAAGTCCTTCCCTTAGGCTTTGAATGTCATGTGCTATGTTTTAAATGAATGTTGTACAGCCAGAATTGCAACCCCTTCCTGTTTGGAGTGTTAATTATGCTTAATAGCATAATTTGAATGAGATTAGCTTAAATCATCAATTTACATTTGTCATGAAAAAAAAACTCACGGAAAAATATCATAAAATGTCATCAGCATCCGGGTTCTAGTAAAGATATTCAACAAGTTCGGATTGTATTCTAAAAACTATCCGCACTTTTACTCCAAACATTATCCGCAGCTTATCCGCTATCCGCACAGTCGCACAGCCATGCAAAGTATATCCGCATCCGCGCAGAGATTTATCAACGAGTACATAAACCAGTCGTCATCAAATTCCCCTGTTGTGGGAAATGTGCATTCCGCAGTGCATTATTTTCCAAAGTTTGTGTGTGTGTTTGAGTCTTCAGTCTGTTTTGGTTTGATGCAGCTTTGCAATGCCTCCCTGTCCTGAGCTAATCGTTTCATCTCTACATACCTTACATCCGAGGCAATCTATTTAACATATTCTAACCTTGAACTACCCGTACAAGTCTTATCCTTGACCCTTCCATCCATAACTAAGTAAACTATCCCTGAGTGTCTTAATATGTATTTTACCAACCTATCTCTTCTCTTCAATAGCAGTCGTCAGAAACATCTCTCCTGGCTGGCTGCGTGGCTCAGCGGTAACGTTATCGCCTGCTGACCTTAGGTCGTAGAATCGAATCCTGGCGCAGCCATTTGGCATTTGAAGGTGCACAAATACGAAGGAGCCGTGTCAGTACATTTACTGGCACGTCAAAGATCCCCTTCGGGGCAAAATTCCGGCATCCCGGCGTCTCTAAAAGCCACAGTAGTTAAAAGGGATGTAAAACCAATAACATTATTATTAGTATTGCTATTATTATTATTGAACATCTCTCCTCTCCCACTCGTCTTAATACCTCTTCATTTGTAACCCTATATACCCATCTGATCTTCATCATTCTCCTGTAACACCACATTTCAAAGCTTTAATTCTCCTCTTTTCTGCTGCACCAATAATCCAAGTTTCACTTCCATAGAGCGCCACGCTCCAGACAAAGGTTTTCAAAAATTACTACCGGGTGAGTGGTCGTTACGGCGTGGCAGCAGGCAGTCGCTCACATCCAGGAGGCGAGGAGGTTCGAATCCCCCCACCGGCAACCTTGAAGATGGTCTTTTGTGGTTTCCCATCTTCCTTCCAGGCAAATGCCGGGGTTGGTCCCTAACTATAGGCCACAGCCGCTACCTTCCAACTCCTCGTCCTTACATTCAAACACTTTCCTCCCTAGACAACACTCCACACGCGACGGTTCTTGTAGCTCACCCCATGGGTAATAATAATAATAATAATAATAATATCGTATGGCCTCGGGTGCCGGGTGCAAGCTTTGTTATTCGACACCCAGAGGGCAGCTTGCATGTCGAATTTAGTCGTTCCTTGGAACGCTAGATATCTAAGCTCCTTGACACTATAGCGCTTTCTAGTAGAGAATGGAGGAACTGTGTGTTGGCGGAAAATCTCGAGATTAATTTTGCCATTATGAACACGGCCTACTGAATTCAAATGGGTTCTTTGACATGCCAACAACGTATGACATTCGTGGCATATGATATCGTAGTTCCGCCCCTTAAAACAACAATAACTAACCTACTATGACATGCATGTCGTGATTTTTGTCGCCTTTCAAAATTCACTTACCACGGCCAGGAGCGAACCTGTAAGCTAGGGGGTTAGTAGACCGACACGTTAACCACTCACCCACTCAATGAGTGTCCGCATAGAAGCAGCTACAAGCTCTGGCGAACCGAACATGTTCTCGGACACTCCAGACACTAAAAGTTATCCACTTAAAAAAAGAAACAAAGAAACTGAATTACAGATAACACACACTAATACAGCCACACGGGACTACATGACCGCGTTGTCGCAGCCCCTAAACTGAGGAACCAACCAATCAACCACGGCCGACTGAATACGAGCTGCGCTCTATACCGGCCTTGACATTCCCAGTCAGAACCCATGTATAACATGTAATTGGAAAGTTTCTACTCGTTGCCGGTAGAGCGCACTCCCCTCCCATTATAGGCGCGATAAGGAATCAGCTGTTAAGTACGTATATTAAATGTGTAATCTCAAGAACCACTGGATGGATTTTGATGCTGCTTTCACCATTCTGTAAAGGTGATCTCGAGGAAGATTTGTGTAAAAAATAATTTATTTATGACCAAAGGGAGCCAAGCAGTAACGATTTCAGTGAAAAGGTCGAAAAAATAGCCTGGCGTCCGTGCGCTTTTTAAGCTTACGCCGGGCAAACCGTTAAAAATATCATTATATTATGAGTGTGAGAATTGTTCAGCGTGAGAAATTCTACAAAAAAGTCCCTGAGAGCATATCTCTATCTTCGATACATCGCCCACTATAAGTGTTTTTAGTTTGGACGGGAGGGGGATTTGGCTTGCACCTCGCCATTCTTAAATTACGTCTGACAGGAATTCCTTGCACATTCATAACTGTTCCCGGGCGAAGCCGGGGCGGGTTGCTAGTGACACTATATAATTATTATCATTATAATTTCCGCATTATCAAAATTAAAATTATATCACAAAATAAAATAACGTGCTAATAAATCTAAGAGATATTAGACATACCTTGCACCTTCTTCGGGTACAAGGACACAACTCCAGCACCGTCTCATCAAAAGGAAAGAGAGGATGAAAATTACAGCCGGGAACAAATAGCAGCCAATCGTGTGTTGTGTTTTGTGCTAAGAGATTTTTCGACAAATTATCAGATACCGTGTGCCTTCTTTTTCACGAAGCAGCTGTCAGGACGGGACTTACATAAACTCCTGCTGGACGTTATTCTCGAGGTTGAACAATGCGGTTTCATAATTGGACGGCGTTATGCATTAAGCGGCTAAGCGCCAATTTTTGGAAATTGAGTTATTAGCACCATCTAGTGTGTATGTTCTGGAACTACATTCTCTTTACATAAGTATGCCATTTTTCTTAATATTAACCGTTAATTTTATAGAAAAGTTTAAGCGCCATTCCCTTTATCTTAGGTTAAGAGTTTTTCATTAATCGGCTATGAGGCGAAACTATGAAGCTATCCTTCGAAACGCTATATTGAGTTCTGCAAGAAACAGCCAAGCGACATTTCATTGTCTCTCACACTTTGTCTGGGTTGTCTGGTAGAAGAGCTTTGACGAGAAGTTACACTCTGGCAGGAGTATCAGTCTGTAAAATGTGCTTTGTCCAGACCCTATGAATATCAGGGGATCGCATGAACAATTATCTTAAGAAAGCCAACGAACTACAAGGAATTATTAAGGATAACAGAGGTAAATCAGGACTTTATAACAGAATAACTGACAGTAAGATGGCTGAAATTATCGAGCAATTTCGTAAATACAAGTCATATTATTACAGATCAGAAACACTCTCTTTCTCCCGTCACATGTCACACTTCCAGTTATGTATGACTTATACATAAAGGAATATTCTCAGCCAGTTTCCCTCTCACGCTATAAGAAAGTATTTTATTCCAGATTCAACCTACGACGAAAACTGCTTAAGAAAGACACATGCAACTTTTGCGACTCTACAAATGCTCAAAAAAATAAATAAAATGGTGACACTGATGTGCTAAAGATAAAGTTGCTCATCACGAGGATACAGAAAATGCTCGAAGTACAATGAAGAGTGACTTTCAAAAAGCAACCGAAATTAATGGACTATCGGTGCTTAGCTTTGATATGCAGAGGACACTGCCCCTGCCGAGAATTCCAACAAACATAATATTCTACAAACGTCAGTTATGGCTGCATAACTGTGGAATTCATGACGCTTCATCGAACAAAGGCTTCTGCTACCTGTGGCTCGAGAGCTGGGCGTGGAGCCCAAGAAGTGGGCTCTTGTCTAAGAAATTACATAACTGAACATTTAGAAAAAGGCACGGAACAACTTGTGCTTTGGTCCGATTCCTGCGGAGGGCAGGATCGGAACATAAAAATGGTCCTAATGCTGAAGTCTGTCATGGAGTCACATCCAACTCTAAAGACAATAAACTGCGATTTCTGGTTTCCGGGCTCAGCTATTTGCCCAATGGTGATGATTTCGGAGATATTGAAAGTGCCTTGAAGTTTCAACAAAGACTATATACACCAGAAGTTTACGAGGAAGTAATGAGAACTTGCCGAAAGAAGAACAAGCTGGCCGTGAAAGAAATGAAAAGAGAAGATTTTGTGGGCACGGCATCCGTAGAGAAACAAATAATAAATAGGAAGAAAGATACCAATTGCAATGGAGTGAGCTGGCTAACAATACAGGAAATTGAAATAAGTAAGGAAAGCCCGTGGCTGTTGACTTTAAAACGTACCTTCGATGACAAAGACGGTCAAGTAATCAATTTGAAGAGGAGAAATAACGCATGCCAATGTGACCAGAATAACCTCAGTTTTTACCTTAATGCTCTATGGCCAAACGGAAAAGCTATATCAGAGTCAAGATTACAGGATCTCAAAAGTGTCATGCATCTGATACCATCCGATGCCAAGGAGTTCAACGAAGGCCTTCAGATGGAAACAGTTTTGACGACATCGGCGGTTTTGGTAGTGAATTCGATTTCTCGATACAAGATGAAACCTAAGACTGTGTCAATTTCCTATTGTGTGAAAAACATCTACAGCATAAAGTAGAATGTAACACCAATGTTTATAGCATTAGTTTATTTAGTATATTTATTGCTTTAAATCTGATTCTGGTATTCAAATATATCTGTGTTTCTATGAGACTATTGAGAATAAAATTGCAATTAAGGACACACGAGTACTCATTGTACAATAGGCCAATCCAGTGTCTTGCATATGCGGATGATGTTGCTTTGCTGGGAAGGAGGGCATGTGTTGAATTAGACCAGATGGCTTCAGGAGCTGGGCTGAGGGTGAATAGCACGAAGACAAAGTATATGACCTCCGTGAGGCAGGGTGAGGTACCCCAGGAGCTTGTTATTGATAATAATAAGACTTTCGCTAAGACCAGCACTTTCAAATACCATGGATCGACTATCACCGAGGGATCTGACTGTCTCGAGGAAATCAATGTGAGACTGCGCTCCGGGAACCGAAGCTACTTCAGTCTCTCCCATCTGCTGCGATCAAGAACGTTATCACGCAGTTGTAAGAAAACTATCTATAAGACAGTCATCCGACCTGTTGTCACCTTTGGGTGTGAGACATGGGTGTTGACTAGGAGGAATGAGGATTTGTTGAACAGGTGGGAGAGGAAGGTACTCCGTAAGATGTATGGGCCTGTGTGTGATCGTGGAGTGTGGCGCCCCCGCACCAACAAGGAGATCTATGATCTGTATGGGGACCCTACTATCGTCGCAGAGGTCAAGAGTTCCCGGATTCGGTGGCTTGGACATGTCGAGCGAATACCGGAGTCAAGGATGGTGTATCAGGTCTTCCATGGGCGGCCCACTGGAAAGCGAGGATGGGGGCGACCGAAAAAGCGCTGGCTGGACGATGTCGAGGAGGATCTCAGGATGCTACTTGTCAGAGCTTGTATGAGGCGTGCACGGTATAGGAAAAGCTGGAAGACTGTGGTGGAGCAGGCCAAGGTCTTTCATGGACTGTAGTGCCACGGGGTAAGGTAAGAAGTACTCATTGTACGCGTCAAAGTCTCCCGAAACTGGCATAAAAATAAAAAAAATGTATAAAGGGCTAAAAGACATAAAAGGTGCTTAGACGGTTTACGCATAACTATCGTGTTCGATAGATAAACGGAACAACAAGCTATTCACAGAAAATGGCGGTTAGCAGTTTTATGCGTTACTGAACTCACAGATAACATAAAGCAGCTAAATGTCAATTGCTAATAAATCAATTGTTTGCTGTATTTTTGTAAGTTAACGCAATAACTATCAACAATGCATATAGGTAAGGGTTTGTTTGCTTTTAAAATTCAAACTTGGCTAACAGGAGAGAATTTGTGATAGTATATATGTCAAAACTTTCAATCACGTTTTTCTCAATATCAGCTTTTGGTGGATAGCTGTTTAATGCATAACGCCGTCCAATTATAATAACTGTCTCTGATAATCACAAAACTAACACTACAATGATGAGGCATTTAGGGGGAGGGGATTTGCAACCAATGGTCAATCACCCATATGTACAACCCCCAGGGGTCTGCACCCCCTGGAGGCCATCCCCCCATCATCTATTCAAACTACCCCTAACTGGCAAATCCTGTAAGCCCAGGCCAACATCTATTAACACGCAAGGGCAGCTAGCCAGTCTGGATAGCTTACCCAATAATTGCATCACTACCACAAACAGCGACACACAATTAACTAGGACATCTATTCAGCACAATGCTGACAGCACAACGCCGGAGACTATAAAGGGAGGCCTTAACTAGGGCAGTCTCTCTCTCAATTACCAGTCTTTCAGTGCGGCGGCCGGAGGCTATCGCTGGTATCATCAGGTGAGTGAGTCAGCAGTGTTCAGAATCCTGTACTTTGTAACCTTTACCCCCAACTTGTATACACAAGTTTGTACACATTGTAACATTTACCACATCCCTTAAAAGGGACTCATAATTCCATTATTACTGACCAATAAACACTTGGTCAGTACGCTACACCTGTATTACTACTTTACACGCCTCTTCACGACCTAAAGTCCATCCTGAATCCTCCGTCGCGATTAGACGTGACTCACAGTACCCAGATACTTGCTAGCGCAAGTATCATTGTATTCCCGTATAGGCCTGACTGATAGGAGCGGCGCGCGCCAGAAAGCTGACGCGTTCACATCGATTACATAACCAGCCAGCCAGCCAGCTGGAAGACCAGCGCGTTGACCTGTACGCTAAGTTCCATCCCCTAAAATACACTTACATCATTTATAAAAGCACCCTAACACTAAACAACACTCTACACTGGTCAGCTTACCCGACTACGGGAAGCTACCCCCTTTTAGGCACTTCCTCATAAATTAACACAATAACTCTTCCGTTTTAGATCCTACCACCCCCAAATAGGGGATCTAAAACAGATGGTGGAGGCCGGGTACCACGCACAGTAAAATAGGACTCATACAACGAGTTTTCGTGGTCAAAACGGCCCGTACCGCACATAGCCAAGCGAGACTGAATTATTTTTCTTTCCTCCCAGACAGAGAGCATCATTTTTGCTCCGTACTACTTACACAGGGGAAATTCTTAGCAAACAAACCCCCCAGCCCCCAGAAAGAATCAGAGAGAATAAGGATACACTGACAAACACGCACAGTTCTTTTCTTAGAAGACGCATACATTTCATTTAGAATGGCACCTCATGCAGAAACAACAGAGATTGTAAGCCATAGAGGCAGTAGGGGTACGCCAATATTATTGGCATTATTATTCAGATGCCAAAGACATATACAAGGGCGACAGACACAAATACGGGCACTCTAAACAAAAATCGGGGCAATACAGGGCAAACAGCCATACACTCCGTCAGAGGGTAGGATAGAGCGATTAAGATGCGCACATACGCACTTGAGGCACATACATGAACACCTCAATAGGATCCATATCCAAAGACACAGAATACACGACCAATTGATCACCACACATGGTCCCGTAATAAATAATGCAACCCTCGACAGGTTGAGGGTGCACTACACGATTCTACACACCCAGTACAGAGAGTTAATTCGCGAACAGGCGTTTCTCCAACTGGCGGCCACAGAACTATACAAAACACAACTACACTGATACAGCAATTTGCCAGCAGGCAATGTGCCTCAAGAGGCAGTACGCCCAAATTTGGGGCGAACTTAAGGAACTCCGGCCTCACTAGGCCATTTTTGAGTTCATGGCAGGGCCACCAGCCCAGCCGAGAGAGAGGACATAAGCGTAGATACGCTAACTCGGCAATTTTGCGAGGACGTCCCTCTCGCCATGTACTGCCACACATGGGAAGGAGGTCACCATGGCCACAGTCCAGGAGACGGCCAGGTTAGACTACAATACACTGCGGGGACAAGCTTACACCACTACACATCCCTTAGCGCCGGTTCGGAAGGCAATTTTGCCTAATCGGGCAGCAGAACCTAGGCCAACCCCCTCGCAACGGACGAACGAGAGGGAGTTGAAGCCAGGACCCTTAGACACACATGACATGACAGGGAGACAACGGGACGTAACCACGTCATGGGCTGAGGACGTGGAGCCCGCCCTATAGTACATAAAGCCTACATACACCCACACAGATAGGCAAACACAATGGCAGGAGTCTACCGTGGCCACAGGCCAGAAAGCGGTCAGGCTACACGCCACCACATGGCCAGGCCAGAGACAGGCAATTAAGCGGCCTTTACCGCCAGTTCAAAGGGCAAGTTTGCCAGAACGGAGGCGAACACCGGCATTAGTACCCCAGGTGCGAATGCATAAGAGGGTGTTGCATGCAGTCCCTCAGGATGCACGATACACGCACGCACATTGTGACCACGCACTCACACACGGTACACGGGGTATAGGAAAGGTGTTAATACCTACCCCACAAAACCACTCAGTCAAAAATACACACACCCCCGTAAACTCTACTAGGGTAGCGCAGAGTGCAATTAGGCCCTCGAATACAGGCACACTCAAACCTACAGACACGCGCTACGGTGGAAGTAGGCCCAGGCTTACTTTGCTACAAACTCCCCCGAAAAATGGCAAAGAAGCGCCTCAGTGGATTTCAGGGGCCTATAATCTCGTAACAGGGCGGAAGTCTTCAGAGTCTTCCAGAGCACGGACGCTCGGACGAGAATAACGACTTCCACCAGGGACACAGAAATAAACTAATAACACTTGCACCTATATTAGGGACACACATAAGCTCGTTTACACGGGAGAAATACGCCAATAAATACATACAGACTCACTAACATAAACGGTACATTTTTTTTTGAATCTACATGCAGTACAACATGGCTAAACCAAAGGTGTATAAGTCTAAATTCTTCTTGATTTTTATTTTGGGCACCTAGCATTTTTTTTCTCAGGCCATCAATGGTTACTGAACATAGGGTCCATATTATAACTCGGATAGCGTAAAGTTTTTACTATCCAAAGCCAAGTGGAAGCCCATCAGGTGAGCTACGCGGCTTAAGGCCGGAAAGAGATATTCCGAACACAGCTTAAGCATCAAATCACAGCATAGAGCTTAAGCGGGTCTTTCTAGGTGGAAATGACTAAATGTTCTATGATCCGGTCCCACAGTTTGATAGATTCCCTTGTGGCGGGCGAGAGCCCTGATTGTAGCAAGAATTAAGAATCTCAAACTATTTTTCAACAGTGGTAGATTCCCCTGAGACGCAACTAGATTACTATAGTACTAACGTCACCAACTAGGTGGATACTACACTCAGGTCCTACTTCTCATTTTTAAACATTTTTCATAGTGTTTACGACACAATTTTTACAGGCTACCGCCGTCGGGCAACCCGCCTTGATAACCATAAAGCAGTGGGCAGGCGAGATACCATATAGTTTTTCTATTTTATCTTTTTCTTCTCTTTTCTCAAAGTGCTCTCTTAATACGGAGCGGGGCATAGCTCATTTTTTTCCTCTCTCTGCCTCAGTCATTAGGCCCGATGAAGGAAAAATTGGCCACGTTGAACTATATATATTGCATCCATAGGCATACGTGACACGTTACACTGCCTATAATATGACTTTTTTCTCACCTCCATAATAACACGCAGGCTAAATGCAAACACACCATAGGATGAAAATCCCAGACTTTGGGAAACCCTGCACATTTTTGGAAATCACACAATCAATTTACATTGCCACATGACAGTAAAACACTATCAAAAGAAAGGGAAGTAATCCCACTGGCAGACGTGGAAAGAAGGCCAAGAAATAGCCTTCGGACCTCACTGACCGCGCCGGGATACGATCCTAACACTCGACAGAACTGTCCCGGAGACACTGCCTAGAATGGCGCCAGAAACAATTACTCTGGGTAAAAGACGGTCTCAAAACCCGCAACCTTCTGAATACCAGGAATATAAGGTCGGGTAGCTATCCAGTTGCAGGATAGAAAAGTAGGAAGCTAAAATAGATTGGGACAGTTCCACCAACGGATGGTCGTAAGTGAAAAACAACAAAATTGCCTCCGGCACATAGTCACCAAACACGCGACTAGCGGCCCGGAGACACTCGTGTATAACGACATTTTGTACAATGGATAAGGACATATTCGAACCACGTTACAGTTAACACAAAATTTGGGGACACAAATGTAGTTAGTGAGAGGTTCTTTTACAGTGCGGTCAATGCATGTGAGATTTTCGAAGTGAAATGCCATGTCCGGTGGTTTGGATTCCACGTAAAACGGAGGTCCCGTGGCTCATGATCTACAGATTAACGGTCACGTTAAACTACAAGCTTCCTTCCTTTTTTACAGTGCGGAAAGCACTACGCACAGTCACAGAGAGCAAGCCGATTAGACACACATGTGCCGGACACAGAGCATTATCAAAACAAGTAACAAGTGAGCGCGCACGACATTGTAATTCAATACCGCCACACTCAGCGATAACACAAGTCTCATGAGTAACCTGCACGCTTACATACAGCAATATGCTAGCAGCTCTCAGAGCAGAACACACGGCATCATTTACGCCAGGTCTAGAACCCCACAAATCCCCAAATTACACTACGAGGAGAATTCAAAAATACACAAACTCTTCACAGCAAGGCGTACTTTCATTTGCGCATTGCAAATACACGGTACATGTGCCATAATATATACGGCACAAATAGCGCCGTAACAAGCCTTTACACTAAGCCGGGTCCGAACCCATGATCACACACCACACTCGTACCAAAAACTAACTAACCAACGGTATTTTTGGTACGAGAGACACAAGCAAAAACCACACTGGGGACACCTCAAGCCCTGAAACACAACGCAGACATAAAACACAGAGAATTACATAGATCACGGGTCCAAATCCCAGAAAAAATTGGACAAATGAAAAACAACTATCCAGGCTTCCAATCACACTGAAATTGGCCCATACAACTACACAACCAGATAATACCACATTTCCTTCGGCCAAAAGCCAGGCATAAACTTTCAATTACACCTGACATGGAAAATACATTTCCCAGACACAGGCATAGAAATTTCGTAAGACAAAGGTCTCATGGAATAGTGGCCACACAATAGTACTAGCAAATAGTACGAATTGCTACATTAGTCCGTCAGGAATCTAGAACAATGACAACACTCGCATACGTGCAGGAAAGCACATGCCGGCGGATGACATACATAACATCCAAGCCTGCCATTACACATACAAACCGCTGACTTGCAGATTTCATCACATCGCAATATTGCTGGTGACAGACACTATTGTAGTATCGGTATTGTCCATGAAATTACAAGCACAAAACAATCTTCAGGCCACACATTTTTTTTAACACGCAAAAACAATTGTGACATTTAGCAATGGACAGACGTGACAGACCGGAACTTATCTTGGACCCATGGGAGCACGTTCTCAAAGACGTTGACAGGCCACGGGCACCTCCTGCCCACACACGCGATACACATTAGGACTTGCCCTATAACAGACCAACCGTCCGCATGGTGTAACGGAACATAGTCACAAACACACGCGCTCACTAATCAGGAGCGAACACAGACAGGGGCTCTGAGGAAAACAAGACCTCCCCCCTAATAACTTCCTTTCGCGATTTTATTTCTAAAATAAATCATTCCAGGCGATTAGGACATGGTCAGTCGCACTACGACCACTGGCCACATTCACACTACAAATGGCAGACCAGATTAAATCGTGACGACGCTTTACTATCCCAAGGAGCGGATAGAAAGCAGACATGGACCAAGGGAGGATGATAGGAGCACAGGCTACCAGCGTACCACCTTCCTCCCCTTCCATAACCTTCTCACGTCCAACACGACCAACGCAGACACATGAACACGATCAAAACAGCTACACTACATTACAAAGTATACACATAGGGGTTGATAGACTTCATGCGTTTAAAGAGAAGGCTTACTACGCCTTGGATCACGATGCTACCACCTGAGTATTAGGGGTGGGTCGGCAAACATCAAATAAGCATAATGCGCATCTCCAAATGAGAGATGAGGCCACAGTTTTATATATATTAACCATTTTTTTGTTAATTAAATACTCCCGCATGACAGGAATATATTAGTATTATGCCTCACCCTACACCTATCCGTACATGAGTGCAGATGCCTCATATCCAGATACATGCATGAGTATCCCATCCATTTACCAGGGATATTACTATCAAACCTGCATGGAATTTTCATATTTTTGCAATCCCGGGAATTACCTCCCCAGTCCACTCATTGTAAGAGCAATCCTAGTAGCATTACCGGCTCAAGGCCACCATTTATTTGAGCCCAAAGATGCACAACCTCTTCCTACCATGCTTTCAGCCCACTCTACAAATAACTACCCCCAGATCCTAATAACAGGGTACCTGACATCATAGACCCTACTAACACCTCCATAAAGGGTAACGGAGCATTATCGCTGGACAGCCGACGTAGCAATAGTAGACCTGAAGTAGTCTATGCACTTAGAAGCTCTACAACCCCACAACACTTGAAATATTTTACATTTTACATTTTTAAATTATTTACACAGGTTACGCCCATTTTTTTATTTAAAGGTAAAGGAATCAGAAACACTCTGATTAGTGATAACAGCATAAGCCGAAGGCAAGAGGCACCACACTGGAGCAGAGCTGAGGAAGGTGATGATGACCCTTACCCCAGTTGGCTCAACAAATCACTGACCCGACCGAACAGACGAACCCCGTAAGGTTGAAGCATTCGGGATCTGGCACGGGCAAACGTCAAGATCTAGGGGTGCATCTAGCCTATCCCCCTTGTCGGAGACAGTTACACCCACTATGTGCCACGGTCGTCGAAGCCAAGACCTGCAGGGGAGACTTTCTGAGGTTGGTGGGAGAAATAGCTCACTCCGCGCCGAACTCAGGGGATGACCCTAGAGACGACCCCATTATGACTAGACTTATAGTTAAAATTAAGTAAGTAGGGCTTCTACAGCGGGAAGCAAGACTCCTGTGCGTTGGAGTGAAATATTATTGCAGCCAATAAAGGCGAAGAGAATATTACACTGCGAAAAGCATACTACGATTGCCAATAAAGGCGAAAATCATACTATGCCATTGGACGATGTCCAATGCCCACATAAATGGCGACGCATCGGGCAGCCAAAGGGCATTAAATGGGTTGCACAGCGAGCAACTCAAAGGGTTAAAGTGGGCAGACCCAACTACGACTACATACGCAAAGGCAAAGGTAAAGAGCTGATAAATACAGCGGGCGAAACGGTTTGCTTCGTGGCACCGTAAGCCGCCTGCGACTAGGTTAATACTAGTTGATAAACGTCGACATTAGGATTAAAACGGAGGGGACTACGAGACATTGTTGGGTTCCGGTCCCAACAATGTACTACAAGGGCCCCCGCGAGAGAAATCGGACGGACGAGCCTCCATCTAAATTTTAGTACCTAAGTTACAGTGCCATTTTTAAGGTCACCTAGATATAAGCAAATTCAACCAGCGCTGTTGCTAAAACTGGGCACAGCACATTTCGGCTTTAGAATAAGGTCTACTCGGCTTTTATATACAGTATAGTTTTACAATTAAGGCAATTTTTTTTAAAATTAAGGTAGAATATATCGGCACCCGGTATCCAATATTCCGCTACCGGGGTAAGACCGACAACACATTAAGAAACGACATTACGGCACCGTATAGGGTAAGCCCGGCAACATATTAATATAAATAGGATTAAGATTAAGCCGCTCGGCACCTGGTGGCTAAAAATCCGTTACCAGGGTAAGCCCGACAACACTAGGCTAAAATAGGCCCACCTAGGCCCACCTAGATTAAGTTAGACTTCAGTGGCGCCACACTTAGTTTTACAAATTAAGCGCTGCCAATGAAGTGTTATATATACATGTATTGCAATGTATTGTAATGTCTTATTAATGATTAATCCACTTTCACCCACACAGGAAGACCACGGAGCAACGAAGAGATGAACATTTTTACATTGATACATTTTTTTGATTTACAGATAACTAGGAGCATGAATATGTCTGTTGTAAATATACTACCCACACCAAAATACACATACCTTCATCTATGTCACACACAAATACACTACTCATCGATTTTAGTTGCACCCTTAAAGGTGACAACGTCAGCGGTCAGCGGTGGACAGCATACGTGGGATGATGAACATCGCTGAACGCAAACACATTCAGCATACGCAAATGAAGCGTTACTTCAGGCTCGAAGGGCGACACGGAGGTTGTAAGTGCCGAACCTTCGACCCTAAGGTGGAATTCCGACCCACGACGGAAAACCACGAGGTTATATAATAAGTACAAGGAGGGAATAGTGGACTAGCCACTAAACCGCACCAGGAACGGCCGAATAAAGAGCGGTAGTCAAGGCATGATGGTAAGGTGCGCACAAAGAATAAGAGGTATACAATAACTGGCCATGTAACAGAGCTCTACAAGGTATATATGATAGTTGATAATTGTGAATTGTAAATTATTTTGTATTTTCTCAACCATATCATACAATTGAAAGGTTCCACAGGGGTGGCCAACATACCTATACATACAGGGTACCAACATGGCAACCATTATTTTTTCTATGTTCATCATTATTACTATGTTTACTATGTTTACTTATAAATCGTCAGGAATATTACAAATGTAATGATTATTATTATTATTACCAGGTCATATCTGTTATCATTATCAAGACCACCAATGTATACAATGTCTATGCTTTTGTTTCTTTCATTTTTCTTTCTTCTAACTTCCACATTTGTCAGGGTGTTCCGTTTTATCCCAAATCAATAAATGCACTTTGAATATTTCCCTTAAATTATACCCTGGAACACCCATTTTTGTCTATTTCTTCTCTCTTTCTCATTGCAGGGAGCACTTTTTCCCTAAGATAGGGCGGACGACGCAATCATCCGTTCAGCCCTGGGTTTTTTTCCTCCCTGCACAACAATGTACCGAATAACTGTCAGAACTATTTTTTTATGCAAACCTGCAATATGTCAATTTCGATTTTTTTTCATGCAATGTCAAATGTTATATATATGTATGTCTATCCCATAACCCACCCCTCTGAACACGAGCTGATCTCACACCTACACATCTACACGACATCACCACATCCACACGACGACGAAGGACGACACCAACAGAAGATACGAGGGGGCTTCCAGAACTTCAAGAACTAACTGCTGCATCAACATCCCTAACCCCAAGTTCCGTTCCCGTTCGCGTGGACGCGAACTAAATAGGGGAAGAGGCTTGTACAACCCCCAGGGGTCTGCACCCCCTGGAGGCCATCCCCCCCCATCATCTATTCAAACTACCCCTAACTGGCAAATCCTGTAAGCCCAGGCCAACATCTATTAACACGCAAGGGCAGCTAGCCAGTCTGGATAGCTTACCCAATAATTGCATCACTACCACAAACAGCGACACACAATTAACTAGGACATCTATTCAGCACAATGCTGACAGCACAACGCCGGAGACTATAAAGGGAGGCCTTAACTAGGGCAGTCCCTCTCTCAATTACCAGTCTTTCAGTGCGGCGGCCGGAGGCTATCGCTGGTATCATCAGGTGAGTGAGTCAGCAGTGTTCAGAATCCAGTACTTTGTAACCTTTACCCCCAACTTGTATACACAAGTTTGTACACATTGTAACATTTACCACATCCCTTAAAAGGGACTCATAATTCCATTATTACTGACCAATAAACACTTGGTCAGTACGCTACACCTGTATTACTACTTTACACGCCTCTTCACGACCTAAAGTCCATCCTGAATCCTCCGTCGCGATTAGACGTGACTCACAGTAGCCAGATACTTGCTAGCGCAAGTATCATTGTATTCCCGTATAGGCCTGACTGATAGGAGCGGCGCGCGCCAGAAAGCTGACGCGTTCACATCGATTACATAACCAGTCAGCCAGCCAGCTGGAAGACCAGCGCGTTGACCTGTACGCTAAGTTCCATCCCCTAAAATACACTTACATCATTTATAAAAGCACCCTAACACTAAACAACACTCTACACTGGTCAGCTTACCCGACTACGGGAAGCTACCCCCTTTTAGGCACTTCCTCATAAATTAACACAATAACTCTTCCGTTTTAGATCCTACCACCCCCAAATAAGGGATCTAAAACACATACGACGAGTCTAGGAATGTATTCCCTAGTTTTGATCATTGTCACATTCTAAAAGAACATTAGAACGCAGTTTCTGTAACGAGAGATGACTGATGGTACTGGAATAATTTCAGGGAACTAAGGAAGTAGGAAGGAAGATTGTAGTTTTACGTGACCGTGAATCTTGTGATTATGAGCCACGGGACCCCCTTTTTTACGTGGAATCCGAACCATGGGACATGGCTTTTCACTTCGAAAATCTCACATGCATTGACCGGGAATCGAACCCGGACCGCCTTGGTGAGAGGCATTCAGCTAGACCGCTGAGCCACCACGCCCTTCAGGGAACTACTTGTCATTACTATACACAATGCAAAAGGGTGAGATCGTCAAACCGGTCAGACACCTCACTAAAAAACACATCAAACCCACTAAATTTGAAAAAATGAATGTTCGGCGTGCCAAGGAAGTGTTCTCGTCAGAAGTTATTGGTGCCATTAGTACACTGAAAGAAAATATAGGCATGTACCCGGAAGCGTACACATTCATGGACGCAGAAGCAACCATTGTTTTTGTTGAAAAACGTTAATAAATGGTTCGCTATGCATGACGTAAGCATCACATATCATCATATTCAGTCTAGAAATCCAGATAAAGGGCATTTTTTCTCATTAAATGTCAGTCACCTAAACTGGCTAGAGGAATATTTTCTTTCTAACCTTGAAACTTTGAAAGCTGCTAGTAACGCTGCTAGAAAGGAATTCCTGAGTTCTGAGACTTACGAAGCTACCTATACAATTAATCACGGATTCAACTGTCCAGTGCATAAGGTATCTTCTAAAAATGGGTAGAGGAAAGTCGCCAAATATGGGGAGTTTTTTTTATAAGGCTCACATTAGACATAAGAAGGAACGGAATAATTTTGGTTTTCTCACCAATGTAAACCTCAGGCGATATACTATGAATATTACAAATATGGGCACGTTGGATGTTGTAATACCCTCTGATATTATTGTTAACTTTAAAAGTGCACTTTCCCCGTATTAGGCAACCGGGTTTCGTAATATGGGGAGGTGAGAAACCTCACGGTTTTTATTTAAAATAGGTACACTGAATAGTAAACCCTACTAATTAAAGCATTAATTCTGACAATTTTTTTTCGTGTGGCCTCCCGAGAGGCCGAGTGCAGGTCTTTCTAGTCGACGCCCGTGGGCGACCTGCGCGTCAGGATGAGAGATGGAATGGATGAAGATGAATGAAACTGGTCAAGGATGTGGAAGGAAGCGGCCGTGGCCTCTTAGAAGGTACCGTCCCAGCATTTGCCTGGTGTTGAAAAATGGGAAACCACGGAAAATCATTTCAAGGACGGCCGACAGTGGGGCTCGAACCCACGCGTCTACCGAGTCAGCAGAGAGCTTGGCCCCATGGCCTAACGCTGCTCTTTAGCCAGCGTAGCCACTACTGTCGGTAACTTTGACAATGTAATGAAATCATGAACACAAATAGTACAAAAATACAAAAATGAATATTTTAAGTAAATAACAGTCCTAGTTTCCTGTTGCCGAACTTCCAAACCGCTCAGCAGAAAAATGCATAAACTTTAATGAAAACCGAGTGATTCTGATCGAATTCAACTGTAATGAGGTGCAAGGTATGTCTAATTTCTCTTAGATTTATTAGCACACTATTTTATTTTGTGATATAATTTGCATTTTGATATTGTGGGAATTATAATGATAATATAATAGTGTCACTAGCAACCCGCCACGGCTTCGCCCGAGAACAGTTATGAATGTGCAAGGAATTCCTGTCAGACGTAATTTAAGAATGGCGAGGTGCAAGCCAAATCCCCCTCCCGTCCAAACTAAAAACACTTATAGTGGGCGATGTATCGAAGATAGAGATATGCTCACACGGACTTTTTTGTACAATTTTTCATGCTGAACAATTCTTACACTCATAGTATATTGATATTTTTAACGGTTTGTCCAGCGTAAGCTTAAAAAGCGCACGGACGTCAAGTTCTTTCTTCGACCTATTCACTGAAAACTAAAATCGTTACTGCTTGGCTCCCTTTGATCATAAATAAATTATTTTCTACAGAAATCTTCCTCGATATTACCTGTACAGAATGGTGAAAGCCGCATCAAAATCCATCCAGTGGTTCTCGAGATTACCCGTGATATCCAAGAATCGGGGACTTGGTTTTACACTAAGTAGAGATAAGTCTTAGTCGTGCAATGCTTGGTGAACAGCGCTGTGTGAGCAGTTGAGTAACTAACATGATTTCATGAAAAAGGTCTCATTGTCTAGGCCGGTATGAGCGCATTCAGTCGGCCGTGAATCAACGTTGTTAGTTCCTTGTAAAGGCACTAGATGGCACTTACATTCTTGGAAGTTATAGTACACTCCACCAGATGTCTCTAGTTTATCTTCCGTCCAATTTTCTGTCAGCTGTTGTTTGCTAATGTGAATTGTGTGCATTTTATGAAGAATTGTATGAAAAAAGTTTGCTTCCTTAGTTTAATATCTGTGAATGTTACTTATAACTACCACTAACAAGTAGACTTTCAGTTTTGTGGGCAATTGATAGTTAGCAAGCAACTTTCCTATTCGAGAATCCATCAGCTTTGAGCCCTAAAATCATCCCTTGTTTCCTTGGAGAGAGGGAATTTCTCTTTCCCATATTCTATGAAACGAAAAATTTATATATAACCATGGAAACACAAAGTCATAGTTATTTATGCTATAGTCGCACAATAGATAACAATAAAAACTGTCTGGATATTTAATGAATTATTTTTTCATACAATTCTTCATAAAATGCGCACAATTCACATTAGCAAACAACAGCTGACAGAAAATTGGACGGAAGATAAACTAGAGACATCTGGTGGAGTGTACTACAGTATATAATAATAATTTAATAAGATGCGCTCGAAAGAGCGTACATAATACACGAAAATATCATTCTAAATACAATTTGATCTTACAATGCTATTTAGTTTTCACTGTAGTCTCTGATGGATTTAGTTCTTTTTGCACACTTAGTTAAGTGATAACGGTCACATCTCTTGTCACACAACGAACATACGCAATCATCATCTGGCTGGTGAAAACCTTGAGCTAAGCAGATCTTGTGGTGAAAACCATGAGTTGCAAGTCTCGTTACCACATGTCTTAGATCTTGTCCTGCCTCCGTCCATTGTAGATCCATCATTGCGCTAGTGCTATAAAAATCAGGGTCAATGTCATTTCTCTTCCTCCGCCGCAGTTTGAGATGCGCTTGGTAAGGGCCGGTAGACGGCAGCGTGAATTGCAGTCTCAGGTCTTCCAAGAAGAAGCTTTCCCTGGCTAATTCGTATACAATCCTTGAGGGTGCATAAATCCCAACTTCCAAAGCACTCTTCAGATATCGTGCTTTAACACTTTCTAATCGTTTGAAATCGCTACTCGAAAGCTTATCCCATATTAATTCTATTCCATATGAGGCAATTGGAGTTATTACTGTTTTGAACAATGACATTGCAGTGGGCAAAGAAAGTTGTCGGATATTTTTAATTCGATGAGTGGCTTTCGTAGCTGCTGAAGCCCTTTCCTGAGTGTGTATCCTGTAGGAAGACAGTGTCGTTTGTAGATATATTCCTAAATACCGGAAATTATTTACTACTCTTAGCATATCTCCTTGCAGAGTTAAATGATCATCCAACGCCAGTTTGCTTCCTTTTCTAAAAGTAATGTGCACTGTTTTTTCTTTGTTGATCACTAAACTGTTTTCGTCAGCCCATAATTCAAGTTTCTGAAGAGTGGCACGCAGATCACTTATGCAATGTGAACCTAGAGCCATGTCATCGGCGTACATGATAAGTTTCACTGTTGGGTAGTCTTGGACGGTGTTAATAATGTCAGCTGTCAAGATGTTAAAAAGTAGGGGACTCAGAGGATCGCCCTGAAGTACGCCATTTGTCTGATGGACCTTTTCTGACAGAACTACACCATCATTTAAAATGATATAGTTGTATGCTAGGATTACCTCAATTATTCTCGCTAGGGGGTTAGAGTTTCCTAACATCCCTTTAAGTTTATTTATGAGGATATTCCTGTCTATCAAGTCAAAAGCTTTACGATAGTCTATGAAGACCACGTGAAATTTCCCTTTCTTATGCCTCAGAGCCTGTTCCACTTCTTCTTGTAGTAATGCCACTGCTTGTAGAGTACTCCATGTTTCTCGAAAGCCGAATTGGCAATCTGGTAAGTACATATCCACCTCCTTGGCTGGTCTTTTTGTTAAAATTTTAGAGAAAATCTTGAATATCGTGGGCTCTGGTACTATTCCTCTGTAAGAGTTGGGATCTTCAGTGTTTCCTTTCCCCTTGTACAGAATTGTCATTTGGGCCGTTCTCCAGCTTACAGGAATGACTCCTGTATACAAGCACTTATTAAATAGGTCTGTCCAGATGGACAGAAGCAGATCTTGTGTCCCTTTATGTGTTCTATGAATATCTTGTCAGGTCCTGCCGCCTTACCCTTCTTAGATGACGTGATATTAGTTTGTATTTCATCGGTGGTTATTTGGAGGAAATCATCAGCTATGCAATTTGTAGCAGAGACTTGGTGTTCTTCCAATGTTCCATTCTTGTTGAGGATCCCAGAGAAATGTTCCGCCCATGTCTCTATTGGTATTTCTCTTGCCTTAGGAGCTTGCCTCTTTCTTAGAGCTAAGTAGGGATCTGATATCGCTAGTTCCGCTGTTTCCCTAGCTTCGGCTTCAACGTGCTCGGTTCTTTTAGTCTGAAGTAGTAGTTTATACTCTTTCCTCCTCGTAGCGTAATCCTCCAAATCAACTTTGTCGTTTGTGCACTTTGCTTTGTACAACGATTGTAATGTAATTTTTCGAGTAATGTAGCACTCACTATCGAACCATTTTTGTGCATGTCTCTTTCTTCTGTAGACGAAGGCTTTGCTGATAAACAAGCTAACACACTGCGCCGCGTCATCTAATTGATCCTGAGCGATGAGGGCTTTTGCTTCTTCAATACATGTTATGTCCTGCAATTTTGTCTGATCTAGGTTCCTAGAAGGGAGTTGCTCTGGAAATCGTTGTGCTAATGCAGTCTGTGACGCTATTTCTATCTCAGTGTGCACGGGGATGTGTTTTCGAATTGGAGAAGCACCCGATGCCCACAATCCTTCTTGTTTCACTATGCGAATCGCTTTTCCCCTGTAGAACACTTGATCGATGGCGCTTGCTCCATTGTGTGCGAAATAAGTTTGAAAAGTTTTTTCGTTTACTAACGTGAACCCTTCTTCTTCTGGGGTTTCCAAAACTAGATCAGTCTTTATACTTGGCTTGTCAGTTCTGCAGTTAATGTCGCCTGCTAATATTACATTCGTGTGACTTGTTACAAGACCTATTGTTCTTAGAAGAGCGTCTATTACATCTTCTGTTGCCGAAACTGGAGAGATGTATACCCCTATTAGAGTGAGCCTTGTTGTTTTGACTATTATGGCATTTGACTCTGTCTTGTACTCCAGTATGCTTCCAGCTGTCGGTTTAAGAAAGCAAGACACTCCGCCAGCTGGTCTGCCTCCTGTGGCATTTGCATAGGCATGTACCCCGTAGAAACATGGTAGGTATAAAGGTTCTTGTAAAAAGGTCTCTGTCATAATCATTATGTCATAGTTCAATGTTAGATTTGGTGGCGTAAATTGTAACGCGTTTCTTAGTCCTTCCGTGTTCCATAAAAGAAGTTTTATAGTTTGGTTATTCGAAATCAGCTCCTTCGGTAAATCTGTGGCCTCGAAAAAGGAATCTTCTAACAAGCACCCCTTTTGGCCAAAACTCTGGTTTCTCTAATTCGGCGAGATGATTAAAAGGAATGCCAACCTTAAAGGCTTCCTTAGAACCTAATGTGTTGAGCTTTTCACAAACGGGTGTTGGCGAATTCGGCCAGCTAATCTTCCGAGTGGATCTTTCTTATCTTGTCATTCCATCGCACAGTCCTTTTTGGCCAGTTGCCCCAGGCCAATTCTGGTTCTTCCGCTAAACTTATCCTCCCTACCGTCCCCCACCACTACCATTGTGAAAACCCAAAAGAAGACAACTTATTTGTTCTTGCAGAATTTCCTGTAAACACTCTGCCTGCAGGGCTGTACAAATTGCACAATTCACAGAAACAAACATTATGCCTTAATTCTTTTAAAAGGCCACATCAGTTAAAAGTTACCTTAAACCCGTTACATTATTATTATTATTATTAATTATTATTATTATTATTATTATTTTAATTATTATTGTCCTCCGTGGTGTATGGATAGCACACTTTTCTCTTACCGAGGAGGCTCTGGATTAGATTCCAGCCATAAACTTAAGATATATATATATAATGTTATTGGTTTTACGTCTCTTTTAACTACTGTGGCCGGAGTGCCTGAATTTTGTCCCGAAGATCTTTAACGTGCCAGTAAACCTACTGACACAGCGCCATCGCAATTACGCACCCACAAATGCTAAGTGTCTGCGCCAGGATTCAATCCTGCAGCCTTGGGCACAGTGGGCAAGATCCTTACCAGTGAGGGGCGTGGTGGCGCAGCGGTCAAGCTGTTGGTCTCTCACCACGGCGGACCGGGTTCGATTCCCGGTCAATGCATGTGAGATTTTCAAAGTGAAATGCCATGTCCTGTGGTTCGGATTCCACGTAAAAAGGAGGTCCCGTGGCTTATGATCTCGAGATTAACGGTCACGTTAAACTACAATCTTCCTTTCCTTACCAGTGAGCAACGCAGCCAGTCATACTTAAGATCTGACTTGAGGGTTGGAAAGGGGTGTCTTTTGTCGTTTATTCATTTTGAAGGCTTTGCGATCATGTAGTGCTGTGTACTTTGGTGTGTGTGAAATCTGTCTGATAATCTATGTTATTGGAACTGCTGTAGCGTACTATTGTGTAAACTACTTGTAATTTGGATAGGATATGGTTAGAAGGGCGGCATGGCCTAAATTTAGGTACAATGTAGGCATCTGCCTGGAGTACAAATGAGAAACCATGGAAAACCACTTCTAGAAAGGCTGACGTAGGAATCAAACCCGCCTCTTCTCATTTCTGCATCAGCAGAAGGAAAGGTGTACACTTAGCCTCATCAGGACAATTAAGTACCTGCTTGATAAGAGAAGTAGTTCCCCATGACCTAAAATCGAGGTGATGTGGCTAAGGGTGTCGTCGCCCAGGTTATTCGTTCCCCACAATTTGTAGGCTATGAGCTGGGTTGCAGTCGGCTTGATGTTTGGGTCCTCCCAACCACGGGTTTGTTAGACCATTATTGTTGATTCATTGAGGGGCTTTGCGACAACGTCGTCATGTAACCCCGCGTAGTTGGTTGTGTGTGTGGAATTTGTCTGATAACTTGTCTTATTGCGATGGCTGTATTATTGTGTGTAGTTGTAATTTAGATGAGGATTGGGAAGGAGGCAGCCGTGGCATCCAGTCAGGACTCAATCTGGCATTTGCCTGGAGTAGATGTGGGAAACCACGGTAAACTATTTCCAGAATGGGGAGGTGGGACGAACCCTCCTCCACTCAGTTTTAAGTCACGAGGCTAAGTGTTCCCCGTTCCAGCCCTCAAACCAGAATTAAAATTCTTGGCAGAGCCGAGTATCGAACCTGGGCCTCCAGGGTGGCAGCCCCTACGTAATGAAGTGGACATACAATGCTCAGTGAAATTACATCTAAAAATACTACAAAAATGAATGAAAACGACTTTAAAAGAAACTATTCCATCAAACTGAAATATGGCGACAGTTTTATTGAGGATTCATAGAAGCAATCCTGTTTTATTAACTACTCAATTACCTACTCTCATTAAAATATACTTGAATTTAACAAGGAAATGGCAGTTAAAATGTCATTCTTAATCTTAGTATTTCTTTGAACCATATTAATTAAAATCTCTAAAACCAACTTCCCGGATAGACAAAAAGGAAAAAACGATTAGCTGGAGTAATTTAATACAGCAATACTTTGGAATTAATTTAAATTTAAATTATGTAGAACACTTTTCTCATTTAACTTAAAACAACTCGTTTACTCGTGTCAGTCGTAGGATTCTTTTTTCTAATCATTTACAAAACTAACTACATTTACTAGCCTATGAAGAGTATTTTAACATTTTTCATCGTATGAGAAAAAATATACGATGCATTAAAATTATGTAAAAGAATATCATATTGGTAAATATTGTCGTAAAATTGTCTAAAATGCATGAATCAAAAAATGGCAAAAATATAAAATACCGGTAATGTTGAATTGAGCGTGTGTTATTCCCCTTCGCTACTGCGTAGAAAGTATTTCTACGGCAATGGGCGTCGTATTACTGTAATTTGAAAAGGAAACATATGACATTTCAACAGCATCTGCCCTCTAGTCATCACTAAGAGAATTTATAAGGTAAAATTTACTTGGGATATCTACCCTTTTCTCGCCGGGAATTAGGTGCCATGAACGTGGTGGTTTCTTTGACGGCCGGATGCCTTTCCTGGAGCTGACCTCACAACATGAGCTACTGAGAGAAGAAATTAATGAACCTAAGTAAGGAGTTGGAAGGAAGCAGCCGGGGCCTATTGGAAGGGTCAGTTCCTTAATTTGTATAGAGTTGAAAATAGGAAAGCACGGAAAACCATTTCAGTCTGGCTGCGTGGTCGAAATATAATTGCTAAATAATATTGCGACCCTTGATTAGTATATAAATATAATTTACACCAATTAAAATTCCAGTACACGGGGCTGATTGACAAGCTACCCCAGCCCTTAAAATGAATCTCCAACTATTAATTACGGTACTGGTATTAAGTATTTTTTAATTTCATCTAATAGATTAGGCTATTCAATGAAAATTGTTCACTTGGTTTATTAAAAATTAATTTTGTTCATTCATTAGTGTATGCAATGAAGATCGGGTAAAATATTAGAGCTTGCACTTAGGTTATATTAACGCTGTCAGTTTATCGAACACAATCTCATGGATGTCTATATTTGTGAAACTATTGAGGACATATCGTATTCCTTGTATAAAGCTCCTCCACATACAATAGTTGTTACCATATCCTGAACGCTAGGTCATACATAGAGTATGTGAATTTATAGTAATTGACACCCCTGGGACCGTCAAACAGAGCCACCTCCCCTCCAACAGTTTAATGACGAAATGTTGGAACATGTGAACAGTATGGTATGTGTTGGCTGCAGAGTGGGGGAAGAGAAGGGAGTTTGCTAATGAGCTATCACTGGCCGAACTGGACATGTCTTATCAAAGGGGCAGATCATGGTGGCCAGAAAAGTCTGTCCGATTTTATCAGTGTAATTAGCTGGCCCAATTTGACTGCGCCCTTCACAAACAACTCCCTCGGTTATGTTGTTGCGTAATAGAAAGGTTCGAATTGCATTTTCGGTCGTTCCGTTCTTAGCCCTGCCCACATACAACCAAGCTGTCTTGTCTGCTGACTGTAAGTCTTCGTCGTTACCTTGTTTGGTACCGATAATCAGGCCCTGCCTCTGACTGCGACGTCTCCTGGGTGTCTTGAATGGCCCAGCTTCTTCTTCTTCTTCTTGATCGACTATATCCTGTGCCGATGACTCCTTCACCACAACGTGCGTCTCTCCTCCCGACTTAGAGGGAACATTGTTTCTCTTTGTTTGAATTAAGATGTCTCGCCCCGGCGCTATTGGTGCCGTTCTTTTTCGTTGGTTTTTAATGTCAACTGGATGAATATCTGCTACAATTGTATTGTTATCTTCTCTCTTCTTATGAAGATCGTCTTCGCGTGAACCATGTTGGCGGTATAAACCGTCTTTTGTGAGAGAAGACTGCGTAGAAGAACTTTGATTCTCTGGCTGAGACTTCTGCATAGGTTTGATTATGTTTGCGGGTTGGATGCGTGACTCTAGTACCTTTTGCAAATTGTTTATTTCCATTGTAATTCTATCTTGTATTTTAGTTTATTTTAGTGTACTATAACTTCCAAGAATGTAAGTGCCATCTAGTATCAATTATTGTAACCAACTGATATTATATTTCATTTCAAAATACTTGTCAAGTTAATGAAAAGGCCCAAGATGGACACACTTAATATTAATGCAAGTTGATTGTGATGTAATACGTTCTGTAATACTTAATTTCACTTTAAAGAAGAGAAAAGTTCAGTAAACCAATCAAATATAGCATTATTATTGTGGTTTTGACATATATTAAGTAAAATTTGTAGGTGGGGATATTTTTCTGGACCGAACTGTAACTACAGGCCGGACGTTTGTTTTAGACGATTGCCCTTGACCTTGAAGCCAGCGGGTGAGCCTGTACACAGTCACTCTCTCACCCTATCGCTTCAAACTTGTCACCACCGATCTGATGTAATGGAATTTCAGACTTAAGCACGTGGTGACACCGTCCCGCTGACAGTACAGTCCATGTCGAAGTATTGTGTGACACGGAAGTACACGTTACGTAGTTACGAACAGAACGCCATTATATTTGCCAATGACTGTACTTCAGCATAGTGTCAGACAGCTTTGTCAATCATCGGACCGCTTGGGGGAGCTGATAACAACACTGGTACTGCAGTAACTCGCCTCCAGGCTTCCATTAAGATTTTTCACTCGTCTAAAACAAACGTCCGGCCTGTACCACTAACAAGTAGACTTTCAGTTTTCCCCACTCGCGCAGCCAGAAATTGCATCGTCCGTGACTTGTGTGGACCCTGTTCAATGATGTTCATTCCTTTCTCGGTAATTTGAAGCCAGGCGGTTCACTGCAAGGATCAGTCATTAACCGCAGATAGTCTGGCTTGGATGCAGCCCGTTTTTCATGCCATGTGCCAGCAGGAAATGCGATGAACTGAGCTTCTCTCCCAGCTTCCATGGAGGATTTCTGGATTTTATTCTCGCCTTTTTCTGAGAATTACGGTCCTGGTGTATGGGCGGTTGGGGATCACAGTGATACTTCAGCCACACATTTTGCAGGGCTCATTCAAACACGAGGGGAGAGCTGTTTCCAGAAACTGAGGGATTTAACCAGGCGATACAAGACAAAGTTATAACTACCAGAAATGAAATAAAACATCCTGATAGATCAGACTGTTATAGATGACGAGTGCAGATAGTACAATACCGGCCCAGAAACCGGCATGGAGCATACAACCAGCAGCAGCAGAATTCTAGCACCGACATATTACACCGATAGGCATAATGATGTTACCAAAGTTATTCGTCAGGAACTCTCCCTAATCTAATCCCTCATACACGACATACCTCCCTATTACAAATTAATCAAGAGCTTATTTCCAAAGTGGCGTAAATCCACGAAATGAAAAACTTCAAAAATCGCATTTTTGTTTCTTCGTATAATTAAATTCAGACTTTGTTTAACCCCTGGCACTACAGCCCATGAAGGGTCTTGACGTACCAAGCGATCGCTGCCCAAGCCATTTGGCCTGCAGATATTGGGGTGACGCGTGGTCAGCGCATCGGGTCCTCTCGGCCGTTAATCTAGATTTACTTGATAGGCGCTGCCTCACTGTCAGACAGCGAATCAATTGTCCTCACGAGGCTGAGTGCACGCCGTTCCAGTCCTCACGTCAGTTTCTAAAATCCCTGACGGAGCCGGAAATCGAACCTAGGGCCTCTGGGTGGGAGGCAGGCGTGCTACCCCCAACACCACGGGGCCAGCAATTAAATTCAGATATGATTAAGAATGTAATGTAATTTCAATCATTACTTTTATGCACATCCTGACACTGTGTTTTAAAAATAAATCACTGGAAATTGTGGTAATCGTCTCCTGTAAGTTGGAGTTAGGAATCATATATTGCCATACGCTTTGAGTGGCATTTATGAACATTTAAAAAATGGCGGCTTCGGTGGCGTAGTCGGTAGCATGCTGAGCTTCTACGCCCAAGATAGCGGGTTCAAACCCGGCCGAAGCCGTCGGATTTTTTAAGAGCGTTAAAATCCCTCAGTATGCCTTCCTTCGGAGGGGAAGTAAAGCCAGCGGTCCCATGTCATAGATTTAAGCGGCTTCGGTGGCGTAGTCGGTAGCATGCTGAACTACTGTGCCCAAGATAGCGGGTTCAAACCCGGCCGAAGTCGTCGGATTTTTTAAGAGCGTAAAAGATCCTTCAGGATGCCTTCCTTCGGAGGGGAAGTAAAGCCGGCGGTCCCATGTCATAGATTTATGGCATGTAAAAAATCCTTTCACAGACTAAACTTGTGTAAAGCAAAATTTGTTAGGTTAGATTTCGTCAGAACGCTCTATCAAAGTTCCAACGTTCGCCACTAGGTATCATTGATATCTGGTGGTGAAAGTTGGAACTACTTGAAATTGAACGGAACTTGTAGCTCACCCTTTAGGGTGTCCGCTGGAAGCAGCTACAGACTCAGGCGAGCCGAACATGTCCTCGGACACTCCCGGCACTAAAAGCCATACGATAAATAAAATAAATAATGGCATGTTAAAGAACCTTCCACTAATTGCACCTGTGTGAAGCTAAATTGGATAGGTTACGAATGTAAACAACGCTCTTAGGTTTCTATGTTCGTTGCCAAGAGCCGACTGCGGTGGCGTCTAGTAGCTAAGTTCTGAACTCGGCCTAGTAATCGTTGACGGTGGCGCTTGGCGGCAAAAGTAGGAACTATTTAAAAATTCTAAGTTGCAGTACTTAAATTAAACAAGTAGTTCCGTGAAGAACTATACAGCCTATTTTCATATATCCTACTTATGTTAATTGCCACTATCAACATACACAATTTCAGTTTGATTGCTGTAATAGATTCGTAGATATTGAGAACCGACTAAATATTTCGGATGGTCGCCATGTTGGATTTTAAATATGTAGGTCCTAGAGTTATGTACTGTTACATGCAGATTATTGTGAACGTGTAGTATTCAAACTTCAATCGCATAATTAGGACACAAGAAAAAACAAGGAGATTTTACAATTTTTCACAGCTGCCATCTTGAGGTTATGGAAACAATTGAAATAAATTAGATGCCAGTGGATTAACATTCGTATAAGGATTTACTGTACCAAGTTTCAGTGCACGCGGTTGGTTAAATTGCGAGAATCGTCCATGTGAATATTTATAATTCGCGTCACCGCCATTTTGGATTTGTGATCACCAGGTTATTTAAGTCCTATAGGTGAACTTAAGTTCATCGCCCCTATGAACATTAAAAAATGCAGTTTGATTACTAAAATAGATTCGTAGATAATCAGTATCGTCTAAATATTTCGGATGGTCGCCATGTTGGATTGTTAAATGTATAGGCCATAGAGTCTTGTACCATTAAAGGAAAATTATTGCGTAGGTTCATTATTCAGACTTTCACTTCGATCGCATGACTACATCACAATAAATAAAATCTTAATTTTAAAATTCGCACTGCCGCCATCTTGAGGTTATGTAAACAATTGAACTAAATTAGATACCAGTGGATTACAATGTGTATAACTATTTCCTGTGCCAGGTTTCAGTGCGCTTGGAACATTAATTCGCGAGAAAGGTCTATTTAAAATTTTCAAATTCGCTTGGCCGCCATGTTCGTTTTGTAGTTAACCGGTTTTTGAAGGTCTTATAGATGGACTTCCAGTAGTGCCTTTTATCTCCGTACAAAGTTTCAGGGTTTTACCGCTAATAGTTTCAGAGATATAGAATGCCGGTGAAATATTTCGCACATCCGCCATCTTGTGATTATGTAAACAATTGAACAAAGTTAGATGTCGGTGCATTACAATGTATATAAACATATACTGTACCAAGTTTCATTGCGTTTGGTTGGCCAAATCGCGAGGAACGTCTATTTAAAAGTCGCAAATTCGCTTGGCCGCCATGTTGGTTTTGTAGTTACCAGGATTTCAAAATTCACATAAGTGAACTTATAGTAGTTCCCTCTATCACCATAGAAAATGTCAGGGTAATATCGGTAATAGTTTAGGAGATATTGAATGCTGGTGAAATATTTCGCACAACCGCCATGTTGGATTGGTGAGTCCTAACAAAATTTGAAGGGCACGGTCGAGATCGCCGGGAATAGTGCTATGATCTTTCCGAGTTTTATTGAAATCGCTCCAGCCGTTTAGATTTTATTAGGGGGGACACATACACGAATCACACACACACACACACACACATGCACACACACACGGACAAAAGGTGATCTCATAAGCCTAATTTTTCAAAATTGGAAATAGGCTAAAAACAGATAACACACACTAATACAGTCATCACAATTAACACCGGTTATCAGACAGATTCTACACACACCCAAAGTACACGGGGCTACATGACCGCTTTGTCGCAGCCCCTAAACTTAAGAACCAACCAACCAACCTGAACATTTAAATAGTTTAAATACAACAAACACAAAAACATATGCTCTACATATTCTTCAAAATAGCCATGGCCTTGATTTATCACGTGATGTCCAGAGAGCCATCGGATTGGTCAACATGGATATAAGACACATTGGAAATAAATACACGTTGGAGTTACATCACTTTGCAAATAAACCTAGTTCTTAATCTCTGTTAATATGGGATATACGACGTATTGCGACTTAAAACCTTTGCTATACGTTGCGTGAACCTATATACTTGCTAATTAAAAATGAATAAAAACTGAAAGGCCTTCAATTTTGGGTTTACGACTCATTGGAAATAAGCTCTTCAAACACTTCCAGAAAATTTGCTGGAAAACGAAGATTACAAGCTCTATTGGGATCACACTATTCAAACTGACAAAACACCTCCTCATAATAAACCAAACATAACTTTAATTGACAAGAAGAACTAACACATATATTTTAATGGCATCGCGGTCACGAATGACCATAATACCAATCATAAATACAAGGAGAAAATTGAGAAATATACTCCTCTAGTCATGGAGGTAGCGAGAATCTGTAGACAAAACAAGAAGTTCCGTGACGAACTAAAGAGCCTACTTTTCTTAAAATTTAAGATTCATACCAATTATTAATCTGTATGAGCCCATCTAGAATAATGATGAAATTAAGTTGGTAATATCGAAATTTTTAATTAGTTCAAAATGAGTTATACCTGGCATAAAGTAGCCTAATAGAGCACTACAGTTAGCAGCCCTGGTGACTGAATATATTGTTAGTTCCATCTTTTAAGGCACAGAATACAAAATTTGGTTGAAGTCCAACGGAGAGCACGGACGTTACATGCAGTTAGACATTGGATCTATTAGCGCGCGTTGCCTATAATCATGTTGGCAACGATGTCATGCATGTGTTGGTCAGAAATAATTTGAAATATTGTTGTGTCAATTTTGGATGAAATCCATTTGTTTGTATAGAAGTTACATGCATTTTAAATTGGACCTATCAGCAGGCTTAGAAACATGTTGGCTGCACTGACGTAAATTAGTTACCGTACTCCAAATTTATCTAGGATGGGTGCGCAGCACTCCGAAAGAATGGTTTCAGGAAGGTCTGGAGGGACTGGCACATCGATGGCAAAAGGGCATAAAGTTACCAGGAGATTATGTTGAGAAGGTGGACGTAACAACTGATGTGTAATGTACTTCATTTGGGTAGAAACAATAAAGTGTATAAAAATATAGTACGCCTCTCGTAGCAACGAGCTTTTAGAATTAGGTCACACTTCTCCAGCCTGAATGTCGACTGCTTGTGGGGATGTCTCCTTGCATTAAATTGCAGGTAGATGAGACTTTACCGTATTTGTGTAGCAACAGAATCAGATGTTCAGTCTTGTTTGATGTGTTTGTAATGGCTGCATAATATTCCACGAAATTCCGTAATAAGATTTGAGCAAACAGTAGAACCGTAATCTCTCTTCCGGGAAAAGATATCGGGTCGGAAGACGCGGTATCACTTTGTAACTGGAATCAAGGATGAACACATTGACCTTGGTAAGTGTTGGCTAACAGTTCCGTGTTGGCTTGCTTAATTCGCTAATTCTTAACATAATACGCCCATCGATACAATTCATGAAACATATATTGAATTTAAGTAGATGTTTCGTCTCTTTGACGGAGTCTTCTTCAGCTTATATCCAAGACATCAGAGTAAAAATATTATTAAAGCTATATTTAGGTAATTAATAAATAAATAAACGGATATTCTTACAAAATAATACATTTAATAAGTGCTCTAGTTGCGTGAAGAACTAAATAGCCTATTTTCATATATCCTACAGCGGCTTCGGTGGCGTAGTCGGTAGCATGCTGAGCTTCTATGCCCAAGTTAGCGGGTTCAAACCCGGCCGAAGTCGTCGGATTTTTTAAGAGCGATAAAAATCCCTCAGAATGCCTTCCTTCGGAGAGGAAGTAAAGCTGGCGGTCCCTTGTCATTGATTTATGGCATGTTAAAGAACCTTCCACTAATTACACCTGTGTGAAGCTAAATTGTGTAGGTTAAGAATGTAACAACGCTCTTAGGTTCCTACGTTCGTTGCGAAGAGCCGACTGCGGTGGCGTCTAGTAGCTAAGTTCTGAACTAGGCCTAGTAGTCGTTGACCGTGGCGATTGGCGGTAAAAGTAGGAACTATTTGAAAAATTCAAAGTTACAGTCCTTACTTGAATTTAAAAACAGATAACACACACTAATACAGCCATCACAATTAACACTGGTTATCCGACAGATTCTACACACACCCAAAGTACACGGGGCTACACAACCGCGTTGTCGCAGCCCCTAAACTGAGGAACCAACCAACCATATATCCTACGTATATTAGTAAAATTCCCTCTATCAATATACAAAATTTCAGTTTGATTACTGTAATAGATTCGTAGATATTGAGAATCGTCTAAATATTTCAGATGGGCGCCATGTTGGATTTTTATATATGTATGTCTTATAGTTATGTACTATTACATGAAGCTTATTGTGTAGGTGTTTCATTCAAACTTCAACCGCAAGATTTGAACACAAGAAATGAAAACGAGATTTTAAAATTTCACTCAGCCACCATCTTGTGGTTATGGAAATAATTTAAATGGATTAAAACTTATGTGTAAGCTTTTACCACACCAAGTTTCACTGCGCTCGGGTGGTTAAATCGCGAGAAACATCCATTTGAAAATGAAAATCCACAGCCTGCTCCCAGTCGACCGACCGGTTCAGGGAATGGAATGAATGAAGCCCCCATCTAGCGGCGAGGATATGAACTGTGCCGGCTGCCGAAGCCTGTCGCACTTCTCTGGAGCTATGATTAAATGAATGACAGTTGCCGGAATGAAATTTGGGACAGTGAAAACCGGAGTATCCGGAGAAAAACCTGTCTGCCTCCGTTTTGTCCAGCACAGATCTCACATGGAGTGACCGGGAATTGAACCACGGACCCAGCGGTGAGAGGCCGGCGTTCTGTCGCTTACGCCACGGAGGCTCTAAACATCCATTTGAATATTTATATTTCTCGTCGGCGTGATATTGGATTTGTGCTCACCAGGTTATTGAGCGTCCCATAGTTGAACTTATGGTTATAGCCTCTATACACATACACAATTTCAGTTTGATTGCTGTCTTAGATTAATAGATATTGAGAACCGTCTAAATATTTCAAATAGTCGCCATATTGGATTTTAATATATGTAGGCCATAGAGTTATGCACTAACATAACACATAACACAGAACACAAGAAATAAAAACTTAATTTTAACATTTCGCACAGCCGCCATCTTCAGGTTATGTAAACAATTGAACTAAATTAGATGTCAATGCATTGCAATTTGTATAATCATTTGCTGTACCAAGTTTCACTGCGTTCGGATGGTTAAATCGCGAGAAAAGTCTATGTTTCAAATGTGCTTGGTCGCCATGCTCGTTTTATCGTTAACAGGTTTCTGAAAGGTACATAGGTGAGCGTCTATTAGTACGCTTTATCACCTTACAAAATTCCAGGGTGATATAAGTAATAGATTCTGAGATGCCGGTGAAACGCTGGTGAAACATAATAAAATTTGAAGGGCACGGTCGGAGTCAGCCTAAATAGTACTATGACCTTACCGAGTTTCATTGAATTCGCTCCAGTCGTTTAGAAGTTATTAGGGGGACAGGGGGTCGACAAACACACGGACGCACACACACACATAGGCTACAAACACACGGTCAAAAGATGGTCTCATAAGCCTAATTTTTCATAAATAACAATAGGTTAAAAATGAAATTCCTAGGCGTTTCGAGAGAGACCTTGCCTCCTTTTCAATTTCTATTGAATGTATTGCATGTGAAAATAAAAAAAGAAATTCCTAGGCGTTTCGAGAGAGACCCTGCCTCCTTTTCAATTTCTATTGAATGTATTGCATGTGAAAATTAAAAAAGAAATTCCTAGGCGTTTCGAGAGAGACCTTGCTTCCTTTTCAATTTCTATTGAATGTATTGCATGTGAAAATTAAAAAAGAAATTCCTAGGCGTTTCGAGAGAGACCTTGCTTCCTTTTCAATTTCTATTGAATGTATTGCATGTGAAAATTAAAAAAGAAATTCCTAGGCGTTTCGAGAGAGACCTTGCTTCCTTTTCAATTTCAATTGAATGTATTGCATGTGAAAATTAAAAAAGAAATTCCTAGGCGTTTCGAGAGAGACCTTGCCTCCTTTTCAATTTCTATTGAATGTATTGCATGTGAAAATTAAAAAAGAAATTCCTAGGCGTTTCGAGAGAGTCCTTGCTCCCTTTTCAATTTCTATTGAATGTATTGCATGTGAAAATTAAAAAAGAAATTCCTAGGCGTTTCGAGAGAGACCCTGCTTCCTTTTCAATTTCTATTGAATGTATTGCATGTGAAAATTAAAAAAGAAATTCCTAGGCGTTTCGAGAGAGACCCTGCTTCCTTTTCAATTTCTATTGAATGTATTGCATGTGAAAATTAAAAAAGAAATTCCTAGGCGTTTCGAGAGAGACCTTGCCTCCTTTTCAATTTCTATTGAATGTATTGCATGTGAAAATTAAAAAAGAAATTCCTAGGCGTTTCGAGAGAGACCCTGCTTCCTTTTCAATTTCTATTGAATGTATTGCATGTGAAAATTAAAAAAGAAATTCCTAGGCGTTTCGAGAGAGACCCTGCTTCCTTTTCAATTTCTATTGAATGTATTGCATGTGAAAATTAAAAAAGAAATTCCTAGGCATTTCGAGAGAGACCTTGCCTCCTTTTTCAATTTCTATTGAATGTATTGCATGTGAAAATTAAAAAAGAAATTCCTAGGCGTTTCGAGAGAGACCTTGCTTCCTTTTCAATTTCTATTGAATGTATTGCATGTGAAAATTAAAAAAGAAATTCCTAGGCGTTTCGAGAAAGACCTTGCTTCCTTTTCAATTTCTATTGAATGTATTGCATGTGAAAATTAAAAAAGAAATTCCTAGGCGTTTCGAGAGAGACCCTGCTTCCTTTTCAATTTCTATTGAATGTATTGCATGTGAAAATTAAAAAAGAAATTCCTAGGCGTTTCGAGAGAGACCTTGCCTCCTTTTTCAATTTCTATTGAATGTATTGCATGTGAAAATAAAAGATGAAATTCCTAGGCGTTTCGAGAGGGACCTTGCCTCCTTTTTCAATTTCTATTGAATGTATTGCATGTGAAAATAAAAAATGAAATGCCTAGGAGTTTCGAGAGAGACCTTGCCTCCTTTTTCAATTTCTATTGAATGTATTGCATGTGAAAATAAAAGATGAAATTCCTAGGCGTTTCGAGAGGGACCTTGCTTCCTTTTTCAATTTCTATTGAATTTATTGCATGTGAAAATTAAAAAAGAAATTCCTAGGCGTTTCGAGAGGGACCTTGCCTCCTTTTTCAATTTCTATTGAATGTATTGCATGTGAAAATTAAAAAAGAAATTCCTAGGCGTTTCGAGAGGGACCTTGCTTCCTTTTTCAATTTCTATTGAATGTATTGCATGTGAAAATTAAAAAAGAAATTCCTAGGCGTTTCGAGAGAGACCCTGCTTCCTTTTCAATTTCTATTGAATGTATTGCATGTGAAAATTAAAAAAGAAATTCCTAGGCGTTTCGAGAGAGACCTTGCTTCCTTTTCAATTTCTATTGAATGTATTGCATGTGAAAATTAAAAAAGAAATTCCTAGGCGTTTCGAGAGAGACCCTGCTTCCTTTTCAATTTCTATTGAATGTATTGCATGTGAAAATTAAAAAAGAAATTCCTAGGCGTTTCGAGAGAGACCCTGCTTCCTTTTCAATTTCTATTGAATGTATTGCATGTGAAAATTAAAAAAGAAATTCTTAGGCGTTTCGAGAGAGACCTTGCCTCCTTTTTCAATTTCTATTGAATGTATTGCATGTGAAAATTAAAAAAGAAATTCCTAGGCGTTTCGAGAGAGACCTTGCTTCCTTTTCAATTTCTATTGAATGTATTGCATGTGAAAATTAAAAAAGAAATTCCTAGGCGTTTCGAGAGAGACCCTGCTTCCTTTTCAATTTCTATTGAATGTATTGCATGTGAAAATTAAAAAAGAAATTCCTATGCGTTTCGAGAGAGACCCTGCTTCCTTTTCAATTTCTATTGAATGTATTGCATGTTAAAATTAAAAAAGAAATTCCTAGGCGTTTCGAGAGAGACCTTGCCCCCTTTTTCAATTTCTATTGAATGTATTGCATGTGAAAATAAAAGATGAAATTCCTAGGCGTTTCGAGAGGGACCTTGCCTCCTATTTCAATTTCTATTGAATGTATTGCATGTGAAAATAAAAAAATGAAATTCCTAGGCGTTTCGAGAGAGACCCTGCTTCCTTTTCAATTTCTATTGAATGTAGTGCATGTGAAAATTAAAAAAGAAATTCCTAGGCGTTTCGAGAGAGACCCTGCTTCCTTTCCAATTTCTATTGAATGTATTGCATGTGAAAATAAAAGATGAAATTCCTAGGCGTTTCGAGAGGGACCTTGCCTCGTTTTTCAATTTCTATTGAATGTATTGCATGTGAAAATAAAAAACGAAATGCCTAGGCGTTTCGAGAGAGACCTTGCCTCCTTTTTCAATTTCTATTGAATGTATTGCTTGTGAAAATAAAAGATGAAATTCCTAGGCGTTTCGAGAGGGACCTTGCTTCCTTTTTCAATTTCTATTGAATGTATTGCATGTGAAAATAAAAAATGAAATGCCTAGGCGCTTCGAGAGAGACCTTGCCTCCTTTTTCAATTTCTATTGAATGTATTGCATGTGAAAATAAAAAATGAAATTCCTAGGCGTTTCGAGAGAGACCTTGCCTCCTATTTCAATTTCTATTGAATGTATTGCATGTGAAAATAAAAAAAATGAAATTCCTAGACTTTTCGAGAGAGACCTTGCCTCCTTTTTCAATAGAAATTGAAAAAGTAGGAAAGGTCTCTCTCGAAACATGGCAATTTGCCAAGAGTATTAATACTCTTATTGTAGAACTAGCAGTAGCGCCCGGCTTCTCCCTGTGGTTTTATTTGTTTTACAGAACTGGAGCGCTCAAGGATAAGGATAAGGATCGGAATAAATGAAAGTAAATTTGAAAGCACCAACGCTTATTGCAGCTGATAACCTCAGTATACTGCACCAACACCATCGCCCTTATACAGAGGCATACTATTGTCAAGATGATAATTGTTTTAAGGGGCCTAAGAAATCTTTTTGCACTAATTACTCCCCGTGACTGCAATTTATAAGCAGCTCGCAATTCTGCACCAGAACACGGGTAGGGGCGACGTGATGCCGCCCACATTACGTGGCAACAATAGACTTCGGTATTATTGAAGCCGTTCTGGAACGCTTGTTCTTCCGACTTACTGAACATAAATCAATCTTTAAGGTTACCTGAGAGGTGTAGCATAATGCTACATAGCCTAAACTATTCCTCTTGAATCAGGCTATAATATACAAAAAGAATTTTTCGAATCCGACTGGTAGTTCCAGATATTAGCGCGTTTAAACACACAAACACACAAACTCTTCAGCTTTATTATATTAGTATAGAATAAGCTAAGGTGTATGTTTCACAAAACTCAAGCTCCTAAACCAGAGGGAGTTAGAAGGTGAGGTTTGTACCAATATCTTCCAAATCGTCTCAATAGTACAGGAAAAATCTTGCATTTCTGGAAAAGTTAACGGAAATATATTTATTTGTTGATAAAGTACTTTTAAACAAATAAACAAGACGATAGTCCCTGGCAAAACTGTGTCGCGTACAGCCCCCATAGCACTAGAGCCAGGCGGGTAGTCTATACACGTCAGGCGCACACCACCCTTTATGCGAGAGTTCTCACACGGATCCGCTAGTTTTAATAATATGTCTTTTTACTTTGGATTCAGTTACATATGTCCTGTTAAGGAGTTTTGTAACACTCTGTATATTAAGTTACATCACCCTGTGTTGTCTCCAGAGTTTCAGATAGGAAATGCTTTATAGAATATTCTCTGTGAATGTTTGGCTAATTTAAAGCCAACAGCCCATCAGAGCTAATGGAACACGTTTATTTGTTCCTACAAATGAGTTCCCAGAATTCCATTTCCCACACACACCATGCATGAGGAGCTTCCAAGGCATGTAAACATGGGCTTAATTCCTGGAATCTTACATTACACAGTATTATTATAAAACCATTGGGCTTGTATTGCTTAAATCGGCCCTTTCGCAATAAATGGGAATGAACTATAATTTCCAATACGCTTTCTTTGTATATTTGTCTTTAGACTGTGGAAAGTTTTCAACTTTCAGTAATACGTAATACGTCCAGAAAGTAAGTTCCGTTTGGCAATACTCGTACAGTATGGAAATTATAAAACTCACCTCACTCGTTTTATAAACATACTCGTGTCTTCATTACCATTATGGGTGAGTTGCTTACGACTGTTGATGTTCGACGATCATTATAACTTTATTTAATGTTCGAAGATAAACACTCATAAATATCTGTCGACATTCCGCCAGGTGCGTTTACTAAACAGAGCGCATGCGCTGGATTGCCAGTTGTTTACTGAACAAAGCGCATGCGCAGGGTGATTGATTTTCCTTGGATCAAAGACCTTGACAACGTCATATGTTCCTGATTGCAATTTTGAGCTACGGGGCTTCGCCTGTTCTTTGTTTTGGAGCTATGCCTCAGTAAGTGTTTCTTCAACTGCCTAGCATGCGGACTGTTTCTCAGTTTTTTTCAGTTTTGACTTTTGCTCATTATTGGGGTTCTTCCATGTTTCACATTTTTCACTTTATTTCTCTCTTATTCTAGACGTGCTGACATATTTGGGATTTCCTCACTCCCACTTTCCTCCGTTTGACAGAGGACAATCGCCTATCACCAATTTGTCATTTTAACCACATCAAGAGGAATACTAATCACATCATTCTATGGACTACAGACCAATATGCCAAGGACTAATGAAAAACTTTTAAACTACATTTTTATAGAATTACTCGTATGGGGATTTCATATGTGTATCTAAGCACAGTCACAATGGTCTCAAGTCCTGAGTGTCCTTGACACGGTTCCAACAATATATTTACATGTTTTTAGCTAAGTTTTAACATTTTTACAATAATTTCATAGAATTAGGTGTTGTCATTGATGTATGTATGATGGTGTTAATATTGATGATTGTGGCTGATGAAGGGTCAATGTTTGGAGCCCGAAACATGTACCACTAAACAATAATAAGTTCATGTGATTCTATTGATTGAAGGACACTTTCGTAGAATAAAATTTAAGTTAACGTCATTTTATCACCACCAGCATTCACTAAAATTGTCGCCGAACTCCTACGAAAGCAATGCCCTGTGTACACATTTGAGTTGGGGAGATTAAGGTACAGTGCTATTTCCTTTCCCATATTCCCGTGGCTTGGGTAGCGTTGTTGGTAGCCTGCTGAACTTCTATGCCCAATATCCCGGGATCCGGCCGAAGTCATCGAATTTTTTAAGAGTGTTAAAGATTCCTCAGTATGCTATCCTTCGGAGAGGAAGTAAAGCCGCAGCCATGTCATAGATTTATGGCATGTAAAAGAACCTTCCACTAACTAAAATTGTGTGAAGCTTAATTTGTATGTTAGAATTGATTAACGCTCTATTAAGTTCTAACGTTCACCGCCAGGTGCCGGTTGAGGTGGCATATAGTAGCCAAGTTCACAGCTAGGTGTCGTTGACGGTAGCCTTTGGCAGAAAAAGTAGGATTTATTTGAAATTGATCGTCTACAATCCTTACATGAATCACGGTTAACACACACTAATATAGCCATCACAATTAACACCGGTTATCAGACAGATTATACACACACCCAAAGTACATGGGGCTACATAACCGCGTTGTCGCAGCCCCCAAGGTGAGGAAACAACCAAATCACCAGCCCATATTCCCCAGTTTAGTTATGCCAACATTTTGGACGGTGCACTTTCCATGTCTGTTATTTATAAAGAAGAATGGAGTTTTGCAAACTTCTGGACGTAGATCCTTGCATATTTCATAGTATTTTTCTATCACCGTAAACGTTCATCTTTGTGTTTGGGAATGCAATTGCAATGGTTGATCCGATATCTCTTACATTGTCTAATCCCATTAATCCCATAAATCCCATTAAGCCCAGAAATTGCCAGGAAAGGTTTCAAATTTTGAGTCATTGAGAGCTTTTTTGAACTCAACAAACAAATTTAGAAAATCACTTCCGGTCTAGATACAGTTCCAGAAAAACAGCCTAAAATCGCTATTTCGTCACTCGTTTTCTTTTAGGTAGATTTCATTAGAAAGGTTACCTATTTTAATTCAAATCTTACCTTGCCACGGTGGGTGAGTGGTTAACGTGTCGGTCTACTAACCCCCAAGCTTGCAGGTTCGCTCCTGGCCGTGGTAAGTGATTTTCTTTTTGAAAGGCGGCAAAAATTACGACACCATGTCATACGATGTTAGCATATCAAAGAACCCATTTGAATTCAGTAGGCCGTGTTCATAATGGCAAAATTAATCTCGGGAGTTTCCGCCAACATAAAGTTCCTCATTTCTCTACTAGAAAGCGCTATTGTGTTCAAGGAGCTTAGATATCTAACCTCCTTGACTTTCATAGTGCTTCAAGGAACAACGAAATTCGACATGCTAGCTACCCTTTGGGTGTCAAATAACAAAGCTTGCACCCGGCATCCGAGGCCATACGATATTATTATTATTCAAATCCTAGCCAAATTAGCCTATTTACATAATTCTTTCTTTAATGTGTTCCTTGGTTCAATATCCTCAGGCAATTTTCGATTTTTTGAAAAATCTTCACACCGGAAGTTGTTATAAGGATTTAAGTGAAAGTCTGCATTAACTCACATTAGCGCTCGTAGTGGTAGTAGAGGCAAAATGCTAATCTGTTGTTGTTGTTTGAGTCTTCATTATTTTGACTGGTTTGATGCAGCTCTCCATGCCTCCATGTCCTGAGCTAATCGTTTCATCTCTACATAGCTACCACACCCTACATCCGAGGCAATCTGTTTAACTTATTCTAACCTTGGTCTACCGCTACAGTTCTTGTACTCGACCCTTCCTTCCATAACGAAGCTTGCTATTCCTGGGTGTCTTAGCATGTGTCCTACCAACTTATCTCTTCTCTTCATTAGCAGTCGCCAGGAAATCTCTCCTCTCCCACTAGTCTCAATACCTCTTCGTTTGTAACCCTATCTACCCATCTGATCTTCATCATTCTCCTGTAACACCACATTTCAAACGCTTCAATTCTCCTCTTTTCTGCTCCACCTATAGTCCAAGTTTCACTTCCATAGAGCGCCACGCTCCAGACAAAGGCTTTCAGAAATGCCTTCCTAATACCTAAATCTATATTCGATGTCAACAGATTTCTTTTCAGTAGAAATGCTTTCCTTGCCTGAGCTAACCTACTTTTTATATCCTCTTTGCTTCGTCCATCACTGGTTAGTTTGCTTCCTAAGTAAAAGAAGTCTCCTACTTCCTTTAGTTTTTCACCTGCCAATTTGATGTCCATAGAGGTTTCTGATTTATTTCGGCTGCATTCCAATATTTTTGTTTTACATTTATTAATTTTCATCATGAATTCTTTCCTCAAGTCAGAGTCCATACCATTCAATAACTCATTCAAATCCTCAGGCGTGTCGGCCAAGATGACTGTATCATCGGCAAATCTCAGAGTTGAAATTATTTCTATTATTTTATCGAATCGACCGGATATGGTTGAGTTTCCGGTGAACTCATCAGTCTACCGCGTGTCATCATGCCAGCACATCATTAAAAAAAACGTTTAGTGTTTCCTTTATGTTTGGAAAGGTGGAGAAAACAACGGAAATTAATTTCAAGTGCACCAAAAAAGGAATAATATCCATGGATGGTCTAGTGTATGCCATTAATGGATTTTTGTATGTGAGTCGTTGAGTTGTAAAAATCGTTTAATCCATTTGTGAATAAGAATCATTTTCATGCGAAACGTTTCTCTGGACTTTGCCTCGCGTATCTTTTGTGTTTGTTGTGTTCTACTTTTTGCTTTGTGTTCTTGGTTTTTGGTTTTGTGTTTGCTTTCTGCTTTTGCTTTTTACTTTTTGCTTCGTGTTTCTTTTTTTTTTGTTGTTGTGTGTTTGTTTTCTGGAAAATCAAAATAAAACAAGACAAAATAAAATAAAAAAATAAACAAAAGAAAATCATAATAAAAGCAAGAGAATATAAACAAAAAAATAAACAAATAACCAATACCAAACATTAAACAAAACAAAATCAAAAAACAAACAAAATAAAATTAAATAAAGTAAAATACTGTAAAAGTAAAATAAAATAAAATAATTAAATAAATAATTTTACGAAATGATCCTTATTCACAAGTGGATTAAACGAGTTTTTCAACTGGACGACTCATATCTTCTTCGTAAAACGCCTGTGTTGTCAACAATTTCATAAAGAAGTGATCTTGAAATTTGTGGAATGTTTGTAGTACGGTTTTCCTTGACGCGTTCTTCAACTGCACGAGTTAAGCTCGATTTGAATATTAAGATAAGGTCCTTTCGGATTCTTTACGCGCTGAGTAGTATCGTATTCAATACAAACGCAGAAGTCCAATTTGGTGTATTACCCATTCAATATTTGATGGCCGCTGAACGTGGCTGCGCCAGCGTTTCTTGTTTATTGTAGAATGAGCCCCGCGGGGCGAAGCGGAGGACACAGCGATGACAGAGTGCAGTCCGCACGTAAGTCAAGCAGCATTGCGTCAGAGCGCGTCACATTAGCTCATGTCACCACGGACAGTTAAACGATGACTGAGGCTACTGGAGCTGAGTCATATCCTACTCGAGCAACTCTGTCAACCAAGCAGGCTGACGTGTGACACAAGTGCTCGACCGCCGGCAATCAATTCGTGAAAGGGTAATAAATAACAGACACCGATCTCAAAATGGCGCCATCCCCTGCCCCTTGACTCAGAGTGATTACCGTGCATGCACCGAACTCTAATTGCAACGATGCCCGGACGACGTTTAAATACGGAACGAATATAATTATATTAATAATAATGACAATAACAACAATAACAAGAAGTTCCGTGACGAACTAAAAAGCCTACTTTTCTTAAAATTTAAGATTCATACCAATGATTAATGACGTAATTAAGTTGGTAATATGGAAATTTCTAATTAGTTCGAAATACTGTATACCTGGCATAATGTAGCCTAATAAAGCACTACAGTTGGCAGCCCTGGTGACTGAATATATTCTTAGATCCATTTCTTAGGGTACAGAATACAAAATTTGGTTGAAGTCCAATGGATAGCATGGACGTTACATACAGTTAAACATTGGATCTAACAGCACGCGTAAAATCATGTTGGCAACAATGCCATGCATGTATTGGTCAGAAATAATTTGAAATAATATGATCTATTGTTGTGCCAATTTTGAATGAAATCCATTAGTTAGTATAGAAGTTACATGAATTTAAAGTTGGACCTCTCAGCAGGCTTAGAATCATGTTGGTAGCACTGACGTATATAAGTTACTCCAAATTAATATAGAATGTCAGGTACTATACGTGTGCATAGTTTACTACTGTCGGCTTGCATACTTACTGATATATGGGTATTTGGATTAAAACAAATTGAGAGCATTTAATAACAGTTGGCAGACCTGGTGGCTCTTAAGAATACGCTCAGTCATATCTGTTTATGTACACATAGCACATACGAAATTTGGTTGAAATCCAATTGATAGTGTAGAAGTTATATGCATTTAAAATTTGGACCTATCAGCAGGCTTATAATCATTTTGGCAACACTGCCATGTATGGCCTCTTGGAAATTAAACTGCAATATTATTATCTATACGTGTGCCAGTTTTGAGATAGCTCCGATTCATACCTTCCATGATATCCAATATGGAGCTCAAATTTCAAATGCGATTTTTCAGCAGTTGGTAGCACTGACATCATTTTCAAATATGGCCGTCAGATATTCAGGTATAGGTCTTTACTCCTACCAAATTTTGTTTCGTTTGCTGCAGCCATTTAGGAGTTGATAGGGGGGGACACACACACACAGCCAGACAGACAGACAGACAGACAGATAGACAGACAGAAGGACAGACAGACAGACAGACACACACACATTTGCCCGATCTCATAAGTCTACTTTTCCCTCATTTTTGCAAAATGTGAAAAGTAGGCTAAAAATAAGAATATTAATAACTAGCAGTAGTGCCCGGCTTCACCCGGTGGATTTATTAGTTTTATGGATAATAATGGATACTACTACGGAACTGGCACATGATACTTACTGTACAAACTAACAGAAAACAGTATTGTCATCGCGCCAGGAGATGGCAGTTCAACACACTGCGACGGGATGCGGGGGGTCTTAAAGTACGCATGCGCTGCCTGTCTATTCCAAAACTAAATATATAGGTTTCCCGCATGCCAATGGTTGTTATCGCAGCAGACGACGTAGCCAGTGAAAGAAGGAATGTGCTGACTGAGTGAAGCAAGGAGTGACTAACTTAATGTTTTTGGAATGCGCGATATTGTTTTAGATCCCTTATTTGGGGGTGGATCTAAAAGGGAGAGTTGCTGTACTAATTTATGAGTTTGTGCCTAAAGAAGGGTAGCTCCCCTTGACAGGGCAAGCTGACCAGTGTAGTGTGTTGTGGTGTGCTAGGAACTAGGGGGCGTTCCTATAAAGACTGTAAATGTGGTTTAAGGGATGTAGCCTTAGCACGCGGGTCGGTGTACTAGTCGCCCAGCCGGCTACTTATTATATAATCACCTTGCTAGTGTCAGCGGTTCGGCACGCGCTTCAATTGAGCACGCTAGCCGCTGTGAGGAATACAAGGACGTCTGAGTTGGCGTTATTACTACGGTGTGTCACGTCCGACTGTGACGGGAGTAAGGAAGGACGTGGGGACGTGAAGAAGAGTGTAGATCAGTAATGCAAGTGTAAGAGACTGACCAAGTGTTTATTGGTCAGCAATGAGTAACTGTTAGTCCCTTTTAAGGGATCTTGTGATGTTATAATGTGAGTACAAACTGTGGGTGTTAGGTTACAAAAGTAGGATTCTGAACACTGACTGACTGACTCACCTCGGTTGACACTGTCGTTAGCCTCCGGCTGTCTCGTCGAAGCACTGGTGATGGAGAGATTCTCGTGACCCACTTAAGGCACCTTTTATACCTTTAGCCTCTGTTCTGTCAGCGCGTTGTGGCATAGTTGAACCAGTTTGTAGTATGTCGCTGTGTGTCATAATTACGCAAGGGTTGAGCTGCTTTATGGAGTAGCCAGCTGCCCTTATAATATTGATGGATATTGGGTAGGCTTTTAAAGGGTTGCCTTTTATGAGATTTAGACAGATGATGGGGGGGATGATCTCTAAGGGGTGCATACCCCTTGGGTATTGTACAAGCCTCTTCCTCCATTTGGTCGCGTCCTCGCGACCGGGAAGGGCACTTGGGGTTGGGATGTTGTCGTAGTAGTTTTTGAATCCCCCTCGTCTCTTCTGGTGGTGGCGTCGTAAGCGTCGTCGTATGGAACGGGTGTCGTCGTGCAGAAGTGTAGGTGTGCGGTCAGCCCGTGTTCAGAGGGGAGGGTTATGGGGTGTACATAGATATATATGTATATAAATTTTACATTGCATGGTGAAATGTGCATTAACATTGTTGAATAAAGAAAATAATTGCTATTGAGGCACAATCGCCATTGCCGTTGTCGGCATAAAAAAGAAAAAAACATGGTTATACATGGTTACATAGTTGTGCAGGGAGGAAAAACCCAGGGCCGAACGGATGATTGCGTCGTCCGCCCTATCTTGGGGAAAAAGTGCTCCCTGCAATAAAGAAGATAGGAGAGAATAGAAAAAAATGGGTGTTCCAGGGTATAATTTAAAGGAAATATTTAAAATGTATTTATTGGTGTGGGATAAAACGGAACACCCTGACAAATGGGGAAGTTAGAAGAGAGAAAAATGAAAGAAAACAATTCACAGACATTGGTTACGTGTTACCTTAGCAAACGAAACAAAACAAAACAAAAATATAGACATCGTGTACACGTGAACTTGATAAACAGACAAAAATATTATGTTGCGATGCTGACATTTAGGAATTTCCATTGGAATAATTGCCCGTGGGCGCATGAATATGTATGTAGTTTACTCTTTAAAATTATGAACTACAATGACCTTATGTCTACTTAAGCGCGCTAAACCCTTATAATTCTAGTTTTTGTTTGGATCCTCGCGTGCACGCTACCTGTTTGTACGTACGCTTGCCGTATCACGGCTGATCCTATACGGCCACCTCTTGGCACGGTTGAGTGGTCGTACCGCTTGCAGTGTATTCTTAATACATAGTCTGTGAAGCATCCTCTGTGGGTGAATGCTTGCACACTTGGCCATGAGGGTCGCCGCCACATGCCGGTTGCGCCCTCATCGCCGTAAGCTGCGTCGCATTTTGACGCTTCAAGTGTTTTTGTTTTATGCAGATCTGCCAGCAAGCTTGATGCCCCACAGGCATCATTCCCGCTGTGCAGATTATTGACGTGTAGCTGTAAAAAAAAATGTAGTGAGTGTGTAAGTGAGAATGAATGTTAAATGGAGGTTAGTATGCACAGGTATAATGCTACAAAAAGGGGGCATTAAATAGCATGTTGCTGCTATCTGGCAGCAAAATCATAATTACACGTGTCATATTCTAGGTGACAATGCCTGCAAAAAAAAATGGAGAGGTTAACAAAACATTGAAATTCCCTATTCCATATGCCGCTTCCTGTGGCAGCGTTGCCACAGTCTGAAGCCCCTTTTTACCTGTGAAAAGAATGGCATGGTTATTATTACTCGATATATGGCCGGGCTTACCCTATATGGTGCCGTGACGTCATTTCCTAATGTGTTGTAGTATTGGGCTTACCCTGGCAACGAATTTGGGCCGCCAGGCGCCGAAATTTTACCTCAATATATGTATGAAAAAAAATTGTCTTAAATGTAAGACTATGCTACATTATAATAACTTATCATGAGTTATCGGACTTACCCTGATGACGGATTTGTGGGTCATCAGGCGCCGAACGGCGTTCTCTTATACTACTTATTCTACTTATGGTATATATAAGTAATGTTGAATGGAGTGTATGTGAAAAAATAATAAAAGAAAAATCTGTGCGTGTTTTGACAGTGTATTCTTATATTTCTCTGATTCTGTATGGGGCTGGGGGGTTGGTTTATTAAGAAGTTCCCCTGTGTAGCTAATTTGGAGCACACAAAAAAAAATGGTGCTTTTTGTCTGGGGAAAAAATTTTCTCACTAATTTGCTTGGCTTTTTGCGGTACGGAAGGGGTCGTTTTACCTACGAGGGCTCGTTGGTTGAGTCCCTTTTCTCTATGCGTAGGACCCCGCCTCCACCAGTGTTTTAGATCCCTTATTTGGGGGTGGATCTAAAAGGGAGAGTTGCTGTACTAATTTATGAGTTTGTGCCTAAAGAAGGGTAGCTCCCCTTGACAGGGCAAGCTGACCAGTGTAGTGTGTTGTGGTGTGCTAGGAACTAGGGGGCGTTCCTATAAAGACTGTAAATGTGGTTTAAGGGATGTAGCCTTAGCACGCGGGTCGGTGTACTAGTCGCCCAGCCGGCTACTTATTATATAATCACCTTGCTAGTGTCAGCGGTTCGGCACGCGCTTCAATTGAGCACGCTAGCCGCTGTGAGGAATACAAGGACGTCTGAGTTGGCGTTATTACTACGGTGTGTCACGTCCGACTGTGACGGGAGTAAGGAAGGACGTGGGGACGTGAAGAAGAGTGTAGATCAGTAATGCAAGTGTAAGAGACTGACCAAGTGTTTATTGGTCAGCAATGAGTAACTGTTAGTCCCTTTTAAGGGATCTTGTGATGTTATAATGTGAGTACAAACTGTGGGTGTTAGGTTACAAAAGTAGGATTCTGAACACTGACTGACTGACTCACCTCGGTTGACACTGTCGTTAGCCTCCGGCTGTCTCGTCGAAGCACTGGTGATGGAGAGATTCTCGTGACCCACTTAAGGCACCTTTTATACCTTTAGCCTCTGTTCTGTCAGCGCGTTGTGGCATAGTTGAACCAGTTTGTAGTATGTCGCTGTGTGTCATAATTACGCAAGGGTTGAGCTGCTTTATGGAGTAGCCAGCTGCCCTTATAATATTGATGGATATTGGGTAGGCTTTTAAAGGGTTGCCTTTTATGAGATTTAGACAGATGATGGGGGGGATGATCTCTAAGGGGTGCATACCCCTTGGGTATTGTACAATATGCAGTGAGCGGGAAGACATCTGCAGTTGAAAGTCGACTGCCATCTCACGCCATGATTTTACGTGAACTCTCACCATCATTTAAATCCATAACATAGCTTTGAGGCAATTCGGATGTGATACAATAAATTTATTTAATTTACCGTATGGCTTTTAGTGCCGGGAGTGTCCGAGGACATGTTCGGCTCGCCAGAGGCTGTAGCTGCTTCAATGAGGACATCCATGGGGTGAGCTACAAATTCCGTTCAATTTAATGTAGTTCCAACTTTTGCTACCAGATGTCACTGACACCTAGTGGTGAACGTTGGAACTTTGATAGAGCGTTTCAACGAAATCTAACCTGCAAATTTAGCTTCAAACAAGTGGAAGGTTCTTTTACATGCCATAAATCTATGACATGGGACCGCCGGCTTTACTTCCCCTCCAAAGGAAGGCATACTGAAGGATTTTAACGCTCTGAAAAAATCCGACGACTTCGGCCGGATTTGAACCTGCAATCTTGGGCATAGAAGCTCAGTATGCTACCGACTACGCCACCGAAGAATGTGTGGACGCGTTTAAATTAAGGTTATCCATGTCTGTGTTTTTGAGAGCTATAATAAAAAATCTCGTTGAATCCCAAGGAAGGTTGGATTCACTCCATCGCCCATAAACTATTGAGTTAAAGCAATGCCTAATTTGGTTTAAGGTTTGTATGTTATATACGTTTGTTCTGGCATCTTTGGCCAAAACCTCAGTTTTCGTTTTTCATTGTAAATGGAAGCCTTTTTTGTCTGCTTAAAATATTTCATGACGAACTTCCACCTGTACAGTAAGTAGTTAAAGGGGTGCGTGTGCAAATGTCTAAGGGCATGGCATCACAGCATCATACTTGCATCTAAATATCCCGGAGTATCAAACAAGGTATAGAAAACAATTAGGCTATTGAATGCTGATTAAGGTGTTATTTACCGATATTTGATCCATATGGACTTTGCCTTTTTCTGTATAAATATACGCAGGGAACGGAAAACTGATGATTGAAGTTTATATTATCGTTTCATTACGGTTGGAATACCCTACGAGAAAAATAATAGTTAGAAGTTCTCAGATATAATAGCACGCGTGGGAGGAAAACGTATCATTCATAATCATTTACCATTCCTTTTTACGGCTGCAGACTTGAATTTATAAGTATTTTATGAACATTCTAATAATTTCAATGTTGCAAGCGCTTCATTTTCACCAAGTAATAATACTGGAGCAAGTATGGTTATTAAAAGGACAGATGGTGAGTAGGCCTCTCTTGCCTGGGCAGTTGTTATATTTCTATTGTTTATGGGCTTCTGGTTCAGTTCCATTCCTGGTGTCATAAAGATTTCATAATTTATGGTATGCATCATGGATAACATCAGATATTGCTTTTGTGGAAAATTGGGCTCAAATGAGGACCCCATGATTCAATGTGATGGTTGTCAAAAATGGTTTCATGCCTCTTGTGTCCACCTCTCCAGTCTGCAAATCGAAATCTTAGGCTCAAATAATGACTCTTGGCATTGCTGTGACTGTATCCTTCAAGGGTCAACGCAACAAAATCAGCCCAACACTCTATCATCGACTAATTGGATTTCCTGCCCGAGATGTACCAATCAGAACCCCGAAAAACTATACAAAGGCATTAGTGGGCTTAAAATTCAGTACTCTCGAAAGCATAAAGAATATATCTCCGAAGTTCATCCCCCAACAACAGCTGTCGATAATGTGAAGGAATTTTCGCTGCAATTAGCAAGGATGAAAAGGGACATAAGGGTTTTGAAACGCATTCCAAAAGCAGCTCGTATGCTGGTAGCATTCCGTCTTTCCCACCTTATGGACGAATGCCAAAGGAAGAATTCATTTGATTCTTGGAAGGATCTACTGACATTTTGCTACGTAGCTTTACAAGTCCCTGAAAAGAAATCAAAGAATCCAGTCCAATTTATCAAGAAAATTGTTTCTCATCCTCCGATCGACTTTTCTCAGCGAGGTCCTCAAAGAAAAACTCAAAAGCCTCAAACTTCTTTATCACGGAGAGTGGAACCTAAAATGGCAGAAGGAGACATACGTGGAGCCGTGAAACTCCTTTCATCCTCAGATAAGCTTGCACCTGAAAACGAGGATACGTTTTTACATCTAAAGGATAAACATCCTGAACCAAGTAGAGCACTTATTTTTCCCGATCCGCCTAATGAAGAAAACAAGTTCACAGTATCAGAAGAAGATGTGGTGGTAATTCTCAGCAAATTCCGAAATGGGTCTGCCGGTGGTATTGATGGTTTACGCCCACAACACCTCAAAGACCTAACTGCAAAGGGTAATGGTGTGGTCGGAAAAAAATTACTAACTTCTTTAACATCCCTCTGCAATTTTATGCTATCGGGTCAGGTGAATTCGAATATCCTTCCAATCCTATATGGGGCGAGTCTGTGTGGCCTGAACAAGGAGGAAGGCGGGCTCCGCCCTATTGCAATTGGTTGCACTCTAAGAAGGTTAACAGCAAGTCTAGCACGTAATTATGTTCGTGAAGAATTGGCAGAATACTTCAACCCTATCCAACTTGGCTTTGGCACGAAGGGTTCCTGTGAAGCTGCAATCTATTCTGCTCGAGCTTTTGGGAACAAAAATGTCGGAACCAACAAGATTGTACTTAAGATTGACTTCAGAAATGCGTTTAATAGTGTTGATCGAGATGTTCTGCTGACACGTTTCAAAGATAAAGCCCCTTCACTTTACAACTTCTTCTGGCAATGCTATCGAGAACCATCTTATCTAGTTTTTGGAGACAAGATTATCCTTTCTCAATCTGGTCTCCAACAAGGTGACCCTGGTGGGCCCTTAGGCTTTTGCCTGGTCATTCAGCCAATTTTGGAGAAGCTTTCATCTGAACTGAACATTTGGTATTTGGATGATGGCTCGCTGCTAGGGGATCCGACTGTCGTTCTATATGATTTTTCCTCGATTATTGCGGAATGTAAATCTCTTGGTATTGACATCAACCCCAGCAAATGTGATTTGTTCTTCTGCGGCGACAATAAAGATGAGATTTTTTCTCGATTCAACGAGTTATCTCCAGGCATTGAAGTGGTTCCGTCTCTAACTTTGCTGAAGGCTCCAGTCACTGAAGGCGCCATTGAACCCTCCTTATCCAGAAAATTTGGCGAGTTAACTCTTCTGCTTGGGCGTCTGAAAGATTTGGAGTTTCACATTGCTTACTTTCTCCTAAAAAACTGTTTCCTTGTTCCTAAGCTCATATATTTGCTTAGAAGTACTCCTCTATGGAAGATTAGACCGTCGATACAGAGAATGGATGATTTTGTGAAATGCACACTAGAGTCAACTCTTAATACTAATTTAAATGATAGATCTTGGACAATAGCCTCACTCCCTGTTCGTTACGGTGGAATCGGAATAAGGAAAATTGAAGATTTAATGCTTCCAGCTTTCATGTCATCGGCGAATAGTGTTTTCTCTCTCGTCCAGTCAATGTTTCCAGATATTTCGGACATTGAGGAAATCACTTTTTACGCCGAGGCCTTGGAGTTATGGAACTACCAATTTAACGATCCATCTATCCCTTCAGCTCCTGCGTTCCAACGTAATTGGGACGGTCTCGTTTGCAAAAAAATAATGGACAACCTGGAATTTCACTCAGATGAGGAAAAGGCTATTCATTTGGCTAGTTTGAAGAAAGAATCGAATTCATGGTTGAATGCCATCCCATCGAGAACAATAGGGACATTACTGGACAACAATAGGTTTAGGATTTCGATGTCTCTCCGCCTTGGATCAACGCTTTGTAAACCTCATACTTGTGTATGTGGCGACGTCGTTTCCGCACGTGGTACACACGGTCTCTCTTGTAAAAGGAGTGCTGGTCGACATTCTCGTCATTTCTCTATAAATGAAACGCTTCGGAGGGCTTTCGCTACTGCAAAATTCCCGTCAATTCTTGAACCATCTGGAATTTGCCGAGACGACGGTCGCCGCCCTGATGGGATGACCATAATTCCGTGGTCGAATGGCAAATGCCTAGTCTGGGATGCAACGTGCTCAGATACGTTGGCTCCTTCCTATATTTCATCATCGTCAAAGGAAGCAGGATCTGTAGCTGAGATCGCCGTCACTCGGAAGAAAAACAAATATAAGAAGATCATGGAGGACTACATTTTCGTTGCCTTTGCCGTGGAGACAATGGGTCCTTGGAGTGAGGACGCTATAAATCTAGTACACAAGCTAGGAAGAATAATAGGTGGAGTCTCTGCTGATCCTCGTTCCAAGACCTATTTAATGCAGAGAATTGGCATAGCGATTCCAAAGGGAAACGCAGCCTGTGTAATGCGGACTATTCCACATAACACAAGTATGGACGAAATATTTTATTTGTTATAGGGTAGTTAATTTAATACAGATGTTGTATTTCAAGGTTGTATTGAACTGACAGATTTATGTAAAATGTGCCTATTTGTGTAGCTGTTGTAATAAAAATAATACTCCCCAGGTATAGAAATCATGATAATGAATCCGTTTGGTGAATTCCAGAACCTATTTCTCACCAGAATAAAATAATACATGACATATTTGACCAGTATTCGCTGATTAACTAATTATGGCCCTCGAATTTCAGTAACCAGACTCGAATTTCCAGTATTTTACGGTTTTCGAGACTGTAAAGCATTGCTGACTTTCTTGAAACTAGGCAGAATATTCTCTGTTGAAAAGTATTCCATCCTGCGGCTCAGTACTCAACTCTAATCACGCTATCGTGAACGTCCCAAGGAGAATCAAGCATAGCCAGACTTGATCTCCCCAACTTCTAAGTCCAAACACATTACCAACAATCTCAGAGTCCCAGACTCTCCCTAAATCAGAAGACCGCTTCCCGCCCCCTCCCTCCTCCCCCCTTTCCCCCCAAAAATGGAATAACTCTCGAGAACACCTGCTCCAGATATAGTAAGTACATCCCCCGTCTTGCTAGGTGAAAGTGTAGGGTCCAGGTTCATAATTCCCGAAGAATTACCGTTTTTAATATGTATAGTCTAAGTTACTTCATTTTGTCATATCACGAATGTGTAACATCATTTATGTTTTTCTCAGAATTAAAATCTTTAACATTTAGTGCCTGTAGAATTAACAAAATCAACATCCAAAATTGACCTATAAATATTATTAATACATCAAACTAAAGATAATGAATGTAGAAGTGCTGTGAACTAGGGATTTTTGGATACTTTGAAAAATTTAGCCCCCTCGTCTATTTAAAAAAAATGAAAAATAAAAACTCTTAAACTCTGTTGCAGATAACGGCAAGATTTTTGTACAGAACACTATAATGCTTTAAATAGAAGAACCCAGTAAAATAAATTTGATGATTGAATAATATAATAATAATATTTTACAAGGTCAATGGACCAAGTGTCCCATCAAAGCACTAATGAGTGCATACCCAAAAAGGAGACCAACACAGGTCCACTCATAAATAAATCTTCTTCTATGTTATTATGTACAATTGTTTTAAAATAATAATCACCATATATATGCATGCAATATATAATTTTTGAAATGGTTCAACATAATGATATAGAATATAAGAATCGTCGTCTGTTCTTCATGATAATTATGTCTTATAATATGAAAGTGAATAGTTGTCAGGCAGACTGTGGAAGGGGTAATATACCCCGAAACATGTACCTGTAATAAAGTTTTTTAAAATTGTATTGAATAGGCGGATTGAAATAAATTAGATATTCCTGTAAAAATATTTAGTAATTTTAGGGCATTTTGAAAAATTGACATTATTTATTGTGTATTTCAAATATTCAGCGAACTGAAAAGAGAAAACAAAGTTTCTGATACAAAAAAATAATGATGGTTGGGTTTTATGTGTGATGTGGTAAAAGTTTCAAAGGAATCGATTCAAAAATGTGGATTTTCTTCCTAAACGTAGTCTATGTGCATACCTTAAACAAAAGATACAGTACAACTGAATATTATCGCATGTACAGACTATTTGCATTTGTACAACATTATCCTATCTCTTTCCTACAAAATATTCAGAAAAATAATACCTTAAGTCAATAATAGGGTGTACGTTTTATTATAGTACCGGTTTTGCCCACATTGTGACCTTCCTCAGCGGCATATTATAATATAGGTAGAGATGCAAGACTAACATTCAAAATTCTCCATATCAAAGGTTGTTGTCATTTTTTTAAAATACTTTATGGTCCCACGAGAGAAAATAGAATTTGGCTTAAGAGGAGAACAGCGGACCTCTACTCCTTCATGACAGGCTCACTGATGCCGTACAGAAGCGACGCCTGAAATTCTATGGAGACAGACTAAGTAAGAAATTATTCAAAGTAATCAACTCAAAGAAGGTCAAGATACAATGGCTAGAAGAAACTAAGGTGGATCTCCAAGAAATGTATATCACAGACGACATCATAGACAATCGTGGAGCTTTTAGGACAAAAGTAGCCAACCATAAATTTAGGGAGAAATCCATAATGAAAACTGGTAGGAAGTGGTCGACAGAACGCAAGAAGCAACACAGTGCATTCATGAAGAGATTTTGGAAGGATAAGAAGGCGAACACCATCAGGCCAACAAGTCCAAATGCACTCTTTGAATGGGCATAACGACGAAAGAAAGAAGAAGAATCGTCTAAAGGTTAAAGAAACACACATTAAAATTTAGAAAAATCAGATCGGCTAGAATATGGATTAAAGACGAAAGATATACATCTTGATAAGAAAACCAACTTGATGTAGAAACAGTGATGTGGATATTATACTGCATATGCGTAGAAATGTATAGATTATAGGTTATGATTGATGTGATCATGTATGGGTAAGAATATATATACAGTAATTGTGATGTTACTGTGAAATATAATCGATGACATTGAGTATTCCAAGGTATGTTATGACACAAGGAGTGTCAGCGGAAACTATGCAACTCGTGTGACAGGTGAGTACCTTGGAATGCATGTTATGTGTTGTTAATAAAAAGCTTAGTCAACCTCAATACTTTAATGCAACGTGACGAAGCGCCATTACATGGATAACACACAGACCGGATAAATAAAGGACAAACAAACACCGTCTGGTCAAGGAACTTAGAACACACTCCCACCTTGCAATTTACAGGCATATTCAATTGCAACCTTCTCACAATCACAAATCAAGTCTGTGAGGCACTCGAATTGTTCTTCCTTAGCCATGGCGGCCCCTCCGACCATTGGCTTTCTTTCAATATCTTTGCATTACAGTCTCTTGAGGGAAGGTCTGCAGGGTTCACAATTCCGGGAACATGACGCCAGTCAGTAGGATGGTTATGCAGCTTGATCTCTCGTACTCGGTTGCCAACGAACGTGTTCCAATCTCATTCCCTTTGTAACCATGCTAGCACAACCGTTGAATCACTCCAGCAGTAGGCCTTACAGTCTGAAAGATCCAAACTTTTCTTAACGTGGTAGGCAAGTCGAGATGCTATGACTGCTGCTAGCAACTCCAGTCTAGGAATTGTCAATTGTTTTACGGGTGCCACTCTTGCTTTTCATGCCACAAGGCGAACTGAAACATTTCCAACAAACTCTGCCCGTAGGAAGACACAAGCGGCAAATGACAATTTACTGGCATCGCAAAACACATGAAAAGTCTTTTCACAGTCCATGAAGGGTTCTAAAGACAGTCTTCTGGGAATCTGGCAGTTACCCAAATGATGCAAATGTTTTAACCATGCAGAAAATAATTGCTGGTTTATTTCTTCGGGTAATTCAACATCCCAACCACATCTCAATTTCCACGTATGTTGCAGGAGCAGTTTTGGAATGAGTGTAGTGGGACTGGTATAACCCACGGGGTCAAATATACTCTGGGTTATAGACAGAAGAACTCTCTTCGTAATGGATTCTCCAGTTAATTTAAGTCCACTGACATCACAAAACAAAATATCATTTACAATGTCCCATGATACGCCTAAAATTGGAACAATTTCTTTGCCTTTCTCAACCACATTGCCAAACAAAGGAGCAGTTACCCACACTCAAAGCTCAAACTGTCCAGATGCCATCAACTGAGTGGATTCCCGAACAAATTTATTAACTGATTCTTCAGTTTCAAGGCTAGTAATGAAATTATCTACATAGAACGATTACTTCAAAATATTTGCTGTCTGTCTCATGTGTTCTGGAGCCTGATTTAGATGATGGTTGATGGTAGCTCCTAGCAAGAAAGGACTCGAAGACACACCAAATACTTCACGTCGATGTCTGAATGTGATCATTTCTTGTGCATCAGCACTGCTCCACCACAGGAATTTTAGGAAATCACTATCCCTCGATGATAGGCTTATTTGTAAAAACGCCTTCTTGATGTCAGCAGTAATACCAATGGCACATTTCCTGAATTGCAACAGTAGCTTTGGAACCAACTCGATTAAATTCGGACCTTTACAAACACAGTCATTCAATGATGTTCCTTTGTGGTCCTTAGCTGAAGCATCAAAAACCGGGCGTATTTTTGTGGTGTGACTAGTTGCCTTGATGACAGCCCTATGTGGCAAGCAGTACCCTCTGGCCTCTAGCTTCATTTTCAGGAACTATCTCTATGATGCTAGATTGGAGCCAGTCTTGAAACACTCCATGATATTCTTTTAAATTCCCTGAAGCACGCTGGCGGTTTGTCACTCCGATAAGTCTCTTTTCAGCCAAAGCGTTGTTATCCAGGAGTTCCGGATGACCTTCCCTCCACGGCAAGCACACCTCATATCTGTTTTCTTCATTAACCTACACAGTTTGGTTGAAAAACTGAAGGGTATCAGTATTCAAACCTTCTGTCTTCTTCACGGCCTTCGATTCATTAATACCTATAACCTCCAACTTCCATAAATCTGACAAATCCAAGTTACAGTTGTAGGTTATGGCAGTTAGAGAATCATTTGCAGTCGTTCTGGGGCCCTGAATCGTCCAACCTAATCGTGTTTCAATTGCTACCAGAGCATCATCCAGATGTACACATGAACCAGTTAAGAATGATCCAGAAATGTCTGCTCCTATAGCAATCCTATATCAGGTGGATTCTTTCCTGTGTCAGACAGAATTATTCTTTTCTCATTCAGTTTGGGGTACAGGTTTTGACTTTCAACTCTTGGTACATAACCGCAAATTTTGCCCTGTTCTAATACACTTATAGATCCTTGATATTCACCATTTACACTTCTCAAAATAATGTCATAGAGGTTGTGTTGCTTTTGACTGGTTTCGACTCCCCCAAAAAGACTGTGGCTCAACATTTCCTTCCCAGATGGTTTTATATTTAGTTCTCTCACAACATCCGTAGAAATATAGGCTCTTTGAGCACCGCTGTCATAAAGTGCACGTACTAGTTTAACCTTACCATTATGGACAATATTAACCATTACTGTTTGCAAAAGAGTGTACGCTGACTTCTGTGATAAGAGAGCTTGTGACTCCGCACTCTTTAGGCCTACTTCAACACTTTCCGTTTTCTTACTCTGGATGGGTAAATCTGGACACATAACTGTCACATGGCGCCTAAAACAGACAAGACATTTGACGAAGTTCCGGCACCTCTTAGCACCGTGAACAGCTTTTAGACATACAAAACAACAATTCCTTATCTTGAGCAAATTCCTTTTTTCATCCAGGGGCATCATTCTTCCTTTAAAGCACTCTGTAGCCGCATGAGATGTTCTATCACACCACACACATTTTGTATCTGAGCTTTGTTGTTTAGAACTCCCTGAATATATGCACACTGCAGTAGGTAATCTGCTTGTTTTACCATTGTCAATACTATCACTAGCGACACCCCTATCACTAGAAATACCACTGCGAGCCAACTGAAGGCGCTCTTCACATTCGACCTCAAGTTTCAAGAACTCCAGCAGATTAGCTAGACGGTCACTAGGATCATGAATTTCAGCTCTATTTAGCGTAGGTGCCCTTTCCCATGCTCTTAGGATATCATCAGGTAAAGCTGACTCAACCAACGGATACAACATGGCAGCATACTTCTCCCTCGTTACTCCTAGGGTCTCTAAGGCTCTAAGTTGAGTTTCTAATCTGTCATACAGTTTTGCTAAAGATATAACATCATGTGTCATCACCAAACCAAGTAATTCGCGAACGTATACCTCTATTAGTAGTTCATCACGAGCAAACCTTGATTTCAGCTGTTCGATGGCTTTACTATAGTTAGGGCCTGAAGGGGGAAAGCTCTCAACAAGTTCCCTAGCACTGGATCCCGGCACTGTTGCTTGTATTAAGTATTGGAACTTGTCCTCATCAGCAGTTGTTTCGACATCATTAATCTTGCGAAACTGTCCCCAGAAACCTAACCAATTTCTCACATTACCATCAAACGCCTTCAGTTCCAATTTAGGTAATCGTGAGTTCCTTTTATGCGAAGATGAGAAATTTGATTCACTTCCACTTTCTAATACGGCATTGCTTCGATCAAGAAATACACTCTCATACCTGGTTTTGGCAGCTATCCATTCTTCTTTATATGCTTCGGCGGCTTCGTACTCCTTTTCACAAATTTGTTCATCGAAATCTTCTGCCGTGAACCATAGATCCCGTATATTGTCTTATATCGTGAAGAGACGCGTTGCTTTGTCCTCTAGAATTTTGAATGCAGTTGTTACGTCGTCTGGCACGCGCGGATCTACGTCCAATTTCTGTTTAAACACGTTCAATGATTTCGTGTATAAACGTCGCACTAAACCTCGTTCCCGTTTTAATTTTTCCATTTTTCCTAGTCCTGTCAAGGTCGCCAGATGTTAATAAAACGCTTAGTCAAACTCAATACTTAAATGCAACGTGACGAAGCGTCATTACATGGATAACACACAGACCGGAAAAATAAAGGACAAACAAACACCGTCTGGTCATGGAACTTAGAACATGTGTTATAAATCAGATGTTTAATGCGTTTGTCGTATTGCTTTATCAATTATGTGAGCTCAGCTGTATCTGGTATTATGGCTTGTAACATCTAACTTTAAGACTCGAGTGACTTATCTCGTATTACGGCTTCGGTGGCGTTGTCGGTAGCATGCTGAATTGCTATACCCATGATAGCGGGTTCAAACCCGGCCAAAGTCGTCGGATTTTTTAAGAGCGTTAAAATCCTTCAGTATGCCTTCCTTCGAAGGGGAAGTAAAGCCGGCGGTCCCATGTCATATATTTATGGCATGTAAAAGATCCTTTCAGTTAGTTAGTTATTGTTGTTTTAAGGGGCGGAACTACGAGGTCATCTTCCCCAAGATCCTTTCACAGACTAAACTTGTGTAAAGCAAAATTGTTAGGTTAGATTTCGTCAGAACGCTCTATCAAAGTTCCAACGTTGACCACTATGTATCATTGATAGCTGGTGGCGAAAGTTGGAACTACTTGAAATTGAACGGAACGTGTAACTCACCCTTTAGGGTGTCCGATGGAAGCAGCTACAGACTCAGGCGAGCCGAACATGTCCTCGGACACTCCCGGCACTAAAAGACATACGATAAATAAATAAATAACCGCTGATAACACGCTGTAACAATCCTAACGTTTAGTCCATAAATATTTGTTGTGTATTCGAACCCTCAGAAATGTATGTTTTAAAGAAATTTCATCCTCAACAGTTGGTAACACATACACACCACCAGAGACTCAGTTATCGATTACTCGAGCGGACAAGAGCCGTTATTGCGGCGCACTGATCTGTTTTGTTTTGTATATATTGTTTCGCTTCCTTATAATAAATGGTCAATCTTAGAAAACACAAAAGTGGTGCCAGAAGTGGGATTGATAAATAACGTGTACGGTGCCGACGTTCAACTCCACGCCGTGAAACTTGTGCGAAACGTGCTACCGAACGAAATTCGACTCCACGCAGGTTAGTGTATCAGTGAAGCATCTCCCTTCATCATGACAGAAGGAATATCCACAGAACTTCTTCAGACTCTTTCTGGGATTATTGCTAGCGCTATCAGGGAATCCACCACGCGAGGCGGCATCGGGAATGAGCCGATATCACCGGGACGGCCTAGACCACCACAATTCTCAATGTCAGCATACCACGCCGCCGATGGGACCACCATATGAGACTATTTCACGCGGTTCACATGGGCGCTCGGTCTGAGTAAGGGCCCGGAAAACGAACACGCGCAGTACGCACGTGTCTACATGGGCGCCGAACTTAACGAAGCTTTGAAGATTCTAGTAAGTCCCGTCGACCCGGAAACTCTCTCATACAGCGAAATCCAGTGAAGATTGTCGAACCATTTCCACGCCAGCCGTAACAAAAATGCAGAGAGCATCAAATTCCGGAACGTCATGCAGAGAGCAGGGGAGACGAACGCCAGCTTCACTCTCAGATTAAGACAAGCAGCAACACACTCTGAGTACGGAGAATTTTTAGACCGCATGCTAACTGAGCAACTGCTTAAAGATTTGGAATCGAGGGACATGTGTGACGAAATTATTGCCAACAAACCGGAGAGCTTCACTGCTGCGTACGAGATAGTCTGCGCACTCGAAGCCACCCGGAACACTGCTGACGAGGTTAAGAATTCGAATATAACCTCAAAATCCGATTCAACCAATCGGATAGGCTTCGAAAAGCCACAGTCGCGGAGGGGTGGCAACCAATGGCAACGTGGGATATCGACCAATTGTCAACAGAAATCCGACCAATCAAGGCTTCAACAAGGATTGCATCCAGCAAATCAGGGAATGTCAAGTAACCAATCGTTGTGCGCTGGGTGTGGTGGGGAACATCCACACAGTCAGTGCAGATTCCTCAACGCAGAATGCCGGACATGTGGCAAGAAAGGTCACATTGCTAAAGTTTGTAGGTCCAAACCAAAGCAGCGGAATACAAATCACGTTAGGGGCAGATGACCTCGGAGTTCCGCCCCTTAAAACAACAATAACTAACTAACTAAATACAAATCACGTGACCGAAGGAGAACAACCAGCTGACAGCGTTGATGTCATACATCATTTCAACAAAGTTGAGGTAATCGGAACAATGCAGTCTCCAGGGAAGCAGTTGATAGATGTCATCATAGAGGGAACCAGTGTCAAGATGGAATTCGACACCGGCGCCCCCTGTTCGATGATGAGTAAACTGAGGTTAGATATGATCAAACCAAATTGTGTTTTACAGGAGGTTGATCGTATTTTTGCGAGCTACACTGGCCACCGTATTAACTGCATCGGGAAGACACCAGTCACCGCCACCGTTGGCACCATCTCCAGGAACCTCGACCTCTACATCGCCGACGATGAATTCGAGACACTCCTTGGTCGAGAGTGGATCTCTGAGTTTGTGCGAGAGATCAATTTCGAGCAGCTTTTTGGAAAACCAGAACCGTTCCACCAACTCTCCGTCAAACAGTCTCTGTCCCTGGACCAGCAAAAGGAACTTGACGCCACCCTCAACCGCTACCGTGATGTCATCAGTGATATCCCCGCGAAGCTGTCAGGCCCACCAGTGACGATGCACCTGAAGGATGGCGCCACCCCAATCTTCTCCCGAGCACGTGACATTCCTGTAGCCCTGCGAGATGCCTATGACAAAGAAATCGACGCAAAAATCGCATCTGGTTTCTACAAGAGCGTAGACTGCTCAGAGTGGGCGTCAACAACTCATGTCGTTGTGAAGAAGAACGGCAAGTTGAGAATCACGGGAAACTACAAACCTACTCTCAACCCGCGAAAGTATTCCGAAAGTGGAATACTTGTTCAACCAATTGCGTGGTGCCACCCTCTTCTGTCACCTGGACGTCACAGACGCATACACTCATCTCGAGGTCGATGATGAGTTTAGCCAAGCCCTCACGCTCAACACTCCAACCCATGGCCTGATCCGTCCAACTCGTGCTGTCTACGGAGCAGCCAACATCCCCGCTATCTGGCAACGGCGAATGGACACGGTTTTGCAGAAACTCCCAAATGTTGTGAGTTTCTTTGACGACACTATCGTTTTTTCCGATAGTTTTGGCACTCTGATGGAGGCCCTCATCGTGGTACTAGAGCGCTTTCGCCAACACGGTCTCAAGCTCAACCGAGCAAAATGCAGCTTTGCAGAACCTGTCCTGGAAGCTCTTGGCCACAAGATCGATGCTTCAGGCATTCATAAGTCTGATGCGCACATCCAAGCCGTACGGGACGCGCCTAAACCAACGACTCCAGAGGAACTCCAGCTGTTTTGTGTAAAGCGACATACTACAGTGCATTCATCCATAACCTGTCAACGAGAGATCGGCCACTCAGATACATGCTGTTGAAGGATCCTCTCATATGGACACCAGACGGTGACAGGGTCTACCAGGACATCAAGGAGGCTCTAACCTCACCGCAGGACCTTTTGCAGTACGATCCAACACTACCACCTTTGCTGGCAACGGACGCCAGCAAAACCGGTCTCGGCGCAGTGCTGTCTCACCGGCTCAGCAACGGACTAGAACTGCCTATCGCATATGCTAGTCGGACAATGCCATGTACGGAGCAAAGGAACCCCCAGATCGATAAGGAAGCGCTCGCCGTCGTTTGGGCAATACAAAAGTTTTTCAACTATCTGTACGCTCGACACTTCACGTAATCACGGATCACAAGCCCCTGACGCAGATCCTACATCCAGAGAAGTCGCGACCAGTCCTGTGCATTAGTCGCATGCCCAATTATGCCGACTACCTCGCACACTTTAACTACACTGTGGTTTTTAAAACATCGAAGCAAAACGTCAACGCTGACTACTGCTCTAGAGAACCGTTACCATCGACCGTCAACAAGATCCAAAACTCAATCTCGCAATAGAGGGAGGAAACGGAGGATTACGACGACTTTGATTTTTTTACAGTTCACCAGACGCAGCAGTTACCCGTCAAATCCGAAGCCATTGCACGAGAGACGAGGAGGGACCCGGATCTCGGTAGAATTGTCAAACTTCTGGAAGGAGGCCAAGATCTCACCCGCCACGACTTCAAGGCACCCGAGGTAAAATACACGCTCGCCGCCAACTGCTTGATGTTCGAGCACAGAGTAGTGGTTCTACCTGCACTGCGAGATGCTATCCTCAGCGACCTCCATGCAGCTCACCTGGGGATCGTCAAAATGAAGGGAATGGCACGTTCCTTTGTGTTTTGGCCAGGCATCGACTCCGACATCGAGAAGCTCGCAAAGTCCTGCACCACATGCGCAACCCATGCGCACGCTCCACCCAAGTTCCGCGAACATCACTGGGAGTACCCGAAGGCACCGTGAAAACGCATTCACATCGACTACGCGGGCCCAGTAGCTGACAGCATGCTTCTGATTGTTGTAGACGCCTACAACAAGTGGCTAGAGGTCAAGACAACAACCACCACGACAGCTGCAGCAACAATCTCCCTGATGGATGACCTGTTCACAGCGCACAGCACCCCAGTCACCGTCGATTCAGACAATGGCAGGCAGTTCATCTCAGAAGAATTCAAGGCCTTCCTGCAGAACAGTGGTGTGAAGTACCACAAGCTTACATCACCATACCATCCATCAACTAATGGCCAAGCAGAACGGTATGTCCAAACGGTGAAGGATGCCCTCTACGCGATGAAAACAACCAAAGGAACTCTGCAGACAAACCTGAACGAGTTCCTTCACCAATTTAGAAGAGCGCCGCACTCTACCACCGGACAATCTCCATCTCAACTATTCCTGCGACGAGAACTTCGGACACGTCTCAACCTGGCGAGACCCGAAGACGTTCGCACTAGAGTCTGCGAGAAACAGAAAGCAGAAATGGACTCTACATTCCGCACCTTCGAAGCGGGACAGTCATTATACTTCCTGTCTGACAACCCGAACCTGGACAAGTGGCTCTCCGGTACCATCACAGCCCGCATTGGAGATCTTCACTATGATATCAACTACCGGGAGAAACGAATAAAGCGCCACATGGAGCAAATTAGGCCATTTCCAGGAATACGGCCAAACCCAGAGAACCAGGAACCGACCAGCGATGAACCTACCGAAATTCCATCTAGGCCATGACTTGTTCGGTTCTTCCCAGCATCTGCTACCGCAGTACCAGCCGAGAGGATGCCACAAGTGATCCGTGGAAACCGAACACCAACACCAGCTACTCCAGTTATACCGCGCATGTCTACACGCAAACGCCGCCCAAATAAAGATTTTCACCATAGACATAACAAGTTCAATTTAAAAGAGGGAGGAAATGTTGTGTATTCGCACCCTCAGAAATGTATGTTTTAAAGAAATTTCATCCTCAACAGTTGGTAACACATACACACCACCAGAGACTCAGTTATCGATTACTCGAGTGGACAAGAGCCGTTATTGCGGCGCGCTGATCTGTATTGTTTTGTATATATTGTTTGGCTTCCTTATAATAAATGGTCAATCTTAGAAAACACAAAAATATTGATTCATCTGTGAGCTATATTTCACATTGCCTCACATAATCTTTCCCTTTTTATGAAGCGCACCTGCGCCTCTTCACTGCGAGAACTAAAAGCTCAAGCAGCCATAACCTCCCTATGAAGGCTTCCATAAAGATGGAAGGTACTTCAAGAGAGAAGACAAAAAAGGGAGGATATTTGGCTTGAATTTTATTGTACAGACGCCATGTGGGACCGACACTAGACGGAGGCAAATCAAGAATTAAGGCATGTCATCACAAGTTTAGCGGTTCATGGATATCACCACACACTGATGTATGTGTGACGACACATTTCCATGAAGTAGCAAAGGAGTGTGTGTGTACTTCGTGTGGTGAAGGATATGAACGCCATCACATCAACCGATAATAATTGGACAAAATCAGTCTTAGAGTATGGGAAGGTGGGCCACAGTGAGACATGGGCCACAGTGAGACAAGCTCATTAAATCCTTTTTTTTTTTTTGAAAGAGGGACATTTTTTAATATTTCTTAGAGGTTGGCTCTCCTGGTAGCAGACATTTTGATCCTGTTTACTCTTTGAAAGAAGCATGTTATGTAGGAGATAAACAACTTCTTCGTTTTTGAGGTAAGAAAAGTAAAATTTTCTTCCTTTGTTTTTTGTTTTTATAGTTATGTGTATCATTGTACATTAATGAATATAATATGGTCGAAATACATACATATTACTAAATAATTATTGGAATTGTCAGCTTGTTCAGTATTGTAGGTGAGATAGTAGACATAATTGTTTTTACATGTCGCAAGTGGGCCACAGTGAGACACAGTAGGGTGGGCTACAGTGAGACAGTGAGAAAGATATACGGAGTTACCCCAAAGCTGAGGAGAGGGCAGAGTCAACTTCTAGGAGAGAAAAGGGGAGATCTTTCATTCCAACTCACACCCCAGAAAGAAATAAAAACTTGATTTTAAGTCCACAAATAAAAATTAAAAAATCTAAAGAACTGCAAGAAGAATTTGTTCAGCCAAAGGCAGCCCTAGCTACAGACATTTCCATGGATGATGATGTTGATGATTCTTCTAATTCAGACAGCTCATCAGATAATGAAGAAATCGAGCTCCTAACATTTCATCAACTTGCTCGCAAACCTAAGGAAGGTGACTTCGTTCTGGTTGAGTTTTCAGGGAAACACTCAAGATTTTGCATCGGGGAAGTGAAATGAGATTTAGATGATGAAAATTATTAAGTAAAATTCTTAAGAAAAAGAACAAAAATGATAGGCAGTTCTTTTTTTTTTTTACCCATAGGGTGCAGATATTGCTTCAGTACCCACGAACAGATCACTGTGGCCGGTTTCCTGTGCATATGGCAAAACAAATAGATAAATTTTCTGTAAATTTTGGGAATCTGAATGTGCTGTAGTGTTTTCTGGCATTAATTATTTGTTTTAGTGTTTATCTATGTATTTAAGCAGTCAAAATAAAGTCTTTTCATTGTGTCTCAGTGTGGACCATTATTTGTCTCAGTGTGGCCCACGGGAGGGCCACAGAGAGACGGCTGCAACATGTTCACAATTTATTATTTTTACAGAAACGAGTGGATGTTTTGGAAATTCTATGGGTATGAAATTGATGAGCAACAATCAACTTATATTTCAGTATATAAAGACATTCTCATATATCAAAAAATAAGACAGTATAATAAAATATATTTTTTCTGTCTCACTGTGGCCCACCTTCCCCTATAGCAAAGATTTGTAGACTAAAGAACCAACATGAATTGTATTTTGGCCATTCGGCTGCAATTAAATTTATTATAAAGATGGTATATTGACTTACACGGCCAGAGAATTGAAACTCAATAACCTTTCTGGTCAAAATAAGTGATTTTTGTTGAGAAACTGATAGAGTTTGCTTAGTGTGATTATGTGATTGTTATTGAATGGTCAGGTTATTATGGATTGTACACTTAGCTGTTTGAGCGATGTGTGGTTCGTTACCTTGCTGCTGCCGACATCGCTGGCTGCAGTGCGGGATTAGGGAACCACCCATTACAACTGCGTGCAATTGTGTAACCGAGTGAAGAACATTAAATCTCGATCATTGTCCTACATAGGGTGTAATACTGTAGATACAGCTCAATAAGATGGTCTGCCTAGAAAATAGGAACTTGGGAAAATCAGACCTGCAGTCCAAATCCCTGAATGAGACATTATAATTGAAGGCAAATTTAAATAACAGCCGGCCCCATGGTGTTGGGGTAGCGCAGCTGCCTCTCACCCGGAGGCCCCGGGTTCGATTCCCGGCTCCATCAGGGATTTTAGAAACTGACGTGAGGGCTGGAACGGGGTGCACTCAACCTTGTGAGGACAATTGAGTAGCTGTCTGACAGTGAGACCGCACCGCTATCACGAAAACCAAGATTAACGGCCGAGGGGACCCGATGCGCTGACCACGCGTCACCCCAATATCTGCAGGCCAAATGGCTGTGCAGCGGTCGCTTTGTAGGCCTAGGCCCTTCATGGGCTGTAGTGCCAGGGGTTATTTATAAATATAAATAATCTCGAAGTTTCAAAACCTCTTATCTATTTTTTTTAGCCTACTTTCGATTTTTCCAAGAAGTGAAAGTAGACTTATGAGATCTACACAGTGCCAAAAATCGTGTGTCTGTGTGTGTCTATGTCTGTGTGTCTGTGTGTCTGTGTGTGAGTGTGTGTACTCTGAATGACTGCCCCCCCCCTCCCCCCTTATCAATTCGAACACGGTGAAATCGAATTGAACGAAATTTGGTACAGAGGTAGCTCTAGCAAAGGGCACCTCAGTGTCATGTTATATCACCGCCATCTTGACGCAAACGTAATGGCCCACCCAAATGTTCAAAGCTTAAATCAAATTACGACCAACCTAATCATCCGATCTCTACCAAATTTTGCAACATTATACCTTTATGTATGAAGAATCCTTTGACCAAAGTACAAGGTCATCAGCCCAATAATTTGCGGATGACGGTCATGTATGTGTGCAAATCGATTCCCCCTATCTATTCAAACATGGTGAAACCGAATTGAACGAAATTCGGTTCAGAGGTAGCACTAGCAAAGGAGACCTCAGTGTCATGTTTTGTATAACCACCATCTTCACGGAAACAGAATGGCGGCCACCCAAATGTTGAAAGCTTAAATCAAACTACGGCCAACCTAATCATTTGATCTCTACCAAATTTTGCAACAACATACCATTTTGTGGGAAGCATCTTTTGACTGAACTACAAGGTCATCAGCTCAATAGTTTGGAGATAGCGGCCATGTATGTGTGCAAATCGATTCACCATATCAATTCAAACACGGTGAAACCGAAATGAATGCAATTTTGTACAGAGGTAGCACTAGCAAAGGGCACCTCATATTCATGTTTAATATTCTTATAGCACGTTGTATTTCAACAAGCTACTACAACCAACATTCAATTATACTCCTTGAAATGGACAAAGAGTTACAACAATACCCACGCATTTAGGAGAAAGTAGGCTATATATTCTTTACTGAACATCTTGATTTTTTTTTTTGTGTTAGACTTCATTAGCGTTTGTTGTGTTGTGTTTGCATTTATGACGATGTTAATGTTCGACAATTAACAATTTTGTTGAAATTAACCTTTTAACTTCTATGTATTTCCAGATGAATAAAACCTCCGTGCTGAGTTATTTTCACACATCTTCGCCACAATGTACATAAGGCCCTAAATCAGTTTAACATATTCTCGAGAAGTCAATGACTTTTTCAAACAACTTCTAACCCACTTAATCCCGAGGTCAATGTGATGATCACTGGACTGCGACATTCGTGACGATTGCAAGTGTATACCCGTCTTCTCTGATAACAAGCAGTCTCTTACCGTAAACCCTTCCCCCTCACTAGTGAAATCATGCAACACCCATAACAACTATCCGCCAGCCACCAGTGGTATTAGAATAACTAATTTCATGCCAAATGAGTTTATTATTACATATCAGGTTTTCAGATATCAGGTCGCATTTAGGACAATTCAATATCAGCAGTTTTATGCAACATAAAATATGAAATCCATCATGGTTTTACGATTCATTGTATTCAAACCTCTACTTTGCTCTGCGTAGTTAAGGAGGACATTATGATGATATACGGTGGACCTTGAGGTTTAGTTGCAAACACACGTCTTGAGAAACCAGAAGTTTATCGTCACTGAGCTTGCAATACAGCATCTAGCAATGATCTTTCCAATAATTTCCTTACGATTAGTCACGCTTCCTAACCGAATGTGGACGTGCATCCAACAGAACTGTTCACTTCATGGACATTTACCCGTGTGGGGACATAACGAAACATGAACATTAAATCCATTGTAGTGTAGAAAAGCATAATTACGTGTACTTTTGCACTCCGAGAGTACATTCCAGGCCTATTTAAGGTTCATTTCCTTTAGTAATTTAATTATATATGAATTGCAGAGCTGGTTATTAGCCTATTTTCAATTTTGAAAAAATAGGCTTATGAGATCACCTTTTGTCCGTGTGTGTGTGCGTGTGTGTGTGCGTGTGCGTGTGAGGTGTGTGTGTGTGTCCCCTAATAAAATCTAAACGGCTGGAGCGATTTCAATGAAACTCGGTAAGTTCATAGCACTATTCCCGGCGACCTCGACCGTGCCCTTCAAATTTTGTTACGTCTCACCAATCCAACATGGCGGCTGTGCGAAATATTTCACTAGCATTCAATATCTCCGAAACTATTACCGATATCGCCCTGAAATTGTGTACGGTGATAAAGGGCACTACTAGAAGTTCACCTATGAGACTTTCAAATACCTGGTGACTACAAAACCAACATGGCGGTCAAGCGAATTTGAGACTTTTAAATAGACTTTTCTCGCGATTTAACTATCCAAACGTAATGAAACTTGGTACAGCAAATGTTTATACACATTGTAATGCACTGGAGTCTAATTTAGTTCAATTGTTTACATAACCTCAAAATGGCGGCTGTGCGAAATATTTCACTGACATTCTATATCTCCGAAACTATTACAGATATCACCCTGCAATTTTGTACGGTGATAAAGGGCACTGACACAAGTTTATCTATGTATATTTCATAAACCTGTAAAGTACAAAACGAACATGGCGACCAAGCGAATTTGAAATGTTTTAATAGACTTTTCTCGTGATTTAACTCTCTGAGCGCAGTGAAATGAGGTACAGTAAATAATTTTGTAGATTGTAATGCACTGCCATTTAATTTAATTCAATTGTTTACATAACCTCAAGATGGCGGCTGTGCGAAATTTTAAAATTAAGTTTTTATTTCTTGTGTCGTAATCATGCGATCGAAGTAAAAGTTTGAATAATGAACCTAGGCAATAATTGCCCTTGAATGGTACATAACTCTATGGTCTATACATATAACAATCCTAAATGGCGAGCTTCCGAAATATTTAGACGGTTCTTAATATCTATGAATCTTTTACAGCAACCAAACTGATTTTGTTTATGTTCTTAGAGACTATGAACATATGTTCATTTAAAGGACTTTCAGAAACCTGGTGAGCACAAATCCAACATGGCGACGACGCGAAGTATAAATATTTAAATGGACGTTTCTCACGAATTAACTATCTGAGTGCCGTGAAAAAGTTGCACGTTAAATGCTTATACAAATGTTGATCCACTGGCATCTAATTTATTTCAATTGTTTGCATAATCACAAGATGGCTGCTGTGCGTAATTTTAAAATCTCGTTTTTACTTCTTGTATTCTAATCATGCGATTGATGTTTGGATACCACACGTACACAATAATCTTAATGTAATAGTACAAAAATAAAAATCCAACCTGGCGACCATCTGAAATATTTGGACGGTTCTCAATATCTACGAATCTGTTACAGCAATTAAACTGAAATTTTGTATGTTGATAGAGGCAATTAACATTAGCAGGATATATGAAAATAGGCTGTATAGTTCTTCACGGAACTACTTGTTTTTAGTTGTACGCCTGACGGTTCCCAACAAGTTCAGTTTAACCCTTGTGAACTGGCGTAAAAACAAGTAGTTCCGTGAAGAACTGAAGCCTATTTTCATATATCCTACTGCTTGCCACGGTGGGTGAGTGGTTATAGTGTCGGACTACCAACCCTAAGATTGCAGGTTCACCTCTGGCCATAGTAAGTGATTTTTGAAGGCGACAAAAAACACGATACTCATGTCATACGTTGTTGGCATGTTAAAGATCCCATTTGAATTCAGTAGGCCGTGTTCAATGGCAAAATTAATCTCGGGATTTTCCGCCAACACAAAGTTCCTCCATTTTCTACTTGAAAGCGCTGTAGTGTCAAGGAATTTAGATATCTAACCTCCTTGACTTTCATAGCGTTCAAAGGAACGACGAAATTCGACATGCAAGCTACCGTCTGGGTGTCAATTAACAAAGCTTGCACCAGGCACCCGAGGCCATACGATATTATTATTATATATCCTACTCATGTTAATTGCCACTATCAACATACGAAAATTCAGTTTGATTGTTGTAATAGATTCGTAGATATTGAGAACAGTCAAAATATTTCAGATGGTCGCCATGTTGGATTTTTATTTATTTGCTATTACATGAAGATCATTGTGTACGTGTGGTTTTCAAACTTCAATCGCATGATTAGGACACAAGAAGTAAAAACGATATTAAAATTTCGCACAGCTGCCATCATGTGGTTATGAAAACAATTAAAATAAATTAGATGCCAGTGGATTAACATTTGTATAAGCATTTACCGTACAAAGTTTCTCTGCACTCGGATGGTTAAATCGCGAGAAACGTCCATTTAAATATTTATAATTCGCGTCGCCGCCATGTTGGATTTGTGCTCAACAGGTTTTTGAAAGTCCTATAGGTGAACTTATGTTCATTTCCTCTATGAACATAAAAAATTCAGTTTGATTGCTGTAAAAGATTCGTGAATACTGAGAACCGTCTAAATATTTCCGATGGTCGCCATTTTGGATTGTTATACAGGGTGTATTTGATATGATGGAAGTCCATTACACTGGTGATAGAAGAGACTATTCTAAGCAAATAGGGGGGCGTGGTGGCTCAGCGGTCTAGCTGTATGCCTCTCACCAAGGCGGCCATGGGTTCGATTCCCGGTCAATGCATGTGAGATTTTCTAAGTGAAATGCCATGTCCTGTGGTTCGGATTCCACGTAAAAAGGAGGTCCCGTGGCTCATAATCACTAGATTCACGGTCACGTAAAACTACAATCTTCCTTTCTAAGCAAATATCTTCATGAAATTTAGTCGTATCTTAATTAGTGTAGGTGGAATTAAATCACAAAATTCGTCGGTCAATGTCTTGGAAAAGGGCTTAGGCTGCGTTCCCCTCAGCAGCACAGCTGACTTCTCCCCGTCGCCCTCCCCTCCTACGCTGAGGAATGTTGACAAGAGTCGGAAGTCGAGTGACCTACTCGCCTTGTCTGCCAATGGCATTGAAATACCCAAACCGAGCCTATGAACAGCTGATTCACACCTTCATGGGGAGTGGCTACATGACAAGTGATGGTGGATCTGTCTGTGATTTTGCCAGCCTCATAGACTACGCATAGAAAATAGAAATCCTAAAGATTTGGTAAATTAATTTAAGGAACTATTGGTCTATCTTTGTGTGAAGATAGTGCAACAACTGTAATAAAAATATTAATAATACTAATAATAGTAATAATAGGCTTTTAGACACACTAACTTCTTTTATGTTTCTGTTTGGTATGTCAAGTTGCCAGACTTCTATGTGCGTAGGATTTCTTGTATGTGCCATTAAATCCATGGACATGATCGTATTAGATCCCATTCATTTACTACATGACTGAACGTAGATCGAACCCTCGGGAAGGTTAGCACTCTACCACCAGAACTACACATGCTGACTTTTATTATTATTATTATTATTATTATTAGCCTATTATTATTATTATTATTATTATTATTATTACTAGCCATAACCGTCGCGGCTTCGCCCGCGGATCTTCTAGTTGTAAAGAGTACACTTAGCAAAATCTCAATCATGAATGCTATGACTGATTTATCCTTGGTATGAATGATCAGACTTTATCAATTCAGCTACTGGTGCAGTGGTTAGGGGTTTGCCATTCCTTCATAGGTATATCAGAGCGAAGTTAGTTTTCTGGGAATATCACAGACACTGTTAATTTAAGGGCCTTTAAATGTGGTTTTCGGAGACCCTTTATAGTCGGGTGAAAAATACCTTTCGTACCACACTCACACGTAAAAATTGCGTGAAAAAATTCTAGAGTGCCCCATGACCCCCTTAAGCGCATTATACTGTACGTATTGATGAATTGTACAGCTTAATTTGGTTCAGTGATAACCTTATAACCGTCTGGAAACTTTCACAGTAATGTAATAATTGGAATGGCATTGCGTCTTACAGAAATAGATGGACCTGTGAGATTCTGTTACCATGGTTACCGTGTTGCATTCTTTCATTATTTCATTGTAAATATACATGTTTTAAGGTATTTATTTAATTGTGAGGCATTTAAAGAGTAAGTGAGTGCGTTTCGCTTACGCATTGGGTTATGCGAACCTGCAGGTACCCCATATGTGTAGGCTGGTGTTAATGGGACCTTATTTTTGGTTTAAAAAAACTGGAATGGGACCTTAGCAGAATAATATAGGGAGGAACAAACTGGAATGGGACCTTAGCAGAATAATATAGAGAGGGATTATTATTATTATCATCATCTACATGTGGTGCTAGTGTTTGGACAGATTACCATCACCAGCCGATATGCAAGTCTGGGCGTGATGGCGCAGCGGTCCAGCTGTTGGCCTCTCACCACGGCGGGCCGGGTTTGATTCCCGGTCAATGCAGGTGTGATTTATTCAAAGTGAAATGCCATGTTCTGTGGTTCGGATTCCACGTAAAACGGAGGTCCTGTGGCTCGTGATCATGATATTTACGGTATTGTAAAACCACCAGCTTCCTTACTTCCCACCATCACCACAAGATGATTTCCCGTGTCATCCCACGATGCTCAAGTTGGGATGTCCCTTCATAAGACCACGGATGTTTTCTTTCCTACCGCCGCGAAGTAGGCTTGCGCGTTTAATCGCGCACCACGATAGCAGCAAGTCTGGTGATTGGAGGTCCGAATTGAGCACCGACACTGGCTATTCTGAGTTTGGATTTCCCCGGATTCTTCCACGTGCTTTCCAAGCACATACCGGGATAGTATGATACTCGGAGTCCCGGGACACCAACCTCATTCACGACCCAATTAACTACAGCTACACATACTACTAAAGTCACCACAGAAACACAGTTTATCACCCAAATTCAACACTCACCCAACTAAACAGGGCTGATAAACAAATGTCCCAAGCCCCTAAAATGAATTAACAACAACCAACAACAGCTTGCAAATCTCTTCCATCATCATTGTTACCAAAAATATTTATTTCCCGAACGTCCTAAACAATTGGAACCCTACTTAAAAATAAATAACGTTCAGTAAAGACATAATCCCTTATAATTTGTTTAATAGTCTAGTACTTCTACTTTTTATTACGATGGAAGTGGAAAAATCTTGCATAAGACCTTGAGAAGGGTCCGCACTCCTCAAGAGTGTGGGATTCTTACCCACTAAAAACCACACCCTGTCCTCTTAAAAACCCCATCCCGGGACCACTACTACTACTACTACTACTAATAATAATAATAATAATAATAATAATAATAATAATAGTATGTTAAAAGAAGACCCACAGATTAAGCTTAAGAAAGGGCAGAGACCAAAGAGGTCAGAAGCTGCTAAACAATTACAAAGTCAGAAAATGAAGGAGATATGGGCTAGGAAGAATACTCTTGAGAATGTGAAACCTATCACAACTCATCAAGCTGAAAACCATTTTGGTTAATCTACGTAGTCCATAGTTGGCTCATTCGAAGAAAGATGAAGAATAAGTTGTTAGACACAATATTTTTATTTTTTTCGGTGATGTCACGATTCCGGAATGTTGTGTTCACAGAGTTTCATGTACGTGCCATTACATCCATCGGCATTTATAACATGACTGAGCCTAGATCGAACCCTCGGGAAGGATAGCACTGTACTATCTAAGCTACACAGCCTCGTTATCATTTAATTATTAGTATTGTATTATACAGAACATAACTTATAGCACATTGCTGGTACATCACAACATAACTATGCGGGCTTCAGGGAACCAAAGTATAGTTACTGTACTGAAAAAGCCACTTCAAAGCTGTAAAGTCGAAATCGCTACCCAAGAACTTCCGGACGAGTCGGGTTGTTGACAGAACTACTGCCTTCTGCATTAGTTTCTACAGTTGAGTATCCAGATCCAGTTCTTTATGGCCTTGGAGCAAGGTACTTGGGATCACGCCCGAACTTGAGACAACGATAGGTATGGTCTTTACCCGTTCTACTGCCATTGCCTTTAGGTAGGGCCGACCAACTCGCTATATTTCCTTTATTGTTATTATTATTATTATTATTATTATAATTATAATTATAACACTGTATTATAACAATGTATTTGTATTTTATTTTCATTTTCGTGTATTTTCATATGTATGTACATTGTTGATTGACCAATAAATCAACACCCCCCCCCCCCCTCTCCAGTTTATGACCACCCCAGGGCTGGAGATGGGATGGGACATTTCACAATTATGCACATGTGGTACCGTACTAGTATTAAATCTTGGAAGTAGTTTTCCATGGGTTCCCACTTCTACTCCAGGCAAATGCCGGGATGATTCCTAACTTAAGCCCTCGGCCGCCTTCTTCCCAATAACCATAACCGCTGGCACTACAGCCCATGAAGGGCCTAGGCCTACCAAGTGACCGCTGTCCAGCCATTTGGCCTGCAGATATTAGGGTGACGCGTGGTCAGTGCATCGAGTCCCCTCGGCCATTAATCTTGATTTTCCTGACTGGAGCACTGCCTCACAGTTAGTCAGCTACTCAATTGCTCTCACGAGGCTTAGAGCACCCCGCTCCAGCCCTCACGTCAGTTTCTAATATCCCTGAAGGAGCCAGGAATCGAACCCAGGACCTCCGGGTGAGAGGCAGTTGCGCTGCCCCAACACCACGGGGCCGGCGCCTTCTTCCGAACCCTCACCTGAATTACAAATACCCACATTATTACAGAAACCACAGAATCACAGGTTATCACACAAATTCTACCCACACCCAGCTACATGGGGCTAAATGACCAAAATCGCCAAGCCTCTCTAACAAAACTTCAAGTATTTTACTTCCGTCTTAAATGCCTAGTTCTGAACAGACTACGAAATGTCGGAAATTTGTCACACTGTATTTCATTAAGTGAATTTATTTAGTATTTTCAGACACTAATCAACAGAAGGTCCGACACGGACGCCAATGATACACCAGGACTGAGTATCGAAATTATTTTATACATGAACATCAATCAATGAATTCCACACTTACAAAGTAGGCTACACAATACTACCGGTCCTAACGTCCCAAGCCATTGCGTGCGTTGTCAACAACAACAACAACAACAACAACTACAACAACAACAACAACAACAACAACGAGAACAACGGCAATACACATTTTCTTACGAGACGGTATTGCTTATCCTCATATCAGCTGATAGCCTACCACCCCTCAAGTCAACCGGTAAGGTCAATGCTCCGATTACGTAACAACTTCCCCTCCGCGCGTCCTCACACCTCGCCCCGCCCCGTTTCCCCCAGCCTGCCGCACAACTTTCTGCTTGATTAGTTTCTGAAAAAACTAAAAACATTGACGTTTTAATGATTAATTTTCAATTTCAAGATAGGTGACAAGTTTTTTTTTACCTATGAAGCTTAGAATAGTCTCTTCTATCACCAGTGTAACGGACTTCCATCATATCAATTATACCCTGTATGTATAGGCCATAGAGTTATGTACCATTAAAGGAAAATTATTGCGAAGCTTCATTATTCAATATTTCACTTCGATCACATGATTACGACACAAGAAACAAAAGCTTAATTTAAAAATTTCACACAGCCGCCATCTTGAGAAGTAAACAATTGAACTAAATTAGATGCCAGTGCATTATAATATGTATAATCATTTACTGTACCATATTTCACTGCGCTCAGATGGTTAAATCGCGAGAAGAATCTGTTAGAATGTTTCAAATTCGCTTGGCTGCCATGTTCATTTTGTACCGTACAGATTTTGAAAGTTACATAGATAACATTTTAGTAGTGTCCTTTATCACCGTACAAAATTTCAGGGTGACATCAGTGATAGTTTCGGCTGTACCAAGTTTCACTGCGTTCGGATGGTTATTTCGTGAGAAACGTCTATTTAAATGCTTCAACGTTGCATGACCGCCATGTTCGTTTTATAGTTAAAAAGTTTTTGAAAGTTAAATAGATAAACCTCTAGTTGTGCTCTTTATCACCGTACAAAATTTCAGGGTGATTATCAATAATTGTTTCAGAGATATAGATAGCCGGTGAAATATTTCACACATGTTGGATTGATGAGACGTAATACAATTTGAAGGGCACGGTCGGGGTTGGCCAGAATAGTACTATGACTTTACCGAGTTTCATTGAAATCGCTCCAGCCGTTTAGATTTTATTAGGGGACACACACACATGGACGGACAAAAGGTGATCTTATAAGCCCATTACTTTTTTCATAAACGAAAATAGGCTAAAATCCGAGAAATCTTCCGTACCTCTGTAAATAAGCACACATGTATGGTGAAATCAGTAAAACTGGTACAAGAAGGACAGAGGAATGCAAGAATCAACACAGTGTGTTCATGATGAGATTTTAGGGGAGAAGAAGCCATCAACGAACCTACAAGTTCCAATGCGCTCTATGAATTGGCATAACGAGGAATGAAATATTAATAATAATATTAATAATCATCTACCTTGGCTTTTTTTAGCGTATGGCTTTTCGTGAATGCGCTGAATCGAACAATTGTGAGAAGTTCTGTACAGATTTGAAACAGTCATTTTACTCACTCAAAACAATAGCATCGTGTTCACATGATGTTATATTTATAAACCTCCTTAAAGAAGTACTGCTGATCTCGATAATAATCACGAAAATCAGAGAAGGTAATTGATCATGATTTTTTAAACATTGTGTCTTAGACAGCGGTTATCACAGAAACGAAATAATATTTTCCCATGATGCTCTCTTAAAGCAGTAACTCACTGCCAGATTGTTTCTTGTAAGTCATAAATATAGCGTGCTCTTTCATTAAGCGATTAGTGCTGGTCATGAATTTAAGATTGTATCTTCATCCTTCTGAGATTCAGTATGAGGTCAGTTCCAGAACTCCCATCGCCTACATCTGCGGCTTTCAGACAGGCAATATTTTCCTTCTTTCAGGGGTGTAGACGGATTATTCTTTCTTTCTTTTTTCTTTCTTCCTGTATGTCTTTCTTTCTTTCTTTCTTTCTTTCTTTCTTTCTTTCTTCGTTTTGCCCACTTAGGGAGCACGTTTGATATTGTTGACTCTGGTTGATGGTGTTTTCCTCTTCTTCTCCTCCAAAAATCTCCTCATAAACTCACTATGCCCCTTCTTACGTTCTTCCGTCAATTTTTAGCCTAATTTCGATGTTTTCAAAAAATGAAAGTAGACATGAGATCTACACAGGGCCAAATATTGTGTTTCTGTCTGTGTGTGAGTATGTGTGTGAGCATGTGTGTGAGTATGTGTACTCTGAATGTCTGCCCCCCCTATCAATTCAAACGCGGTGAAACCGAATTGAACGAAATTTGGTACAGAGGTAGCACTAGCATAGGGCACCTCAGTGTCATGTTTTATATCGCCGCCATCTTGACGGAAACGTAATGGCGGCCACCCAAATGTTAAAAGCTTAAATCAAATTAAGACCAACCTAATCATCCCATCTCTACCAAATTTTGCAAAAACATACCTTTATGTAAGAAGCGTTCTTTGACCAAGCTACAAGATGATCAGTCGAATAGTTTGCATATGGCGGTCATGTATGTGTGCAAATCGATTCCCCCTATCAATTCAAACAGGGTAAAACCGAATTGAACGAAATTTGGTACAGAGGTAGCACTAGCAAAGGGCACTCCAGTGTCATGTTTTGTATCGCCGCCATCTTGAAGGAAACGTAATCGTGGCCACCCAAATGTAAAAGGCTTAAATCAAATTACGACCAACCTAATAATTTGATCTTTAGCAAATTTTGCAACAACATACCTTGTGGGAAGCATCTTTTGCCTGAACTACAAGGTCATCAGCCCAATAGTTTGCAGATAGCGGCCATGTATGTGTGCAAATCGATTTCCCATATCAATTCAAACACGGTGAATCCGAATTGAATGCAATTTTTTACAGAGATAGCACTAGCAAAGGGCACCTCATATTCATGTTTAATATCCCTATAGCACGTTGTATTTCTACAAGGTACTACAACCAACATTCAATTATACTCCTTGAAAAGGACAAAGAGTTATAACAGTACCCATGCATTTAGGAGAAAGTAGGCTATATATTCTTTACTGAACGTCTTGTTTTCCAATGGTCTTTTCAGCTTTTCCTGTGAAAGAGTAGGCGGCTTCGATGGCGTAGTTGGTAGCATGATGAGCTTCTATGCCCAAGATCACGGGTTCAAATCCGGACGAAGGCGTCGGATTTTTTAAGAGCGTTAAAAATTCCTCAGTATGCCTTCTTTCGGAGGGGAAGTAAAGCAGGCGGTCCCATGTCATAGATGTATGGCATGTTAAAGAACCTTCCACTAATTACACCTGTGTAAGGCTAAATTGTATAGGTAAAGAATGTAAACAACGCTCTTATAGGTTTCTACGTTCGTTGCCAAGAGCCGACTGCGGTGGCGTCTGGCAGCAATGTTCTGAACTAGTAGTCGTTGACGGTGTCGTTTGGCGGCAAAAGTAGGAACTATTTGAAAAATTCAAAAGTTTGCAGTCCTTACTTGAATTCCAAAAAACAGATAACACACTAATACAGTCATCACAATTAACACCGGTTATCAGACTGATTCTACGTACACCCAAAGTACACGGGGCTACATGAACGCGTTGTCGCAGCCCCTAAACTTAAGAACCAACCTGTGAAAGAGTGATTTGTAATTTGGGTTCCAAAAGCCTTGCGATTCATCATGGTATCTTCTGTGATGTTTATTTCTTTTAAGTCCTATTTGATTTCTTTTTACCAACTGATTTTGCCCTTCTTTGAATTTATTATATCAAGTAGTTTTTTCTTTTGCATATCTCATGTTGTATATTCTGCAGATGTGACCATAGAATTGTAATCGTCTCTTACGCACGGTATCAGTGAACTTACTGATTACTGTGTACAAGTCTGTGGTTTTCCTTTTAATCCATATACCATTGTGAAAATGAAAATCCACAGCCTGCTTCCAGTCCACCGACCGGGTCAGGGAATGAAATGAATGAAACCCCTATCTAGTGGCGAGGATATGAACTGTGTCGGCTGCCGAAGCCTGTCTCACTCCCCTGGGGCAATCATTAAATGAATGACAGATGGAATGAAATGGCAGTGGAGAGTGTTGCTGGAATGAAATTTGTGACAGGGAAAACCGGACTGCCCGGAGAAAAACCTGTCTGCCTCCACTTTGGTCCAGCACAAATTTCACATGGAGTGACCGGGATTTGAACCTTGAACCCAGTGGTGATAGGCCAGCGTGCTGCCGCCTAAGCCACGAAGGCGCATATACCATTGTATTTGTATTATTATTTATTTATTTAAGCGAAATTTCCCCCACAGGAGAGCCATTAAACTTGATAACATGATGTCATTTGGAGGTGTGTCTCCCCCGCTCCTCCTAAAATCTCTTTATTCTCGCGGAATGCTCCCTCTTCGTCTCATCCGTCCAAATTTTTTCCCAGGTTGTTGTAATGATCTGGGTTCGAACTTAACATTCGCGATTTTCGACTGGCACTCAGTTCGGTCTTCGAAATTTTCTATATTGATTACTTGTAAGTCTCCCTGTACCTTTTTAAGCCATTCTGTGCCGCATTTGCCCTGTGTTATGATACCAAGTAGTTTCTCTGCAAATCTGAAAGTGGCCATCCTGTGTATGTGAGTGTAAAATTTGGATCTGCGTTTTCTAATTTCGTCTGTTTTCGTATTGGTATTTTGATAGAGTTCTGTACTAGGTCTCTTCATCCAAATGCCGTTTCTGTTGATTGCTCCGTAGATCTTCCGGAGAATTTTTCGTTCCTGTTTTTCCAGTTCCCTAATCTTGGAATGACCATCGATTACCATTGTTTCAGCGGCATATGTTGCTTCTGGAATAATAACTGTTTTATAATGTCTTAATTTGGCGTTCGTCGAAATGCATTTCTTGTTGTGATGGGCCCACGTTAGCCTGTAGGCCTTCTGGAGCTTAGTGATTCTTTCTTCATTGGCGATTCGATTAAGTCCTGAGGGCTGTATAATTTCACCAATGTATTTAAAAGTGCAGACTTGAGCGATTTTACCGTATTTGGTGTTTAAAGGGGATTTATTTTCTGGCCATCTCTCCATATATTTGGTCTTGTCATAAGAGATATGTAATCCGCTCTTTTGTGAAATCTCATAGAGCTTTTCCACTGCGTAAGTCGCTTCCGATCTGTTGTCTGTGACAATTGCAATATCGTCCGCGAAAGCGAGACATTTGACTTGAGTTCGGTTCTCTTTTTAATAATAATAAAAATATTTATATACTGTAAGTTGCTTGGATCCATAGGATCACATAAATCAAATTATGATCTGCTACTGTTATTTTTCTTGGTCTTCCAAAACTCCTTCACTGTTTCGCTATGGTCGATCTTCAGGTGTATCTTATGTCGGTCCTCGATGTCTATTGGTCTGATATTGGCACTTCTGAGATCAATTTGGACCTGTGTAATCCAGATTGTTGTCACGTTAATCCTTAATTCCCTTTGTCAATCGATCGTCACTCTCATGATGTGGCCGGAAAATCTCAGCCATCGTTTGCGGAAATCTGTCTCGATGTTGGAGTATCTCTCTGTGATTGTGTGATTATTATTATTATTTTGCGCATGCGCTTAAACATTCTCAGCATATTTGCTGGAAAGAAAACATTTACAATCCCAGATATACATCATAAGGAGCAAGTTCTCGGTGACTGCATTACTTGGTAGATTTACTCTTTTCCCCCACTTCTTCAGGCATGATTAGCCAATAACAGCCTCACTATGCGACACATCGAAAGTGTGACTGTCTTATGCTTAATCTTAAAAAGGCCTGGGTCTAATTTCAACTCAGTGAGAGATTCCATTAGGTAGTTCGGAATCACCCCAGTACTGGAGATTGATTATAAGAAATGTCCTGACATGTGCCATGTGCCATTGCTTCCTTATCAGTTCTGAAAGCTGTTTATACTTGGACTGATATTCAACATGTTTTGTTAGGATGTTGCCACTGTTTGTGATTGCCACATCTATGAAAATGGTGTGTTTCATGCATTTGTAATCAAAAACCAGATCAGGTCTGTTGTGCACGGCTGACTGGTCTGCCAAAACAGTACGATCCCAGTACAAGGTAAAGCAGTCATTTTCCAGTACACTTTTAGGGGTATACTTATAGTTTAAAATGTAATTGGTATTCTACCCGAAGGCAGGTCCGAGCCTCCGAAGAGGCTATCCTCAGCCGGAGTTTACGTGCGGTAGGGTGGTCAGGGCCTTTCCGCTCCTCCTTATGTTGGCCAACAGTGCGCATTACCCAGAAACGGCATACCATCCAACTTCTGACCACGCCCAATGCTGCTTAACTGCGGAGTTCTCAAGGAATCCGGTGTTTCAACATGGCCAGGCTATTGGCCTACTCATAGTACGGCACTTTATTTAGTCTATTTTGCGCATGCGCTTACACATTCTCAACATTTGCTGGAAAGAAAACATTTACAATCCCAGATACCGTACTTATCACAAGGAGCAAATTCTTGGTGGCTGCATTGAGTAGTAGCTTCATATTTCCCTCATTGCTTCAGGCCTGATTGCCCAAGAACAGCCTTACTACGCGACACGTAGAAAGTATGACTGTTTTCTGCATCAGTTTGAAAAGGCCTGGGTCTAATTTCAACGCCGAGAGCGATTCCTTTAATTTGTTGGGAATCACGCCAGTGCTGGAGATAATAATAGGAACTGTCCCTGACTTGTGCCATGTGCCATTGCTTCCTTATCAGTTCTGAAAGCTCTGTGTATTTTGATAGCTTTTCAACATGCTTTGTTAGTATGTTGCCACTGTTTGGGATCGCCACATCTATGAAGGTGGTGTGCTTCATGCATTTGTCAACGAGAACCAAATCAGGTCTGTTGTGCACAGCTGATTGGTCTGTCAATACAGTACGATCCCAGTATAACGTAAAGCTGCCATTTTCCAGTACACTTTCAGGTGCATATTTGTAGAACGGCACTTTCTCTTGGCTCAGCAGTTGAAGTTGTATAGCCAATTCTTGATGTACCGTACTATCTTGGCAACAAAATCATGTCTCTTCCTATATTCTGTCCCTGCAAAATGGCGACAACCTGATATAATATGCTGAACAGTCTCAGATGTTTGGCAACCGTATCTGCAATGGTCATCTTGCACAGATGCATCCTTGATTATGAACTTTAGGTAGTTCCTCGTGGGGACAACCTGGTCTTGAATAGCCATCATAAAGCCTTCTATTTCAGGAAACATCTGCCCAGAAATCAACCAAAAGTTCAACGCTAGCTTGTCGACGTGAGTTTGGATGACTTCATTGGGATGTCTTCCGTGTAGTGGCTTGAACAACCAGGCATTGAATCTATCCAAATCACTGCGCATCTGAATTTGAGTCTCTTGCTGACTTAAGAGTAGTGGAGTTGAATCATCTGCTTCTGTGACAGCCTTGTGCAGCATTGCATGGTTCAATACAGAACAGAAATATTTTCTATTAGCTCATAGATCTGTCGAGCTACTTGGTTGTTTATATCAACAATTCCCCTCCCACCCATATGTCTCGGTAACATGACTCGTTCCACAGATGTCCTGGGATGGTGTTTTCGTGATTTGGTCAGTGATGTTCTAATTTTCTGTTCTAAACTTGCAATGTCAGTTTTACTCCACTTGCTGACCCCAAACGAGTAACTGAGGATAGGGACAGCATAAGCGTTGAATGCCTTAACCAAGTTTTTACTGTTGAGGCTGGTGTTAGAAACAAGCTTAATTCTTCTGACAAATTCCTTTGTCAGATCTTGTTTCACTACTGAGTGTTCTATCTGTCTGGCTTACTTCATTCCCAGATACTTGTAGGTCTCGCTAGTGAGCATTGTTGCAATCTGCTGGCCCTGAGCTGTTTCATATACAACTTCCTGCATCTTGCCTTTCATAACGTTCAGCGTTTTACACATCTCCAGTGCGAATTCCATTTTCACATCCTGTGAAAAGGTTTCCACTATCTTCAACAGTAACTCTAGTTGTGCTCTGGTGTCAGCTTATAGCTTTAGGTCATCCATATACAAGAGATGGTTGAGCTTTGTAAGCTCCCTGGAGTTCTTCTTGATACTGAAGCCATATTTTGTTAAATTAAGATGGTTTGATAGTCGGTTCATCGCAAGACAGAACCATAATGGGCTCAAGGAGTCTCCTTGGAATATTCCCTTGGTACGGCACTTTATTATTATTATTATTATTATTATTATTATTATCATAAATATCAAGTGTCTAAGCTGGTATCCGATCGTGCAGCCATCGGATGTAAGTTTGAACGTTCATAATTGAAAGGCGAGTTAAGCATAGGACATTTAAAAGCTGGTGTCTGAACGACTTGTATTTATCTAATGCAGTCTGCTCTGCTACTGTAGTTCTGAGATCTCTGCGTTCTGTTCCTCCGAGGAAGTCTCTGTTGTTGATAGATTTAGGGGCTGCGGCATCGTGGTCACGCATCCCTATGTACTTGGGTCTGTGTGGAATTAGTCTGATAACCTGTGTTAATGTGATGGCTGCACTAGCGTGTGTAGTTGTAATTGAGATGAAGATCGGGAAGTAGGCAGCCATGGCCTTAATTTAGGAACCAATCCAGCATTTGATTGGACTAGAAGTGGGGAAATCACGGAAAACCACTTCCAGGATGGCTGAGGTGGGAATCGAACCCGTCTCTTCTCATTCTTGCCTCACGAGGCTGAGTGTAGCCCGTTCCATCCCTCAGACCAGAGCTGGGTGATCGAACCCGGGCCTCCGCGGTGACAGCCAAGAGAAATGAAAACAGAGGGAACGGACCCTGCTTAGGTGTCCTTCGAAATTCCCAATTCCGACAATTTGAAAACGCGTTTTCTTATGGGAAAGGTTTTAAGTCCATAGTGGAGAACACATTACTAAGATGAAACTTAGGCTGTGTCCCAAAGCTCCGTAGTGAGTAGTTGCTAGCAGACAACTTGAGTATTGGGACACAGCCTAATTAGTCAATGAAATTACAGTACTTAAACAAATTATTGTGACTGGTCTAAAGTTTTTGTTTGAGATTGGTAATTTTCACACCTCTGTAAATCGATCTTCGAGGTGACTGCCAAGAATGCTAGCCACTACACTAAGAGGCAGTCTCTGAGGAAAGGGGCAGATGACCCTGTGGTTCTGCCCCTCAAAACAACAAAAACTAAGTCTCTGAGGAACTGCGTAGAAGTCATAATTTTTAACTTATCATGAGGATGGAGAGAGAGGGGGACGGGGATTGATAGGTTTATAATGTCTGTAGGTTTTGGGTGTTTATTATCATAAAAGTAAATTCAAAATCCGGCGTTTATATACATTTTTATTTTGAGACGAATCAAAATTTAAATTCTTGTGCAGACATCATTACCATGTCAGGTAATAGGCCCAAAATAAGGTTAGTTGGTTGGTTCCTTAGTTTAGGGGCTGCGACAACGCGGTCATGTAGCCTCGTGGACTTTTGGTGCGTGTAGAATTTGTCTGATAACCGGTGTTAATTGTGATGACTGTATTAGTGTGTGTTATCTGTTTATAATTCAAGTAAGGACTGCTACCAAATACTACCGTCCACGATACCTAGATTACGGACTTGGCTACTAGATATCATCGCAGTCAGCACCTGGCGGCGAACGTTGGAACTAATGGAGTGCTTTCAATTCGAACCTACAAATTTTGGCTTCACACAAATGTAGTTAGTGGAAGGTTACTTTTCATGCCATAAATCTATGGCATGGGACCGCCGGCTTTACTTCCCCTACGAAGGAAGGTATACTGAGGTTTTTTAAACGCTCTTTAAAAATCCGACGACTTCGGCCGGGTTTGAACCCGCGACCTCGGGTATGGAAGCTCAGCATGCTACCAACTACGCAACGAAGCCGCGGGCCCAAAATAAAATTATTACTAAAATCAGTTGGCAAGTCACACTTGTCCCTCGCTGGAACAAAAATTGATATTCCTTGATCCAAAATCCCAACATGGAGTGAATAATTTACTTTTTGTTCCGCCATGTTCGTTTACATCTCAGATGAACTCCAGCTGTTGAGGGCAGACGTCAACAAAATCGTATTTTAGTTGCTTCCGGAAGCAAATATCCAAACTCAAGTACAGGGTCATTATCTATGAGTGCGCCGATAAACACGGCAAGCTAAGCTTTGACTGGTGCAGATCGCGGGCACGCGTACCCGGTTCTGCCGGTGGTGGCACGCACTTTCACACTTTTACCAAACATGCTCAATAATGTCTACTTAAAGTGCTCATAGGCGATGCCCCTCTTGTAACGCACACCAGACATCTTCTGATGAATGAATGTCTATCAACTCTTTTATTATTTACGGAGCCTGTTTCCTTGAATCGTTTAGCGAGCCTCCTAATTGTACTGGCATTAGGCACAGGACTTCCTGGAAACTTGATTCGAAATTTTTGTCTTGTCTCAGAACAAGATTTTCTGCTTTTCCTATACGAATTATGGATATACACACGTTCGCGCAATGCGAATTGGTGTCTAGGCATGATCAACAATCACAGTAATCACAATACTCACTAAACGTGCAACACTGACGTCTAAGCTTTGCAGATACACGTCCATGTGAATGACAAACCAGGTGTGAATTAACTATATGAGTCAGCCGAGCGCGTCGACCACAGCCGGCTTAGCTTGCCGTGTTTATCGGGGCGCACATAGATAATGACCCTGTAGTACAACATAATGCCCAACAGATGGCAGAACATACCAGAGATCGACTCGACACTCGAAAGCGAATGGGGAATATGAAAAAAATAAGAAATGTTATTTTGCAACGTTTATAGACGGGGGAAGCACTCAACGGGTTAATCTGTATATCATGTCTTAATTCCATGATGAACATCATGTTTTAATTTTCATAGCAGCTTCTACCCGAATCGATGTAACTTCAAACTTTCATCCATGTACAATCCTCTATAAACGTAATTAGATACCTGTAGCAGCGCAAAGCCAATCATTTCAGAAGTTTATACTAGAAATCTAGGCCATTATTAGAAAGCGTGGCGTTGTGTTACATTCCATTAAAATAAGTTGAATAAATCCAATTAAACGATCCGTCATAGATTTGAAGGGAGATATTGGCATTTATGTTGAACCATTAGGCTATTATTGATAGAACTTAGAGCGAATGCAGGATATTGTGAAAGTCTCAATTTCTTACTGATGTGTGCTAAGTAAGAGGAACATCGCATTATCACGCTTGGTCTATGTATGTTTGATTAGATAAAGATTTGAAACTCCTGGAGGCAAGACAAATCGCGAATTACATTATTAATAAGTTGTAAAATGTATGAGCCTTACATCTCACAAAGTGTGTCAGGGACAGAGATAGCCACTGCACTCAAGGGATCACTAGGTGTTGCCGATTTCACATTTTATAAACCTTTATTTAATTTACTTAAGTCTAATGGCTGCAGGTCAAAGCAAAATTATAAATCAATTAAATCAACTACGATCTAAATGAAGCATTCCAGAGATATGGAATGAGAATTAACATTAAGAAAATAAAAGGCAAGGTAACAGGAACGGAAGAAAGAAAAGAAAAAGTCGGAAAGTAAGGAGGCAAGAATGAATGATGGAAAGAAAGTAAGAAGGAATGAAAGAAAGAAAAAAGAGAGAGAGAAAGAGAGAAAGAACGAAAGAAAGAATGGAATAAAGAGAAATAAAGTAAGGAAGAAAGAAAGAAAGAAAGAAAGATAGAAAAAGGAACGCAATAAAAAGGAAAAGAGAAAGAAAGGTATAAAAATAAATAAATAAAGAAAGAAAGAAAGAAAGAAAGAAAGAAAGAAAGAAAGAAAGAAACGACAAAAATAATGAAAGAAAGAAATAACGGATTAGAAAAAGAAAGAGAGAAGGAAAAGAGAGAGAAAGAAAGAAAGAAAGAAAGATGGAATAAAACAGAAACAAAGGAAGAAATAAAGAAATATAGAAAGAAAGAATGAACGAATGAAATAAAAAGGAAAAGAGAAAGAAAGGAATAAAAAGAAAGGGAGAAATGAAAAGGAAAGAAAGAAAGAAAGAAAGAAAGAAAGAAAGGGAGGAGAATAAAAGAAACAAATAATAAAAAAAACAAGCTACGACAGGAGAGATTAGAAGAAATAAAAAAACAGATATTTAAGTTAATCGATAGGAGAGGAAGGAAGCTAGTAATTTGATAAGAGAGGATATGATAATATGCAGCCAGTATGTTTACATTGAATACCAAAAGCAGTCGAATCTCGATATCTCGAATCGTTAGGGGATGTCAAAATAAATTCGATTTATCGAAAATTCGAGTTATGGAGATACATAGGAAAATTGCTATAATTTGTCATATACTGGTCGCAAAATGTATTGCATTATTTAAGTAAGTTAAATTTAACAATACTAAATGCAGTCGGGGCTTTATCTACATTTAGCCTACTTTTCCCATTTTGCAAAAATGAGGAAAAAGTAGACTTATGAGATCGATCCGGGCAAATGTGTTTCTGTCTATCTGTGTGTGTGTACCCCCACCCACCCTTCCTCCCCATCCCACCACCTATCAATTCCTAAACGGCTGCAATAATCGATACAAAATTTGGTATTGTACCCTTGTAACATTATATGGAGCATGTGTTCGTATCCCAGCTGGCTCACGGTCTTTTCGAGGTATGGTACGTTCAACCCACTGTACGACCACATGTTCAGGATTTGAGTCTATCAGGTGACTACCCTACATGGAAACACAACAGATTCCTAAATACTGCACTTAATGATACTATAATCATGGCAAAATACAACAAAACACAAATAATGTACATTTACTTCCTGTCGCACCTCATCCCTTCCCAACCTTGATATGATCAAAATTAGCATAATTAAAAGAAGTAATTAATTCGGTGACACTAAGGCAACCAGGAGGGAGCTTAGAAACGCCCTCAATAATTTAGATCAAGGCAGGAAATAGGCGATGCCAGGACAAGCCTGTTGATTGGAAGGGCTGTACTTACCCTGAGACCGAATGCGAACATTTCCCATCCAAAAGCCGAGGAAGGAACAAGGTAACCATTTCCGCTGAGCTTCATGCACAAATAATAATCATAATCTTTAAAATGACAGTTCATTGTATTAACATAAGTATTACAAACAACTAAACTAGGCAACTCCTTAAATATAAAAAATGTTACACAATAAACATATGGTCCCAGTAGGTTATGATTAGGGCGACGCGAAATTAAAACCCCGTGAATTTAAAACGCGCTTCAACCAACACATCCCTCGTCCAAATGACGATGTGTATTCCCGCATAATAATTCACAACTAAAAATACTAAAGTAATTCCCCCAAATAGTATGAAAGGAAATAACGACATGAAGTAAGGCAAAAGCCACTCCAGAAAACAAAGTTGTTTGACACAACCCAACAAGTCACTTATTGCGACCAGACCGTCTGAAGGACACCTGTCAACTTGGTTGGCGAGGAGCCGTTCTTACAAAGTTAAAGCCAACACCCACCCCTGAAGAGCAAAACGGAAACTAAACAATGCAGAAATCCCCACCCTGAAATAATGCAACGCAAAATGAGGAGGACCACATCCCCTTTCAAAATGCCTTAACCTAAAACATGTCTTAAATTTATATCTGAATTGCCACACGACACGTGGCTAGCAAATGCACTACGAGAGTCAAATTGAAAGTTTTTAGAATTAAAAAGTCTTAGCAAATTCAAAGTTTTGTCAGATCCCTGTTAGATAAGGTTTTAGCAATACTATACTGTTTAATGCCTCTCCCCATAGGAAAAGAAAATTTCCTCCGGGAAGGGGTCCTCGACACTCCCAAGTTCTGCGTGTGAGATTCAAGAAGGCTGGATACTGACTGGTTATTGTTCGCTGAGGGCTTGCTTTCCAGGGAGAATGTGACCATCCCCTCTCCACTGCACAGTTCGGTCGTGCCAACCTAACTTGGGGGCGCAGACCACCATAACGACATAGTCCAACAGAAATGTTGGTACCACAACTGGTGCCATGATCCAAATCTTTAAGAGTTTACTCAGAAGTGTTACGACGAAATGTTCCCAGGGAGAAACTCAACCCACTAATAGGGCTTAAAGGGGTTTCTAAGAACCTGTGCGCAGTAGTTTACTTCACAACAGCAGCGTAGAAATGTCAATCTTCCAGGGTATTAACGTCAGCTCCTTTCTCAGGCAACAAATGTAGGTTCAAGAGTTTTGGAAACCAATTAGCAATGCTTGCGAAATACACCAGCTCCAGGATGTTGCGAAATAGTAGCAGTCTTCATGTAACGATGTTAAAAGTCGTTACATCCTCGCCCTCCCAAAGAAGACGATGGGGTGAGAACAGCAGGAATGGTGGTGAGTCGCTGGGCATCTGGCAGATGAAAGGTTACCTCCGAAGTCCGCCAGCAGATCTCGAAGTACAACCCCTCAGGAAGGAGGATGCCATCGAACTTGGTATGGTACTGTCAACCTGGGCCCAGGTTGAGAGTACACGTCCCACATGAAATTTCCCAACTGAAACACACCATTACTACAGCAGAATAAATTCAATTTAGGTTCCCTTAGCGGGAACGGGTGGCTCCACACTAGCATGCTAGCCTTAAGCAAGGTTATGTCATCTGAGAACAGATGAGGAAAGTCACACCACATTTGTACGTCACTGAAACTCAGTAAGCCGTTGTTTAAGTTGTATCCGGGGTGCTTGAGGCCTTAATCAAAAGTTCCTCACAAGTGAGTGGGTCTTCAGGGCATCACTAAAATGTTCACAGTAGGGGGTGGGAGTATCACACGATAGGGCATCTGACCACACGAGAAGACTGATTTTGAGTTAAGAAAATTTAAAAAATTAACCACCATTACCAAATAGTATAACTAAACTAAAATTATGAATACTCATAGAGGTTACCAGGAATACACAAGCAAAATTTCACAGAATTCTCAAAAATATCCTACCAAACCCCTTAAAATAAAAGAGAATACCCCTCCTTGAGACGGGAAATCAAGGGGACCCCCACTGGTACCCTGCCAAAACAGCGAAACAATATAAAAAGGAATTTACATTTACTCGGATGGGCTAACGCAGCACCGCACGAAAACAGAACATTTTGAGTACACAAAAAAAAACATTTAAATATACACAACATACCAAAATCAAAACCAAGGATCGTCATAGGTTTGTGATACATAAAAGACATGAATAAATTTAAAGTCTCTGCCTCATTTCACCAGTCACTGCCCCTAACCATCCACGGGGGCCATCCGACGAACGGCAGAAAACAGCAACTACTTTCCACGAGACTAGAAACTAATGGGGACCACGTTAAACAGCCTGACACACACATGGTCAACCGATTTACATACCATCATTTAACCAAATCTCACAAAATGACCTCATCGCAACTTGCCAACGCACCCTACCAGTCCACAGTTCTTAATGAACTTCTGGAGGATGACCCGTCGAACTCAGAACACCAAGGTGATCACACCCATGTTGAGAACGACCTCGCATAACGTTACGCATGGATAACTCCAAATCTAAAAAAAAACATCTTCCCAAAAATGAAGAACAGGCCGACCGCCTCTTCTAGGCACGGAACCTAACTAATATTAAACCAACAACAACTACCAGCCCTGTACACAGGCAACACTCCAATTCTACTCCCAAAGCACATAGCTCAGCAGAACCAGACACAAATATAAGTTGGTACCAACCGATTTTCAAAACATACCAAAATGAACGTGGCCCACCATTAAAAAAAACACAAATTACCAATAATTTCATGCCCCACACAACTCACGGACACCAAACGACTACCATAGTCCGATACAGGGTTTCGCATAATTACTACAAACACCGACAGGTGTCATCTGACACATTTCAATAAGCACGAGGCAATTAATATCCTCAAAATTACAATTGCTTCAACCTTACGGTCCCTAACATGCCGGAGCATTTCCAAAATACAGAACTACACGGTCACAGATGCGACAAGATGATAAATTCTCAAAAGCACAGGGCGATTACTGTCCCCAAAGGAAAGTGCACGTTGCACAGAACAAGAACGAGTTCGCCAAATGATAATTAGCTCAAAATTTCTCCAAAATAGGGACGACGACTTCAAGGTGACACAAATTCAAAGCAGAGAACAACTGACTGACGCCTCAGCTCGGCCATCAGCTCGAAACTGACGTTCCACAATTTTAAAATATTCACACCCGAGTACACGGGGAAGGCAAGAATTACATTTCCGAACTACAATCAGGTGCAAGTTGTAACAATATTAGCAAGTCAGCAGTCTAACAGATCAAGCTGCAGATTACGAATAACCCACTGACCAACCTGAACTAGATACATTTTCAACCGACAAGAGATGGTAGCCCGAAGGTTTCCCAGATCACAAATACAATTTCTATAGCCCTCACGTCAGCAACTGAACAACACGCCGAAATGAGCATCACTCTGAAGCATCACACCTTATTTTCACATAAAATCAAAATTACACTGCCAACCTAACAAAATTATCACTAAATCATCCAAAAAAAAATTTACTCAAAATATCAACCACGAATACGATGAACAAAACTTAGCTAACAGAAGCAGATCACAGCCTTTCTTGAGGATTACAAAAGATGACATAAGAGATTTGACTTCAGCGGAACAACTAGACCATCTCCCATCGCCCTGAACTTCATACCATCGCACTCACAGGAAATAGAACATCATAATTTCACCTTTTACACACCTCGAGTTTCTCGTTCACTAGCAGGTTTACAATTCGATATATGAGTCCTAAAAACACGTTTCCTAGACAGATCCTCTAATAACACGGTTACTTCAGAAGGAAAGGACAGAATCTCATCGGGGCCCTCATATTTTGGTTGCAATTTACCTGATACCTGACGACCTGGGGCCTTAGCCCAGAAGTTTTTTGCATACACAAAATCTCCGACAGAATATCCACCCTGTTTTCGGCCCAAATTATATCTCTTAGCCAGCTTATCATGCGAGATCTTTATAGCAGCTTTGGCCTCCTTCCAGATTTCTCTGACACGATCAGGAGAGGGTTGGTCAGGAAGCAGATCATGAAGTGACCACAGATTCGTTAGAGGGGAATTTGGGACGAACGCATACATAAGTGAGAATGGCGTTTTCCCATGGGATTCATGCTCAGCAGTATTGAAAGCGTAGGGTAACCAATGTAATGACGAATCCCACTTGGCATGATTATCACGATGATATGCGATAAGCGCAGCTCTCAAATTTCGGTTAACTCTCTCTGCCAAACTAGGGTTGGGGTAATAAGGTGTCGTGGTGACATGGGAAATAGAATAATCAAAACAACATTTTCTGAACTGATGAGAAACAAAAGCCTTGGCATTATCTGACACCAGGTATTGACTAGGACCGAAGGAAGAAAAAACAGACTTTAAACATCTTATGACAGTAGCAGAGTCACAATTTCTAGTGGGAAAAATCCACGAAAAGCGAGAGAAACCATCAACACAAACAAAAGCAAAACGATTACCTAGTTTAGACCGCGGCAGGGGCCCAACGAAATCCACATACAAGCGTTCCATGGGCCTGGACGCAGATTCAGAAGCTAACTTACCAACCTTACAGTCATGACACCCCAGCACGAACTTTCTCACATCCTTATCGAGATCCTTCCAAACAAAAGACTGCCTTATTTTCTGTCGAGTTTTGAATATTCCTAGGTGGCCTCCAGCGGGTGACTCGTGAAAATACATTAGCATGCCATTTATCAGCTGAGTAGGCAAAACAACTTTAAGCTTTCTATCACGCCTAGTTACACAACACAGTACACCAGACTTTAAAATATAAGGTTTTATCTCTTCTCCAGAAACTAATCGAGCAATTAAGTCACACAAGACGGGATCTTCCTTCTGATGGCCAGCAATGTCTCCAAACAATAACGGTGAATTTACTAACATGTATTGAGCTGAATTAGCCCCAACAACAACAGGTTCCTCTAAAGAGGGAGTTTCACACCCGTCAGGAATTTCTCCATAGAGACGCTTAAGTGACACAGCACAAATATTTTCATGATTTTCCTCGGGAACGAGGTTTTTACATTTATTAGGTACTTCTTCATACATGCGGCTAAGGGAGTCGGCTATGACATTTTCACAACCCTTTATATGACGAACGGTGAACTGAAATGATGAAATACGGGTTGCCCACCTCGCGATTCGCCCAGTGGTTCGAGGTCTAGCCAGGACCCAGCTCAGGGCCTGGTTATCGGTTTCAAGTTCGAAAGGAACATGTTCGACATACATTCGGAATTTATCCAGTCCAAACATCACTGCGAGCCCCTCAAGCTCGTATACGGAATAATTTACTTCAGCAGGGGACAGAGTTCGAGAAGCAAAACCAATAGGTCGTCTACCTAACTCACTTTCTTGTAACAACACAGCAGCTACAGCACCGAGCGATGCATCAGTCTGGATTATAAACTTCATACTGAAATCAGGGACAGAGAGGACAGGAGCCCTACACAGTGCCTCCTTCAAATCATCAAAAGCTGCTTGCTGCGACGGACCCCATTCGAATTTCACATCAGACCTTCGCAGATGATTAAGTGGCAACGCGCGCTGTGCGAAATTGGGTATAAATTTGCGCAGAAAGCCAACCATTCCCACGAATCGGGCTACTCCTTTCACATTTTTAGGCGGTGCAAAATCTCTAATTCCTTGGGTTCGGGAGTCATCGACCGAAACTCCTTCAGCAGAAACAACATGTCCAAGAAAGGCAATTTTAGGTTTAGCAAGGGACACTTTAGACAACTTTACGGTTAGACCAGCAGATTTTAACCTCTCAAATACTTCACGAAGATGACGCACGTGATCTTCGAACGTCTCGCTATAAACAACAACATCGTCCAGGTAGTGATACAAGTAATCAAATTTGATGCCAGAAAACACGTGATCAAGAAGCCTACTAAGCACAGCGCCCCCTGTAGAGATGCCAAAAGGCAATCTGCAATATTCAAAGAGATTCCAATCGGTGGCGAATGCAGTCAGATGCTTAGATTCTTCAGCTAACGGAATTTGGAAATATGCCTACGTCAGGTCAATGAGGCTATAATAGGAGGCGTTTTTGAACCAGGAAAAACAGCTATGTAAATCAGGAAGAGGGATGGATTCTAAAACAATCTTTTTGTTTAACCTACGATAATCTACGACTGGCCGAAAACCACCATTTGGCTTAGGTACTAAGAACACAGGTGAGGAATACGCTGATGTGGAGGGTCGAATCACTCCATCTAGTAACATTTGATCGATTAATTTCTTTAATTCCAACATTTTGGGTGGACTCAAACGGTAGGGAGGATGTCTGACGGGTATAGTATCCGTTACTTCAATTTTATACTCCAGGATCTTAGTCATTCCTAATTCGTCAGTGAACACCTCGGGAAAATAACCACACAAATCTCGAATCTCTTTAGCTTGAGCGTCAGATAAATTACTTAAATCCAAGGATTCTACCCCGGTGGACAAGACGGGTTCAGCATCACGGTTGACAACATGAGCACTCGCGCTAGGGACAGCAGTAGCAAGAAATTTAAATTTTACCTCTGAACAAAACCTGAACCAGAATGATTCGTGTTGCATATCTAGCAGTAAGCCAGTATAAGCAAAACAATTAGCGCCCAGAATAATAGGACATGACAAATTCTTAATGACCCAAAAGGAAAATTTCCAAAAAAAATTATGAATCCGAACTTTAAACTTCACAGAACCAAGAACGTCCAATTGAGCACCGTTGGCAGAAACCAACTTAACATCTACATTTGACAGGTTACTGAATTTACAAATGAGTTTCATAGACAAATACCAATTCTCGCTAACCAATGAAGCGGCACTTCCTGAGTCTAACAAGGCAATAATACATGCATCATTTATCGAAACTTCAACCCTAGGAGAGGGCAAGACCCCATCAGAAACCTTCGAACACACGCCACTTGCTCCGATAACTTTGGCGCGGTCCTTCGTTAATTCATTGCCTAAGGCACACAACTGATTTTGGGCGGAACGAATACCTTGAGGCCTGCCCCTGGATTGTCAATCCCTTTTTACTGGACAATTCCGCTGCATATGACCGGTTTCCTTGCACTTATAACACGTCACAGGACGGTTATTAAAATTTTGGGGAGAACGACCCTGCCCAGGCGGGGTTCGAACCAAGGGAGGTCGAATGAAAGGAACAGAATTTCCTCGGTGAAAAGGCTGGCTATTAGCATACCTGGCAATGTCAACTGAACGTACTGACTCGGCTTGAATACCGTCTTCACAGAGACCCTTAATAGCAGTAGCGGTGGTTCCGATACACAAACAATTTCTGAATTCCGGAGTTGCTCCAGCCAAAATGAGTTTTACCACTTCAGTTTCGGGCATGATTACCCCGAACACCTTCACAAACTTGGAAATATCAACTATATAAGAATTTATTGGCTCGTTCATACCTTGAGCACGATACAAATACCGCCCCTTCATAGTGTCCAAGGATCTGATTGGTACAAAAATTCTTAACACCTCGGTCATAAAATATTTAACGCTCCACCCCTCGTTCATGGCACTAGTCACATACGTTCTCAATGTGTCTGACATATGAGGAGATATCAGCTGGAATACTACTTGGTCACTCACATTAAACTGTTCTGCCCACTCGTGAATAGCGACCAAAATCCTTAAGAAAATCACAATTTCTTCCGCCGTGTCCATTCTTCGCCCAGACAGCCTAGACACAAAACTCACAATAGGGTGGTTGACCGTACCAAAACTGGCCTTAGAAAATATAGAGTAATTAGAATCACCCTCGCTTGAAGCACCACGGCCTGACATCTCTACACACAAATCCTGTTGAAAAGAACTACGATTTCTGGGACCAACAGTAGGAATGGTGTTACGCCCCGAGCTTGAATTACCTCTTAAACACCCCTGAGACTCGGCAATAAAATTTCCGGCACCTTCGAAGAAGGAATTTGGTTTCACTGTAGGTGGCTGATGACCTGCATTACCCATAGCATTAACTGACCGAAAGGACCCAATACCTTTAGAAATTATTTCACTAGTGATTGTCCTATTAGAATTTTGGTTAGGCAAGGGAACATTCCCGACAGATCGGGGTTCAAGCATTGACCCTGCCACACGAGATGAGACTGTGGTACCCGACACAGAATTACACGTTACGCAGTTGCAAGTAGAATTTTCCCGCCCGGAACACCCTGAGACCAAGCCACCAGAATTGCTTCTGCTTAGATATGAACTCGGCTCTCCAGCGGCCAATGCCACTCCAGTACTTACTGAGGAAAAAATAGGAAAATCAAAGGAAACATGGTTATTATTTGGTACAGAAACCATTACAGCATTCGGAATATTTGATCCTGGGTGCGAGGTACCAGTTTCCAATGCAACGACATTGGACCCGGAGTTACTTGTCATTATCTCAGAACTAAGGGCATTGTGTTCGCGAGACGAAAATAGACCCGACCCTTCGCGGTAAGGGGGTGGGTAGCATGGCTCCTTCACAGCTGGCTCGACTGGATTACCAACCTTGGGACACAAACTTTCCGACACACAGGCAGAACTATTTACAGGATTGCGATCGCTAATTTGGGTAGTATTAAGCAAATCACCATCTTTATCACAGGAATTGACACTATCCAAACACTGTGCGCACTCAACTAACTTGATCTCAGCATCTAATAAACCCTGCAATTCGGACATAGGTCGTGTTTCATCGGATTCCTTTAGATCAACGCAGCGCAGGTAAAGATATTCAATTCGAGCTCGTAACTTGGTAAAATTGGCAGGACCGCATTCAACCTCTGAGAAACAAAATCTTACAACATTTGATATTTCTTGAACAAGACCACAAATCTTTGACTCACCTAGTTTGAATTCTGCCAATGTCATTTTAGGTGGCGTTGCTGGAAATTCCACAGCATACTCCAAACTCGTCCTCGCCAGTTCTGTTTCGGCAGGTACTTGGAGATTACGTATTAGCAGTTCATATGTAATCTCCTCCTCAGTGAAATATTTCACCTACAGGTTGCGTCTAGCCATCTCACAGATGTTTCATGTAACAGAATCAAAATCAAGCAATACACAGAATACAACTAATATCCTAGCTGTGTGGAGAGAAAAAATTAATTGGGGATGGTACAATTACTTTCTAAATTTTCATGTTGGATTAATAAATTGCAATTAGTCAGCGGAAAAGATGGTTATCACCGGCAATGGAGAGAGAATCAACCATGCTCGGGATGCTACCACTGTCACACCTCACCTCTTCCCAACCTTGATATGATCAAAATTAGCATAATTAAAAGAAGTAATTAATTCGGTGACACTAAGGCAACCGGGAGGGAGCTTAGAAACGCCCTCAATAATTTAGATAAAGGCAGGAAATAGGCGATGCCAGGACAAGCCTGTTGATTGGAAGGGCTGGACTTACCCTGAGACCGAATGCGAACATTTCCCATCCAAAAGCCGAGGAAGGAACAAGGTAACCATTTCCGCTGAGCTTCATGCACAAATAATAATCATAATCTTTAAAATGACAGTTCATTGTATTAACATAAGTATTACAAACAACTAAACTAGGCAACTCCTTAAATATAAAAAATGTTACACAATAAACATATGGTCCCAGTAGGTTATGATTAGGGCGACGCGAAATTAAAACCCTGTGAATTTAAAACGCGCTTCAACCAACACATCCCTCGTCCAAATGACGATGTGTATTCCCGCATAATAATTCACAACTAAAAATACTAAAGTAATTCCCCCAAATAGTATGAAAGGAAATAACGACATGAAGTAAGGCAAAAGCCACTCCAGAAAACAAAGTTGTTTGACACAACCCAACAAGTCGCTTATTTCGACCAGACCGTCTGAAGGACACCTGTCCACTCAGTTGGCGAGGAGCCGTTCTGACAAAGTTAAAGCCAACACCCACCCCTTAAGAGCAAAACGGAAACTAAACAATGCAGAAATCCCCACCCTGAAATAATGCAACGCAAAATGAGGAGGACCACATCCCCTTCCAAAATGCCTTAACCTAAAACATGTCTTAAATTTATATCTGAATTGCCACACGGCACGTGGCTAGCAAATGCACTACGAGAGTCAAATTGAAAGTTTTTAGAATTAAAAAGTCTTAGCAAATTCAAAGTTTTGTCAGATCCCTGTTAGATAAGGTTTTAGCAATACTATACTGTTTAATGCCTCTCCCCAGAGGAAAAGAAAATTTCCTCCGGGAAGGGGTCCTCGACACTCCCAAGTTCTGCGTGTGAGATTCAAGAAGGCTGGATACTGACTGGTTATTGTTCGCTGAGGGCTTGCTTTCCAGGGAGAATGTGACCATCCCCTCTCCACTGCACAGTTCGGTCGTGCCAACCTAACTTGGGGGCGCAGACCACCATAACGACATAGTCCAACAGAAATGTTGGTACCACAACTGGTGCCATGACCCAAATCTTTAAGAGTTTACTCAGAAGTGTTACGACGAAATGTTCCCAGGGAGAAACTCAACCCACTAATAGGGCTTAAAGGGGTTTCTAAGAACCTGTGCGCAGTAGTTTACTTCACAACAGCAGCGTAGAAATGTCAATCTTCCAGGGTATTAACGTCAGCTCCTTTCTCAGGCAACAAATGTAGGTTCAAGAGTTTTGGAAACCAATTAGCAGTGCTTGCGAAATACACCAGCTCCAGGATGTTGCGAAATAGTAGCAGTCTTCATGTAACGATGTTAAAAGTCGTTGCACTTCCCACAACACGAACAAAACATAGGGGTGCACAGATTATAATTAACATAATCATATAAACCCTCTTTGATTCATCTGCACTTCGCAGCTCTGATCCATTTCCAAAGATCCGATCTATATTAATGCACTGAGCTCCTCAGGCATGCTGCAACATCTCTACTGTGAGTATTATATGTGGCGCTCTTCTGCACCCAAGTCTATCCTACACTTCTTAAAATTTATACTTTTGACATTGACGAATGTTCATAGTGTCTTTAACCTTAATTAGCATATCACAACACAACAAATTATTAAATACACAAGTTATCGCTGCATAATCTATAAATGCAATCATTGTTGATCCAAAAGTACTGTCCGTTCTGAATCGGAACATTTTTCTTTACTTATGTTTCAACAATATTAATCTTTTTACATTTTTCTTTGCTAAATTTGCGTTGTTTGTGTGAACAATCGTTTTCTTTTCCATTGTTTCACACGCACTTATGAGTACTCTCCCTCTCCAAAACACTCATAATTAATGATTTAGCATCACCATACAACAATCCTTTAGGTCTCACCATGTCGTTACTATCGTTACAAATGTGCCATTCCGTGCATTAACGCTACCCGTCAGAGTAAATTAGCATTAACTGGGTAATTACTCCTTACTACCTCGTCTGGTCTCACTGACCGACTTTAAACTTTCGTAAACAAACCCAAGAGTGTTGCCCTCCTTTCATAGAGGCAAAGGTTTGGATGTGTCATTAAATAAATGGAATCTATCTAATTATTTAACTCCTACACTTAGGGTCTTTAATTGGTACAATATGGCTCTTAATTAATATGCTTAGCAAGGGATGGATTTCCTTTAGCTTTGCCGTCCTATGAATGCAATCTGTGGCTCTAAAATGGGTGTCAGTCGAGTTTCCATTGTTTATCTCGCTGCACGGGTACGAATATGGTAGGAAATCACCATGATTCCTCCACGAAGAATTATCTTACCACCACGGGCAGATCAATTATTTAATTACCTTACACTGGGTGTCACCGTTAATCCAATTGTAGCTTACGACGATGCTGACAGTGGGTCACAAGTGCCGTACCTGCCCCAACTCTGCCGCTATCTATATGTACGCTCTCAGGCTGTACAAAATACATTGTAGATTCGTAGATTGGCTCACTATATTCTCCGACGCACAAGCTAATTGGATGATCCCTGCGATTATTTACGCAAATCACTGGATTCTACGTTAATTTTGCACGTTTTTTTTTTGCGACTACAACTAATTTCTATTAGATAATCCAATTCATAATGCACTCCTTTACTCCCCTGATTTAATCATTATTATACCATGGCTCTACACTAGCTCTTATTAAAGGTATTATTTTACGGGCAATTACATTATCTGCCTTATCATTGGCTATCATGCTTAGCAATATAGCAATTATTATTATTAGTATATCAATTACACTGAAAACTCCCTTTACACTCTCTAATATACATCTCATTCTTCCATAAAGCGGCTTCGGTGGCGTAGTCGGTAGCATGCTTAACTGCTATGCCCAAGATAGCGGGTTCAAACCCAGCCGAAGTCGTCGGATTTTTAAGAGCGTTAAAAATCCTTCAGTATGCCTTCCTTCGGAGGGGAAGTAAAGCCGGCGGTCCCATATCATAGATTTATGGCATGTAAAAGAGCCTTTCACAGACTAAACTTGTGTAAAGCAAAATTTGTTAGGTTAGATTTCGTCAGAACGCTCTATCAAAGTTCCAACGCTCACCACTAGGTATCATTGATATCTGGTGGCGAAAGTTGGAACTACTTGAAATTGAACGGAACTTGTAGCTCACCCTTTAGGGTGTTCGCTGGAAGCAGCTACAGACTCAGGCGAGCCGAACATGTCCTCGGACACTCCCGGCACTAAAAGCCATACGATAAATAAATAAATAAATAAATAAATAAATATATAAATAAATAAATAAATAATTCTTCCATACAATAACACTGTATTCTTTTATCAGACATGTCACAATTTGCACGTTTCTGAGGCGTCAACATGCCGATTTTACGTTTTACTTTCGACTTTGACCATTGATTATTATTATTATTATCATCAATTAACGTTACAGTTACATTGACTATCATCTCACGCATTATTTGTCGTAAGTTTATCATTCTCAATTCAAGTTATTTACTGTAATACGAGGAATGTGAACTCGTACAATATTTATTGCAAATTCTTATAGTATTTAATGGAATGATATGTTGTATGGTGACCTATAAAATCATAGTAACATTTTTGGATGGTACTCACATTTCTCGCGGGCTGGATTAATCCAATAGTACAGCACGTTACCCACAATAATGGCTCTAAAACACTGCCATTACCATACTTTTCACAAATAACACATGATGTGGTTTGAATATGCTGAATACAGCTCGGAATAGATACATTTCACACTTTAAATTATACCACATTTTCTTTTATCACACAATTTAAAACACATTATATTTTCACAATTTAACACAAACTTTATACACTCGATTTTTACACACAATGCCTTATTGGGCTTTTCGCTACTGCAGATTTGCGATGCTGCAATATCATGACATCTGCTTGTCTCCAACGAAAGTCTATCTCGAGTAGATGTGTGCACCTCCCGTCTCCTACTGTGTTCCTATCTTCTCCCTTCTAATGTGTGCTCCTTAAGCATTTCATCACAAATACCTGTGATACCTTTCTTGCTCCCATGATCTATTGTATACATTTATTAGTTTACTGTATGATACTCTAAAGATCACATTTATCCCTGCGGCTAAGTCCATTGTCTATCACAACATAATGCGATTTTCCTACGCTGTACTGAATGACGTTCGCGTATAATAGCTGATTATATGCCTGCTGTAGACTGTTCATAATTCTAATGTAGATATTCATTTAATAGGCTGCATAATGCACCTTTCATTGTCTATCTGTACGATACTGACTTTAATGACTTGCGTACTCCGCGCACTTATTTCATGTCAACGGACAGCGTGTCCTCTCACAAGTTGAGTCAAAGAAGAACTGACTCTCCCCTGCTCCTCCGTCCATATAAAGGATTCTGGCAAAATGTAGTCCCTCTACATACCAGGAGCTACTCTTTTCTCATACACCGCATTTACCAACAAGGTGACGCGTGATTCCTGATCATATTTTCACGGAGGTTTCAGATCCACTTGCGTGCAGGTGATCCGTTCGCCCAATTAATTAATATTAATTGTTTTTTTCCACGGCTTCCTGACGCTATCTTCTGTGAATCCCCTCTGCCTCCTTGGCTAACCACTGCTCCTCCGCTCTAACTGCGTGAATTTACCTTCAATCTTATAGAGGCTTTAATTTAGGTGTCTTCACATCCCTAAATTAGCTTTCTTTGATTATAAGCATCTGGGTGTAAGTCTCATTCCATTTGAAGGCTTCGTTTGCCAGCAATTAATTAATTTCTCTTAGCAACCTTCCCTTTCCATCTTCTCTACCTTGTCCTTCGGGGATTTTTATGGTCATTAGTAACTGTCCTGCTCCCCTACTGACGCCTGGAAATAGTTCACTGGAGTCTGTCTGCTCCTCCTACTTTTAAAAGCGATATGTCACCTGTCATGTTGCTCCAAGTTCCTGAATCTGGGCTAGATGTTTGTATACTGGCTTCCAATTCATACAATATTCTGTCTTAGCACTGCTTATAATTCCTGTTCCAGACATGGAATTAAGCTTCAATGACCACGGTACTTTATTATGCCACTGTCCCTCGGGTTCTATGTTGCCATTCCCCTTCAGAGATCGATGGTTCGGTTCTCGGGAAAGTCATGGCTATGATTCTTTCTCCTGAGAGTCCCGAGTTCGATGCCAGTCAGCCTCGTCCCATCGGGCACAGTATGAGCAAAGATCTATACCTGAATATCTCAATCCCATATTTGAAGATGATGTCAGTGCTAGCAACTACTGAAAAACCGCAATTGAAATTTGAGCTCCGTGTCGGATATCTTGGAAGGTGAGGATGGCAGCTATTCCAAAAGTGGCACACATATAGATAATAATATTTCAATTTAATTTCCAGGATGTCGTACATGGCAGTGTTGCCAACATGATTCTAAGCCTGCTGATAGGTCCAATTTTTAAATGCATGTAACTTCTAAACTATCAATTGGATTTCAAGAAAATTTCGTATGTACTATGTGTACATTAACAGATACGAATTTGCATATTCTTAAGAGCCACCTGGGCTGCCAACTGTAAATGAATGTTCTCTCTATGCTTACCCTGATATCTATAAATCATAAAATATGCAAGCCAACAGCTCTAAAGTTTGCATACGTATAGTACCTAACATTCTAGATTATTTTGGAGCAACTAATATACGTCAGTGCTGCCAACATGATTTACGCCTGCGGATGAGTCCAATTTTTAAACACATGTAACTTCTATACTAACAAATGGATTTCATCCAAAATTGGCACAATGATAGCTCATAATAGTTTAGAGTATTGCTTAAATTGTAAGAATAGTAGGCTCTTTAGTTAGTCACGGAACTACTTGCTCATAACTTGAAGAAATCCGACATCTTCTTCTAGTTAATTTTCTGAGCATGAGCTTCCACCACATTCAGTGATGTATGAAACAACAAACAAGAAGTGGCATTGGAAAAATTACGTGAATGTTCGAGAAAAAGAATTAGTTTAAGTGTCAGGGATATAATTAATTTAAGCTTCGAGATATCAAAAATTTCCAATTATAGAAGTTTGAGATATTGAGGTTGGACTGTACTTATGAGTAAGGTAGCAAATTAAAATGAAGATCTTTGAAGCCATTTTTCAGTGTTGCCTAATTAACAATGATATTGTAACTTTCAGTCGGTCAACAATAATTAATTCCAATTACTGGAATATGTAAAAGCAGAACTGCCCTCCATAAACACATACTAAGTTCTCTGGAGGGTTTTCTTGTATTTTGGTTTTGGCGGGCAGAGACTGTCTGTGGGTGTCACTGTAGGTTTGATAGTATTTTGTAGAGCTATTTGTCTTGCATATTTGGATCTGACGATGCTCGCTTGATGAGCGAAACAAGTCGTACCCTAGTTTTCTTCTTAATCACACTTACTTCATTTCATTTTTTTTTCACATACTTTTAACCTACTTTCGATTTTTGCAAAAAATGAAAGTAGACTTATGAGATCAACACAGGGCCAAAAAATGTGTGCATGTGTGTGTATGTGTGTGTAGTCTGCAGGTCTCCCCCCCCCTCCCATCAATTCAAACACGGTGAAACCGAATTGAACGAAATTTGGTACAAAGGTAGCACTAGCAAAGGGCACCTCAGTGTCATGTTTGATATCGCCGCCATCTTGACGGAAATAGCGGCCACCCAACTGTTCAAAGCTTAAATCAAATTTCAACTAACCTAATCTCATCTCTACCAAATTTTACAACAACATTTATTTATGCGGGAAGCTTCTTTTGACCAAACTGCAAGGTCATCAGCCCAATAGTTTGCCAATGGCGGCCATGTGTGTGTGCAAAACGATTCCCCGTATCAATTCAAACATGGTGAAACCGAATTGAACAAAATTAGGATAAGAGGTAGCACTAGCAAAGGGAAGCTCAGTGCCATGTGTTATATCGCCGCCATCATGACGGAAACGTAATGTTCAAAGCTTAAATCAAATTACGACTAACAAGTATTATATCTCCGCCATCTTGACGGAAACGTAATGGTGGCTACCCAAATGTTCAAAGCTTGGATCAAATTACGACTAACCTAATCATCCGATCTCTACCACATTTTGCAACAACATACATTTATGTGGCAAACGCCTTTTGACCGAACTACAAGGTCATTAGCCCAATCGTTTGCAGATGGCGGCCATGTATGTGTGCAAATCGATTCCCCCTATCAATTGAAGCACGGTGTAACCGAATAGAACTAAATTTGGTACAGAGGTAGCACTAGAAAATGGCACTTCAGTGTCATGTTCCTTGACACCTGAATTGGGTCTCTAGTCTGGTTTCGACCAGATGGTTAAATTTTTAAAAGCAGTATTTTAGGATGGTTAATTTTATTTTAATTTATAGTTCATAATTAATTTATTTAAAGCGATGTTCCCGTGGGGAGTAGCTTATGTTGTGTGATATAAGCTTTGGCAATGTAAGTATATTAATTAATTCTTGTTTCTGGGTTTTTTTGTGTTGTTTTTTTTCGTATGGATTTTAGTACCGTGAGTATCCGAGGACACGTTCGGCTCGCCAGTTTTGTAGCTGCTTCGAGGCGGACACCCAATGGGTGAGCTACAAGTACTGTCGCGTGAGGGGTGCTGTCTGGGGAGGAAAGTTTGAATGTAAGGACGAGGAGTTGGAAGGGCTGGCCTATAGTTAGGGACCAACCCCGGCATTTGCCTGGAAGGAAGATGAGAAACCACAGAAGACCATCTTCAAGGATACCGGCGGGGAGATTCGAACCTCCTCGCCTCCCGGATGTGAGCGACTGCCAGCAGTCATGCCGTAACGACCACGGCTAACTCACCCGGTCTTGTTTCTGTTTTAATACCTTTTATGTTTGTGTTTCTGTTATATGATTATTAAAGAACCTATAGACTACATCACAATGTAATTTAAATTTAAAACAATTTAACATTATGTATACCCTTTGAAGGAACGCTATGACAATATACATATAATAACGTGAACGCTGTTGTCTTGATGATATAGAATTTAACAGTTGTTTTCTTTTGTCAATGTTTAAGACTTTTTCTTTAAATCATAAAAGGTTGTCAAATCAGTTAAAATTCTGTAAAATTATAACATGTGAAATTATAGTACTTCATACAATTAGAATAAAAAACTAAATCGTTATTTTGAATTTCACTTGTCTACTGTGTTTCATTGCCAGTTTTCAAGTTGTTATGTTCCTAGTGGATGACGCGTACTTCAACTGCACGGACCATTAACCAACGATGGACGCCCACTTCGGTTTATTTTATTGTACGTTTTTGTCGTCCTTCTGCGCTTCCTAACCTGATAACGCTAACTATTCTGGCTGTCGATTAATACCACACCCACCTTTCATGCCGAGAGAATATCGCTGTACACTATATATTTAAATACACCAGAAGATAGAATGCTATATCATGAAACATTCACTGGGCTACAAATCCCCGACTTCCTGTATAAGCGTGATTAGAATAAATGGAGCGCAGTTCCTTCCTTTTTGCTGTCTAGAGCTGTAAGAGGTGTTGGAGGAGGTCGGTGCGAATAAAAACGCTGTCATAATTTCCCTTTATTCATGGTTAACCTGAGTTTTTTGTCGGGACTGCAATCCTCTTGAATGCTGTGAGAGAACGTTCATTTTCATCACACAACAGGAACTCTGCTTTAATAAGTTCATTTGCTAGCACAAAGGTAAACACATGTTGCTTCTGTACAGAGTAGAACTCGATATGTTGGCCTGCCTGCATTAATAGCAGTGAATCCCCTGATGTGTGGAATGGTAGTTTAGTTTTCAAACAATAGGGTAAAATAGGTCTAATATGGTAGGTCTAATGATAAATGAACAAAAAACAAAATATCTAGTTGTAGGAAGGAATGCAGCACAAGTACGAAACCCCTTAACTGTTGCTTCGCACGCTTTACACAGGTGTACTGAGTTTAAATATCTGGGGATTATCATAGACCAGAATAATATGGAAGAAACAGAAATAAAATCAAGAATTCTCAGTGGCAACAAAAGCTACTGGTATCTGCAAAATCTCTTAAAGAGTAAAATTATATCTAGAAAAACTGAAGTGAGAATTTATAATGATATTTATTGCAACCAATGGTCAAATACAATAATAATTAAAATTGCACACAATGAAGTCATGTACAGAATTCTGTTAATGTCACTGTTCTCTTGCTACAAACTTTTGCGTGATATCATTCACACGACTTTCCACACAACTCACACCTACAGTTCTCGTCTGGGTTGTGGTATACCTTCTTGCAGCACAGCTTGAAATGAAAACCATGAACAGCGAATCGTGTCATGAAATGGCGAAGTTCATACATAGAATTCCTCCACTCTGAGGTCATCATGGCATCTGTTTGGTAGAAATCCATCCAGATGTTGGCTTTCTTCTCTTGAAGTTCTTGCAGTATTAACTGATATTGCTTTGTAGAAGGCAGTAACATTCTTATACGTAACTCTTCTATGTAAAATGGTTGTCTCGTTAGTTCATAGGTCGTCCTTGACGGTGCATTTTGTCCTAGACACAGAATCTTTTTCATGTATATGGCCTTTACCCTTTCTATCTGAGCAAGATCGTTTTTCGAGAGATGCTCCCATATTAATCCTATTGCATATGTCATGATTGGAGAAATTTTTATGTGAAAGAGTTCTAATGCAGTCTGTATGGAGAGTTGTCTTATTAGTTTTATCTCATTCATGGCTATAACCGCGGTAGCAGCTCTATCTTTTACATGTTTGGAGAATTTATGAAAGCATTATAATTCCTGATGTTACGTACGTCTCAGAAAAATGCGTATTGTCCAAGCAAAATGAAAGGAAGTTAGTAACTTTTGAAAATAGAATACTACGACGCATTTTCGGACCAAGAGTAGAAAATGGCCAGTGGAGAATTAGAACAAATAAGGAATTGGTGGTTTGGGCTGTCTTCCACGGAACTCTTCAGGATTGCACAGGATAAGAAGGTGTTAGCCTTTTCTTATACCACAGCAAGCTGGATTTCGAGAAGGGAAAAGTTGCACATCACAGGTATTAAACTTGACACAGTACATTGAGGATGGATTCGAAAAGCTGCTCATTACAGGCGCTGTTTTCATTGATCTCTCTGCAGCTTACGACACAATCAATCATCGGCTTCTTCTAGCAAAATTGTATGACATTACCAAAGACTTCCACCTAGTGTGCAACATTAGAAATATTCTCCAAAACCGAAGATTTTTTGTGGAATTCCAGGGACAGAGAAGCAGATGGAGAACACAGAAGAATGGGTTACCGCAAGGCAGTGTGCTCGCACCACTGTTATTCAACATCTATACCAATGATCAGCCTTTACCTGAAGGTACCCAGAGTTTTATCTATGCTGATGACTGTGCAGTCACTGCTCAGGCCAACTGCTTTGTAAATGCAGAACAGACTTTGACTAAGGCCCTGAAAGAATTTACTAGCTACTACAGTGACAATCACCTGAAGCCAAATCCTGCCAAAACTCACAATTGAGTATTTCACCTCAATAACAAAAAAGCAGCTAAAACCCTACAAATCACTTGGGAAGGAATCCCTCTTCAGCATTGTCCGACTCCAAAATATCTGGGAGTAACTCTGGATCGTACGAAGTGTCTGCCAGAAACAACATAGTGCGGAAACTGAGAGACACCATCTGGGGAGCTCATCCATGTACTCTGAGAACAAGCGCGCTAGCACTGTGTTACTCCACTGCTGAATATGCATGCTCGGTGTGGCACAAGTCCAGCCATACCAGAATCATAGATGTGGCATTAAATGACACCTGCCGTATTATCACGGGCTGTTTAAGACCTACACCCATAGATAAACTACACTGTCTCGCTGGTATTGCATCACCTGAAATCCGACGCGTGGTTGCTGCTAGATATGAGAAAAGCAAGGCTATGACTATGGAAACTCACCCATTGTATGCTTGTCAGCCAGCACATCCTAGGCTGAAATCAAGAAAGAGCTTCTAGAAAACCACTGAAGCTCTTAAAGGATTATCACAGCAAGCAAGAATCTCAATGTGGCGGGGAAAATGCCAATATTTAAGAGAGTGGATGGTCCCAAAGGAAGAGCTTCCCCCTGGACATTCAGAAAAGTGGACAACATGGAAGGCTAATCGGCTACGCTCCAGTACCACGAGATGCAAGACTAACCAGCAGAAATGGGGCCTTCCTGTGGAATCAGTTTACTGCGAGTGTGGTACTGAGCAGACCAATAATCATCTTCTACTGTGTCCTTCTCCTCCAGACACTTGCACCATTAAAGACTTAATGGGAGCAACTTCAACTGCACTCGTCGTGGCAAATTATTGGTCAACCAGTGTTTAATATTTCTATTGTTTCATTTTTCTATGTTTACTTTTGTACTTCTGACACGATAAATAAATAAATCCATGCCAATGGTTTTGCCCTTTATTTAATTATTCACGTGTCGTGTGGTGAATTTTGTATCGGACATGTTGGCAACGGGTGGCAATGGGTATGACGTACTGTCTGACGTCAATGTAAGATGGCGCCGATCGTGAATTGAACACGAACAAAAATGATTTATTTACGTAATAAAAGAAATGTTTCCAGTGAGGCAGTGACAATTCAAATTGAAATCAACTTCTAATGACTCCCAGAAGCGTATGTGATATATATTATTTCAGCTGTATAGATCCCTCATGCGGCGCTCACAAGCGACCGATCGTGAAAATGAGCATTCAAATAAAAGAGAATAGACATTAGCAGTGACGAATTGCACTCTAATTGCATAAATATCTATAATTGCTTTAACAAATTACTTTTTTATGCACGAAGTGTGCGATTTGTAGATACTGTAGCTGTAGGAAAATATGCTCCATAAATTGCTGTCCACTTCACATTTTGGCCACTGTGACGCCTGTTTGATGTCCTTTTAACATTCTGAGGTCTTTCTTTTATCATTTTACATGGATTTCAGAAACAGTAGTACAAAGGAATGAGAACTCAAATCGTATAATTTCATAAATATCGAATAACCGGTGAGTGTTATGATGATCCAATTGTCAGTGATTGCCTTCTTACGTTAGGGAACGTAAAACTTGGAATTGTAACTGAAATGTAAATAGTGTTCTATAATCATTTGGTTGGAGTAAAAACATAACAACCTTTCTCCTAAAGTCTCTCATTATAAACCTATTGGGGAAAGTGTGGTTTATGAACATGCGAGATTTCTCGCACCGGTCCGCTTGTAAATAATATATTTTCAATAATCTGTCTTGTAAAAGTTATGAAAAGGGAGGAGTACCTACTCTCAACAATTAATTGGTCTGTATCTGTATTTATTATCAAACGGAACTTACTTTCAGGGCGTGCATCGTACAAAGTATACAAGCCACATACTGTAGACAGAAGGCTGAGATTTTCAACGTCGGCATGTATGACTCAAACCGCAACTCCCCTTCGGTCTCCGCTGCTCTACAGGGAGGAGCTTCACCACCTTGGGGTGTAGCGGCTAGCATTCTTTGCTATAGCCCCGGCGGTCCGGGTTTAATACCCGGCTCAGACCCCCCCCCCCAAAAAAAACTGGTTTGAGGGCTGCAACGGTGTGCAGCACTCAGCTACGTAAGAAGGGAAGGGTTCAATTCTCGCCTCAGCCATCGTAGAATTCGCTGTCTGTGGTTTCCCACTTTTTCTCCAGGCAAATGCCGAACTTAAGGCCACGGCCGCCTCATTCTCAATCCTCAACTGAATGACAAATACACAAATATAGCCATCACAATAAAACAGGTTATCAGAGAAATTCCACATACGCTCAAGTACGGGGCTATATTATTAATAGTTAAATCGTTACAAACATACACATCTAACAAAATTCAGAAAGACTGTACACATTTTATGAATTTCCTTACAATTCCTACTCATTGGTTTAACCTGTAAATTTAAAATTATTAAATTATACTAGTTGAAACCCGTCAAAACATGACGGTCATTGGGAAAATATTTACTGAAAAATCTCCTTATATACAGTACATTCTTTGTACAATTATTTTTTGGCTCTAATGAAATTTTAAGGGCGTCAACATTTTGCACTCTCGACATTGCAACATACTGCTGGTGCAAATCTCACATGGAGTGACCGGGATTTGAACCACGGACCCAGCGGTGAGAGACTGGCGGGCTACCGCCTAAGCCACAGAGGCTTCCCCGTGAGATAAATATAAGTTATGCAAATTATATATTGTCGAAATGGAAGCGAATGAATCGTCCCCTTCTTTATAATTCTTATACATAACTATCACATTAAAACGCGCTGGACATCCGCCATGGCTGTCATGAACCAAGATGAACCTGCGCATGCACTAAGGGCCAAAATTTTTGCATTTATCTTTATTAATTAAAAATATATGGTAGCATATTAATTTATTTTAAAGATACTCTACAAATATACATGCCAAGAGCTCTCGTTACAATGCATTACGAAGACGTTTTCTCAATCTAGCGGTAACAAAAAACAGCTTAGTAAATATATAGATTATTACAGTATGATAAAGACAGGTCGAAATGGCATATCAAATTCATACAGAACAGGAAGAGCAATCACATATGTGCAACCTTGTGTGTGGCATGACCACGGTGTCGGAAAATCCCCTACATCAATCATCAACTACAACAATCTACTATTATAGGAGCTAATGTGGCGACACTTTTACTTCTTTTGGCGAGGTTACATCTGTGATGGCATGAACAAGCTCGCTGTGGGCTCGGGTCCAAGAGTTGTGTTTTCACGACCTTAATGGACACAAAAAAATCAAGGACTTGAGCTTTAGAGACGATGTGGTGGCGAAATCTCACTCTTAAGGGGGGACAGACAGCTTAAGGAGCCAAAACAATACCGATTTTAATATTATTACTGTGCCTGTCATAAATCTTGTACAACAATTATATACTGAACCCCTATTATTATTATTATCATATAATAATTGCTCATGTTTTATTGTATGCTGTATTGGAAGTAACAGTAAGGCCGGTTGAAGTAGCCTCATGATGTCACAAGATTTCGAGCACTTGAAACAAGGGAGTTATATTTAAATATTTCCTGGAAGATGAGGTCATTGAGCGGATAGCTTGGCTTCCCCTGATGACGTAGGAGATCCAACCACCTTTGTTTGAGCAGACAAGAGAGAGAGCGAAGTGTCCGAGCGAGCGAGATGGGAGATGATTTGTGACGTCAAGAGGGAGGAGTCTGCGGATTGAGAGCAACGAATTGAACTTGAATCAACGAATCAGAAAGAAGACGCCACTTTAGGTGGGAATTCGGCGTGCTATCAAGAAAGCGATGGAAAATGATTTTGAATTAATCCACGACGGAATTGTATTCCGCATGGCAGGTCTGTAACCTGTGTGAAAAATGATGATGAATGATACCACTCGCAAGTCTGTAAACCAATTTCTAAGATTTATTGTCAAATTATTGTCCCCACTCTCGTGATTTATGCCAGTTCTGTATAAATTAGGCTACTGTGCCAGCCATCGAAATTACATTTTGCGTCTCTGAGGAGGTAAGTATTACACTCTACTTTGCGTCCCGGAGGGAGCACGGTTGAATTACCATTTGCGTCTGTGAGGAGACATGTGATATTCTAATTTGTGGTCTCAAGGGAGACGTTTGATTCTACTTTGCGTCTCTGAGGAGACAGGTTAAGTATATTTTACAACTCTGAGGAGATAGTCCACGACACTTTATAAATGAATCTCTGATGAGATATTTTTCTACAGTTGAACTTAGTTATTTGAGCAGACATTGGTCTGACTACATTAACTTTTCAAACACTTTAATATTACTGTGTAACGTTCATAGCGTGTGATATGTTGCGTGTGACATTAGAGCATAAATTGCTAAATAGGGAAATTGTCGTCGAGAGTAATTGCATTGGACTATGAGTGAAGATAGGAATTCTGATCGCAATTTTAGTAGGATATAATAGTGTATTTGTAATTAATTTGAACATTATATTTTACCAAGAAGATATCAAGGTGATTGGCACCTGGCCAATAACCGGAGTGATGACTATTCGATTTACCGCAGCTGTGGTGATGGCTGAGTGAACATCCGATTGGTTAATGAGTGGTGACGTACGCTGAAGTTTATGATGCTGATATGGTTGAGTACTAAACATTGGATTTATTCAATTATGTAGATAGATTTTGGCATGGGAACATTGTATATACTTTTCTCGGGGTTTTAATTTAGTTTTGTCATAAATGTAGTGTATCCGACACTCAGATATAAATGTGTGAGGACGCGTGACCACTTGTTGATTTGTTTGTATTTTATTTGTGTAATGTAATCCATGTACTGCGCGTACATGTTGCGAATATTTTGGTTTTGCGTACTCATGAGTTACGGCTCGGGTGATAAATGAAGCTGCGTAAGAGTAACAATAAATAATTAGACATGGGGGGAATGAGCTATCTCTTGTTGCTGCTTTTGATTGAACAGGCTTGTAATGAGTTGCCTGTGTTGCAACATTTTTGAAAGAACCATCCGTTCTTATTTCGAAGTTTATTTTGATAGCATTATTTTGATTCTTCGGTCGAAAGCTTAGATCAGACGCGCGGTGAGTGTGGAAAATATTTATGTGATTTTCTTCTAGGTATTTGTCAAACCCATACGTGTGATATTGTGTGTCTTGTGTGTCATGTTGTGCGTATTTTGAAATTTGCGCGGAAGATTGGCACGTGATGACCAAGTCTTTGCCGGCAGCACGTCGGACGGTGGGCGATGTTCTATAGAGACCCCGACCAGTCCTATTGAATCTTGTAATTCCAAGGGGAATTATTGAGATATTGTATTTTTGTGACGCACACATTTAGCTGGGTGTCAGCTGTGAATTCTTCGTTGTCTTGGTGCTATATAAAGGGCTGGCCTGAGATAGTATTGACACACGTGGGTGATTGACAGGGAGCAGCAAGAGTCCACACTGAGCGCTGGTCTAAGTTATTTCGAGACACTAATTAGGCAGGGGGAAACGGCCAGGCCGTGACCTAGTTAAAGTTGATCGCCGGTTCAGTTTAAAAGCCTTGAATATGTTAAAGGGAAGATCTTCATGCCCGCACAGTAATCTCATGTGTTACGCCAAAATGAAAATGCTTGTATTGTAAATAAGGGCATTTTGAACATTGCGTTTTTATTTTTGACTTTGATTCATGTAATTTGTTGACAATTTGTTGTGCCTTACGTAAAATGACACCCGGTCATTTTGTTGTGCTTTCTTTGTGGTTACGTGGTCACGTTAGTCATACTTGTGTTATTTTGTGAAGTCCTGTGTTGAGGCTGCCGAAGTGTGAAAATTATCCGACACCGGTCCCGGTCTAAACTATGCCCACCGCTCGCTCCACAGTAACAATTGTAGCCTTGACTAAGCAGCGTTGCATTTGCTGCGCTATAACTTTGGAACGTTAAGTCGGAGAAAACAAACGTTTAAAGAAATGTTGGAGATAATTTTTAGAGGAAGACATTTCTAAGTCACTCTTTTGTGAAAGAAAAAAAAACATTTCTTCTAGGACAAAAATTGAAAAACACTTTTTTGGAAAATTTGGCGCCACCTAGCTTCTGCATTTCAAAACGTATGACATGACCTCAATGAGACAAATTGTAGGTGACAATGTCCTCTACATTTTTTGTTTAAAAAACTTTTCTTTATAATACGTAGATTCAGAGAAAAACGCTTTTGATTATTTTTTTTTGAGTTTTCCGACAACTTGATACTACAAATTATTCCGAAATTTAGAGTTAAGCTTTTTTTGTGCTTTTATAAAGATTTACAAAAAGCCGACATTAGCACGGTTTTTGGAACAAAACCATTTCAGCTGTACTGTACTAGAGAGAACAAAGCAGGAGAATGACCATCGACATCCACTATATGGTCACCAGGCAGCAAGGTCTCGCCTCAGATCCCGCAAGAGTTTCCATGCTAGGACTCTCGCTGGACGGAACACCAAAGACAACTCGTCTTAACAGATAGAGGAGCTCACTGCCCACAGACATGTCACCAAAGGATAAACTGGCTCCTGGCGCCGACTTACCTTATCCTGTGTGGAGGTCCCTCAACCGTTTACGAGTGGGTGTCCCTCGATGCAAGACCAACCTACAAAAATGGGGGATCCTCCAAGCAGACGCAGACACCTCTTGTGAATGTGGAGCTGAACAATACCCATGCCACCTACTATCTGCCCACTCCTGGACAACCCATGCACAATAGAAGATGTTTTTAGAGGAAGCATCATAGCCATTGAAGCTGCAGTTTTTTGGAAATGCTGACCAGACACGGAAATGAATGACCTACAAGATAGTTCTCTTAAATTCCTCGTTAACGACCGGTGACTCAAACGTGACCACAATAACTATATTTATTGACATGCTTCCTCTGTCACTACACGTGGAGTCCTGCTGGCTCGCGTGTCAGGTTCCCAATGTTGCACAGTTGCACGCCGTTCTGCCCACTCTCACTGCTTGCTCTCAGTGGCTACGCTGGTGAGTTGAAAACGCTGTGCACCAAGCTGGGAAAGCCATGGCTCCACGCAGACTTGGAATGTATACATGACCACCCAGCTACAGGGTCATTGTCTATGTGCGTGCGAGTTATCACGGAAAGTTAAGCCGGCTGTGACTAACGCTGATCGCGAGTGGTTGGCGCGCTCCGCTACCTCATATCGTTAGTTCACACGTGTTGTGTCATTCATACGGATGACGTTAGTGTTGCACGTTTAGTGAGTATTGTGAACAGTGTGATTGTTGGTCATGCCTAGACACCAAACAACATTGTGCGAACGTGTGTATATCCATAATTCATATTATGAAAAGCAGAAAATCTTGATCTGAAATGAGACCAAAATTTCGAATCAAGTTTCCAGGAAGACCTGTGCCTAATCCCAGTACAATTAGGAGGCTCGCCAAACGATTCGAAGAAACAGGTTCCGTAAATAATGATACGTGCTACCCCTAGTAGCAAGTTCGTTAATTGGATCAAAGTAGGTAAAGCACAACACAAATGGTCCTTTAAAGAAATATTCGCTTTATTGCAGGTCATAAAGTTACACCACACAATAAGCAAATAGAAACAATTAGCTGTCTTACTCAAGTTTGCACTCTTATGAAGCACTCTCGCCTCTTCCAATCGCTCACGCAGTTAATCCCGCACTAATGAGACCGGTGGCCTCGGTAGAAATACCTGCAACACTTCCTTGACTACACAAGCTACAGTTATTTACGATAGTCTAGCACTCTCCACTGGATGCTTGAATACCTCACACTGCTACGCTGTCCGCAGGCTAGGGAACAGTCCACTGGGTTTCGCAATTCACATAGCACTTCACAACAATAACCTCTGTCGCACAGTGAAACACACTCGCTCTTAAACACTGTCCTCCCTCGCTGGCCAGGTCGCTTTATATAGTGGGGCTGGTGACTCAATGGATGTTTCCAGAGCAGACCAGGATTCACGGTTACTCGAGGATTTCATTACCGAGTGTGTCGCGAATGTTTGAGACAGACTCTTTGTTACTGCCTGTCTTCTTGTTGCGCAAACCGCTGGTTAACACAGGGGCAGGAGGTAGACCGGAGAGGCCTGTGAATCACGCAGCGAGGTGATGAAGCAACCGCGCAGCCGTAACAGCACCCCCTTCCTAAAAAGCTGACCGCCCCGAACAGTCATAGGTCGTTTGTGTCCCTCCGTAGGCTGCCAGGCGATCTCGATGCACAATCTTCATATTCGCCCTCGGGCTCTTCTGGACCCTGTAGACGACATCGTTGATCCGTTTCATGACTCGGTACGGGCCCTCCCAGGACTTCCGCAGTTTGGTTGACAAGCCTTTCTTCCGTAATGGGTTGAAGAGCCAGACCAGGTCGTCCTCGTGGAATCCGCCTGCATCCGTCTGCTGGTCGTATCGGGTCTTCATTCTGTCGGTTTTGATCCGCAGTCTCCTCCTTGGGAACGCGTGCACGTCCTCCAGTCGGTCGACCAGTTCTTGACAATGCTGGCTTATCGGGACCGGATAGTCCCCAGGTCGGTCGAAGGCAAGGTTGACAGGTAGACGGAGTTCCCTCCCAAACGTGCCCCGGGCTGGTGTAAACCTGGTGGCTTCATGCATGGCGGCGCGGTAGGCCAGGAGAAATAGTGAAATGTGTCTGTCCCAATCCATCTGGTGCTCGCTGACGACTATCCGGAGAAGGTTCTCGATGGTGCGATTGAATCGCTCAACCATCCCGTCGGACTGGGGGTGTAGCGGCGTCGTCCTTGTCTTCCAGATTCCCAGCAGCTGGCATAGGTTCTGGAACACCTGCGACTCAAAATTCCTCCCTTGGTCGGGGTGCAGCTCCAAGGGTACTACGTACCAGATGATGAACTCCTTCACCAGGGTCTCTGCGATCGTCGCGGCCTCTTGCTGAGGAAATGCATACGCCTCTGGCAATTTGTTGAAGTAGTCGCTGACAACCAATATATAACGGTTTCCTGCCTCGCTCAACGGGAAAGGCCCAGCGACATCGATGGCCACTCTCTCCTGGGGCCGACCTCGTTGTAAGTCTTCTCTGGGCCCCTTCGTCTTCGTCCTGGGCCCTTGCTGGCTGCGCAATCGTGGCACCTCGCGCAGTGGTTCTCCACGTCTGCTCGGCATCCAATCCAGTAGAACTGCTCTCTCAGCTTCTCCAGGGTCTTCTTTATCCCTAGGTGTCCACCAGATGATCCTCCATGGACTTCTTTCCAGACATCCTCCGTCATGGCCTTCGGAACGGCGACTTGTTCCCGAGATGTCTTCCTGTCGGTGCTCTCCCAGGTACGGCAGATGAGGCCATCCCTTACAACCAGCGAGTCACATTGCGCCCAGTAGGACTTAAACGTTGGGCTGCAGCCGCTCACAATGTTCCACCCGGGTTTGGGAACACAGGCCCTCTTCCTTTCGGCTATCAGTCCCAGGTCATCATCTTCCGTTTGTGCCCGCGTGAAAGATTCGCGGCTCCAGCTCCCTTGAAGTTCCACGGTAGTCCTTCGGCCCTGTATCCCGGTGTTCTCCTACCTCCTGGCACAGAAGGTGCAGTCTTCGGGCCACGGTCTTCGTGACAGGGCGTCGGCGTTAGAATGCAGTTGGCCTTTCCTGTGCTGGATCTCAAAGTTGTACTTTTGAAGCCTCTCTAACCACCGCTCGAGTTGACCCCCGGGCTGCTTGAAGTTCAGGAGCCACCGCAGGGATGCATGGTCGGTTCTGATGAGAAATTCTTGCCCGTACAGGTACTTGTGGAAGTGTTCAATGGTCTTCACGATGGCGAGCAGTTCCTTCCTGGTGACGCGGTAGTTCCTCTCCTGACTTTGACAAGGCCTTGCTGAAATATGCCACTACTCTCTCCTCGCGATCCACTACTTGCGAGAGGACTCCCCCTATACCAAAGTCACTGGCATCGGTATCGACGATGAACCTTGTTCCAGGTCTGGGGTAGGCCAGAATAGTTGCGGTGCAGAGAGCCTGATTGAGTTGTTCGAAGGCACTGTGGCATTCTACTGTCCACGTGAAGAGTTGGTCCTTCTCGGCCATTCGATGCAGTGGTTTGGCGATGTCGGCGAATCCTCTCACGAAGGGACGGTAATAAGTGCAGAGTCCCAGGAAGCTTCGTAGTTGGGACTTGTCCCTCGTAACCGGCCTCTCCCTCACAGCTGCGGTCTTCTTTAGGTCGGTGCGCACCCTTTTCCTCGGAGACGATATGCCTAAGGTACTGGACCTGATTCTGGAAGAGCTGACACTTCTTGGGGCTCAACTTCAGATGGGAAGCCCGTAGCTTCATCAAGATCTCTTTAGGTTGCTGTAGTGCTCCTCGAAGCTTCTCTCCAGAACGATGACGTCGTCTAGGTATACCAGGCAGGCCTTCCAGTGTGGTCCCCTCAGAATGGACTCCATTAGCCTTTCGAAGGTCGCAGGGGCGTTGCACAGACCGAATGGCATGACGGTGAACTGCCAGAGCCCGCTGCCCACAGAGAATGCCGTTTTCTCACGGTCCATAGGGTGGACCTGCACCTGCCAGTAGCCACTCCCCAAATCTAAGGTGGAGAACCATCATGATCCTGATACGGTGTCCAGGGTGTCGTCGATCCGGGGTAGAGGGTAGCTGTTCTTCTTTGTGACGTCATTCACCCGCCTGTAATCTACGCAGAACCTGGTGGAACCGTCCTTCTTCTTCGCTAGCACGACCGGAGAGCTCCAAGGACTATGTGATGGCTCGATCACCCTCTGCTCTTTCAATTCTTCCAACATCCGGTCGACTTCAGCTTTCTTTGCGAGCGGGACACGTCGGAATGGGGCCCTAATCGGTGCACTGTCCCCAACGTCGATTCTGTGCTGGACCAGGCTTGTCCTGCCAAAGTCATTGCTCCCCACGGAGAAGACATCCTGGAATTCGCGTAGCAGGTCCCGAAGTTGGCGTGATTGCTCCTCGTCTAGATGGTCCTGGGATCCTTGGTACAACTTCTGTGGTTCTTCAGGTAGGGCGGGTCTTCTTCAGATGTCCGTCTCTAGGGGTCAGTCCGTCGTGTCTGAGATGCGGGCAATCCAGGTAACGGGCTCGCAGACTCATAGGGTGGTGTCCCGGTGAACCGTAATGTCGTACTCGTTCAGGTTGGACAGGCGGACGTACGGCCGAGACTTCGTGTTGATGAGGGTCGTGGCAATTAGAAACCTTTTTGTCTGGATGTCCTCATATTTTGGCTCGATGACATCCACCACTCCCTCAGCAGTTCCGTGGACAATTACGGCAGCGCTGACCTTCGTCCTGGCGGGAACGGTGACGTCCTCCCCGCCTTACTCGTCGTGCGGTGATGGTCTCGTGTGCTGGCTGCAAAGCAAGTTCCTCGCCTCCGTAGTGGAGAGTGTTAGTACTCAGGTCCAGGATGATGTTGTTCTGGTCCAGAAAGTCCAGCCAGATGATAACTTCATTTGCTACGTCAGCCACGAGCACTGGATGCTTCACCGCCCGTTGACCAATGACGAACTCCAGTAATGCTTCGCCATGTACCGGTGCGGTCTCTCCAGTCGCAGTTATTAGTTGGAGGCTCCACTTCAGGATCACGGTGGGATTGATGATGGTCCTCGTTGCTCTCGTGTCGATCAACATGGGCCAGCTCACTCCGTTGACGACTCCGTCGACTATCAGGCTGCTATTGTCCCTCCGTAACTTCGTAACACGAACTTGGTCTGCCGGGGCTTGACGACTGTCACAAGCCAACCTTTGCCCCCCAAGATTGGCTAATACTCGTTTTCCTGGGTCGCGCGGTCTCCCTATGACTGACTTTCCCGACGGAAACCCTTGGCGGCGGCGATCACCGCAGTCGTTGCTCAAGTGGCCCCACTTACGGCAGGCCCAGCAGGTCGGTAGTCCTCTTCCGGGCAGCCTCTCCGGATGTCTTTCGGCTACGTCGTTGTTGGTGGTAATGCGACTCTTGAAGAACCGGCCTAGCGCCTCCATCAGTTCATCGGCCAGGGGCTTGGTCACGTTGGCTTTGGCTGGTACGTCGACATCCACTTGACGCACCCGCGCTTTGCCGTCTCGAACTCAATTGCGTGGCTCGGCGTATATGCAAGGGTCTTATTGCACGCAAGTCGCAGTGCCAGTTGAATATCCGAGTCCTGTAGTCCGTCAATGATGGTCTGTGTCGCAATCTGTTCTAGAATATCGGCCGGTGCTATTGGGTAGGAAAACCTTACGAGGCGTGCGATGTCCGTCTCGAACTCCTGCAGAGTTTCCGCGTCCCTTTGTACCCGGGTCCGGAGCTGCAACCGGTAGGCCTGCTGAAGATGGCTATTTCCATATCGGGACTCCATAGGGGTGATTAGTGAAGCGTAGTGCTGAGATTCGGTCGGGATGGCCTGAAGGACATTAAGGGCGTCCGCTCTCAGCGCTACACTGAGAGCTGTAGCCAATTCCATGTCGTTCCAGTTGTTTATGGAACAGGCCACTTCGAACTGACGTAAGTAAGTGCTCCACGGGACCTTTCCGTCGAAGGTTGGGGGCGTCACTCTGCTCTGTCCCGTCCCTGATATTCCCGGTGTAACTGTGGGCGGGCGTCGGCGCAGCATGGCAACTTCCTCTTGTAGATCGTTGAATCTCTCTTCTACCCCTGAGCGTCGGCGCAGCTCGGCGACTTCCTCTTGTAGAGCGTTGAATCTCTCATCCACGCCCGTCGGCGGGCGTCGGCGCAGCTCGGCAAATTCCTCCTGTAAGGCGTCGAACTTCTTTTCCACTGCCGTGACCCCCTCACGTATGCCCTGGCAGTCGGTGTTGACTTCCTCCCGCAGATCCTGTTCCAATTTCTTCAGATCCTGTGCTAACTTATTCCGACCGTCTTCCATCTTCTTCTGGCCGTCCTCTAATTTGGAAGTTAGGTCCTTGGCTAAATTCTTCTGGCCGTCTTCCATCTTCTTCAGGTCCTCCGCTAAATTCTTCTGGCCGTCTACCATCTTCTTCAGGTCCTCCGCTAACTTATTTTGACTGCCTTCCATCATCTTCTGGCCGTCTTCTAATTTGGCAGTTAAGTCTTCGGCTAAATTCTTCTGGCTTGCCTCCATCTTGGTTTCCATGCCACTTAACTTCTGTAGTAGTAGTTGTATTTGCGCATCCATTTTAGTTGTTTGTCCTGTGAAGGGCATACACTCACAGGAGAATTAGAGAACTGTGGTAAATGACCTGCTCGAGTTATGAAAGGACCTTCAGGTGTTGTGTTTGTGCTTGGGTTCGTAATCCGGCTTCTGACACCAGTTGATACGTGATACCCCTAGTAGCAAGTTCGTTAATTTGATCAAAGTAGGTAAAGCACAACACAAATGGTTCTTTTAAATATTAGCTTTATTGCAGGTCAGAAAGTTACACCACACAATAAGCAAATAGAACCAATTAGCTGTCTTACTCAAGTTTGCTCTCTTATGGAGTACTCTTGCCTCTTCCCCTCGCTCACGCAGTTAATCCCTCACTAATGAGACCGGTGGTCTCGGTAGAAATACCTGCAACACTTCCTTGACTACACAAGCAATAGTTATTTACGATAGTCTAGCACTCATCACTAAATGCTTGAATACCGCACACTGCTACGCTGTCCGCAGGCTAGGGAACAGTCCACTGGGTTTCGCAATTCACACAGCACTTCAACACAATAACCTCGGTCGCACAGTGAAACACCCTCGCTCAAAAACACTGTCCGTCCGTTGTTGGCCAGGTCGCTTTATATAGTGGGGCTGGTGACTCAATGGATGTTTCCAGAGCAGACTAGGATTCACGGTTACTCGAGGATTCTATTACCGAGTGGCCGCGAAGGTTCGAGACGGTCTCATTGATACTGCCTGTCTTCTTGTTGGCAAACAGCTGGTTAACACAGGGGCAGGGGGTAGCGCGGGGCGGCCTGTGAATCACGCAGCTAGGCGATGAAGCAACCGATCAGCCGTAACAATAATAAAAGATTTGACAGACATTCTTCCATCAGAAGATGTCAGGTGTGTGTTACAAAAGAGGGAGGAAATTTTCAGTATCGCCTATGAGCACTGTAAGTACACATTATTGAACATGTTTGATAAAAATGTGAAAGTGCGGGCCACCACCGGCTGAACCGGGTACGCGTGCCCGCGATCTGCGCCAGTCACAGGCAGCTTAGCTTGCCATGTTTAGTCGAAGGCACATATGTAATGACCCTGTAGGTTTCAAAAGCGAGGATTGTATGTCTATCCCTTATTATTCCCGTTTTTCCAACGGGGTCGGGGATGAGATGCGTTGGAAGTCTTAGTGGCGATGGTTTTTACTGCCGGATGCCCTTCCTGACGCCAACCTCATGAGAGGAGTTAATGAGAGATGAAATGAATGATGGTGAATGAAACTGGGCAAGGATGTGGAAGGAAGCGGTCGTGGCCTGTCAGAAGGTACCGTCCCAGCATTTGCCTGGTGTTGAAAATGGGGAAACCACGGAAAACCATTTCAAGGACGGCCGACGGTGGGGCTCGAACCCACGCGTCTACCGAGTCAGCAGAGAGCTTGGCCCCATGACCTAACACTGCGCTTTAGCCAGCGTAGCCACTACTGTCGGTGTTTCAAAAGCGAGGATAAATGTTAAAAATAATATCACCGCCACGTTATAAAAATAAACCAGCCCGGTCTTGGATCGTATTGTTTGTACACTTGGCTGTTAATGTTTTGATTATATTCACTTCTAGCAACCCACCCCGGCTTCGCCCGGTATCTTTAACGGTTTACCCAGCGTAAGCTAATAAGGCGCACGGACGGCAGGTTTTTCTTCGACTCGATTTACTGAAATCGTTTTTGCTCGGCTTCCTCCGGTCATAAATGAATGCTTTTCTTCAGAAACCTTCCTCAAGAAATCCTTGACAGAATGATGAAAACCTCATCAAAATCCATCCATCCAGTGGATCAAAGAATCCAGCTTTCCACTGTGGTAAGTGGTTATCATGTCGGATTACTACCCTCAAGCTTGCAGGTTCACTCCTGGCCGTGGTAAGTGATTTTTGAAAGGCGGCAAAAATCACGATGCACATGTCATACGATGTTGGCATGCTAAAGAACGCATTTGAATTCAGTAGACCATGTTCATTATGGCAAAATTATTCTCGGGATTTTCCGCCAACATAAAGTTCCTCATTTCTCTGCTAGAAAGCGCTATAGTGACAAGGAGCTTAGATATCTAACCTCCTTGACTTTCATAGTGTTTGAAGGGACAGCAAAATTCGACATGCAAGCTACCATCAGGGTGTCAAATAACAAAGCTTGCACCCTGCACCCGAGGCGTATGATGTTATAATTATTATTATTATCTAAGGATCCGAGACTTTGTTTTATACAGGGTCTTTATATTTGCTTGGCAAGGATATTTTCGCTCACGCGCTCCGCAAGTGACGGCTCATTTGCCGGCTGCCGCGTGCGCGTATGTACGGCAGAGTTGCGGCTTACAATCAGTATAATACATTTTTACTCACCATGCTTACAGTAGATGCTGAAAATGTTCCCCATCCTCTGCCAAACATAATGGGCATCTGCTTATGAAGTTTCCGGTTAATTTAGCTTCACGACCTTTACGTCAATTTTTAACGTTTACCGAACCTGTACATTTGAATCTCTTAGCCAGGTGTTTTATTGTGATTGTGTATAGTGCTGTAATGCCTTATATGAAATATTCGTTACGTGAACGTGTATATCTGCACAATACGTACATAAAGTGCATGTACTCGTGCGCTAGAACAAGACAAATGTTTCGACTGACATTTCCAGGGAGACCCAATCCTATAAATCTGACAATACAACAACTGGCTAATGTGAGATTCAAACGTACAGGTTCAGTAAACAATAAAAATAGACGTAAAGGTCGTTATTTCCTTACTGAAGCTACATTAAACGGATTAACCAGAAACTTCATAAGAAGATGCCGGTTATGTTTGGCAGTAGATGGGGAACATTTTCAGCATCTACTGTAAACATGGTGAGTAAAATTGTATGATACTAATTTTAAACACCGTATTCTGCCGAACATATGCGCGCACGGCAGCCGGCAACTGAGGCGTCACTGGCGGAGCACGTGAGAGAGAATGTCCTTGCCAAGCAAACATAAAGACCCTGTAGTATGTAGAGATGAGTACAGACTAAAGTGTACTTTCGTAAGTCCGAGCTTTCCTATAGTTGAAGGTAGCCTCGGTCCCTTTCACCTCGAATAATCGAGCCTCTACAGTATTTAAGTTCCAACAAGATATACATCATCCGCTTTAGCATTTCGTATTAGATCCCCCCAGGGGCTCACAACTTGTGGGACGTGGTTTGGTGACCACGGGACCCCACCTGAGTCCTGCATTGCTTCCACTTACTTGTGCCGGGCTCCTCTCCGTCTTCTTTCCTGTCGACCTCACTTGGTCAACTCTTGTTCTCTTCCGACCCCCACGGTATTAGGTTAACTAAGGCCTAGGGAGTATTTCACTTTCCCGCCTTAATTGGCCCTTGTCTCATCTTTTCTGATACCCTCATTCAGCGAGGGGTCAGCCTTCTTTCTCTTTTCATGTTATCTCCTGCTTTCTGCACAAGGCCCTCAAGAGAAGTAGGGTGTATTGTACCCATGTGAGTAATCTCCATGGAAAATATGCTTCCGCCTCCAGCTAGCGTCAGCTCTCAGGCGTGTACCGTTCCCCCATTGAGCAGTTGCATATTTTGGATTTGAGACTAAAAGGTATCAACTCTACAATGATAAGGCACAACTCTATTCTAAGACTTTTAATTCAGTAATAAAATCATGGCTTCAAACAATAAAAACAATCCCATCAAACATAAAACAAAATCAAACAAAAATTACTTCCACAATCCACGAATATTAACATAATATTATCATAATAAACTCATATCATAACTCAAACCTATACCCTTATATTGACTTCACACTTCATTCTAGTGCGCTGATGCACATACAACTTTCATAAACAAAACTGTACTTTTACTCTTCTGTCATCTAATGTGACTTCTTTAATTTCACAAAATTACTTGTTCCTTAAACCTCGCCTTACTTTGACAATTATGTGTACCGTGTGTGTTTGGTCCCTCTCTTCCCACCAAATGCTTTACATGCATTAGCCTATTCAGGTGTTGCACAACAATCTACATGTAACTCCATAATTATGTAAAGCTACCCCTACACTTCCTTCCTTTTATAGTTCCACTGCATGCCGTTGTGATGTCATCATCAAAACTTTTGTTATTGCTGTGTCGGATGGTATTATTAAGCTACCCTTGCGAGCGTAGCCTGTGGCGTCAAGTAACCAACTTTTGAAATACGTGTCAGTGACAGTAAAAATGCAACTTCCAACCATTCGTTAGATTGCTAAAATCATGAACCATCAGGGTGATCTATAATTACCAATGTGTTCTTAAAACACATGACTTCATTACTCAATATAACAATGTTTCCTTTCACATTACTACTAGGGTCTAAAATCTGCCCTTTGTTAAACCTTAACTTTCACGGTTCGCTTGACAGCTCAGCCCCTCTCTTCCGAGCGGCTAGTATACAATGGAGTGGAGTGATGTTACCGCAATAAACCGTCTCCCTTCTTCCTGTCTCATGGCTTTCATCTTCCCAAGCAGTAGTAAGATTCTAAAGACAAATACCGTGGTCACAGTGACGCACTTATCCCAATGGATTTAAACTGAATATTATGCAATAGGTTCTGGACGAGCTTAAATATTTATTCCTAACCTTAGGATATTAATAACGGCCTCAACAGGTCCGTTCCATATGAGAAGGCACGAGATTCATAAAACATTGGTCTAGTGGGTAGCCGGTATCTTAACAAAGGCTACGGTCAGTCCCATGCTGCCGTCCATAAGATTCGCTTCACAAGAGCCGAATCACTCAATAATAAGTTCCCGGGCGATCAGGTCTGATGCAGAGGTGTCCAATGTTCTCCTCTCACCTACCACAGGATTCGAACCCGGAACATTCCATCATCAGAGTTAGGGTCCAATCACTAAATACACTCTGGCACAAAGTACATATCTCAGTATGCCCACGGCTATACGAGATTTCATCCGTCGAATAGATTACCTGGCTCCTGATCTAATGCTATGATCTTCATCCTTTAATTATTAAGAGAAATCTATCAATTACTCTATAAGCTTTTACACAAGCTGCAAATTCAATTCACTAGAAAGCTCTTCCATTTCCTTGCATAATTATATTCCCATTAATACAATATATTCCGATATTAAATTCTTTTCTCATCCCTTAATGTAATCTTACTGCTTGGATCAATAAATATTCCAATTAGCGTAAATATTTCTTGCTTACAACATTTTACCTGATGTATTCATTCATACCTTTTATTATTTATATTATTATTATTATTCTTACTGACATAAATTACCATAATCCGACACAACATAACCATCTCAAAAATCGAACATCCGTGTTCGTTGCGTTAAGTTTTCATAACTGATCTGACATTTTATTAATAGTGGTAACGATTAATCCACTCACTGATGTATAACAACATCTCAACTCTACTAAAATCAACACAACAATAATTAAACCTGGAGGGTCTATCTCCTAATACTGATTCTTACTGGCATATTTTCAATTCTGAAATCACATTACATGCAGTGGGCTATACTTCTATATAATCATAATTTGTGGGGTACTCACATATCTAGGCTTATCCTGGTGGCTCCAACCACCTATATCCTTCCGGGTCGCCTGCCATTTGCAGAGTTATCGCGACAATTGCATATTGAATATACACATTTTATGATACATTTCTTTCACCAACCACACGGCACTTTTCATTTCTATGGTGAAGCTATTGCTTCCAAAACACATGACACTTTATAACACTTATTATACCATTAATTTAAAAGATATTTCACGTATGATTTATACATAACACACGTCACTTTTTACACTTTTCATTGGTTGAAATTCCCTGGCAAAATATCAGAATTGCAGGTATCTGACGGCATCTTCCATGCTCCTACCAACTCCTGATTGAAAGTCTGGTTCATTTGCCTCCGGGTTCACCAACAGTCTATCAATTATCCTACGATAAACTTCCTGCTGTGCATAAATATGCCTACTTTCGTCCTGAGCGTTACTATTTGGTATTCTTAAGACATTTCCAAATGCTTCATAAAGTTTCTCCCAGTGCAGTCCGGCGTAATAAGACATGTATAACCAGTCAATATATTATACACTGCGCTTAACATTGTACATAGTCTTTACACAAAACTATTACTTTCAATGTTCTGCAACTCATATCACACGGCACCTCCCATATGAACACAAACCATTGCTCGTACTGCTGACTACACCTGCAGCACGACTGTCCTCAATAAAAGCCTTCTAAGAGTTTTACTGCACGGCTTCCCAAGTTGAAGTCCGGGCCTCCTTCCTTGACTTCGGTAATACGCATTTCACACAATAAAGTTCGTTGATTACCGTACTTCTTATTACTTCCTGACTAAGCATTATTATCTTATCACTTGGTGCATTACACTGCACGGCGAATGTAATAATAATTCAATACTTGGATATTTTAATCCAATTAATCAGTTTCAAAAATTGTAACTTGATAACAACTCCGATCTTTCAGTATATTGAAGGCCAGTCTGTCACGGTGTTGTTCATTAGCCGACAAAGGGAAACTATAAATTGCTTCGCGCATGATAGATGGTGATAAACCATGCCCAGGGAACGATCTTCAGAAGAGCCGTTGATTGATTTAGACTGTCAGTGTTTTCTTGTACTGAAAAGATTACCGTGAGTTATGTTACAACTGACGTATTTGAGATCTGACCCCATTTAAGCGAACTGCTATGGATTTAATTGAAGCCAATATTAAAATGGATCAGCAGTTACTTCAAACTTCAAGAAATATTTCCACTATGTCGTGTTAGACAGATTGTGGGTATATAATGGCGGCCGATACAAGGATTAGACGTGCGTGTCCAATAGGGCATGCATCTGGATAAATCTGGTACAGACCAGGTTCACTACGCTTCAAGCCACATTTGACTTTTATATTATGCCTAGCTAATTGGAACAAACTCATTTTCTGCAGATGACCAACACATTTGTTTTTCTTCGTATTTAAATCTTGCAATGATTTACGCAAGACATATTAGAGTTATTCTGAGTATTTTCAGTTTAGGATCGATGACCGAGCATAACGAGCATTTATTTGAATGTTTCATATTTTTTTGATAATCACGGTAATTAGCCGAGGTAACTGTAAAAGTTAATAATTATTTTTGTTGAGAAATGGATATTTTATCCATATTCGAAGAATCGAACATGTGGATTCTCACATAATGAAATAATAATTAAACACATTTACAATAATATAACTAATAATAATAATAATCCACTAATAATAATAATAATGATTTTCTAAAAAATTCTTGGATCTTATATTTTCTAATAATCACATTCATTGAGAGAGAGCTTTTGAAGTAGTTTAATCATTTCTAGTTTGGAACAGGTGATTTTCCGAAGGATAGTGGTTAGCGCAAGCCCGCATTCAACCAACATTACAGTTCTGGTTGAACAGTTAATATTTGCAATGAGCAAAGTATATTTTTCAGATAACACGGAGAGGCATGAAACGGGAAGCAAATGATATTTGTATCAATTAGGATATTTTTGTATTTACACACATCAAAAAAAGTTTTGCATCACCTCGGTTCCCAGATCTCCGGCATATAGACGTTGACTGTGTATATTGTATCCAAGATACAGTCCCTTTGACTGTTCATAGATGTCACTAAAACTGCTCAAAGATGTAAACAACCATGCATGAGCAGGGCCTATTAGACGGAGGGGGTACGACAGCCGATCAGTTCCAGTCATTCCACCAGGACGAAGGTACGCTGCTCATGTTGTCTGTAGTTCTACCATGCCTAGAAGGTCAATACCGCAGTTCGATCGCGTCCGCATTGTTACTTTGTGTCAAGAAGGGCTCTCAACAAGGGAAGTTTCCAGGCGTCTCAGAGTGAACCAAAGCGATGTTGTTCGAACATGGAGGAGGTACAGAGATACAGGAACTGTCGATGACAGGCCTCGCTCAGGCCGCCCAAGGGCTACTACTGTAGTGGATGACCGCTACTTACGGATTGCCGCTCGGAGGAACCCTGACAGCAATGCCACCATGTTGAATAATGCGTTTCGTTCAGCCACAGGACGTCGTGTTTCAACTCAAACTGTGCGCAATAGGCTGCATGATGCGCAACTTCACTCCCGACGTCCATGGCGAGGTCCAGCTTTGCAACCCCGACACCATGCAGCGCGGTACAGATGGGCCCAACAACATGCTGAATGGACCCCACGGAATTGGCATCACGTTCTCTTCACCGATGAGTGTCGCATATGCCTTCAACCAGACAATCGTCGGAGACGTGTTTGGAGGCACCCTGGTCAGGCTGAACGTCTTAGACACACTGTCCAGCGAGTGCAGCAAGGTGGTGGTTCCCTGATGTTTTGGGGTGGCATTATGTGGGGCCGACGTACGCCACTGGTGGTCATGGAAGGATCCGAAACGGCTTTACGATACCTGAATGACATCCTCCGACCCATAGTGCAACCATATCGGCAGAATATTGGAGAGGCATTTGTCTTCATGGACGACAATTCTCGACCTCATCGTGCACATCTTGTGAATGCGTTCCTTCAAGATAACGACATCGCTCGACTACAGTGGCCAGCATGTTCGCCAGACATGAACCCTATCGAACATGCCTGGGATATGTTGAAAAGGGCTGTTTATGGACGTCTTGACCCACCAACCACTCTGAGAGATTTACGCCGAATTGTCGTTGAGGAGTGGGACAATTTGGACCAACAGTGTCTTGATGAACTTGTGGATAGTATGCCACGGCGAATACAGGCATGCATCAATGCAAGAGGACGTGCTACTGGGTATTAGAGGTAGTGGTGTGTACTGCAATCTGGACCACAAATGCTGAAAGTCTAGCTGTATGATGGTACAACATGCAATGTGTGGGTCTCATGAGCAATAAAACGAGCTGAAATGTTGTTTGTGTTGATCTCTATTCCCTTTGTATTTAACGGTTCCGGAACTCTTGGAACCGAGGTGATGCAAAACTTTTTTTGATGTGTGTATATAAAATCATGACGTATACACATTCGAAAGTGAAATAGAGAGTATCATAAGTGTGGTAACTTCACGATTTGAACTGAATGGTAAAATAAAATAAACTTGTAAGTTTATAAATCTTCCAGTGTTGATAATAAGCAGAGGCTTGATTTATTGTATAAATTTTGGGAAGAAAATTTATGTGTGTGGAGTAGTTGAAATGCCATTCCCAGGTGCGCATGTTTAAGTCGCAGGAATGAGGAGGTTTTTATTTGAGCATCAATCAAATAGCAGGTTCGATGACTCAGTGTTAAAGAAGGAGTATTGGAACTACACATTGCGTCGTATGAATGACCCAAAGGTTATTTCTTAAAAACCATCAGTTCTTATTTCAACCTTGTTTACGGATTCCATTAAGACTTTGTTTTTGCTAGAACCAGGATTTGCCATGATAGTATTTTATTCTTCTTCAGAGGAAGACCTTTGCCGTTGTTGTTGGAATATTGTGTTCTTATAAAAATAATAGAATGGGCCACTGCCAATTAAAAATAATTCTATAACCACGAATAATTTGAAGGATGTTTTCAATCCTAGTGTCATGAACTAAATGAATTTATTATGAAACTACAATTCTTATTTCCGCATTCTGTTCAAGAATTGCAAGTTGTGAAAGTTACTAAAATGGCCACAAATATAAATATTTTTCTTAATAATGATTCCAAGTGGAAAATCGAATAGTTGAATGGTCCAACAATTTATTGATCAAGTTGATGATTCAGAAATCATATATTTTGTTAGGAACTTGAAGTTCATAATCGAGTCACTTCTCGAAACGTTTAATGTCAGAAGAACAATTAATTTTGTTGTGCTTCGCACAGTTCTTCGATACTATGCTCAAGGGTCAGATACTTTGCAGATGTTGTTATTAATATGTGTACATAATTTGTGTTGATTCAGAGATAATAATATTTTTTGACAATATTTTTTGAAACTGGAAAAATAAGTGAAAGTTAAAAATTCTATGAACAATTATTCTACGAGTGTTAATATTATGTGAACTACAGTATTTCCGGTAAAGACAATTAAATTTGAACTGGATTTAATCATAAATAATGGATATAATTTTGGAACACAGTCTACAGGACTGATAATCAGACTTGTGTCTCCAAAGATAATTGTCCAATGTGTTGGAAAATTTCTGTACATTGTGTAAATAGTAATGTGGGTCGCCACACATGAATGATGCTGCTTTGAGCATTTTATTTTGCAGTCAATTTTAAATTCAGAATAAAATTAGATAATTTTACATGATGTGTTATGCCCAGTTGAATCTCCTTCTATCCTTATTGTTGCATTGAGCCAAAAATCAGTAAAGCATTTTTTTCATTTGATGTCGTTTTTGCGATTAGCTTTAACCCATCTGGCGCCCCGGGATATTTTGACTCTCGTGCTGACTGATTCTTGGTAAAATGCATATGTGGTCATGCGGACTCCGGTCTAGACGGGCACAGTACTTCTTATTACTTCCTGACTAAGCATTATTATCTTATCACTTGGTGCATTACACTGCACGGCGAATATAATGATTAACACTAAATGTTCAAGTCTTTTGTGTGAGCGTCCTTTCATGAGCCAGAGCGACATACGTTCCGCGCTCGAGTCTCTTCCAACTGCAAGTTCCGACTGACCACAACTGTGTGGGTCCACACCCTATATCCGTTTCACACAAAAAGTAGACCTAGAATTCCCGCGCTAAATCAACTCCTCTCCCAGGATGATTCTGGTCTCAAAACAATGCTCATCGGGTTCCTTTTTCTTCACTGATCCCAGAACTATCTGCGTGCTGAAGGATCGATCGGCCAATTAATTAGTATTAATTGCTTTTGCCATGGCGTGGGGACGCGGTTTCCGGTGGAAATCCCCGGTGACATGGTCAAACCCTGCCGCGAACCTCCATAGTCCTGTGTCCTTACGCACTCCATTAAATATGCCTCAATTTCGCAGATTAAAGGCTCTAAAATTAGCCTTCTGGCTAAAGATTCACCTGTGTGCAACTCTCATGTCATTGCGTTACTCCAATCACGAGTAATCAATGATTTTCCTTGGGATCTCTCCCCTCCCTTCCTGGTTCCATTCTGAAACGGGGAATAACTGGGTCATTATTCAACCCCCCGACCCCTTGTAGACGACTTAAGTAGGTCAGCGAGATTGACAGGGCTCCATGGGTCTCCTCCCACAATTCTGGGGCTATTAGTAAACTGTCAAACTCTCTACTTCTGTGTTTCAAGTCCAGCATAGCCTACTCCATGTAGTCCACTAATGCTGTATTCCGCTCATTTTCCCTGCATTATTTCACTAAATAATGCCATTATCAACTGAAATCACACCCGTGATTAAACATATACTTTCCTCTAGGGGTTTTTACAACGAAACTCCCTCAGCAGATCTCGGGTTCGTTCCCTGGTGGAACCTTTATTCTGAGATCACAGTCTCTGAGATCCACGTTCGATATCAGTCAGCATGATCCCCTCGGGTTCAGTATGTAGCCCCACCACTTCTGGTGCACCCTGGATAGTGCTACACCCTCAGGGGCTCACGTCTGGTGAGTTTGGTAGTTGGTGAACCCGAGGGATTCCTGAGCTGGGTCCGTTTTGTTCCCTTTTTCCCTGTGACTTTGGGGCGGGCCGGCTCCTCTTTCCCTTACCTATCTGCCTTTCATGGCTCTCCTTCCTTCCAGGTCCTTCAATCCTCATTCTTCGAGGATTGAGGGCATTTCTTTTCCTCATGTCCTTTATTTACCTTATCGTTTATTTGTTTACTATTTCTTCTTCTTCTTCTTCTAGTATGTAAGTCTGTAGTTAGTATTAGTTATAGTTTTCATTCTGATCTCATCTTCACGATCACCCAAACCATTAAGGGTCGATAACCTAGATGTTAGGCCCCTTTAAGCAACAATTATAATCATCATCATCATTTATTTTTTGGGGTATGAGCCTCAGCAAGAACCTTCTATGAATAAAATAAGGCTATGGTGATGTACCTAGGTAGATTCAAAACGTGGAAACATGGAAATGTTTCTAATCGCAGTAGCCTATAAGCATGACGAATAGAAGGAACTAGTGTGAGGACTCCGCCATTATAGCACGGTAGTTTGTGGTCCCGCCGCTACAAGCACTGCAAGCGATAATCTCCATCAACCTGTACCAGGGTTGTAGGCACTACAAGCACGCCATCAAAAAACAGCAGTTGAAAAACAAGCAACAACTCCATAAACCCATCCCCTCACTCTTCTCCCTCTCACCAACACTTCCCCCACGCAATCCTAGCACTCTACATCAAATCCTACAGCTTTTAATCACGCCAGCAGCACAATAAACTTAATAAATCCAGGCTACAGAACAGACCAAAAAAATACACTTTAAGCTAAACCAAATTCACTTCTCAGCTCGACATAACCCATAATACAAGTTAAAACCTATACAAAACATACTCTCCCTACTGTTTTACAACTATTAAACTAACTATTCGCACTCAAAACCTAAAATCCCTGAAACGGGAGCTAATTTAAAAACGCAATAGCCTAGCCCGATTACGTCTCCGGCAGTGCTACCGCATTTGCATTTCAGGGTGTATGTAGCCCCACCACTTCTGGTGCACCCTAGATAATGCTACACCCTCAAGGGCTCCCGGCTGGTGAGTTCGGGAGTTGGCGACCCCGAGGGATTCCTGAGCTGGGTCCGTTTTCCCCTTTTGTCCCTTCCCTTTGGGGCGGACCCTCTCCCCTCCCTTCTCCTCATAATCCTCTCCTCTTTTCCTTATATTTCCTTTTCTCTTTCAGATTCCCGCACTGTTTTTGTTACTTGGTTCCCCGTGTATCTAAATTCCCTTTTAGGATTTTTTTTTGGTAGGTATTTTTAATCTACGTTGCATTTTGTAAGTCTTTTCGATCTAGATTGCATTTTGTGTGTGTTTTTCAATCTCAATTGCATTTTGTAAGGATTGACAATCTAAATTGCTTTTTAGTATGTCTTTCAATATCCGGGCCGGCGCTTTTGTTAGTTTTTTGAATTTCAAATGCATTTTGTATTTTCAACCTACCCCGCTTTGTTCAAGTAGTTAAGTCTCAATTGCAATGTTGTGGGTATTTTGAATCTAAATTACATTTTGTAATTAATTTCAATCTAAATTGCATTTTGTAAGTATTGTCCATCCTAATGAGAAGTTTGAATCTACCATACATTTTGTAAGCAATTTCAATTGCATTTTGTATTTTCAACCTACCCCGCTTTGTTCAAGTAGTTAAGTCTCAATTGCAATTTTGTGGGTATTTTGAATCTCCATTACATTTTGTGCGTATTTTCAATCTCATTTGCATTTTGTAAGTATTTTGATTTCACTTGCATTTTGTAGGTATTTCGACTGTACGTTGCATTTTGTACGTATTTTGGACTTAACCTACATTTTGTGCGTATTTCTCAATCTATTCCTTTTCGAGTATTTTCGTTCAAAATTCCCTTATGTACGTATTACCGCTCTCCATTTTGTGAGTAGTTTCAATCTGAGTTCCTTTTTGTAAGTATTTTTCCTGCTGCATAAAGCATAGTTGTTGGGGCTCACTGTCTATTTTATCTAAACCATTTTACTTTCATCCATAGCAGTGAGCTGTTTTTTATCTTCATCCTTTCATTTCACGCCATTTCATTTCATCAGGGGCCGATAACCTCGATGTTAGGCCCCTTAAAACAACAATTATCATCATCATCATCGCATATGCATTCATAACTTCACAATAACTTCCAAATTACGACTAAGTGAGCTATCTGCCTGAGTAGTTACAGGTGTTACCGGCTTGCCTGGGACGATGGGTCACCAAACCGGTATTTAAACTCAATTATTAAGCTTTAATTAACCAAATTGAGAGGAAACAGATCAGACCAAAAAACGTACACTTTAAGCTAGACCAAATTCACTTCTCATCTCGACATAAACTTTAATTCAACTCAAAACCTACCCAAAACATACTCTCCTTACTGTTTTACAACTATTAAACGAACTATTCGCACTTAAAACCTAAAACCCCTGAAACGGGAGCTAATTTAAAAACGCAATAGCCTAGCCCGATTACGTCTCCGGCAGTGCTACCGCAAATGCATTCATAACTTCACTATAACTTTTGTATAATTTGGTGCAAAATGATGGGTTTTAAAGCTATCTGGATTCAGTTTTTCAACCAATTTATTGTGATGTTTTATGTACGGTATGGTTAATGTCAAACGCAACTAATACCATTTTATCCATAATGTAGAATCTTGGGCTTATGCCGTGTTTTATTTATTCAAACTCGACGCGTTTCGAAAGAAACCATGTCTTTCTTCATCAGGAATAAACGGAAATACGACTAAATTGTTGCTAAGATAAAGCAACAAAGAAACTAAAAAAGGTGCTCTAAGATGAACAATGAAGTGTATGTAACACGTCCTTCGAGAAGTGTATGTGGCATTCTTTTCCAGGCCGAGAAAGTAATTACCAGAAAATTAAACTCAAAATCGATGTGGAGCGAAATATTTATGATTGTATCAATTCCAAAGGAACAATTTCAGTTGATCATTCAGGAGCTGGCTGCTGTCTTCAGCGTATCATGGATATTATCCCTAGACTTGTTTATTTTGGGTGCCGATTCATCTTCAGAACGAAGGAAATCCACCGGGATTTGCAATCTCGAACATCCGCCAAGTCTTCACGCAAGCTTTCGAAAGTTCAGTACCGTAGCCGACAAAATGAATTGGTAAGTAGAGAGTTACTTTAAATAGTTTATGTGTGCCTGTTTTAATATGCTGGGGATTAGCCGTGGTTTTTATCTGTTTCTGTATACTCCAGGAATCTGTGCGTTCCGTAACATGCAATGAAGACCGTAGTTCTTATTTCCATGAATTATATTTTCCATTGTGCCCTGCCGTGCTATTTTAATTGTAACCGCTAATTACTTTTTAAAAGAGTACTAGTTACAAAGTAATTCGTTTCCCTTAGCACCATCCCTAAGACCAGCTGACCCCGCCAGCGTGGAACTTACCCACTCTAGCGCTGCCTGGCGGGGCGCGCTTGAACTTCAGGAGTCTTCTCACTTTCTCCTTCTATTCGTCATGCTATAAGTATCGCGTACTCTCCAAAGAGTCGGAACTAAGCGTGTCTGCACTTGTTGAAATGGTAACTAAGTGTCGGAAATTTGTCCACGCTAGTTCCACATAGACCACCATGTACGTATTTTCAGCCCTTATTATTCCCGTATTCAACGGGATCGGGAATGAAATGCGATGAAAGTCTATGTGGCGGATGTGTTATTTATTACGGCCGTTTGGCTGGCTGCGTGGCTCAGGGGTAACGTTCTCGCTTGCTGGGCCCGAGGTAGCAGGTTCGTATCCTGGCGCAGTCAGCTGGCATTTGAGGGTGCGCAAATGCGAGGGAGCCGTGTCCGTAGATTTACTGGCACGTTAAAGATCCCCTTCGGGGCAAAATTCCGGCACCCCGGCGTCTCTAAAAGCCAGTGTAGTTAAAAGGGACGTAAAACCAATAACATTATTATATTACGGCCGGATGCCTTTTCTGATACTAACTTCATGAGAGGAGTAGTTAATGAGAGAAGAAATGATTGAAAATGTGTGAAACTGGGCAAGGAGTTGTAAGGGAGCGGCCGTGTCCTATTAGAAAGTACCGTCCCAGCATTTGCTTGGAGTTGAAAGTGGGGGAAACCCATGAAACCCTATTTCAAGGTAGGCCGATGGTGGGGTTTGAACTCACGTCCATCAAGTTTACAGATAGCTTGGCCCATAGCCTAGCGTTGCACGTTAGTGAGCGTAGCTAGTACTGTCGACCTGAGTCCAAAAGCATATCCATGTTAAGTCTACAGACACGGGTCGAACGCATTTAAGTACCCTCTAATGATAATGATGATGATGTTGATAGTGTTGATGATAATGATGGTGATGGTGATGATAATGTTGATAATAATGATGATGATAATGATGATGGCGGTGTTGAATATAACGATGACAGTGATGACGATAATGATGATGGTGATGATGATATTAATGATTGTGATTATGATACGGTGATTATGTGATGATAATGTTGGTAATAACGATGATAGTGATGATGCGATGATGTGAAGATAATGTTGATAATAATTATGATAGTGATGATGTGATTATGTGATGATAATGTTGGTAATAATTATGATAGTGATGATGTGATGATGTGATGATAATGTTGGTAATAATTATGATAGTGATGATGTGATGATGTGATGATAATGTTGGTAATAATTATGATAGTGATGATGTGATGATGTGATGGTAATGTTGATAATAATGATGATAGTGATGATGTGATGATGTGATGGTAATGTTGGTAATAATTATGATAGTGATGATGTGATGATGTGATGGTAATGTTGATAATAATGATGATAGTGATGATGTGATGATGTGATGGTAATGTTGGTAATAATTATGATAGTGATGATGTGATGATGTGATGATAATGTTGATAATAATTATGATAGTGATGATGTGATTATGTGATGATAATGTTGGTAATAATTATGATAGTGATGATGTGATGATGTGATGGTAATGTTGATAATAATGATGATAGTGATGATGTGATGATGTGATGGTAACGTTGGTAATAACGATGATAGTGATGATGCGATTATGTGATGATAATGTTGGTAATAATTATGATAGTGATGATGTGATTATGTGATGATAATGTTGGTAATAATTATGATAGTGATGATGTGATGATGTGATGATAATGTTGGTAATAATGATGATAGTGATGATGTGATGATGTGATGGTAATGTTGATAATAATGATGATAGTGATGATGTGATGATAATGTTGATAATAATGATGATAGTGATGAAGTGATGATAGTGTTGATAATAATTATTATGGTGATGATGTGATGATAATGTTGATAATAATGATGATAGTGATGAAGTGATGATAGTGTTGATAATAATTATTATGGTGATGATGTGATGATAATGTTGATAGTAATAATTATGATAGTGATGATGTGATGATAATGTTGATAATAATGATGATAGTGGTGATGTGATGATGTGATGATAATGTTGATAATAATGATGATAGTGATGAAGTGATGATATTGTTGATAATAATTATTATGGTGATGATGTGATGATAATGTTGATAGTAATAATTATGATAGTGATGATGTGATGATGTGATGATAATGTTGATAATAATTATGATAGTGATGATGTGATTATGTGATGATAATGTTGGTAATAATTATGATAGTGATGATGTGATGATGTGATGGTAATGTTGATAATAATGATGATAGTGATGATGTGATGATGTGATGGTAACGTTGGTAATAACGATGATAGTGATGATGCGATTATGTGATGATAATGTTGGTAATAATTATGATAGTGATGATGTGATTATGTGATGATAATGTTGGTAATAATTATGATAGTGATGATGTGATGATGTGATGATAATGTTGGTAATAATGATGATAGTGATGATGTGATGATGTGATGGTAATGTTGATAATAATGATGATAGTGATGATGTGATGATAATGTTGATAATAATGATGATAGTGATGAAGTGATGATAGTGTTGATAATAATTATTATGGTGATGATGTGATGATAATGTTGATAATAATGATGATAGTGATGAAGTGATGATAGTGTTGATAATAATTATTATGGTGATGATGTGATGATAATGTTGATAGTAATAATTATGATAGTGATGATGTGATGATAATGTTGATAATAATGATGATAGTGGTGATGTGATGATGTGATGATAATGTTGATAATAATGATGATAGTGATGAAGTGATGATATTGTTGATAATAATTATTATGGTGATGATGTGATGATAATGTTGATAGTAATAATTATGATAGTGATGATGTGGTGATAGTGTTGATAATAATTATTATGGTGATGTGATGATAATGTTGATAATGATGATATTGATTATGTGATGATGTGATGATAATGTTGATAATAATGATGATGAAGATGATGTTGATGATGAAGATGATAAAGATGATGTTAATGATGACTGAATGCTGATGATTATGATAATGGTTGTGTTGATGACAATGATAATGATTTAATTATTTATTTATTTATTTATTCGTATCAGAAGCATTAATACTATATATGTATACATTAAAACTCTTACTGGATTAAATACAATGCAAAGTCACACTAAACAAACAAGAGTCTATACTACAAATCTTGTACTGTGCATGTTTGAGGGTACCTGCTGCACTGCAACAAATGAGACGTAGTCTGGATTACACCACATTCACACAATCAGGACTCGATTTCGAAACTCCACTTCTGCAGGTTACTTTACATCTTGTCACGCCTGCCCGTAATCTGTTCAGAGATCTCCAGGTACTCCATTTCTCCATATGACCTGGTGGTAGTTCTTCACTAGGTGTCAGCCATTCTTCGGAGCGATTGCAACTTGCACGCCATAGATGGATTCGGGATTGTTGAGGTGTAATTCTGAGGAAACTTTTCCTTGATTTGAGTCTCGAAGTAGCTGGCCTGTATCCATACAGAGGGTGAGCTTTAGATGTTACCGCCTTCTTCTTCTCAATTTTTGCTGCAATCTCACGACGAATATTAGGAGGGGCAATGCCAGCAAGACTGTACAATCTATCCAAAGGAGTAGTAGGCTTTAGACATCCGGTAATAATGCGACAGGTATCGTTTAGAGCTGTATCTACATTCCTGGCGTGGGTTGACTTGTACCATACTGGGGATGCATATTCCGCAGCAGAGTAACATAGAGCAATGGAAGAGGTTCTCACAGTATTGGGATGTGCCCCCCCCCCCCCCCCCCCCCTCTCAGGTAGTGCCCGTTATCTTCCTTATAATATTATTTCTGGCTGCCACTTTTTGCTTGGTGTTCGAGCAGTGTTTCTGGTAAGTGAGAGCACGGTCGAGGGTAACTCCAAGATATTTTGGTGAGATGCAGTGTTCTAATGTGGTTCCTTCCCAAGTGATTTTAAGGGTTCTGTTTGCCATTTTATTTTTAAGGTGGAAGGCACAAGTCTGTGTTTTATTGGGATTTGGACTCAGCTGATTCTCCTTGTAGTAAGCAGACAACTCTGTAAGTGCATTAGATAGTTTCTGCTCAATAGCGTCAAAGCAGGAGTCTTGAGTGGTGATGGCACAGTCATCTGCATAGATAAAGCTTTGTGTTCCTACAGGTAGCGACTGGTCATTGGTGTAGATGTTGAACAATGACGGAGAGAGCACACTTCCCTGAGGTAATCCGTTCCTCTCTGATCTCCACCTGCTTCTTTTCCCCTGATATTCGACGAAAAATCTTCTATTTTCAAGGATATTTCTTATGAAGCAGGTAAGCTGGTAATCATTAGTAGCATTGTATAGTTTCATGAGGAGACGTCTATGGTTGACAGTATCATATGCATCTGTAAGGTCGATAAACACTGCTCCAGTGATCTGTTTCCTTTCAAAACCATCTTCGATATGCTGCGTTAACTTCAACACTGGAGAGGTACAGCTCTTCCCAATTCTGAAGCCAGCTTGCTGTGGTATGTAGATAGCCTCTAATTTCTCCATTAGTCTGTGGAGTATGAGTCTTTCAAGGATCTTGTACAGATGACAAAGGAGCGAAATAGGTCGATAGCTCTTTGGGTCATTTGGATCCTTACCTGGCTTACGAATGGCTATAACTTTGGCTTTCCTCCATAATTTCGGGATCTTGCATGATTGGATGCATTTGTTCATTAGCTCTGTTAACCAGTGCTTTGTGACTGGACCGAAATTCATAATTTGCTCAACTCTTAATTCATCAAGGCCAGCTGCTTTACCATTCTTGGTTTTGCTCAGTGCATGATCAAGCTCAGCCTGAGTAAAAGGTTGATGTAGAATACTGGTTTCTTGATCAGGTTTCCTCTCTAGTGTCTTCTTACTAGTCTTGATGGATCTAGTAGATTTTCCATTTTCAATGAGCTGGTGTGCAATTTCATCAGCTTTGACATTTGCATGTGTACTTGTTTGAGAACGATCATTATTTAGACGTCTTAATAATCTCCACGCTCCTTGACTGCTTCTACTCATGTCACAGTCTGCCATCAGTTTCTCCCATTGGTCTCTCTTTGCCTCAGAGATTGAAGAGAGAATACACGCTGCAATGTTGGAGGTTTCCTCACTAAAAGGGTTTTCGTCGTATAATTTGTAATATTCATCTAGTAATACTGCTGTCTCTACAGTTATCCCTTGAATATAGTTAGTCCTACAGCCACTTGGAATACATGTCCGAGAACAGAGATTCACAGCATCAACAAAACGTTCATATTCCTCAGGTACGGCTGGGATGGTCCGAACTTTCACATCCAACAATTCGGAAAACTTTGACTAATCAGCTTTTTTAAAGCTATATCGTCGCCTGAAGCGAGTTTCTTGAGGTCTTATGACTGGAAGTAGCTGGCACATTATTGGTCTATGTTGTGTTCTAGGGATCGGCAAACACACAGATTTATGACACTGTTGTGCTACACTCTCGCTTACGAAGAGGAGGTCTGGATTAAAACCTCGTTGCCATCTACCACAGTTGAAGGATGGAGGTAGTTTGCTCTCATGGATGAGAGAGAGGTGGTTACTTTCAGCCCATGAAAGGACAGCTTCTCCGTTTTCATCTTCATGCGTGTATCCCCACACATGGCTGTGACTATTGAAATATCCTATTACTACAGATATCTTCTCTGAATTGAAATTTATAGGTGGAGTAAAGGAGAAACTATCTGAAGGACGCTTATAGATGGAAGTGCTTAGACAATTGCTGAGTTCCAGAGAGATTATCTCGATGTTGGGGTTGAATGTACAATGGACACTCTCAACTTGGATTTCTGGTTTGACAAAGATGGCACTACCATGTTTAGGGTGTGGAATTTCTGCAACCAAGTTCAGACCTGGTATATATGGTCGTTTCTGATGGTTATCTTTATGAGTTCCCTGAATGCACAAAACATCACATTTCTGTTCTTGACAAAGATCGCATAGTAATTGTTGTTTCGGTGATGACAAGCCTTCGACGTTCACTGAAATTACAGTCAGAGTGGGTTCTGAAAAGAACCGTCTCTTAGGTCCCATGATTGGAGTCTGATATTTAGTTAACGCTTCTGGAATGCTGACGTTCAGTTCGGTAATGGAAATTTAATTCCAACTACCTTAGCAGGGGCACCACGAGCAGGAATCCGCCTCACCCACAATGATAATGATGAAAATGATAATTTATTATGAAAATAAAGATGAAGATTATGATATTGCTGATGATTAAAATTATGATTATTATGATAATAATGATGATAATGATGATGATTATGAAGATAATGCTGATGGTAATAATAATGAGTATTGTGTTTAAAGGCGCACAACAGCGAGGTCATCCGCCCCTGAGCATCCCCAAAGGCCGAGTGACTGCACCGGGATTTGATCTCTCAAGCTTGGGCACAACAAGCGAGAACATTACAGCTGCACCACGCAGCCAGGAATGCGTAGAGGCATAATTATATTGAGCGTGCTTAATGAGGTGCCGGACGCATAATTCAACGTTAGAATTCATTTTCTATTTTGGTTATAAACATGCGCTCACAACATTAACCCTTTATTGGGCAGAATAGTACTGTAGTCAATATATTTTATTTGTATTTACATTTGATTATTTTAGCCTAATTATTATTATTATTATTATTATTATTATTATTATTATTATTATTATTATTCTTTCTCCGTTAGGGTCTTCTGAGGACCACGAACCAATTTCAATGTTTAGTCCTTTGTTGTTCTTCCTTCTTCCTCCAGTACTTCATCTTTTCGCTGTGTCTCTTCTCTTCCGACCAATTTGAGCCTGTTTTCTTGGGTGAGATGTTGTGTACACTTCAGGGAAGGTTTCTGGGTTACTAAATTCACTTTACAATAGGTATCGCACAAGTAGATTAAACAAACGAGCGACGACGCGCGAAGTGTTACAACATAGTCCCGTATACGTTCATGGAGTTCTTCCATTCCCAATCCCTTTTTTTTTTTTGAAAATTTCTCTCTCTACTGCATCTTCTTCTCTAACATTGTTTTTTCTAAATCTTTCTTTACTTCTTGAAACCAGGCTGATGACGATTTCTTTTTCCAAAGATATTTAGAAATCTGTTTGGTTAACCTGCTATCATTCATGTATAAATTTCCGAAAAATAACATTCACCTCTTCTTTTTTGTCTCCGTTATGTTTTCAATGTTCCGATATATTTCTTCGTTACTTCTTAATTTCCAAACTCTGTAGTTCTTAATGGACCGAGAATTTTGCGTATAAATTTTCTTTCTGATACTTCTAATTTATCCAATTTATAATTTAGCATTAGACATTCACTGGCATATAAGCATTCTGGTTTAATTACTGTTCTATAGTTCTGCAATTTCAATTTCTTAGATAAACATTTTTTGTTATAGATATTCCTGGTTATACCATATGCTCTTTGAATCTTGTGCACTCTTTCTTCTACAGCAGATTTTTCTAAGCCATTCTTCTGAATTATTTCCCCCAAATATTTGAACTTATCTACCCTCTTAATTTGACCAATTTTTGTTATTAGGGTTTCTGGAGATTTTTTTCAGTATTTGTCATAAATTTTGTTTTTTATACAGACATTAATTTTAATTGTTGTTTTCCTTAACATTTTAATGCCCATACTTACTCACATAATTTTACAATTAAGATGGTAAAATTATTAGAAATTTCAATTTTTAAGCTTATTTATTTTAAAAATTTAGAAGCATATTAAGCATTATTAAACAATTAAAAATAATAAACAATTGCAATTAATATGTAAAGAAATCTAGAATAATAAAAATTTAAATTTAAAATGCATTATTTTATTACCATTTTTAATTTTTACTTTTATATATTAATTGTTTTATTAAAATATCTATCTAGCATTCTAGGTCAAGGAGATAAACTAATAATGTTTGGTTTACTGAAACATTAACTCTTCCACAAGTTGTTGTTTGAGTCTTCAGTCTTTTGACTGGTTTGATGCAGCCCTCCATCTCTCCCTGTCCTGAACTAATCGTCTCATATCTACATAGCTACCACACCCTACGTCCGAGGCAATCTGTTTAACATATTCTAACCTTGGTCTACCCCTGCAGTTCTTGTCCTCGACCCTTCCTTCCATAACTAAGCTTGCTATTCCTGGGTGTCTTAGTAAGTGTCCTTCCAACCTATCTCTTCTCTTCATTAGCAGTCGCCAGAAACATATCTCCTCTCCCACTAGTCTTAATACACCTTCGTTTGTAACCCTATCTACCCATCTGATCATCATTCTCCTGTAACACCACATTTCAAACTCTTCAATTCTCCTCTTTTCTGCTGCACCAATAGTCCAAGTTTCACTTCCATAGAGCGCCACGCTCCAGACAAAGGCCTTCAAAATGACTTTCTAGATGTATATTCGATGTCAACAGATTCCTTTTCTGTAGAAATGCTTTCCTTGTCTTAGCTAACCTACTTTTTATATCCTCTTTGCTTCGTTCATCACTGGTTATTTTGCTTCCTAAGTAAAAGAAGTCTCCTACTTCCTTTAGTTTTCACCTACCAATTTGATCTCCATAGAGGATTCTGATTTATTTCGGCTGCATTCCAATATTTTTGTTTTACATTTATTTATTTTCATCGTGAATTCTTTCCTCAAGACGGAGTCCATACCATTCAAAAAGTCATTCAAATCCTCAGGCGTGTCGGCCAAGATGACTATGCCATCCACAAGAATTAGTTGAAAATATGAGTGAAAGGTTCAACCATCTGCATCTTTGACAATATAAATTTTCCTTTTGGTATAAAGGGTTAATTTTACAAATTTAAACTCTATTTTTAACTGTTACAATCGACACAAATAGATACAACCTGTGATGAACCCCGGTTATACGATCCAGCTCCAAAACAACGTGCAGTTGTGAGAGCCTTGGTCTCCCCTGTCCAAATGATCTAAACTCACTTCTAGGAGCAGTAAAAGATGATGACCATTTAAAAGTACTTTTGAAATTGCGTGAACAAAAAGAGCGCAGTTTTTACAGCAGCATTAGCAGAGAATTGCAAAAGCAGACCTACTAAGAACTAATTTACTGTGTACAATCCAAGCCGCGTGAGGTCACCAACACTGCTGCGCTCTGCCGACCATATTAACATCCCATCACCCCGAATGGATACAACTGACACACGTTGCCATGTTGCACTAATTCAAAAAAGAAAGGTTCCATTGATTCCACAAAAAATGAGGGCATGGATGCCAAACTGCACTGACAAGCAGTGGTGAAAATTAATTAAGTAGTGTAACCCAACCCCCCCCCCACCAAAAAGAAATGAAAAGAAATACAATTGATAGAACTCTGGTTATTTGGTTGGTTCCTTAGTTTAGGAGTGCGATATCGCCGTCATATAGCCCCGTGTACTTTGGTTGTGTGTAGAATCTCCTCACGGTGGTGAGTTGACAAGACTGTTCCTCGAGCTGGGAAAGCCCTGGCTCCACGCTGACATGGAATGTAAACATATCCGCCCAGCTAGATATCAAAGGCGGTGTAGATGAAGTTTGTCACCAATTCCAAACTACTTTTTTCTGTTGTGCAAGTATCTAAGTGTTGGAAGTGGTTTACGACAAATTTCATTCATCATAACTATTATTTGTATTTAAAAGGCGTACACGCAATATTCTTTTATCATTTTAAATGATCTTGTAGACTTCGTCGTTACGCTGAGGTCTGGCGTTGCGTTACGGCGACGGGACGAAATGTACCGAGAATGCACTGAGGTGTGTGACATCTTAGTACCGCTTGAGCTTCCTCCTTTCCCTGCGCGCTCCGGAGAGCGTGATGTCATCCAGCCAGCTACCTCCTATGACCTTGGTTTGTACTTGCTAATGGAGTTTGAGTTCACGCAGTTCGCTACATGATCATGAGGCTTTCATCCAGCATTTTTCAGCATTTGTAGCATTTATAATGATATAAAGGCTTGTCTTTCAGACTGACAATCACTCTCCTTTATATATATATATATATATATATATATATATATATAACTAGCAACCCGCCTCGGCTTCGCCCGGAATCTTTAACACTTTACCCAGCGTAAGCTTATAAGGCGCACGGACAGCAGGTCCCAGACGCAATTCAGAAAAGCCGAGGTGACAGCGAAACTCCAAACACATATTCTCTCCTCATGAAGTCTTAACTTGACACGACTCGACAGTTTGATGCTGGCCGAAGCTGGGATGATAGGTTTGCTCGCTAGCTCGTAAAACCGCTCCGAAGCTAGTAATTTAAATTTTCCACTGAATGGAGATTGTTGGCAGAAATGAAAATATAAAAACACTTATAATGGGCGATGTATTAAAGATAGAGATATTCTGTCGGGGACTTTTTTGTAGAACTTTTCATGATTAACAATTCTTACGCTCATAGTTCGAATATATAGTTTTTTTTAACGGTTTACCCAGCGTAAGCTTAAAAAGCGCACTGACGGCAGGTGCTTCTTCGACTCGATTCACTGAAATCTTTACTGCTCAGCTTCTTTTGGTCATAAATGAATGTTTTTCTACAGAAACCTTCCTCGAGAAATCCTTTACAGAATGGTGAAAACCACATCAAAATCCATCCAGTGTTTCTTGAGATTTCCCGTTACATCCAAGATTCGGGGACTTTTATACTATGTAGATTCACAAGGGAAATACATTTTGTGCTGTCCGATTCGTAAAGAAATGGTCCTTATTTTCGCATGTTTTATGGCTCTGAGTAATTGGATGACGTCCTTGTAGAATTCCAAAGCATAACAACAAACACCGTGACGCATACGGACAAATAAGTTTCCAGTAAGCGTCTATTCCCAATGATGGTTCATACCTGCAAATTTTAGCGTGAAATTACACCGGTAATTGCACGATTAGTCATGGTCAAAGATGGGCCATAAAACTGAAGTATTGCTTCGGCGTTTGATTAGCTTTAAGACACAGCACACTCTTTCCCATTTATCTTGAACTGCCACGATAACATTCTTGTTGTTTATTTGTTTATTTATTTATTTATTTATTTATTTATTTATATCGTTTGGCAAAATAAGGATACATTATAAATACATATATCTTACAATTATGTATACAATTATTTACATGTCAACACTCAAAACTAAATGTCCGACTTTTCAGTCAGTCCACTGCCTCTGTAGAGGCACTATGTAGTTCTTGAACAGATCCATTGAATCTTATTTTTGGTCAGTCCATAACAACGTGCTGGATGGTCTGGGGCACATTATTACAGTCGCAGAATGGGTCTTCAGATCTTCCCCACTTGTGAAGCCAGAATTTACACCTGCCATTATTTGTCCTGATTCTGTTTAGAGATGTCCAGTCCCTTCTCGGTAAGTTGAAACCAGGAGGAGCTCTACAAGGAGGATGGACTAAGCCCAGGCGGTCATGATTTGAGGAAGTCCAATCTTCGTGCCAGATCTCATCAGCATCAAAATGTGTTTCCAGGAGCTTCTCATCTAGCTTCCATGATGGGTTTCTTGGGTTTTAATCCCTTCGGTTTCTGAGGGTTGCAGTCCTAATGTAAGGGCAGCTGAGGGTTGCTACGACACTTCTTCCATTCTCTTACAAGAGCCAGATTTCTTCGTATGTGAGGGGGATGGATGTTGGATAAAGCGGGTAGCCATTATAGAGGTGTCTATTTGATGATACCAGATATTGTCCTCATAGTGCCATTCAGTTGGGTATCAACTTTCGAAGTACGTGCACTGTTAACCCACACAGGGCAGCAGTATTCCGCAAGAGCTGATGTCCGCACTTGATTGTTGTTACTTCATTAGGGACTTGTGTCGTCTTGATCATTAGCTCCTTGTAGGAAAACATTTCTACAGAAAAGGAATCTTTTGACATCGAATACAGATTTAGGTATTGCTAATTCATTTTCGAAAGACATTGTCTGGAGCGTGGCGCTCTATGGAAGTAAAACTTGGGCTGACGGAGCAGCAGAAAAGAGGAAAAGCATTTGAAATGTGGTGTTACAGGAGAATGATGAAGATCAGATGGGTAGATAGGGTTACAAATGAAGAGGTATTGAGGCTAGTCTGAGAGAAGAGATATTTCTAAGCGACTGCTAATGGAGAGAAGAAATAGGTTGGTAGGACACATACTAAGACACCCAGGAATAGCAAACTTAGTTATAGAAGGAAGGGTGGAGGACAAGAACTGTAGGGGTAGACCAAGGTCTCCGTTGTAAGGTGTGGTAGCTATGTAGAAATGAAACGATTAGCTCAGGACATGGAGACATGGAGAGCAGCATCTAACTAGTCAATGAAGACTTGGACTTGTCTGATAAACTGTATTTCTGTGATGATTGTAGTTGTGATGTTGTTTGAGTCTTCAGTCTTTTGACTGGTTTGATGCAGCCCTCCACGCCTCCCTGAGCTAATCGTTTCATCTCTACATAGCTACCACACCCTACATCCGAGGCACTCTGTTTAACATATGCTAACCTTGGTCTATCCCTACAGTTCTTGTGCTCGACCTTTCCTTCCATAACTAAGCTTGCTATTCCTGGGTGTCTCAGTATGTGTCCTACCAACCTATCTCTTCTCTTCATTAGCAGTCGCCAGAAACATCTCTCCTCTCCCACTCGTCTTAATAGCTCTTCATTTGTTACTCTCTCTACTCATCTGTTCTACATCAATCTCCTGTAACACCACATTTCAAACACTTCAATTCTCCCCTCTTCTGCTGCATCAATAGTCCAAGTTTCACTTCCATAGAGCGCCACGCTCCAGACAAAGGCTTTCAAAAATGACTTCCTAATGTCTAAACGTATGTTTGATGTGAACAGATTACTTAATTCGAGGGGCTTGAACATCGTGGTCATATAACCCGTGTACTTGGGTGTGTGTACAATTTGTCTCATAACCTGTGCTATTGTGATGCCTGTAGTAGCGTGTGTATTTGTATCTCAGGTGAGAATTAGGAAGGAGGCGACCGTGGGCCAAAGTTAGGAACCAACTGGGTATTTGCCTGGAGTACGTATGGCCGCTGTCAATGCCGGTATTCGAACCACCGATCTCCGAACGCAGATCTACTCAGTCCAGTCGTGACCTTGCTTGACTATGTTGTTGTTGTAGTAGTTTCATTTGAGGGGTTTGGGCATTAGAACACAATTAGCCCCGTGTTGTTGTGTTTAATTCCTTAAGGGTTTTGTGACATATGGACATATAGACCCGTGCACTTGGGTGTGTATATAATTTGGCTGATAACCTGTGTCACTGTGATGTCTGAACTTGTGCGTGTATTTGTAATAGACTGGCTGCGTGGTTCGGAGATAACGTTCTCGCCAGCTGTAATAATAATAATAATAATAATAATAATAATAATAATAATAATAATAATAATATCGTATGGCCTCGGGTGCCGGGTGCAAGCTTTGTTATTTGACAACCAGAGGGCGGCTTGCATGTCGAATTTCATTTTTCCTTGGAGCGCTTTGAAAGTCAAGGAGGTTAGAATTCTAAGCTCCTTGACACTACAGCGCTTTCTAGTAGAGAATGGAGGAACTTTGTGTTGGCGGAAAATCTCAAGATTAATTTTGCCATTATGAACACGGCCTACTGAATTCAAACGGGTTCTTTAACATGCCAACAACGTATGACATGCATGTCGTGATTTTTGTCGCCTTTCAAAATTTACTTACCGAGGCCAGGAGCGAACCTGCAAGCTTGGGGGTTTGGCAGTCCGACACGATAACCACTCACCCACCGTGGCGAGCTGTGCTCAATGTTGCAGGATTGAATCATGGCGAAGTCAGCTGGCATTTGAGGGTGAGCCGTGTCAATAGATTTACTGGCACGTTAAAGATCCCCTTCAGGGAAAAATTCCAGAACCCCGGCATCTCTAAAAGCCCCAGTAGTTAAATAGGACGTAAAACCAATAACATTATCCCTCCCTATATAATTCTGCTAAGGTCCCATTCCAGTCTTGTACCGAAAATAAGGTCCCATTAACACCAACCTACACATATGGGGTACCTACAGGTTCAGCATAACCCAATGCGTAAGCGAAACGCGCTCACTTAATCTCTTTAAATGCCTCACAATTAAATAAATACCTTTAAACATGTATATTTACAATGACATAATGAAAGAATGCAACACGGTAACCATGGTAACAGAATCTTACAGGTCCATCTATTTCTGTAAGACGCAAAGCAATTCCAAATATTACATTACGGTTATAAGCTGTAAAATTCATCATTATATAGGCTACAGTATAATGAGCTTAAGGGGGTCAAGGGGCACTCGAGAATTTTTTCACCAATTTTCACGTGTGAGTGTGGTACGAAAGGTCTTTTTCACCCGACTATAAAGAGTCTCCGAAAACCACGTTTAAAGGCCCTTAAATTAACAGTGTCTGTGATATTCCCTGAAAACTAACTTCGCTCTGATGTACCTATGAAGGAATGACAAACCCCTAACCACTGCACCAGTAGCTGAATTGATTAAGTCTGATTATTCATACCAAGGATAAATCAGTCATAGCATTCAAGATTGAGATTTTGCTAAGTGTACTCTTTACAACTAGAATATTCGCGGGCGAAGCCGCAACAGGTAGTGCTAGTAATCATTATTATTGTATTTGTAATAGAGACAGAATTTGGGTAGGAGACGATCGTGGCCTTTATTTAAAAGCCATCCCAGCATTTGCCTGGAGTAGCAGTGGAGGAAACCATATCCAAGTGGCTGAGGTCATGTCTCACGAGGCTGAGTGTACCCCGTTCCAGTCCTCAGACCAGAACTAAATTTCTTGGCAGAGACGGGAATCAACCCCGGACCTCCAGGGCGACAGGCAAGAATGAAATGTCAAAGAGCACTTTCTTTCTTCGGCTTTTCCCAATTAATTAAATTCGCCAAACTGGCTCATTTTGGTTTTGGACGGGGATTTAAGGCCGGATGTTCTTCCTGACGCCACGTGATTTTTCAGGAGAAAATTCCAATTCGCTGTCACTGGGTTGCGAACTCCGGCCGTCCGGGAGAAAGACGAGCAGCTAAGCCACTGCGCCATCACGCTCCCAAATGTCAAAGAGCACGAGATTTGATTATAATTCATCGATTTTAAAGTGAATGTCTGAAGGGGATAAAACTCCGTGCATTAGCGAGAAAACAAATTTTAAGATGAAAGAAGTCAAACATTTGAATGGCAAAGAAATTTGAACTCCAGCCAGAACTTAGCTTGTTCCAGAGAATACTTCAAACTTTACCTCTCTAGGAAAAAGTACAATAATGCTGAACTCTCAATATCGGGAGGTTCAACAAATAGAATAAGAAAAGTAGTCACATGGAGAAACTTTATCTTACAGGCAGGTGCACTATAGGGTGGTTGTTAATGTATTTTAGAAACTTGAGACATATTGGTCATCAGTCGAGTGTACTTGGGTAGATATCGAATTTGTCTGATCACTAGGGGCTGGACTCTTCGGTTTTTAGCCTATTTTCATTTATGAAAAAAATAGGCTTATGAGATCACCTATTGTCCGTGTGTCTGTCTGTGTGTGTGTGTGTGATGGTGTCTCTCCCCCCCCCCCCCCTTTCTAAACTGCTGGAGCGATTTCAATGAAACTCGGTAAGTTAATAGCACTATTCTGGGTGATCCCGACCGTGCCCTTCTAATTTTGTTACGTCTCACCAATCAGAATGTCGGCTGTGCGAAATATTTCATCAGCATTCAATATCTCCGAAACTATTACCGATATCACCATGGAATATTTTACGGTTATATAGGAAACTACTAAAAGTTCACCTATGTGACTTTTGAAAACCTGGTAAATACAAAACCAACATGGCGGCCAAGCGAAGTTGCGACTTTTAAATAGACGTTTTTCGCGATTTAACCAAACAAACGCATTAAAATTAGTACAGTATATGTTTATACACATTGTAATGCACCGACATCTAACTTTGTTCAATTATTTACATAACCTCAAGATGGCGGCTGTGCGAAATATTTTACCAGCGTTCTATATCTCTGCAACTATTAGCGGTATCACCCTGAAATTTTGTACAGACATAAAGGGCACTACTGCAAGTTCATCTATAAGACTTTAAAAACCGGTCAAGTACAAAACGAATATGGCGGGCAAGCGAAGTTAAGAATTTTAAACAGACCTTTCTCGCGATTTAATGATCCAAACGCAATGAAACATGGTACAGGAAATGTTTATACATATATATATATATACAAATCCAACATGGCGACCATCCGAAATATTTAGACGGTTCTCAATATCTACGAATTTATTACAGCAATCAAACTGAAATTTGGTATGTAGATAGAGGCAATTAACATTAGTAGGATATATGAAAATAGGCTGTATAGTTCTTCACGTAACTAATTGTTACCTATCCCTTTCCTTACTTATAAATACCACATTATTTTAATACTTTTCCGAATCACACTGTGTCTGTTAGGTAGTCAGCCCAAAGGCCGGTTGGATCCTCAAAAAGTACCGCCGTTAGGTTATGTGGGTGGATACCCATAAAAACCCAATGCAGCACTATATTGAGGCGTACTAGGCAAGATGAGGAGTGAGGTAATTTGCCATTGCTTTCCTCTCTGAGTCAGAACAACAGTACTAACCCTATGAGTAGAACCTTTCACAGCATCCACAGCACCAGCCATACCTCAGTAGTGAGTGAGACTGAGACTAAGACATTTTACTCTAGCCTGTGCCAACAGACAAATGCAAATGTACTGCATTCATCAAGAGGTGGCAAACAGGCCAGAATCACACTCAAAAGAGCCAGACGCATGAATTCTGCAGTACCAAAAAACAAAACTAAATGATATGAGAGTACCTAAAATTACTTAATTGCAGTTTTGTTCCATTTATTGTAGTATATTTGATTTTTTGGTCCATTACTTTTAAAAGTAAACCACAGGACAGTGTTGTTTATTCCTAGATCAAGTTAATTGAGAGAATTTCTAGCTGCCAGAAATTTCAAATACTTTCAGCCCTATTGAGCTTATATCTTATTGTATGGTTATTAACTGTCAGGAAAGTGGGAATAAATCTCTTATTACTTCCAAGCTCCCTATATTATCAACAAAAAAGTTATATAAACGGGCTAGAATGTGAAAAGCACCTCTGGTTTTATTGAATTTGAATTATTCACCTATTTAAAGAGGGCAAATATTGCTTAAAAGTGTGAAGTCCTCTGTCTGAAAAGTTCGGAGAATCGGCTATATCCACGAAGATTACTTAGAATGATAGTAACGGCTGTTTCAGGTAAGCCAACAATCCGTTCGTAATATAGACCCATTCACCGGACTTTTCAGACAGAGGATGTATTTACACACTCGTTACAATCAGATTTCTACTAACAATTAGGCATTAATGTTTAGCTCTGCGCAGTTGACAACACTGGGAAAGCCCTGGCTCCACGCAGATATGGTATGTAAACATATCCGCCCAGCTAGGTTTCATAGGCGAGCCACTCATTAACTAGGAAAGTGAGAGAACTATAACTCCCTCCGGTTTAAGAGCTTGAGTTTTGTGAAACATACTCCTTAGTGTTTTGTATACAGTGTGTCCGTAAAGTCATGGTGCAGTTATGAACGCTTGTTGTGACTAACAGAAACGTAATGAAAGGTTGAAACTTGCGTTACCAAGGACAGTATCGCAAAGAGTTTCTGCAGTGCAACGGCGCACACACTGGTGATGATCAGACCATGTCAGTCGAGATGTGGATGGTACAGAGAAAAGTGCATTACAATGTGTATAAACATATACTGCACCAAGTGTTATTGCGTTTGGTTGGTTAAATCGCGAGAAACGTCTATTTAAAAGTCGCAAATTCGCGTGGCGCCATGTTGGTTTTGTAGTTACCAGTTTTTCAAAAGTCACATAGGTGAACTTCTAGTAATTCCCTTTATCACCGTAAAATATTCCAGGGTGATATCGGGAATAGTTTCGGAGATACTAAATGCTGCTGAAATATTTCGCACAGCCGCCATGTTAGATTGGTGAGACGTAACAAAATTTGAAAGGCACGGTCGGGGTCGTCCGGAATAGTGCTATGAACTTATCGAGTTTCATTGAAATCGCTCCAGCCGTTTAGAATTTATTAGGACACACACACACACGCACAAAAGGTGATCTCATAAGCCTATTTTTTCAAAATTGAAAATATGCTAAAAACAAGTAGTTCCGTGAACAACTATACAGCCTATTTTCATACACCCTACTCGTATTAATTGCCTCTATCAACATACAAAATGTCAGTTTGATTGCTATGTTAGATTCGTAGATACTGAGAACCGTCTAAATATTGCAGATGGTAGCCAGGTTGGATTTTTATTTATGTACTATTACATGAAGATTATTGTGTACGTGTGGTTTTCAGACTTCAATCGCATGATTAGGACACAAGAAGTAAAAACGAGATTCTAAAATTTCGCACAGCTGCCATCTTGTGGTTATGAAAACAATTGAAATGAATTAGATACCAGTGGATTAATATTTGTATAAGCATTAACGTGCAAAGTTTCACTGCACTCAGATGGTTAAATCGCGAGAAACGTCCATTTAAATATTTATACTTCGCGTCACCGCCATGTTGGATTTGTGCTCACCAGGTTACTGAAAGTCATATAGGTGAACTTATGTTCATAGCCTCAATGAACATTAAAAAATCAGTTTGATTGCTGGAAAAGATTCTTAGATATTGAGAACCGTCAAAATATTTCGGATGCTCGCCATTTTGGATTGTTATATGTATAGGCCATAGAGTTATGTACCATTAAAGGAAAATTATTGCGTAGCTTCATTATTCAAACTTTCACTTCGATCACATGATTACGACACAAGATTAAAAACTTAATTTTAAAATTTCGCACAGCCGCCATCTTCAGTTTATGTAAACAATTGAACTAAATTAGATGCCAGTGAATGACAATATGTATAATCATTTACTGTACAACATTTCAATGCGCTCATATGATTGAATCACGAGAGAAATGTATTAGAATGTGTCAAATTCGCTTGGCCGCCATGTTCGTTTCGTAGTTTACAGGTTTTTGAAAGTTACATAGATAAACTTGTAACAGTGCTCTTTATCACCGTACAAAATTCCAGCGTGATATCGGTAATAGTTTCGAGGATATTGAATGCTGGTGAAATATTTCGCACAGCCGCCACGTTAGATTGGTGAGACGTAACAAAATTTGAAGGGCACGGTCGGGGTCGTCCGGAATAGAGCTATGAACTTACTGAGTTTCATTAAAATCTCTCCAGCCGTTTAGATTTTATTAGGGGGGGGGGGGACACACACGAATCACACATACGCACACACACACGGACAAAGGTGATCTCATAAGCCTATTTTTTCAAAATTGAAAATAGGCTAATATCATACTAGCTGAAGTACCCGTGCTTCGCTGTGGGTTATAAATAATTTAAAATCTGAAGGTGGCAGTTAAAACAGGGGATAGGCGAGGTGCTGCGCGGAGGGAGAGTAAGGATGGAACATTTTGTCCAACTACACCGCTCGGCGTTGACCGTGTTTTATAGCACAAATTTAGGTTTTACTCACTAACCGTTGGAGATACACGAAAAGTGACACGAACATTTCGGATAGAAAATTAAATTTTAAACATTGCTGATGCCAACGAAAGTTTTTTATTTCTTAGCGTTCTCTTTTTATTTGAAATGGAAATATGACAGTTTGAAGCCAAACGGTGTAGTGACGTCACTAAAATGGTCGCTATCTTTAAATAGTGCAAAGTATCGAAATCAAAAGTAGCCTATATGTTAACCAGGTAAATCAGCTACTTCCATGTGAAATTTCATGTAAATAGGACCAGTGGTTCTTGCGTGATTGAGTAATACACAGACACACACCATCTCATTTTTATATAGTAGTATAGATAAATTGTGCAAACGTTCGCCGGGAAATTAAAGTTACTTCAAGATATAGATGTTTGACTGTATATAATTACGTTAAAATCACCACTGTTTTAAAATCACATGGCTTTCTAGGAATATTCAGGTGTTTCAGAGGGGAAAGTAGCCCTTAAAATACGCGCCTGCATTCGAGCCTTAGGAACAAATGCGCATGTACAGTTGCGATCATAACAACAATTACTGTCTTTCAAGAACTCTAGAGAAGGAAAAATTGTCTTCTTCGTACGGCACAAAGTATGTCATGGAAGTATTACAATTAAGGACCGGATGGTGCTCCAAAGCTGAACATTACGCGACATAACGTTAGTTGGGACTTCCGGCAGGCGCCCAATGGACATGGCTACTCAGAAACAGCGGTTGTGAAATGCTCCAACAGGCACTACCACGAACAAGTGCGCAGTGAAACTTGGCTTCTTGAGAACAACAACTCAAGTGTGCCATTTTCTCTTGTCACAGAAAAAGGCTTAGGTTATGAACCTTGACGAGAAGTGACGGACTGCCAAGCATAGACTTTTGAAAGTGCTGGCTCAGATTAACAGGCATGTTACAAGATGATGATGATTGTTTTTTAAGAGACCTAACATCTCGGTTATCAGCCCCTAATGATATGTTAATATTGAAAAAATTATAATGAAATAAAATCTACCTACTGCAACTAATATTTTATTATTATTATTATTATTATTATTATTATTATTTACGAGGGGAAAGCCTCCGTGGCTTAGGCGGCAGCACTCCGGCCTCTCACCGCTGGGTCCGTGGTTCAAATCCCGGTCACTCCTTGTGAGATCTGTGCTGGACAAAACGGAGGCAGACAGGTTTTTCTCCGGGTACTCCGGTTTTCCCTGTCAAAATTTCATTCCAGCAACACTCTCCACTATCATTTCATTTCACCTGTCATCCATTTAATCATTGCCCCAGAGGAGTGCGTCAGGCCTCGGCAGCCGGCACAGTCCATATCCTGACCCGGTCGGAGACTGGAAGCAGGCTGTGGATTTTCATTTCATTATTATTATTATTATTATTTACGAGGGACTGTGGAAAATCTTCAAAAGACACTTGTGAAGGGTCCGCACTCCACAGTAGTGTGGGATTCTTACCCACTAAAAACCAAATCCCTTTTCCCACGATGTGTTCATCACCCCGGAACCGCTCTCGCATTACTTCAGGGTGATGTCGTGCTTACTTAGCCTTTGAGACTTCTTCTTTCTTCATTTCTTCTTAAGGGCGTTCGTACGCTTCCAGTTCCCGCTTTTTCTGGCGAAGTACATCCTCCACATACACTGCTACCTGATCCGATGATTGCTGGTTCCGTAACATCACAGAAATAATAATAATAATAATAATAATAATAATAATGATAATAGTAATAATAATAATTTTGTGGTTATATTTCATTTTTATTTATCGTACGGCTTTGAGTGCCGGGAGTGTCCGAGGACATGTTCGGCTCGCCAGAGGCTGTAGCTGCTTCAAGCGGACACCCATAGGGTGAGCTACAAGTTCCGTTCAATTTTAAGTAGTTCCAACTTTCGCTACCAGATATCACTGATACCTAGTCGTGAACGTTGGAACTTTGATAGAGCGTTCCAACGAAATCAAACCTAGAAATTTAGCTTCACACAAGTTTAGTCAGTGAAAGGATCTTTTACAGACCATAAATCTATGACATGGGATCGCCGGCTTTACTTCCCCTCCGAAGGGAGGCATACTGAAGGATTTTAACGCTCTTAAAAAAACCGACGACTTGGGCCGGGTTTGAACCCGCTATCTTGGGCCCAGCAGTTCAGCATGCTACCAACTACGCCACCGAAGCCGCTATAATGTTGTGGTAACCTTCGTTGATTTTAAGTAGGCTTATGACTCCATTGATAGATTCACCCTATTTCAAACCCTGAAGGAACTGAGATTGGACAACTAAACAAGAAAAATAATCGAAAAAAAAAACTTGACTTGGGAGGTCCTCCATAGTGAAATTTAGGGGGAAAATTTCAGACGCGTTTGAAATCAGGACCGGTGTAAGGCAGAGAGTGGATTATTGCGTCTGCTTTTCAATTGTACACAGGAGAAAGTCATCCAAGAGTGGCGCAAAGAAATTAACAACAACGGGGTTGTAAATGGAGACAGATTGGGTTACAAAAACCTGAACATGACAGTTGATTACCTAGCCTTCGCAGATGACCTCGCAATTTTTCAGATTCCCTTGACACAGCAGCAGTGCAGATCAACCAACTTGAGAATCTAGCAGCAAAATCAGGTCTTAAGATCTCCTTTGAGAAAACAGTGTTTATCACTAACATTAAACAAGCACCCAAAGAGCTAGACGAGGGTGGGGGACAGATTAAACAAACTAAATCGTTCAAATATCTAGGTGAGTGGATAGAGTCCAACACAACCGAGAAGGCAGATTTTGAATCACGCTTCATAACAAGTAGTTCCGTGAAGAACTATACAGCCTATTTTCATATATCCTACTTATGTTAATTGCCTCTATCAACATACACAATTTCAGTTTGATTGCTGTAATAGATTCGTAGATATTGAGAACCGACTAAATATTTCGGATGGTCGCCATGTTGGATTTTATATATGTAGGTCGTAGAGTTATGTACTGTTACATGCAGATTATTGTGAACGTGTAGTATTCAAACTTCAATCGCATAATTAGGACACAAGAAAAAACAAGGAGATTTAATATTTTTTCACAGCAGCCATCTTGAGGTTATGGAAACAATTGAAATAAATTAGATGCCAGTGGATTAACATTCGGATAAAGATTTACTGTACCAAGTTTCACTGCACGCGGATGGCTAAATTGCGAGAAACGTCCATGTGAATATTTATAATTCGCGTCACCGCCATGTTGGATTTGTGATCACCAGGTTATTTAAAGTCCTATAGGTGAACTTAAGTTCATAGCCCCTATGATCATTAAAAAATGCAGTTTGATTGCTAAAATAGATTCGTAGATATTCAGTATCGTCTAAATATTTCGGATGGTCGCCATGTTGGATTGTTAAATGTATAGGCCATAGAGTCATGTACCATTAAAGGAAAATTATTGCGTAGGTTCATTATTCAAAGTTTCACTTCGATCGCATGACTACATCACAAGAAATAAAAATTTAATTTTAAAATTCGCACTGCCGCCATCTTGAGGTTACGTAAACAATTGAACTAAATTAGATACCAGTGGATTACAATGTGTATAAATATTTCCTGTACCAGGTTTCAGTGCGCTTGGAACATTAAATCGCGAGAAAGGTCTATTTAAAATGTTCAAATTCGCTTGGCCGCCATGTTCGTTTTGTAGTTAACCGGTTTTTGAAAATCTTATAGATGGACTTCCAGTAGTGCCCTTTATCTCCGTACAAAATTTTAGGGAGATACCGCTAATAGTTTCAGAGATATAGAATGCCGGTGAAATATTTCGCACATCCGCTATCTTGTGATTATGTAAACAATTGAACGAAGTTAGATGTCGGTGCATTACAATGTATATAAACATATACTGTACCAAGTTTCATTGCGTTTGGTTGGTCAAATCGCGAGAAACGTCTATTTGAAAGTCGCAAATTCGCTTGGCCGCCATGTTGGTTTTGTAGTTACCAGGTTTCCAAAAGTCACATAAGTGAACTTATAGTAGTTCCCTCTATCACCATAGAAAATGTCAAGGTAATATCGGTAATAGTTTCGGAGATATTGAATGCTGGTGAAATATTTCACACAGCCGCCATGTTGGATTGGTGAGTCGTAACAAAATTTGAAGGGCACGGTCGAGGTCGCCGGGAATAGTGCTATGAACTTTCCGAGTTTCATTGAAATCGCTCCTGCCGTTTCGATTTTATTAGGGGGGGACACACACACGAATCACACACACACACACACACGCACACACACACGGACAAAAGGTGATCTCATAAGCCTATTTTTTCAAAATTGAAAATAGGCTAAAAATGGAAATAGCGTATCATCTAACAAAAGGTGTTTACAACAAGAAATCAATATCCATAAATGCCAAACTAAGACACTATCACAGTCATCCGCCCGGAGGCATTATATGCTGCGGATCGTGCCTTGCAATGCATGGGAAAGGAATTATGGAGAAACTGGAAGTAAAAGAAAGAAAGAAAGATCTTAAGAGAATTCTTGGGCCCAGTATAAGAAAATGGTGAATACAGCAGACGGTGCTACCACGAGCTCTACGCACGTGTGGAAAAAATAACTGATGTGATGAGGAAAAGAAGAATCTTATTTTATGGCCACATGGCACGAATAAGTTCTGTGAGAATGACAAACAGGATCTTTACCTTCTTTGTAGAGAAGAAATCCAAGGGGGCTTGGTTCATTGAGGTAGGCAGTGATTTAAAAGAAATTGGGATTTCATGTGACTATGTGCAGGAACGTGTGTCACTAACATGATACAAACAACTCACCGGAGTTACCAAGGAAACCTTAAGCTTAAAACAGGCATGAAGTGGATGGAAGAAATGAAGCAACAACATCAATAATTCATGCGTCAGTACTGGGCGAATTATTTATTTATTTATTTATTTATTTATCCATTTATTTATTTATCTATTTATTTATTTATCTATTTATTTATTTATCCATTATTTCCATCCATTATTTCTTTAACTATTTATTTATTTATCCATTTATTTATTTATCTATCTATTTATTTATTTATTTATTTATCTATTTATTTATTTATTTATCTATTTATTTATTTATCTGTTTACTTACTTATGTATTTATTTATCTATTTATTTATTTATTTATTTATCTATTTATTTATTTATTTATTTTTCTATCTATCTATTTATTTATTTATTTATCTATTTATTTATTTATCTATTTATTTATTTATTTATCTATTTATTTATTTATTTATTTATTTATTTATTTATTTATCTATTTATTTATTTATTTATTTATTTATCTATTTATTTATTTATTTATCTATTTATTTATTTATTTATCTATTTATTTATTTATCTATTTATTTATTTATCTATTTATTTATTTATTTATCTATTTATTTATTTATTTATATATTTATTTATTTATCTATCTATTTATTTATTTATCTATTTATTTATTTATCTATTTATTTGTTTATTTATTTATTTATCTATTTATTTATTTATCTATCTATTTATTTATTTATGTATTTATGTATTTATTTATTTATTTATTTATTTATTTATTTATTTATTTATTTATTTAGCGTATGGCGTTTAGTGCCGGGAGTGCCCGAGGACATGTTCGGCTCGCCAGAGGCCGTAGCTGCTTCAAGTGGACACCCATGGGGTGAGCTACAAGTTCCGTTCAATTTCAAGTAGTTCCAACTTTCGCTACCAGGTGTCACTGACATCTAGTGATGTACGTTTGAACTGTGATAGAGTGTCTCAACTATATCTAACCTAGAAATTTAGCTTCACACCAGTTTAGTTAGTGGAAGCATCTTGTACATGCCATAAATCTATGACATGGGACCGCCAGCGTTACTTCCTCTCCGAAGGAAGGCATACTGAAGGATTTTAACACTCCTAAAGAATCCGACGACTCCGGTCGTGTTTGAACCCGCGATCTTGTGCACAGCAGTTCAGCTTGCTACCATCTACGCCACCGAAAGCGATACTGGGTGAATAATAATGCTCGACGCAGAAACCAGTTGAAATAACGTGGTCTTTGGTTGGCCAAAACACAACAACAATAAAACAAATCAAAATTCATCTTGATTGCCTAGAATTTGCTGATGACATTGCTATCCTATCCACAGTATGGATATCATTACCGTATGGACACTTAGGCAAAACCGGAAGAACGGATTTTCAAAAAAAACAATTGATAAGGGGCAGCACCAATTCACCTGTTAGCCGCTTGGTAGCACCACTTATGGACAAACACATGATTAACAGCTGGGTGAATGTATAATTTAATTTATTTAACTCGATTTCAACACACTAGCTCTCTTTATAATCAGACTAGCAGAAGTACCCGTTCTTCGAACGGTGTTCGGTGTTAACACCAGACATTATAATAATAATAATAACAATGTTATTGGTGTTACATCCCTTTTAAGTACTGTTGCTTTTAGAGACGCACCAGACATTATCAATTGAGCTACTGTTGCAATGGTTAGCGGCTTGTAATTCCTTCATAAGTTTATCAGAACGAAGTTAATTTTCTGGGAATATCACACACACTGTTAATTTAAGGGCCTTATAATGTGGTTTTCGGAGATCCTTTATAGACTCGTGAATTTTTTGTCTCACATTGAGAAGTGCAACATATGCTTTGGTCGTCTTTCTAGGATAATTTTTATATTTCGCCTATTTTAGCATGTATTTTGAGAAGTTTTTCCCTATATCCACCCTTCTACTGTATGAAAAGTACGGTGAAGAGTTTTATAAATGATTGGTGTATTGACTCATGTTTACCATACCTAATTTTACGATGCACCAAGCATCCGAACATGAGTTATAGGCGTACATAAGGATACACAGAAAGACAGACAGACAATTCTATTGTCTACAACATATCACCCAGAAATCCAAATATGGGTATATCTACCACACAGTATCAAAGAAAATCATCCTTACGATGAACCCGTATGTCGACAAAAAAAAAGAAAAGAAAAAAGATTAGTTGAAATGTGCTCTCAAACTAAATTCACCTAACGTGTACTTCCTGACATGAAATAGAATTGAAAGTCTTGTAGATGAAACGCAATACACGTCACATAAAAACTGACCCTCTACGTTGTGTTGGGTCCCCATACACAGGAAGACCTCTATAATAAATTATAAAAGCTTGTGGTGCATGAAAATTCAGGTTCTTTAGTCTCAAATGGCCAAAATTCCTAAAAGCCGCAAAAAATGCTGATTCAATTCAGGAATTTTTGAAAATAATGTTGTTGTTTGGAGATATAATAGACCTTCTGTACTATATGTCGCACGTGAAAATTGCATGAAAAAATCCTAGATTACCCCTTGACCCCCTTAATTGCATTGGTGAATTATACAGTCTACGTTGGTTCCGTGATAACCTTATATTTGCAAACTTTCACAGAAATGTAATAAATGTAATAAATTGCTTCTTACTGAAATAGATGGAAAGTTGGATGCCACCCCTTGAGGTAATGTTGTCATGGTTACGGATTTGCATTCCTTCATTAGTTTGTTAAATTAAATTTAATTAGTTTTCTGGGAAATGTTTCAGAAACTGTTGGTTTAAGAGCCTTATAATGTAGTTTTCGAGGACCCTAGTGTTTTATTTCTGGCACCGAGGGGCTTTGTCTCGTCGTTGTACGCCATAATATAATACTACAAATAATAATATAATATTGGGATAGGAATATAATAGACCTGCCATACCACACCCGCAGATGTAAATCGCGTGAAAAAATTCTAGACTACCCCTTGACCCCCTTAAGCGCATTTTACATATTGATGAAATTTACAGCTTAATTTGGTTCCATAATAACCATCTAGCCGTTTGCAAACTTTCACACTAATGTAATTAATGGAATTGCATTGCGTCTTACAGCAATAGATGGACCTCTGAGAATCTGTTGCCATGGTTATCGGCTTGCATTCGTTCAGTAGTTTATTAAATTAAATTAGTTCTCTGAGAATATCTCAAAAACGGTTGGACGTAGGACCTTAAAATGTGTTTTTAGGGCCCCGAATGTTATCTCTCACATTGAGGGGCTGAAAATGGGCTTTGTCTCGTCCTTCTACTCCTATTTCAGCATGTATTTAAAGGGGGTATGGCCCCTTTTATGATAGGTACAGAGAAGAGATACATCAATGATTAGTGTCGTGCCTCTGATGGATATCTGTACCAAATTTTGCGTTGATACACCCAGCCGTTCTCGATTTATAAGGGAACAAAGTTGTCCACAATCAAACAAACAGACAGACAGACCAAAACATTATTTTCGCGCGCACCTATCATATAACAGTCTGAAACGTGTAAATAACTCAAATTTCCGTAAAAATTCAGAAAATAACAGACAAAATTTCTATTTATATATGTAGAGATATACTGCACGGCTCGGTGTTGACCGTGTTTTATTGCACAAATTTAGGATTTACTCGCTAACCGTTGGAGATACACGAAAAGTGTTAAGGACCTTTTGGATAGAAAATTGAATGTTAAAGCTCATGTATGCCATCAAAAGGTTGCTATTTCTTAGCGTTCTCTTTTTATTTGAAATGGAAATATGAAATTTTGAAACCAAAGGGTGTAGTGACGTCATAAATGTGGGTTTTACTCGCTAACCGTTGGAGATAAACGAAAAGTGAAGCTCGTATGTACCGTCAAAAGTTTGCTATTTCTTAGCGTTCTCTTTTTATTTGATAAGGAAATATGAAATTTTGAAACCAAAGTGTGTAGTGACGTCACTAAAACGGTCGCCATTTTTAATAGTGCAAATTATCGAAATAAAATGTATCCTATATGTAAACCTGGTAAATCAGCTACATCCATGCAAAATTTCATTTAAATCGGACCAGTGGTTCTTGCGTTATTGAGTAGCACACAGACAGACAGAAAGACAGACACACACCATCTCATTTTTATATATTAGTATAGCAGAAGTACCCGTCCTTCGAACGGTGTTATATATTAACACCAGACATTATCAATTGAGCTACTGTTGCAATGGTTAGCGGTTTTTCATTCCTTCATAAGTTTATCAGAACGAAGTTAGTTTTCAGGGAATACCACACACACTGTTAATTTAAGGGCCTTAAAATGTGGTTTTCGGAGACCCCTTATAGACTCGCGAATTTTGTGTCTCACATTGAGAAGCGCAACATATGCTTTGATCGTCCTTCTAGGATAATTTTTTATATTTCGCCTATTTTAGCATGTATTTTGAGAAGTTTTTCCCTATATCCACCCTTCTACTGTTTAAAAAGTACGGTGAGGAGTTTTATAAATGATTGGTGTATTGACTCATGTTTACCATACCTAATTTTACGATGCACCACGCCTCCGAACACGATTTATAGGCGTACATAAAGATACACAGAAAGACAGACAGACAATTCTATTGTCTACAACATATCACCCAGATATCCAAATATGGGTATATCTGCCATACGTATCAAACAAAATCATCCTTACGATGAACCCGTATGTCGACAAAAGAAAGATTAGTTAAAATTTGCTCTCAAACTAAATTCACCTAACTTGTACTTCTTGACGTGAAATAGAATTGAAAGACTTGTAGACGAAACGCAATACACCTCACATAAAAAATTACCCTCTACGTTGTGTTAGGTCCACATACACAGGAAGACCTCTTTCATAAATTATAAAGGCTTGTGGTGCATGAAAATTCAGGTTCTTTAGTCTCAAATGGCCCAAATTCCTAAAAGCCGCAAAAAATGCTGATTCAATTCAGGAATTTTTGAAAATAATGTTGCTGTTTGGAGATATAAAGGATGATTGTAGTTTTACGTGACCATTAATCGCGAGATCATAAGCCACGGGACCTCCATTTTACGTGGAATCTGAACCACAGGGCATGGCATTTCACTTTGCAAATGTTTGGAGATATAATAGTCCTTCTGTACTATATGTCGCACGTGAAAATTGCATGAAAAAAATCTAGGTTACCCCTTGACCCCCTTAATTGCATTGATGAATTATACAGTCTACGTTGGTTCCGTGATAACCGTATAGCCATTTGCAAACTTTCACAGAAATGTAATAAATAGAGTGACATTACTTCTTACAGATATAGATGGAAAGTTGGATGCCACCCTTTGAGATAATGTTGTCATGGTTAGCGATTTCCATTCCTTCATTAGTTTGTTAAATTAAATTAGTTTTCTGGGAATATTTCAGATACTTTTGGTTTTAGGGCCTTATAATGTAGTTTTCGAGGACCCTTTAGGGCCCCCAAGTTTTGTTTCTGGCACCGAGGGACTTTGTCTCCTCGTCGTACGCCATAATATAATAATAATAATATAATATAGGGATAGGAATATAATAGACCTGCAGTACCACACCCGCAGGTGTAAATCGCGTGAAAAAATTCTACTGTACCCCTTGACCCCCTTAAGCGCATTATACGTATTGATGAATTCTACAGCTTAATTTGGTTCCGTGATAACCTTCTAGCCGTTTGCAAACTTTCACACCAATGTAATTAATGGAATTGCATTGCGTCTTACAGCAATAGATGGACCTCTGAGAATCAGTTGCTATGGTTACCGGCTTGTATTCGTTCATTAGTTTATTAAATGAAATTAGTTTTCTGGGAATATCTCAAAAACGGTTGGTTTTAGGGCCTTAAAATGCGGATATCGGGGACCCTTCAGGGCCCCCGAGTTTTGTCTCTCACATCGAGGGGCTGAAAATGATTTTTGTCTCGTCCTTCTACTCCTATTTCAGCATGCATTTTAAGGGGGTAGGAACCCTTTTATGAGAGGTACGGAGAAGGGTTACATCAATGATTAGTGTCGTGCCTCTGATGGATATCTGTACCAAATTTTACGTTGATACACCCAGCCATTCTCGAGTTATAAGGGAACAAATTTGTCCACAGACAATCAAACAAACAGACAGACCAAAACATTATTTTCGCGCGCATCTATCATAAAACAGTCTGAAACGTGTAAATAACGCAAATTTCCGTAGAAATTCAGAAAAAAAACAGACAAATTTTCTATTTATATATATAGAGATATACTGCACCGCTCGGTGTTGATCGTGTTTTATTGCACAAATTTAGGTTATACTCGCTAACCGTCGGAGATACACGAAAAGTGATAAGAACCTTTTGGATAGAAAATTAAATGCTAAAGCTCGTGTATACCATCAAAAGTTTGCTATTTCTTAGCGTTCTCTTTTTATTTGAAATGGAAATATGAAATTTTGAAACCAAAGGGTGTAGTGACCTCACAAAAGTGGGTTTTATTCGCTAACCGTTGGAGATACACGAAAAGTGATAAGGACCTTTCGGATAGGAAATTAAATTTCAAAGCTCGTATGTGCCATCAAAAGTTTGCTATTTCCTACCGTTCTCTTTTTATTTGATATGGAAATATGAAATTTTGAAACCAAAGGGTGTAGTGACGTCACTAAAATGGTCGCCATTTCTTAATAGTGCAAAATATCGAAATTAAAAGTATCCTATATGTAAACCTGGTATTTCAGCTACATCCATGCAACATTTCATTTAAATCGGACCAGTGGTTCTTGCGTTATTAGGTAACAGACAGACAGACAGACAGAAAGACAGACACACACCATCTCATTTTTAGCCTACTTGCGATTTTTGCAAAAAATGAAAGTAAACTTATGAGATCAACACAGGGCGAAAAAAATGTGTCTGTCTGTGTGTGTGTATGTGTGTGTGTGTGTGTGTGAGTGTGTGTACTCTGAATGTCTGTCCCCCCCCTATCAATTCGAACACGGTGAATGCGAATTGAACGAAATTTGGTACAAAGGTAGCACTAGCAAAGGTCACCTCAGTGTCATGTTTTATATCGCCGCCATCTTGACGGAAACGTAATGGTGGCCACACAAATGTTCAAAGCTTAAATCAAATTACGACTAACCTAATCATCCGATCTCTACCAAATTTTGCAACAACATACCTTTATGGGAGGAGCATCCTTTGACCAAACCAATAGGTCATCAGCGTAATAGTTTGCGTATGGCGGCCATCTTAGTGTGAAAATCGATTCCCCCTATTAATTCGAACACGGTGCAACCGAATGGAACGAAATTTGGTACAGAGGTAGTACTAACAAAAGGCACCTCAGTGTCATGTTTTATATCGCCGCCATCTTGACGGAAACGTAATGGCGGCCACACAAATGTTCAAAGCTTAAATCAAATTACGACTAACCTAATTATCCGATCTCTACCAAATTTTGCAACACCATACCTTTATGGGGGGAGCATCCTTTGACCAAACTAATAGGTCATCAGCGTAATCGTTTGCGGATGGCGGCCATCTTTGTGTGAAAATCGATTCCCCCTATTAATTCAAACACGGTGCAACCGAATGGAACGAAATTTGGTACAGAGGTAGTACTAACAAAACGCACCTCAGTGTCATGTTTTATATCGCCGCCATCTTGACGAAAACGTAATGGCGGCCACACAAATGTTCAAAGCTTAAATCAAATTACGATTAACCTAATCATCCGATCTCTACCAAATTTTGCAACAACATACCCTTGTAGAGGAAGCATCCTTTAACCAAATGAATAGGTCATTAGCCTAATAGTTTACGGATGGCGGCCATCTTTGTGTGAAAATCAATTCCCCCTATTAATTCAAACATGGGGAAACCGAATGGAACGACATTTGGTACAGAGGTAGCACTAGCAAAGGGCATCTCAGTGTCATGTCTTATATCGCCGCCATATTGACAGAAACGTAATGGTGGCCACACAAATGTTCAAAGCTTAAGTTAAATTACGACTAACATAACCATCCGATCTCCACCAAACTTTGCAACAACATACCTTTATGGAGGGAGCATCCTTTGACCAATCTAATAGGTTATTAGCCTAATAGTTTGCGGATGGCGGCCATCTTTATGTCAAAATTGATTCCCCCTATTAGTTCGAACACGGTGGAACCGAATGGAATGAAATTTGGTACAGAGGTAGCACTAGCAAAGGGCACCTCAGTGTCATGTTTTATATCGCCGCCATCTTGACTGAAACGTAATGGCGGCCACACGAATGTTCAAAGCTTAAATCAAATTACGATTAACCTAATCATCCGATCTCTACCAAATTTTGCAACTACATACCTTTATGGAGGGAGCATCCTTTGACCAATCTAATAGATCATCAGCGTAATAGTTTGCGGATGGCGGCCATCTTTGTGTGAAAATGGATTCCCCCTATTAATTCGAACACGGTGCAACCGAATGGAACGAAATTTGGTACAGAGGTAGTACTAGCAAAATGCACCTCAGTGTCATGATTTATATCGCCGCCATCTTGATGGAAACGTAATGGCGGCCACACAAATGTTCAAAGCTTAAATCAAATTACGATTAACCTTATCATCCGATCTCTACCAAATTTTGCAACAACATACCCTTGTAGAGGAAGCATCCTTTGACCAAATGAATAGGTCATTAGCCTAATGGTTTGCGGATGGCGGCCATCTTTGTGTGAAAATCAATTCCCCCTATTAATTCAAACACGGTGAAACCGAATGGAACGAAATTTGGTACAGAGGTAGCACTAGCAAAGGGCATCTCAGTGTCATGTTTTATATCGCCGCCATATTGACAGAAACGTAATGGCGGCCACACAAATTTTTAAAGCTTAAATCAAATTACGACTAACATAACCATCCGATCTCTACCAAACTATGCAACAACATACCTTTATGGAGGGAGCATCCTTTGACCAATCTAATAGGCCATTAGCTTAATAGTTTGCGGATGGCGGCCATCTTTATGTCAAAATTGATTCCCCCTATTAATTCGAACACGGTGGAACCGAATGGAATGAAATATGGTACAGAGGTAGCACTAGCAAAGGGCACCTCAGTGTCATGTTTTATATCGCCGCCATCTTGACTGAAACGTAATGGCGGCCACACGAATGTTCAAAGCTTAAATCAAATTACCATTAACCTAATCATCCGATCTCTACCAAATTTTGCAACTACATACCTTTATGGAGGGAGCATCCTTTGACCAATCTAATAGATCATCAGCGTAATAGTTTGCGGATGGCGGCCATCTTTGTGTGAAAATGGATTCCCCCTATTAATTCGAACACGGTGCAACCGAATGGAACGAAATTTGGTACAGAGGTAGTACTAACAAAAGGCACCTCAGTGTCATGATTGATATCGCCGCCATCTTGACGGAAACGTAATGGCGGCCACACAAATGTTCAAAGCTTAAATTAAATTACGATTAACCTTATAATCCGATCTCTACCAAATTTTGCAACAACATACCCTTGTAGAGGAAGCATCCTTTGACCAAATGAATAGGTCATTAGCCTAATAGTTTGCGGATGGCGGCCATCTTTGTGTGAAAATCAATTCCCCCTATTAATTCAAACACGGTGAAACCGAATGGAACGAAATTTGGTACAGAGGTAGCACTAGCAAAGGGCATCTCAGTGTCATGTTTTATATCGCCGCCATATTGACTGAAACGTAATGGCGGCCACACAAATGTTTAAAGCTTAAATCAAATTACGACTAACATAACTATCCGATCTCTACCAAACTTTGCAACAACATACCTTTATGGAGGGAGCATCCTTTGACCAATCTAATAGGCCATTAGCCTAATAGTTTGCGGATGGCGGCCATCTTTTGTCAAAATTGACTCCCCCTATTAATTCGAACACGGTGGAACCGGATGAACGAAATTTGGTACAGAGGTAGCACTAGCAAAGGGCACCTCAGTGTCATGTTTTATATCGCCGCCATCATGACGGAAACGTAATGGTGGCCACACAAATGTTCAAAGCTTAAATCAAATTACGACTAACCTAATCATCCGATCTCTACCAAATTTTGCAACAACATACCTTTATGGGAGGAGCATCCTTTGACCAAACCAATAGGTCATCAGCGTAATAGTTTGCGTATGGCGGCCATCTTAGTGTGAAAATCGATTCCCCCTATTAATTCGAACACGGTGCAACCGAATGGAACGAAATTTGGTACAGAGGTAGTACTAACAAAAGGCACCTCAGTGTCATGTTTTATATCGCCGCCATCTTGACGGAAACGTAATGGCGGCCACACAAATGTTCAAAGCTTAAATCAAATTACGACTAACCTAATTATCCGATCTCTACCAAATTTTGCAACACCATACCTTTATGGGGGGAGCATCCTTTGACCAAACTAATAGGTCATCAGCGTAATCGTTTGCGGATGGCGGCCATCTTTGTGTGAAAATCGATTCCCCCTATTAATTCAAACACGGTGCAACCGAATGGAACGAAATTTGGTACAGAGGTAGTACTAACAAAACGCACCTCAGTGTCATGTTTTATATCGCCGCCATCTTGACGAAAACGTAATGGCGGCCACACAAATGTTCAAAGCTTAAATCAAATTACGATTAACCTAATCATCCGATCTCTACCAAATTTTGCAACAACATACCCTTGTAGAGGAAGCATCCTTTAACCAAATGAATAGGTCATTAGCCTAATAGTTTACGGATGGCGGCCATCTTTGTGTGAAAATCAATTCCCCCTATTAATTCAAACATGGGGAAACCGAATGGAACGAAATTTGGTACAGAGGTAGCACTAGCAAAGGGCATCTCAGTGTCATGTCTTATATCGCCGCCATATTGACAGAAACGTAATGGTGGCCACACAAATGTTCAAAGCTTAAGTTAAATTACGACTAACATAACCATCCGATCTCCACCAAACTTTGCAACAACATACCGTTACGGAGGGAGCATCCTTTGACCAATCTAATAGGTTATTAGCCTAATAGTTTGCGGATGGCGGCCATCTTTATGTCAAAATTGATTCCCCCTATTAATTCGAACACGGTGGAACCGAATGGAATGAAATATGGTACAGAGGTAGCACTAGCAAAGGGCACCTCAGTGTCATGTTTTATATCGCCGCCATCTTGACTGAAACGTAATGGCGGCCACACGAATGTTCAAAGCTTAAATCAAATTACCATTAACCTAATCATCCGATCTCTACCAAATTTTGCAACTACATACCTTTATGGAGGGAGCATCCTTTGACCAATCTAATAGATCATCAGCGTAATAGTTTGCGGATGGCGGCCATCTTTGTGTGAAAATGGATTCCCCCTATTAATTCGAACACGGTGCAACCGAATGGAACGAAATTTGGTACAGAGGTAGTACTAACAAAATGCACCTCAGTGTCATGATTTATATCGCCGCCATCTTGATGGAAACGTAATGGCGGCCACACAAATGTTCAAAGCTTAAATCAAATTACGATTAACCTTATCATCCGATCTCTACCAAATTTTGCAACAACATACCCTTGTAGAGGAAGCATCCTTTGACCAAACGAATAGGTCATTAGCCTAATGGTTTGCGGATGGCGGCCATCTTTGTGTGAAAATCAATTCCCCCTATTAATTCAAACACGGTGAAACCGAATGGAACGAAATTTGGTACAGAGGTAGCACTAGCAAAGGGCATCTCAGTGTCATGTTTTATATCGCCGCCATATTGACAGAAACGTAATGGCGGCCACACAAATGTTTAAAGCTTAAATCAAATTACGACAAACATAACCATCCGATCTCTACCAAACTATGCAACAACATACCTTTATGGAGGGAGCATCCTTTGACCAATCTAATAGGCCATTAGCCTAATAGTTTGCGGATGGCGGCCATCTTTTGTAAAAATTGACTCCTCCTATTAATTCGAACACGGTGGAACCGGATGAACGAAATTTGATACAGAGGTAGCACAAGCAAAGGGCACCTCAGTGTCATGTTTTATATCGCCGCCATCTTGACTGAAACGTAATGGCGGCCACACGAATTTTCAAAGCTTAAATCAAATTACCATTAACCTAATCATCCGATCTCTACCAAATTTTGCAACTACATACCTTTATGGAGGGAGCATCCTTTGACTAATCTAATAGATCATCAGCGTAATAGTTTGCGGATGGCGGCCATCTTTGTGTGAAAATGGATTCCCCCTATTAATTCGAACACGGTGCAACCGAATGGAACGAAATTTGGTACAGAGGTAGTACTAACAAAGGGCACCTCAGTGTCAAGATTTATATCGCCGCCATCTTGACGGAAACGTAATGGCGGCCACACAAATGTTCAAAGCTTAAATCAAATTACGATTAACCTTATCATCCGATCTCTACCAAATTTTGCAACAACATACCCTTGTAGAGGAAGCATCCTTTGACCAAATGAATAGGTCATTAGCCTAATAGTTTGCGGATGGCGGCCATCTTTGTGTGAAAATCAATTCCCCCTATTAATTCAAACACGGTGAAACCGAATGGAACGAAATTTGGTACAGAGGTAGCACTAGCAAAGGGCATCTCAGTGTCATGTTTTATATCGCCGCCATATTGACTGAACGTAATGGCGGCCACACAAATGTTTAAAGCTTAAATCAAATTACGACTAACATAACCATCCGATCTCTACCAAACTTTGCAACAACATACCTTTATGGAGGGAGCATCCTTTGACCAATCTAATAGGCCATTAGCCTAATAGTTTGCGGATGGCGGCCATCTTTTGTCAAAATTGACTCCCCCTATTAATTCGAACACGGTGGAACCGGATGAACGAAATTTGGTACAGAGGTAGCACTAGCAAAGGGCACCTCAGTGTCATGTTTTATATCACCGCCATCTTGACGGAAACGTAATGGTGGCCACACAAATGTTCAAAGCTTAAATCAAATTACGATTAGCCTAATCATCCGATCTCTAGCAAATTTAGCAACAACATACCTTTATGGAGGGAGCATCCTTTGTCCAAACTAATAGGTCATCAGCCTAATATTTTGCGGATGGCGGCCATCTTTGTGTGAAAATCGATTTCCCTTATCAATTCGAACACGGAGAAACCGAATGGAACGAAATTTGGTACAGAGGTGGCACTAGCAAAGGGCACCTCAGTGTCATGTTTTATATCACCGCTATCTTGACGGAAACGTAATCGCGGCCACCCAAATGTTAAAAGCTAAAATGTAATTACGACCAACCTAATAATCTAGTCTTTACCAAATTTTGAAACACCATATCTTTATGTGGGAAACATATTCAGACCAAACTGCAAGAACATCAGCCCAATAGTTTGCAGATGGTGGCCAAGTATGTGTGCAAATCGATTCCCCCTATCAATTCAAACACGGTGAAACAGAATTGAACGAAATTTGGTACAGAGGTAGCACTAGCAAAGGGCACCTCATATTCATGTTTAATATCCCTATAGCACGTTGTATTTCAACAAGCTACTACAACCAACATTCAATCATACTCCTTGAAAAGGACAAAGAGTTATAACAATACCCATGCATTTAGGAGAAAGTAGGCTATATGTTCTTTACTGAACATCTTGTTATATATTAGTATGATAGAGTATTTTAAGAAAATAAATAACAAGAAAATAGAAAGTGTTAATATTTTTAGTCGTTTACCCTCCAGGTTGGTGGAATCCACGGACTCAGCGAGGGAACTCACCACTAACACCTCTGCGGGCAGTGTCCTAGAGCTGGGAACATCTAATCGGAAGGGATACAACTGGTGAGGTGAGATTGGCACTTCGCCCAGGCAGCCTCACCTGCAAAGCGAACAGGGGCCTCACGAGGGAAGGTAAGGGATGGTTAGGATGGATAGGCAAGGAAGAGGGAAGGAGGCGGCCGTGGCCTTGAAGAAGGTACTGTGCCCTTGTATATAACAGCGTCGTATAAACGAGAATCAAACTTCGGGGAGCGTTCAGTCCGGATATGCTTTCACAAGAGCTCAAATACCAGACGGCTGCTTACAAATACAAGGACCATATGCAAAACTATAAACTATGAAATGAGTGAAAAACAAATAAAATTACCACCATTTAATAACTGAATAAAAACAACAAAACATAAAAAAATAATATAAACAAAGTCCACCCTGAACTTTACTCCCACAGTACAATAATTTACACAGATCTGAGTGGCCTAGAAAGGTCCACTCCAAAGAAATAAAATTGTGGATCAAAATCCACTTGTCTGATTAATATGTATGCACTCGTATAACTACGCTAGAGAAGAAATAAGTACTTTTGATGAAGATTTGCTCACAGATGGAACAGCCAATATGCTTGCAAACCCCCATACTGCAAACCATTATTATGGCTTTATGGGACACACTCGAAGAATATCTTACCAACAATTAAAATTTTACTGACACACGCAACCATTTAAAATTTATAAACTAATTGATCTCCATCGAGATCGCAGTGAGTCAGGAAACTCCCAGCAAAACAGAAGCTTGCCCAATGGCTCAATTGCTCAACATATACATGACAACAACGTGGCCGAACATCGAGACCACCCGAGGTCAAAGAACATGACAATAATTAAACAAGAAATAAGATGCCTAAAATCCGATGATATTTACATGAAATAAAAGCATGAATAAGCTAACACGCTGGGACTCGATCAATCAAAAACGCGAACAGCACCCATTTACCGATTACAATTCTTTTATCATTAAACAGGCTTTATTTTAATATAAGATAAACATTTACGAAGAACGGAGACCTGGGCCGTGAATACTAATGAGCACAGATTGCTCCTTATCTGATGGAGTGCGCCGGGTAGAAATACCTTCACTTACCACTCATTAGCGTCAGTGTTCAAAACCAGCCCTCCTTGTCGAAGCTTTGAGTCATGCTATTTATAACAAGAGACTAGACAGTCCCGTTCCGCCACCTGTTAATCGCGACAGATAAATTCACACACTTCTTGTCAATTCCAAAGAATTGCAAGACATCGTAGAAGGGGATTCCAACATTTTCCTCGCAAGGAATAAATGCTTATCCTGGACAATAGCTTCAGACAGAACCAAGGTTCCCGAAAACTCCTATCCCATAAAACACATATTTGCAGACTCAACAAAGCATTTAGGGCAGAACACAACACAAATCTACCACGGGCCGACACTCCAATCAAATATCATAGATTTTGTGTACCAAGACACTAAAAGGGAAACTTCATCAACAGATAAAGTCATTGGGCATATGACCCCTCACTTAACAAAAATGCAACAAACGGCAATTAACACACAAGCCTGTGTAACAATAAAAATCTATACAATAAAAAGATTTCCCACCAATTCTATTATCTACTCTAGTTAATTCAGTTTCGCTTCTGTTATGATATCGGTTCCCAATTTGTGTCGCTTAGCCGCGCATTTTACGGTAGCGAAGCGCACTTGAGTACTCTTGCCCCGTGTACTTGACATCAACAAAAAAAATCTTCACAAAGATAGAATACATGCCACGTTGCTCATGAACTAACTAAAGTGTGTCAGTACCACAAACCAACTACAATAAAACACGAAGACAAAAATAAAATAAAATATTTACACAAAATAATATGTTCCCACAAAACCATAACCAGTTTGTCAAATAATTAAATTATTTAGTACTTATTCCTCTTTCTGCGTCATCTCATCGAACATCGCCTGACATTCTCTCTCCAAAGTGTTTAGCTCATCTCAGACCACATGGAGCCGTAGAAACGTTGGTTCGATGTCTTCCTCTGGGTCTGGAGTTCCATCTTGACGTTGAATAAAAATAACAAAAATAAAATGTTATTTATAGTCACACGTAATTTTCTATCTAAATTTTGCCAATAGTTACTTTATTCACCATTTGTCTAGTGCAAAATTAAATGTAGACTTTCCCTAATAGTTGTAGTCGTGGGAGACTACTAAAATATTACCGATACACAAATTTCACACTCAGCTGTGCGCACACAACTTTATTATAATATTTTCAATAATGACCCTATCTCTGATAAATTTAACACTGTATATCTTCACGGTATGGAAAAGAATAAGTGATCACCTCACGGTTGTAATGGGTTGGTGTGTGAGCTTAATGGGGTTCTATGATTAATAAGAAAAGCGCTCCGCTAGTTGGGCGTTATTGTAATGGTTTATAGAGATATTTAAACTTGATTACTGTTAATAAGAATAAAGTTAATTAAAAAAAGTTAATATGCAAAGCTCATTATTTAAATAGTCGCCCACTTTAGGGTGATCAAAAAGAAACATTTGATTGTGTATTAATCTAATAGTGTATCTGTATTGTTGTCAGCTTCACTAAAAAAGTACATAATGTGTAGTATCATATGTATTGCCAGGGCGCCAGATCATTTATATATCATGATCAATATAATATATTAAACCTCGGTTAAACAGAGGCAGAGCATCGAAATTCCTATCTCCAGCCGTAGTGAAACTTACGTAATCTAACCTTACGATAATTAGTTCAGGAGTATGGTGTTGCCTTATAGTAATTTCTAGCTACTAAAGGAAACCAGTCAAGCATTTGAATTTAAAATGAATTTAATATATAATAAACAACAAGTAAAAAAAATATAAAATACTAAAGAAAATAATAATAATAAATTTAAATTAAAGAATCTACTGAATTTACTTGTATTATGGTTCTTGATTAGAAATTGGAGTATACTGAGTTAATTGAATAGAATATATTGAATTTAATAAGCATGATAGCCTTCTGATTTGACTGGAGTATAACTGTTTACATCGCTCACCGCATTGAAGATCTTTGTAGTTGGATTGTTGCGTAGAGACTTCCAGGTGGCCCTGATCATCCTCAAAGTAATTAATTTATATGTGGATGACGGAATAAATTCCAAAAATCATCCCTGTGACAATAGCCTCGTACACAACCATGTCACAGTTTGATGAGACAGAATGTCTTATCAAATTCACATACTTAATAGTCAACTGTCTAGTTTAGAACTGCGTTATAGACTCCATCTCGATACACGTTTCTCTGCTCCACTCAGCATCCTTCCTTCTCCTCCAGCAATTCAATAATAATAATCCCATTTGGGCGGCCGTCATATATATATATAACGTTCCCAGGTAAAGCACGTGTATGACCCCTCTTCAGAAGTCGCTAGGCGATATAAGCCCGCCTTTCATATATCAACAATGACAATACTTCTTTGTAGTATTTCTCGGGAGGTCTAGCCCACCCTCTGTATATAGTTGCAAAGGATTCATTCATCGGCCCAGCATTGTTAGTGGTAAGTCTTCTTAGAATCTTTTCTTAGTATGATTTGTATATAGGTAGAATACTTGATGTGACAGACATAAGTGTCTATTTATGTCATTTCCAAGAAGCCGCCTTCTATGGACACCCTCTTTTTCTCTTGTTCGAATTTTCTTCAGAAATCATATTCAGTCAAGCGTCAAACTAATTTCAAATATAATGTGTACCGCTCCAAATCCTTTCAATTGCCATAATATTCTACATTACCGCATAATAATAGATATAAATATATTAGTTAACATAATAACTAATAAAAGGTAAAATGTAAACTTAAAAAATATTGATAATAATAATAATAATAATAATAATAATAATAATAATAATAATATATAAAATTATTTCGTTCTGGTCTTAAATTGGGACCATCACATATTCGCCCCAGAGAATTATGGTATATGTCAACAATCATATCACCATACTTCTCTTCAACACTTGTACAAATATGAAATATTATACCCTACAAAGAAATTACCAACATCGACAATATTATACTCTTCAAAGCAATTACCAACATACAAAACATATACCCTTCAAGTTTAATATATATTTATATATATTTTAAATTTCAGTCTTTCACTGTTCATAATGTCTTTTTCTTTCTTCTTTACATAATTCAAGCGACCTGTAAACAATGTACATCAAAATACCCTTCACTTTTATATTCTTGTTTTGGACATAAGTCATCGTTGCACTTATGTATATTTGGGTGGCATACACCTTTGCTTTATATCTTGAGGACGTAGAATTCAATTTTCAGCCTGGTGTCGAACTGAATACACTATGGCTAGTTGGTGGGACTGCCAACTGATTAATTCACTTTATCACTTCACAACACTTGGTATGTGATGCGAGTCACCAGATCTACTCCAGTCTCTCAGGAATTATATGTATCTAGTAACACAGGCATATTATAAAAAAAATGAAACTTTATTAGCTTGTATTACCTAAGGCAACATCGTTCAGTGCAAATGCAGTGCGCTAAATTACCCCACATATGTATATATATCACACTCAAATACCCAAGCTTATAGCCGACAAAATACGCTTTATATTTCCTCTGTGCTCTTCAAGACACCCAATATCATAGGTTGATGCAAACCCTCGCCATTACCTACTCGTTCAGACCACAATCATTGACTTATTATTCAGCGACTTTCCTTACTTACCATCAACTTCACTTCTATTACTCATGACACATATTTCCTTAAGGATCTCACATTGTAAGTGCCATATAATCGTTTTCCTGCGTCTTCTAGGACATATGCGCATTTACCTATCCTCTTCTGCACAGTATAGGGGCCTTCAAAAATAAGGAAGAACTTCATTATAACTTTCTGAAGAATACTGGATTGCCTTGGAACACGCAACAAGACTTTGTCACCGACCTCAAATTGATCCAGCTTTTTACCTTTTTGTTGGCGAATTCTGCGTTCAGCTGCTTTACCTAAATTCTTTTTTGCCATCTGGATAATGACATCCAATCCTGGTTCTTTTCCCACTGTTAATCCCAATATTCTTGCTAACTCATTTTGTGGCTTACTGCCAAAATGCACTTCATGCGGCGTCATTTTCGTGCTTTCGTGTTGGACAGCATTCAACCAAGTTTCAACTCTGCTAAGTTGCGATACCCAAGAAGAGTGTTTGTCATACACGAGAGCTCGTAACAAGCGACCAAGTTCCTTCATATTTCTTTCACAAATATTCCCTTGTGGATAGCGAACTGATGAATGGACATGTGATATCCCGGCTTCACGCATCTTGGTTTTCCAGTGTTTAGATGTGAATTGCGGGCCGCTATCAGTTAATATTTTGAGTGGAAGACCGAACTCAGGTATATATTTCTCTATGATCAATTTGCTACAAGCTTTCCCGGTGGCCTTCCTTAAAGCATATAGTTTGACATATTTACTGAATGAGTCAACTATTACAAAAATGTATTCATAGCCAAATTGACCTTTCACTATAGGCCCAAATAGGTCCGCACATAGTAACTCTCCGGGTTTACTTGTGAGAACGGCCTGCATTTCGCCCGTTAAATATCTATTTGGAAATTTAGATTTCTGACAGAGGTCACACTTTGCAAGAATAGTCCTAATTTCTCTCCCCATTCTACACCAAATGAAGTTTTGTTGGAGTTCATAGAGCACTTTATTAGCTCCAAAATGCCCTAGTTCCTTATGGATAAACCAAGTAAGTTCCTCCGTTAAAGATTTAGGCACACAAATAGCCCATTTTTCTTCCCCACATTTCCGTGCTAGAAATCCGTCCAACATTTTGTATATGAATCTCCCAGATTCCACACACTCTAAATCACTTCCTTCTAACAATGATAAAGGTTCTTTTAATATCTTATCTTCTCTCTGACTTACCAACAGATTTCTTAACACCTTTAAAGATTCTTCATTGGTAGGATCCAAGCACGCGCATATCAACACCCCTTGGTTCGCCTTAACAACTGACTCACTGTGATTTAAATTGACGTCTCTAGATAACATGTCTGCCAAAATGTTATCCTTACCTTTAATATGATGTATGTCGAAATCATATTCCTGCAGTGCAAGAATCCATCTGCTAACGCGGTTACTACTCAGTTTACATGTGTTAATAAATGCTAGGGCGTGGTGATCTGTGAAGATTTCAAATTTCCCGCCAAGGACATACATTCTGAATTTACTTAGGCTGTACACAATGCCTAGTAATTCCAACTCCGTTATAGTGTAGCGCTTTTCAGCGGCAGAAAGACCACGTGAGGCCAGGGACACAATCCTCAAATTGCCCTCCTCATCTTTCTGGCATAGTACACCGGAAATGCCAATGTGGGATGCATCAGTCATCAGCACATATGGTCTGTCCTTTAAAGGGTACTTTAACACTACGGCCTTCTCAAATCCAATTTTGAGAGCCTTAAATGCTCCCTCGTGCATTTCTGTCCAACACCATTTATTACCTGATTTTAATAACTCACGGAATGGTTCCACCATACAAGCATACCTCATAATACATCGACGAAAATAATTGCACATGCCCAGATATGTTTTCAGTTCTTTCACATTCCTAGGTGATTTAGCATCTAAAATCTTACCTACCCTGCTTTCCTCGGGCTTCACACCTTCCGCAGACACCGTATGACCAAGAAAAGTAATTTCCTTACGACAAAAAAATGACTTACTGAGTTTGAGAGTGAAACCAGCTCTCGCTAATTTCTTAAAAACCCGATCCAGGTGCATTAAGTGCTCACTGAATGTTTCTGAACTAATCACCAAATCGTCTATATATATAGTTACAAATTTGTCCATATCGCTTCCTAAAGCGATCCCTAGAGCTCTAATCAGTGCTGCAGAACTACTCTTCAGGCCAAAAGCTACTCGACAGAATTGATACAGATGATTTTGAAAGGAAAAAGCGGTTAAAGGCCTATCTTCCTTTTTTAGCGAAACTTGCCAAAAACTTGAACTTAAGTCAACACATGTAAACCATTGTTTTCCTGGAAATCCCTGAACTAATTCCTCAATTGATTGAGATCTAAGCTGATCCATAGATATATGGTTGTTCAAAATTCGTGCATCTAAACAAAGTCTTACTTTTCCGTCAGACTTGGGAATAACAATTAATGAATTAATATATGGGCTAATCGAGGGTTCTATAATTTTATCCCGCAACATGCTTTCAATCTGCCTTCTCACAGCTTCCTGGAATTTGTAAGGCACGGGGTAGCGATGACCTACAAAAATACTGCGATCAATTACATTTAATGAATGTTCGTAGCAATTAGCTAATCCAATACGGTCCTCAAATATATACTTATTCTCTATCAACACCTCCAATAGTTCATCCACTCGATTACTCTCTAACTCACTCTGTAATGCAGCTTTACGCAAGGTATCCTCTAGAGAATCCTTCGTCATCATACTGCCTAAAAAATGTAAAAAATGAGGTTCCTTTTCAATAGATACCCCGACAATCTCACCACTAACCTTACTGCAAATATCGACTCCTTTAGTCGTTAATATCTCCTCAAGCGTACATATATTCTTGGAACCACCATAAAACTTACTCGAATTATTAAATGATATGATCATATTTTCATTCATCCATCTGAATTTAATATTACCCTCTTTATAGCATAGCTGTGCAGAATGTTGCGACATCCAGTCCGAACCCATAATCAGTGAGTAAACAAGATTTGGAATCACTAAACAAACATGAGTTCCAATCTTACCTCCTATTAAAATTTCTACAATTACTTGTTTAGAAATTATGTGAGATTTCTTGCCCACCGCAGTTAACACGAAAGTAGTTCTAATTGGAATTTCCTCAATTTTAATACCATTTTCCTTCCTATTATTATAAAATGCTGCACTGATGCAAGAAACCTGACAGCCACTGTCAAAAAGTGTATCGATACACGCCCCTAACACTTGTAATTTTAACACTGAGTTAAAATTAATAACGGTAGATTCTTTAGATACATCCATAAATTCACTTAATAAATCATTACGGATATTTAGGTCATACGGTTCGCTTAAAATGGTGTAAGCTGGAAAAGACTCAGACTGACAACTTGACCTTACGTCACAGTCTGGTTCACATTTAAAGTATCGGTACCATTATCTTGGTTTTGTGTCTCCCCGTTATTTTTGTTGTGGTTCTGACGAGGGTTGCTGCCATTACCTTGATTTTCTTCTCTCTGCCTCCCTGAATTTCCTGCATTATTTCTTTGATTGTAATAACGCTGCCCATTGTTAGGACCTGCATTATTATCCTGATTACCATTGTGGTTATTATCATGGTTTCTCCTATTGCCATGATACTGGCCACGGTTATTCTGATAACCATCTCTACCTTGAAATAGCCCCCTGTTATTTTGAGCATATGAATTTTCAAAATTACGCCCCCTATTGTTGCCTTGAAAATTCTGGTGTTGTTGCCTGCCATTATTATTTTGATTCCTATTCTCATTCATATATCGACTATTCTGCTGTCCTGCCGGTGTTTCACCAACACTATTCTCTAGAGCATCAAATCTCCCTAATAATCTTTCTAACTCTGTGATAGTCGAAGTGCGTTGCATGCATGCAGCCTCTCTTATTCGGAATGGGAAATGCTTTATCATTTGCCTGACTATATCGCTGTCTTGTGTCATGCCATCTAGATATTTGCAGATGATAACCTTATTCAGAAAATATTCAGTCATACTGCAAGTACTTTCAGGCGGATATATCCCACAAATAATACTTTCCCTTTTCTGGGCCTGTATTTCATCATTCCAATATTTTTCACAAAATTTATTTTTAAAATCATTAAAGTCCACTAAAGTGTTTTTATAGACAGAAAACCAGCTTTTTGTTTCCCCCACAAAAGCCTGATCTAATATCTCCACTACCATATTCCACTCTATCTGTCCTTCTAGTAGCCTTTCCTTGAATTTATTTTCAACTATAGTTATGAATTCCATAGGACATCCCTGCTCGTTAGAGAACTTAACTAGTTCAGTTTCCTTCATTCCACCTCCTGATACAATAACTCTACCCTGTATTCCCTCCTGCCTTAATTGCTTTCTTAACTTAGTCTCAATTTCTGCTATCTTTTTATCCGCCACTTTTTCTACCATTTCCACTCTTTCTTTCAAATTATTCTCTTTTTCTATCAATTCATTTCTTAATATCTTCTGTTTTTCCTGAATCTCCTGATAATTTTCTTCATTTGTCAGGTGACTATCCTCTACTTTCTTATGAAATTCTGACTGCACTTTCTTTATCTCTCCTCCCAATTCTGTTCTTACTTGTCTAGTTTCCATCTGTACTATTTTCTGAAGATTCTCTCTTTGATTGACTAACTTTTCCTGAATTTTCCCTTCCACTTCTACTAATTTCAGATCTACTTCCTCTATAATATTTTTAGCCTTTTCTTCTAACACATCCTTAATTTCACATCTGATCTCCTGTTTTGCCCCCTGAATACTCTCCTGCAGCGTCCCATACTTCCTATTTAATTCCTCATTCTCCTTGACCATATTATCTAGTTTCTGATTAATTTCTTTATTATCTTTACACATCGCTTCTCTTATCTCCCTACTCATCTCCTGATTTTGCCTACTTATTTCCTCTCTCATCTCCCTACTCATCTCCTGATTTTGCTTACTTATTTCCTCTCTCATCTCCCTACTCATCTCCTGATTTTGCTTACTTATCTCCTGATTTTGCTTACTTATTTCCTCTCTCATCTCCCTACTCATCTCCTGATTTTGCTTACTTATCTCCTGATTTTGCTTACTTATCTCCTGATTATTTTTATTGCTATCTTCTAGCTTCTTGTCTATTGCCTTGCTTATCTCCTCTCTCATCTCCCTACTCATCTCCTGATTTTGCTTACTTATCTCCTGATTTTGCTTACTTATCTCCCGAAACATTCCCATGATCTCATCTAATTTGTTTTCCGAAATATCCAAAGGCTTTTGTTTCTCCTTCCCTCCACTAGTCTCAGGATTTATTTCAGGATGTACCTCTATATTCGTCTCGGGGTTAACCTCGGGATTATTCTCAGGAATACTCTCAAGATTTACCTCCGACATCTTGGTATAATCCTCTACGCTCTCAGCCTCAGTATCACTATCAACTTTCGTATAATTAGCTTTCTCGCCTTTACCCCTACTCCTCAATTTCCTTTGTTCCTCATCCGCCATCTCGAAGTACACCGTATAATGTTTACCGTTCCAAAATTCACCTCACTTTCCCCCAAAATCAATCACTAATAATACACTACTTCACTTCACTTTCCCCCAAAATCAATCACTAATAATACACTACTTCACTTCACTTTCCCCCAAAATCACTGACAATTTGCACTGAATTAACACTCACTCCTTCCGTAAATATCGTTAGGTTTCCGTGCCACATAGTTGGGGGCCATTTGTAATGGGTTGGTGTGTGAGCTTAATGGGGTTCTATGATTAATAAGAAAAGCGCTCCGCTAGTTGGGCGTTATTGTAATGGTTTATAGAGATATTTAAACTTGATTACTGTTAATAAGAATAAAGTTAATTAAAAAAAGTTAATATGCAAAGCTCATTATTTAAATAGTCGCCCACTTTAGGGTGATCAAAAAGAAACATTTGATTGTGTATTAATCTAATAGTGTATCTGTATTGTTGTCAGCTTCACTAAAAAAGTACATAATGTGTAGTATCATATGTATTGCCAGGGCGCCAGATCATTTATATATCATGATCAATATAATATATTAAACCTCGGTTAAACAGAGGCAGAGCATCGAAATTCCTATCTCCAGCCGTAGTGAAACTTACGTAATCTAACCTTACGATAATTAGTTCAGGAGTATGGTGTTGCCTTATAGTAATTTCTAGCTACTAAAGGAAACCAGTCAAGCATTTGAATTTAAAATGAATTTAATATATAATAAACAACAAGTAAAAAAAATATAAAATACTAAAGAAAATAATAATAATAAATTTAAATTAAAGAATCTACTGAATTTACTTGTATTATGGTTCTTGATTAGAAATTGGAGTATACTGAGTTAATTGAATAGAATATATTGAATTTAATAAGCATGATAGCCTTCTGATTTGACTGGAGTATAACTGTTTACATCGCTCACCGCATTGAAGATCTTTGTAGTTGGATTGTTGCGTAGAGACTTCCAGGTGGCCCTGATCATCCTCAAAGTAATTAATTTATATGTGGATGACGGAATAAATTCCAAAAATCATCCCTGTGACAATAGCCTCGTACACAACCATGTCACAGTTTGATGAGACAGAATGTCTTATCAAATTCACATACTTAATAGTCAACTGTCTAGTTTAGAACTGCGTTATAGACTCCATCTCGATACACGTTTCTCTGCTCCACTCAGCATCCTTCCTTCTCCTCCAGCAATTCAATAATAATAATCCCATTTGGGCGGCCGTCATATATATATATAACGTTCCCAGGTAAAGCACGTGTATGACCCCTCTTCAGAAGTCGCTAGGCGATATAAGCCCGCCTTTCATATATCAACAATGACAATACTTCTTTGTAGTATTTCTCGGGAGGTCTAGCCCACCCTCTGTATATAGTTGCAAAGGATTCATTCATCGGCCCAGCATTGTTAGTGGTAAGTCTTCTTAGAATCTTTTCTTAGTATGATTTGTATATAGGTAGAATACTTGATGTGACAGACATAAGTGTCTATTTATGTCATTTCCAAGAAGCCGCCTTCTATGGACACCCTCTTTTTCTCTTGTTCGAATTTTCTTCAGAAATCATATTCAGTCAAGCGTCAAACTAATTTCAAATATAATGTGTACCGCTCCAAATCCTTTCAATTGCCATAATATTCTACATTACCGCATAATAATAGATATAAATATATTAGTTAACATAATAACTAATAAAAGGTAAAATGTAAACTTAAAAAATATTGATAATAATAATAATAATAATAATAATAATAATAATAATAATAATATATAAAATTATTTCGTTCTGGTCTTAAATTGGGACCATCACACGGTGTCACCAAGAATCAACAACCTCGTCACTCAGACGACAGTATTTATGTGAATTTAGCAAAAGGACGGAGGGAGAGGGAAATCTATCACTAACTTCTATAATAATGCGACTATTGGCATGCAACAGGTATCAAACAGTTTGAAAAATTATACAGGTCACAATGGGGCTATCGTGCTCTGGAATCGATCATAGATTTCGTTAATCCAATCTTTCCCGCTTTCAACTTCAAGCCGGCGTCAGACGCTCCCTTGGCGCTAAAATTGGTGACCCTCTCTGATTGGTAGTTCATGACGTCAATATCGCAGTTTAGAACAGAAGCCTCTGTCCTATGATTGGTTGAAAGTTCCTCTCGTCTCTCTCATCCAGCAACTATCTTACTCGTAACGCTAGGGTGACAAAGAAATTACGGTCTGAAATGAGTCAGGACCCCAACACACCTTTGTCTGATAAAGTGTCTGTCAAACATTCCGATCTCGTCACTCCTTTGTTTCAAGACTGGGCACGTTCAAACGTACTGTCTCCAAATAAGCTTGATATTTCGCAATCCAGTCTGGCCTTCCTGTATGATTCTGGCAGTAAAATCAGAATATAATGAAATGAATAATTAGAATCATTAATATGCGTAGCTTATTAAGGGTTCACAACTCCCTTAGTTGGGAAAAATCGAACTTAGAGATAAAGTCGATTTTTCTTCCCTAAGTCACATGGTGCAGATACTGGGTTAGCCTCCCTTCAAAGTGCTCAGTCAGTCCGCCTCTGCTAGTTGACAAGTGTTTTCCTCGTTCCAATGTTTACATTCTCGCCCATTCATTAGGACAGTACCAGTCTGCTGCTCACTTGCCCAGCGCTTCGCCTGGGGCTATTTGTTGCTTAAAGACTATTCCCCTCTCTGTTGCTCGTCTGTCGACATACCTGTCAACTCTGCTTGCTTCAAGATGTAAACAGGCCAGACGCTAATCACTTCCTCGATGTCGTGCTGGCTTCTGCTTGCCCCCCGTTTACTTGCATGATGTTGGACGATCACGTATTTAATTCGCTGCATTACTTCCAAGATTCCTCACTATGCTGAACGTTTTCACTCCTCCATGCTGCCATCCTCTTCGTCTCTCCCGCGTGTTGCCATCTTTTTCCTCTCTCCCGCGTGTTGCCAACTTCTTCCTCTAGTAGTGACCCGTTTTTCGGATCGCACCGGTGTTTCTCTTCCCGGCCGGGCTGCGTTCTCTAATGCCCCGTGCCGCTAATCTTTGTTCGTCTTCCTTGCTGGCTTCGCTATTTGCTTGTTCTTCATGCAGCTGATCCAAGTATCTCTGCGTCTCTATGTGCATGGCTTCAAACCCTTGATTTGTTCTGCCTTCCTCATTGTATGTGTCGGGATTTTTCCGCTTGTCAATTGCCTGTTTCCAACGTCCTTGTTCGTTTCCCTCGTTTGTATGAACTTCCTCTAAGTACTTCTGCGATTGAGCATGCCTATCGTTCCAGTCGTTTCGGTAGCTTCTAGAGTCCTCACGATTCTGAAATCTGCGGTCGTGCCATCTCTGATTTTCATTCCGATCTCCCCATCTCCTGTATGGTACATCTTGTCTCCGATTGTCCCTCCATTGTGTAATCCTCGTTGTTGGAATCTATTCTGTCCTTGGAACTGTCTGTTGTTATTACGGTTGTTATCGTAATGTTGGCGCTGTCTTTTCTCGACATCATCCTGACCTCTCACGGGTGTTGAAATGTTTGTATTTGTATTGGTAGCCTGGGATCTTGTTTTTACCTGGCTCGGCTTAATCACCTCGGTTGTATTTACCATTTCGACCTGTATTCCAACTCTATTGTGTAAGTGGGACGTGGTTTCATCTATCTGGCGCAGGATCTGTTCAGCGTGTACCGCGTCTGAAACGTTAGCTGCGACCAATACCTGCTGAACGTTAACGGGAAGCTGGCGTCCGATAGTCATGACTAGCTCGGCCTCACTTAAAGGATTATCCAGATCTTTAAACTTAAGGAGCTGTGATGAAAAAAAATCTGAATACTTAGTTTGCTGAGTAGATTGGTACTTTCTGGAGTACAATTCCATTCTTAACCCCTGTTGATATGAAGACGACCAATATTTTCGAAGGAAAGCATGCTTGAATGCATCTACGCTTTCAAACGTGTATTTGAAGCTCAAGTACCACGTTAAAACATTTCCAGTTAAAAAATTTTCCATCATACGCAGTTGCCGGGCGGGAGCTATATCATTATCATTATAATAGTGTTCGACTTCCCGCAAGAACGCCTTGGGTGTGACTCCAGAATTTTCCATAAACTTAGCCGGTTTGAATTCATTAGAACGGATGATTTGTACAAGTTGAGGGTGCTGATTACCGTCATGGGGTGTAGAACTTCTCCCTATGTGATTACGAAATTCTTCCGTGTTCCGAGCAAGTGGACTTTCCGTGTCAACCTGACTACCAGTTGAATGAGTCGCCCCCGGGCTATCTCTGTCTCCATCTCTCCCCTTCCCGCCTAATGACCCTGCATTATGTTCCATAGAAAATAATTCTGCTTTTATCAGCCTGTCACCTTGTTCTTTAAATTTTGCTTTTATCTCATCTTCTAACGTCTGTATCCGTGTGTGGTTCTCCCCCAGCTTCTTAATTACCGCCAACCTTTCTTCCTTGGAGTCCTTACATAATTTTTGCCAATCCTTTCTAACGTTTTCTATCTTCAGATTATTAGTGTCCTGGCTCACTTCGATCCGTTCCAAGCGATCCTCCATGCGTACATTGTTTTCTTCAATAGTGGCTTTTAATCCCTCCCGGTCTACTTCTGCATTTTTCCAGCGATCTGTTGATTGGTTTTCGAGACGGTCTATGTCTTTTATAAGGCCGGTCACGTTTTCATCTACCGCCTTTATCTGTTCCTGTATAACTACGGTTATTTTCTCCACTTTATTAAATCTGTTTTGTAACCTGTCCTGTGCAGTTATAATTTCGCTATTTTTAGTTGTGCATGCCAATTCAATCTGTGCCAATTTTGTCAGAACTGTATCGTCTAAGTTATTAAGTTTAGCGTTAAACTGGTCCTCAAGTTGTTTTATCTGTTTAACCTGCTTCTCATTGTTCTTACTTACATCTAATGCGAGTAGTATAAGCTGTTTCCTTGTATGTTCTTTCATTTCAACCACTACATTATCGAGTTGCTCAGTGTTACGACTGTTTTGCGCGTCTAGTTGAGAGTTTATTGATTCACTTTGTTGTGTCAATTGAGAACTAATATTATCATTCTGTAGAGCTAATTGTGTATTAATACTATCATTTTGAAGCGCTAATTGTGTATTAATACTATCATTTTGAAGCGCTAATTGTGTGCCAATAGATTCATTAATTTGGGCTTTGATCACCGCTGACTGTTCAACCCTACTACTGTCTATTTGTGCCTTAAATGTTTCACTCTGTGCTATTAATTCCGCTGATTGTTCAGCCCTGCTACTGTCCATTTGTGCCTTAAATTCAGCCGTCATCTCCTGCCGTAACAACACCATTTGCTGCTGAGTGCGTGCCGCAGCGCTCTCTACAACCTGTCTTATTTCGTCTAAAGAAGCCATCACCACAATACACTTGAGAAAATAGAGAAAATGCCAAATGGCGATGTTCTCCGATACGTGCATACATATTAACACACATTTATATCAATTTACACATACTCAGTTCGTTTAAATTTATAAACACAATCCCATTAATCCAATAGCATCCCTGAGTATCCTTCATTTTACATAATTTAAAACTTAACCCACACATTCAGTTATTAAATGCTAGCCTTACAAAACGCTACAAGAACAGACTAATTAATCAAGTATTAATTGCCTTGGAAAAGCTACACGCCTTCCTATTACATACATGGAGTTGTCTTTCTAAGCAAAGCTAATTTTTATCATTAATATGGGCGCCCAGTTTCACGATATTATCTTTACAATTAATGCAAGAAACAAAAACGTGTACTGTATTTTACATTGCAACTCCTGATTTTACTGTATAATTCACTCACTTGGCGGTAATACCTTCGCCATAACTACGTTACTTAAAATTATCACATTCGGTGATTCGAATACTGTCACATTCTGCCTCCACTTGTGGCGTGTCAGTTTATCAAAAAAATGCGCTAGAAAAGCCTAAAACAGTGAAATGCCCCACGTTGGGTAATGCCAGCGTTGCCTATGTGCCCTTGTATATAACAGCGTCGTATAAACGAGAATCAAACTTCGGGGAGCGTTCAGTCCGGATATGCTTTCACAAGAGCTCAAATACCAGACGGCTGCTTACAAATACAAGGACCATATGCAAAACTATAAACTATGAAATGAGTGAAAAACAAATAAAATTACCACCATTTAATAACTGAATAAAAACAACAAAACATAAAAAAATAATATAAACAAAGTCCACCCTGAACTTTACTCCCACAGTACAATAATTTACACAGATCTGAGTGGCCTAGAAAGGTCCACTCCAAAGAAATAAAATTGTGGATCAAAATCCACTTGTCTGATTAATATGTATGCACGCGTATAACTACGCTAGAGAAGAAATAAGTACTTTTGATGAAGATTTGCTCACAGATGGAACAGCCAATATGCTTGCAAACCCCCATACTGCAAACCATTATTATGGCTTTATGGGACACACTCGAAGAATATCTTACCAACAATTAAAATTTTACTGACACACGCAACCATTTAAAATTTATAAACTAATTGATCTCCATCGAGATCGCAGTGAGTCAGGAAACTCCCAGCAAAACAGAAGCTTGCCCAATGGCTCAATTGCTCAACATGTACATGACAACAACGTGGCCGAACATCGAGACCACCCGAGGTCAAAGAACATGACAATAATTAAACAAGAAATAAGATGCCTAAAATCCGATGATATTTACATGAAATAAAAGCATGAATAAGCTAACACGCTGGGACTCGATCAATCAAAAACGCGAACAGCACCCATTTACCGATTACAATTCTTTTATCATTAAACAGGCTTTATTTTAATATAAGATAAACATTTACGAAGAACGGAGACCTGGGCCGTGAATACTAATGAGCACAGATTGCTCCTTATCTGATGGAGTGCGCCGGGTAGAAATACCTTCACTTACCACTCATTAGCGTCAGTGTTCAAAACCAGCCCTCCTTGTCGAAGCTTTGAGTCATGCTATTTATAACAAGAGACTAGACAGTCCCGTTCCGCCACCTGTTAATCGCGACAGATAAATTCACACACTTCTTGTCAATTCCAAAGAATTGCAAGACATCGTAGAAGGGGATTCCAACATTTTCCTCGCAAGGAATAAATGCTTATCCTGGACAATAGCTTCAGACAGAACCAAGGTTCCCGAAAACTCCTATCCCATAAAACACATATTTGCAGACTCAACAAAGCATTTAGGGCAGAACACAACACAAATCTACCACGGGCCGACACTCCAATCAAATATCATAGATTTTGTGTACCAAGACACTAAAAGGGAAACTTCATCAACAGATAAAGTCATTGGGCATATGACCCCTCACTTAACAAAAATGCAACAAACGGCAATTAACACACAAGCCTGTGTAACAATAAAAATCTATACAATAAAAAGATTTCCCACCAATTCTATTATCTACTCTAGTTAATTCAGTTTCGCTTCTGTTATGATATCGGTTCCCAATTTGTGTCGCTTAGCCGCGCATTTTACGGTAGCGAAGCGCACTTGAGTACTCTTGCCCCGTGTACTTGACATCAACAAAAAAAATCTTCACAAAGATAGAATACATGCCACGTTGCTCATGAACTAACTAAAGTGTGTCAGTACCACAAACCAACTACAATAAAACACGAAGACAAAAATAAAATAAAATATTTACACAAAATAATATGTTCCCACAAAACCATAACCAGTTTGTCAAATAATTAAATTATTTAGTACTTATTCCTCTTTCTGCGTCATCTCATCGAACATCGCCTGACATTCTCTCTCCAAAGTGTTTAACTCATCTCAGACCACATGGAGCCGTAGAAACGTTGGTTCGATGTCTTCCTCTGGGTCTGGAGTTCCATCTTGACGTTGAATAAAAATAACAAAAATAAAATGTTATTTATAGTCACACGTAATTTTCTATCTAAATTTTGCCAATAGTTACTTTATTCACCATTTGTCTAGTGCAAAATTAAATGTAGACTTTCCCTAATAGTTGTAGTCGTGGGAGACTACTAAAATATTACCGATACACAAATTTCACACTCAGCTGTGCGCACACAACTTTATTATAATATTTTCAATAATGACCCTATCTCTGATAAATTTAACACTGTATATCTTCACGGTATGGAAAAGAATAAGTGATCACCTCACGGTGTCACCAAGAATCAACAACCTCGTCACTCAGACGACAGTATTTATGTGAATTTAGCAAAAGGACGGAGGGAGAGGGAAATCTATCACTAACTTCTATAATAATGCGACTATTGGCATGCAACAGGTATCAAACAGTTTGAAAAATTATACAGGTCACAATGGGGCTATCTTGCTCTGGAATCGATCATAGATTTCGTTAATCCAATCTTTCCCGCTTTCAACTTCAAGCCGGCGTCAGACGCTCCCTTGGCGCTAAAATTGGTGACCCTCTCTGATTGGTAGTTCATGACGTCAATATCGCAGTTTAGAACAGAAGCCTCTGTCCTATGATTGGTTGAAAGTTCCTCTCGTCTCTCTCATCCAGCAACTATCTTACTCGTAACGCTAGGGTGACAAAGAAATTACGGTCTAAAATGAGTCAGGACCCCAACACACCTTTGTCTGATAAAGTGTCTGTCAAACATTCCGATCTCGTCACTCCTTTGTTTCAAGACTGGGCACGTTCAAACGTACTGTCTCCAAATAAGCTTGATATTTCGCAATCCAGTCTGGCCTTCCTGTATGATTCTGGCAGTAAAATCAGAATATAATGAAATGAATAATTAGAATCATTAATATGCGTAGCTTATTAAGGGTTCAGTACCATCCCGGCATTTTCCCGAAGACGAAGTGGGAAACCACGGAAACCACTTCGAGGATGGCTGAGGGGGAATCAAACCCCCTATACTCATTTGGACCACCCGAGGCTGAGTAGACCCCGTTACAGTCCTCGTACCACTTTGCAAATTTCGTGGCAGAGCCTGGAATCAAACCCAGGACCTCCGGGGTGGCAGCTAACCAAGCTGACCGCTACGCTACGGAGGCGAGTTAGTGTTAATATTACTGAGTTTTAATTCTAGGAAGTGAGTAATTTAATGTTAAACACCACATTCCTCCAGTCCTGTGGTGTCGCATTGTGATTGCATCGTAACAATGAAAGGTTATGATATGTTTTAAATGATTAAAATAACACGATATATTGAAAAGTGGGGGGGGGGGGGGGAAATGTGGTTTTTGTTTTATGAATTAATGGATAGGTGTTTGAGGGACTGATATTTCATGGGTATTAAAACCAGAATCATTCGGTGTAACGTTTGATATTTGTATTTACCGCTCAAATGCCCGAGGAAACCGGAAGGCTAGTATGTCCGGTGTGATCAGAACTGCGCCAAAAAAATACCGCACAGGTGTTGGTTTCCCACATTTCTGCTACTGGTTAAATTGCAAAATTATATTTCTCAGTTGTTTTTAGTAATTACAAGCAATGTTTTCTTCAGACAAAATTGACAGGCCGCACTCAATAATGAATATGGATCAACTGCTCTCTCGCGGATACATGGTGAACCGTCGTCGTCATTCGTGCGTGCGGTGCTTTCGGTGACAGCCGATTCAAAACCAACAGACAAGAAGTAAGTCGTTCTATAGGAAGACTGCATGAAATAGCAGCAAAAACAGGACTCCAAATTTCATTTGAGAAGACAAAGTATATGGAAGGGACTAAATCAGGTTTCAACAATCTACCATTAATCACCAACTAAGGGAATATAGCTCAAGTAGATAAATATAAATATTTAGGTGCAATTATTGAACCAGCAGGGTTAAATCAGCAAGCTAACAGAGAAAGGACTACAAAACTACAGTATCATTTGCAGGATATGCTTGCAGTGTATTAGCACCACACGGGAAGCAAGCAGAGAAATATCGCCCTTCCTAATAACAACGCTAGTTGGGCTGCATAAAACAATATTATTAGGGGCAGTTGATTATCCTGGTATACAGGGTGTCATTTATGTACTTGAGTACCCTTAAGGGGCGTGTAGGGGATGGGTATAGGATCAATTTGAGATAGGGAACCTGGGGTCGGAATGCCCTCCTAACCCCAGTAGGGAAGCTCGTCATATTATGTTACTCTGAGGTCAGGCACTCTTTCACTGTCAACGGTCTTGGCGCCACCTCCACTCAACGCTGCGTTTGCGTTTTCATTGCCCTTCACGGCCAGTGAATTAGAACTCAGTAATTATTCTAGGTTTATGCCGTGTCTTGTGTGGGGTTTCGCCTAGGACACCAAGCTGGCTCATCAGCGGTTCTTGGTGTCCGTGCCCGCATCCCCAGTGGAGTAGCGAACTGCGCACTACCTCCCTTTTTATGAAGCGCACCTGCACTTCTTGACAGCGAGAGCTAAAAGCTCAAGCTGCCTCCACCTCCCTACAAAGGCTTTTCAAAAAAGTCCTCTCGGCACACCGGAAGGCGGAGGTAGATTTCACCGGACAAACTTGGGGATAGGCGAAAATAGGCAGAATATGCAGGTTTTCGTAGAAGGATCAGACCACATTTATTGCGTGAAAGTATTTTATAATTGGAGATTAATTAACTTTGTTTTTCGTCATTTTATGCACATTTTAAACATTCTATTGTCTTATGATGACGGTAACCTTCTTGTCATTTGGAGTCCATTTTTATACTTGTGGTCACACTGTCCTTATGCAAAGTTTCGACACTGATGTGTAACTATGTAACGGTCTGTTACTTCTTCACGCAAAATTATATCTCCCGCAGAGATGTTGGTTGGTTCCTCAGTTTAGGGGCTGCGACAACGTGGTCATGTAACCCCGTGTACTTTGGGTGAGTGTAGAATCTGTCTGATAAACGGTGTGAATTGTGATAGCTGTATTGGTCTGTAATTCAGGTAAGGAATGCAGACGCTCAATTTCAAGCAGTAGTTCCTAATGTTGCTACCAGATACTACCGTCAACGACACCTAGCTGTGAACTTGGCTACTAGATGCCACCGCAATCAGCAACTCGCAACGAACGTTGGAACTTCCCCTCCAAAGGAAAGCATACTGAGGGATTTTTAGCGCTCTTAGAAAATCTGACGACTTTGGCCGGCTTTGAACCCGCGACCTTGGGCATAGGAGTTCAGCATGCTACCAGTTAAGTCACCGAAGCCGCATCACACTTAGTCAGATGGAAATCTGAATCTGATATCGCGCAAGTGCGTTGTCATGGCAACGTCTGATGGCTCATCCCTCATCAATTTAGTAGTGTTGCCATGTCAACCACTGCTAGCTCTTGGCATTTTCTTACAATTCCGAAATCATTTTTCTCATCCCTTGGCGTAATGGTGGCTCATATCAAAAATTCTTTCAGACAAAAGTTTTAGGTAATTATTAGGGGAATATTGTCCATTTTGTACGGTTTTGATACTGTGCCTATTAACAGAGATATGATTAATGTTTCCCGAAAAAAACACTTTTTCCCACCCCTTTGGTCAATGGTTGGTGCTATCAAAAAATGTTTCGAACATAAATTTCTGAGCTTTATCCGACACATAGTATGAACTTTGAACGGATTCGATATTTCACATATTAAGAGAGTTATAGCAATATTTCATTTTTTCGAAAAAAAAAAAATAGTCCCCCATTTTCATCCCCTTCGACCGATTTAGCCCAGTAACGAACTCGTCCGAGATTTTATGGGTATACATATTCGGTAAAAAATTCAAAGTGATTGGTGCAAAATTACGGCAGTTATCGTGTCCACAAGAAACTGATATACATATATATACATATATTACATAAATTATATATAAACTTTTGAACTGACGGTGGTTTTGGGGTCTGGGGGATGTGAAACGCGAAGATATGTCGTAATTTTCCGGAAATCGAAACATGGTACCCATTGCAATAGTTAGCTTTCTAATGAAATCTACCTAAAATACTGCCGTCAACGACACCTAGCTGTGAACTTGGCTACTAGATGCCACCTCAATCAGCAACTCGCAACGAACGTTGGAACTTCCCCTCTGAAGGAAAGCAAACTCAGGTTTTTTAGCGCTCTTAGTAAATCCGACGACTTCAGCCGGGTTTGAACCCGCGACCTTGGGCATAGAAGTTCAGCATGCTACCAGTTCCGATACCGAAGTCGCTTCCCACTGACATATGAAAACTGAATGTGATCTCGTGCAGTGGCGTTGTCATAGCAACTGCTGATGGTCATCCCTTATCAATTAAAAGTAAAGTTGTCATGGCAACCTCTCTTGGCACTTGGCATTTTCTTATAATTTAAATCATTTTGTTCACCCCGTGGCGTAATGGTGGGTCATATCAAAAATTCTTTCAGACAAACGTTTTAGGTAATTATTGGAGGAATATTGTCCATTTTTTGCGGTTTTGATATTGTGCCTATTAACAGAGATATGATTAATGTTTCCCGAAAAACCCACTTTTTCCCACCCCTTTGGTCAATGGTTGGTGCTATCAAAAAACTTATTTGACGTAAATTTTTGGCACTTATCCGACACATATTATGTACTTTGAAGGGATTCGATATTTCATGTATTAAGAGAGTTATAGCGATATTTCACTTTTTCGAAAAAAGCCCCCCATTTTTACCCCCTTTGACCGATTTTGCCCATTAACGAACTCGACGAGATTTTATAGGGCTACATATTATGTAAAAAATTCAAAGTGATTGGTGCAAAATTACGGCAGTTAGCGTGTCCACAAGAAACTGATATATATATATATATATATATATATATATATATATATATATACATATATACATAAATTATATATAAACTTTTGAACTGACGGTGGTTTTGGGGTCTGGGGGATGTGAAACGCGAAGATATGTCGAAATTTTCCGGAAGTCGAAACATGGGACCCATTGCAATAGTTAGCTTTCTAAAGAAATCTACCTAAAATGGTATATTGGCTTTCACGGCCAGGCTCATAAACCAGAGGGAGTTAGAAGGTGAGGTTTGTAACAAAATCTTCCAAATCGTCTCAATAGTACAGGAATAATCTAATATTTTATTGAAAAGTCAAGGGAAGTATATTTATTCGTTTATAAAGTGCGTTTAACAAATAAACAAGGAAATAGCCACTGTCAGAACTGTGTCGCACCGAGCCTGCATAAGAGTAAAGCTGGGCGGGTGTTTTATGCACATGCGCGTGTTCTCGTATGGTTCAGCTATTTACAGAGGTGTGCAAATTATTAGACTGAACGCCAGTTTTCCAACATTTCATTTTTAGCCTACTTTTCTCATTTTGCACAATAGGAAAAAGTACACTTATGAGATCGATCCGGGAAAATGTCTGTCTGTCTGTCCGTCCTTCTGTCTTTCTGTCTGTTTGTGGGTGTTGGTTGGTTCTTAAGTTTAGGGGCTGCGACAACCCGGTCATGTAGCCCCGTGTACTTTTGGTGTGTGTAGAATCTTTCTGATAACCGGTGTTAATTGTGATGACTGTATTAGTGTGTGTCATCTGTTTTTAATTAAGTAAGGACTGCAGACTTTTGAATTTTTCAAATAGTCCCTACTTTTGCCGCCAAACGCCACCGTCAACTACTACTAGTGCAGAACTTAGCTACCAGACGCCATCGCAGTCGGCTCTTGGCAACGAATGTAGCAACCTAAGAGCGTTGTTTACATTCTTAGCTTCACGCAGGTGTAATTAGTGGAAGGTTCTTTAACATGCCATAAATCTATGACATGGGACCGCCGGCTTTACTTCCCCTCCGATGGAAAGCATACTGAGGGATTTTTAACGCTCTTAAAAAATCCGACGACTTCGGCCGGATTTGAACCCGCGATCTTGGGCATAGAAGCTCAGCATGCTACCAACTACGCCACCGAAGCCCCTCCCCCCTATCAAATCTTAAACGGTTGCAGATATCGAAACCAAATTTGGCAAGAGTAAAGATCTGTACGGTACCTGAATATCTCACGGCCATATCTGAAATTGACGTCAGTGCTACCAACTGCTGAATAATCGCAATTGAAATTTGAGCACTATGTTAGATATCTCAGAAGTTATGCATGCGAACTATTTCAAAATTGGCACACATATGAATACTAACATTCCAGATTAATTTTCAGAAGTCCATGCATGCCAGTGTTGCTAACATGATTCTAAGCCTGCCGATAGGTCCAATTTCTAAATGCATGTTACTTCTATCCTATCGATTGGAATTCAACCAAATTTCGTATGTACTATGTGTTTTACAACAGATATGACTGTGCGTATTCAAGAGAGCAACCAGGGCTACCAACTGTTAATAAATGCTCTCTCTATGTTTTAACCTTAACACCAATATATTATCAGAAAGTAAACAAGCCAACAGCTCTAAATTTTACACATGTATAGTACCTGATATTCTACCTTAGTTTGGGGTAACTTATATACATCAGTGCTGCCAACACGATTCTAAGCCTGCTGATAATTCCAGATTTTAAATGCATATAACCTCTATACTAACAAATGGATTTCAACCAAATTTCGTATGTGCTTTGTGTACCATAACAGTTATGACTATGCGTATTCGTAAGAACCAGCAGGGCTGCCAACTGTTAATAAATGCTCTCTATATTTAATTAATCCTAATATCAATATATCAGAAAGTATGCAAGCCATCAGCTCTAAACTTTGCTCACGTATAGTACCGGACATTCTAGATTAATTTGGAGTAACTACCGTATTTGCTCGCGTATATCTCGCACCCCATTTTTAGCCTACTTTTCACATTTTGCAAAAATGAGGAAAAAGTAGACATGAGATCGGGCAAATGTGTGTCTGTCTGTCTGTCTGTGTGTGTGTCCCCCCCCTATCAACTCCTAAACGGCTGGAGCAATCGAAACAAAATTTAGTAGGAGTAAAGATCTATACATGAATATCTCACGGCCATATTTGAAAATGATGTCACTGCTACCAACTGCTGAAAAATCGCAATTGAAATTTGAGCTCCATGTTGGATATCTTGGAAGTTATGAATGGGAGCTATTTCAAAATTGGCACACGTATAGATAATAATATTGCAGTTTAATTTCCAGGAGGCCATACATGGCAGTGTTGCCAAAATGATTATAAGCCTGCTGATAGGTCCAATTTTAAAATGCATATAACTTCTACACTATCAATTGGAATTCAACCAAATTTCGTATATACTATGTGTACATACACAGATATGAGTGAGCATTTTCTTAAGAGCCACCAGGGCTGCCAACTGTTAATAAATGCACTCCCTATTGTTTTTATCCAAATACCAATATATCTGAAAGTATGCAAGCAGACAGCTTTAAACTATGCACACACATAGTACCTGACATTCTGTATTAATTTGGAGTAACTTATATACGTCAGTGCTACCAACATGATTCTAAGCCTGCTGAGAGGTCCAAATTTAAATACACGTAACATCTATACTATCATTTGGATTTCAGCCAAATTTCGTGTGTGTTATGTGTACCATAACAGATATGACTATGCGTATATTTAGGAGCAACCAGGGCTGCCAACTGTTAATAAATACTGTCTCTATTTTTGTTACCCTAATATCAATATATCAGAAAGTATGCAAGCCAATAGCTCTAAACTTTGCGCACGTATAGTACCAGGCATACTAGATTAATTTGGAGTAACTAATATAGGCCTACGCCAGTGCTGCCAACATGATTCTAAGCCTGCTGATAGGTCCAATTTTAAAATGCATGTAACTTCTCTACTAACTAATGGATGTCATTCTAAATTGACACAACAATAGATCATATTATTTCAGATTATTTCTGACCAATACATGTATGTCATTGATGCCAACATGATTTTACGCGCGCTGTTGGATGCAATGTTTAACTGCAAGGAACGTCCATGCTATCCATTGGACTTCAACCAAATTTTGTATTCTGTACCTTAAGAGATGGAACTAAGAATATACTCAGTCACCAGGGCTGCCAACTGTAGTTCTCTATTAGGCTACATTATGCCAGGTATACAGTATTTCGAACTAATTAGAAATTTCGATATTACCAACTTAATTTCGTCATTATTCTAGATAGATCCATTTAGATTAATCATTGGCATGAATCTTAAATTTTAAGAAAAGTAGGCTCTTTAGTTCGTCACGGAACTTCTTGTTTTATTTGAAATTTCAGGGGAAAATGTACTTGCATTCATTTCTGTCGCCGTCTTATAAATGACCGCAATAACCTTGAGGTAGAAACACGTTCGATTTAGCGCCCCACAACAATCATGAATTCGCAATGTTATCGTTCGTTTTGGCTCAGAGGTTTCCTTTATAGTTGTCCGTCAGTAGATATCAGTACCGGTACTCTGGCTTCGAAGATAAAGGAAATCTGAGCTATACCACTCGCGCCAACATGCTCGTATGCGCAAGTAGGCCTACTGTTACATCGCAGTGAAACGCAGTTCAGTCTTCTCGAATCTCAATGATTTAGTCTTTACGCATTCGTCGCATCAGAGCTCGGCTGCGTGCAAGCATGTGCAAACATGCGGCGTGGGGTGAGTGTTATAGCACGCAGTACATCGTTAGTATTTAGCCGCGGTCGGCTAAGTTCGAGCTTGCTGGGAATCGATATAGAAGATCATCGATCGTACCGATCGCCAAGTGTCTGCGCTCTAAATTCCTTTTCTGCCTTGAATCATCTTTAACGAGGTTCTCAATGACGCATAACCCTAACGAATAGAAATAAATGATGTCGATGGACATTGTTTTGAAGAGCTTCTTGAAGTCGTGCATCGCAAATGCATTGGATGGAAGTCAGGATGAAGCCTTATGGGATGATGACCAGAGTGATGCACGCGAGAGTACCTCGGAGATTGGCAGCAGTGACGGCAGTGACAATGAATAGGGCGAGAACCGTATGCCAGATGCCTTGTTTCAATAATGCAAATTTTGTGTTTTTTCGGGAATACGGTCATTCCCCGCGTATATCTCGCACCGAAATTTTTCACACATACAGTATTTTCGGTCAAAAAAGTGCGAGATATACGCGAGCAAATACGGTATTATACCTCAGTGCTGCCAACATGATTCTAAGCTTTCTGATAGTTTCAGTTTTTAATTACTGTACATGTAACTTCTATACTAACAAATGGATTTTCGACATCGAGTCCTCATTGTGTGAATGTGGTGTAATCCAGACTACGTCTCATTTGTTGCAGTGCAGCAGGTGCCCTCAAGCATGCACAGTACAAGATTTGCTTCAGGCGAGAGAAAATGCACTGGATGTCGCTAACGTCTGGGCAAAAGTAGTATAGACTCTTGTTTGTTTAGTGTGACTTTGCATTGTATTTAATCCAGTAAGAGTTTTAATAATGATATTTATTGCAACCAATGGTCAAATACAATAGTAATTAAAATTGCGCACAATCAAGTCATGTACAGAATTCTGTTAATGTTACTGTTCTCTTGCTACAAACTTTTGCGTGATATCTTTCACACGACTTTCCACACAACTCACACCTACAGTTCTCGTCTGGGTTGTGGTATACCTTCTTGCAGCACAGCTTGAAATGAAAACCATGAACAGCGAAACGTGTCATGAAATGGCGAAGTTCATACATAGAATTCCTCCACTCTGAGGTCATCATGGCATCTGTTTGGTAGAAATCCATCCAGATGTTGGCTTTCTTCTCTTGAAGTTCTTGCAGTATTAACTGATATTGCTTTGTAGAAGGCAGTAACATTCTTATACGTAACTCTTCTATGTAAAATAGTTGTCTCGTTAGTTCATAGGTCGTCCTTGACGGTGCATTTTGTCCTAGGCACAGAATCTTTTTCATGTATATGGCCTTTACCCTTTCTATCTGAGCAAGATCGTTTTTCGAGAGATGCTCCCATATTAATCCTATTGCATATGTCATGATTGGAGAATTTTTTATGTGACAGAGTTCTAATGCAGTCCGTATGGAGAGTTGTCTTATTAGTTTTATCTCATTCATGGCTATAATCGCGGTAGCAGCTCTATCTTTTACATGTTTGGAGAAATTCCGTCCAGTCGTTTGGAGTATCAGGCCAAGATACTTGTAGGAGTTTACCCTTGTTAGCTCCACATTGCCATACATGATTTTCACTGATGCTGGTAACCTACCTCCATTCCTGAACGTTATGTGTACTGTCTTATGTGGATTAAGCTTGAGGTCATTACTGTCTGCCCATCTTACAAGTTTATCGAACGCCTCTTGTAACATTTGCTGCGAGATCGACGTTATTGCCATATCATCTGCGTACATATAAATGTTTACTCCTGGTGTTTCTATGGCATCGACAACATCTCAAACTGCGATATTGAACAGCAACGGACTTAATGGATCGCCCTGTATGACTTCTGTTGTCTGAAGGATAGGCTCCAATCTTGTAAGATTGTTATCAATGATTACGTAATTTTTCATGAGTATTGTCGTTATTATCCTACTCAGATAATGGTCTCTTCCTATGATCGATTCCAACTTGCCTATTGTTTTTTCCCTGTCAACTGAATCAAACGCCTTAGCGTAGTCTATATATATCACATGTAGTTTACCTCTAGAAAATCTTAGCGCATCGCCAATATTATCTAATAGGCACTGAATAGCATGTATCATTGACCGGCCTTTCCGGAAACCAAACTGTTCTTCAGGCAGTTCGCTGTCTATTAATTCTCTTAATCTTTCTGTCAGTATCTTTGACAATAGCTTAAGACCTGTATTTTCCAACGCTATACCACGATATGAATTGGGATCATCCATTTGACCCTTGCCTTTATATAGCATTTTCATTATGGAGTATCTCCATTTCTCTGGTATTGAGGCCTGCGCAAGGCATTGATTGAGTAGTACTGTCCAAGCCTTTACCAACATACATATATAGTATTAATGCTTCTGATACGAATAAATAAAATAAAATAAATAAATAATGGATTTTATCCAAAATTGGCAATAAAATAGATCGTAATATTTCAGATTATTTCCGAACATCACATACATGACATTGTTCCCAACATGATTTTACACGCACTGATAAATCAAATATCAAAAATCATGTAACGTCCATTCTATCCATTAGACTTCAACCAAATTTTGTATGTGCGTTCTATACCTTAAGAGATGGAACTAAGAATATATTCAGAGTCACCAGGGCTGCCAGCTGTATAAGTTACTCTATTAGGCTACACTATTTCAGGTGTATTTCAAACTGCTGTGCTTAGAAATGTTAGTATTACAAACTTTATTTTGTCATTATTCTAAATAGCTATATATGGTATAGATTGGCATGCATCTTAAATTCTAAGAAAAGTAGGCTCTTTAGTTCGACGCGGAACTACTTGTTACTTTTTATGAAATAATGTAGTAAAATTGTGTGCAAGGTGGTATTATTTCAAATGTTTAATTAATAGACTTAATGACATTTTCTTTTAAGAAACTGACTAAAATTATTTTTGAGAATTTCCACTAAAATAGTAGCCTTGCGAATGCAGAATGTCGCACGTTTCGTTTTGATTATTTTATTCTAGATTTTGTGTAAATTTAAAGCGAAGGAATTTGAAGTCTTATATTACTGATCATCCAATCTTGAACTATTCAACGATTCTTGAATAATGGACTGAAATCACCTGATTTAGATGGTGCATTCCTAAGTAAATGATAAAAGAGAAAATCGACCCAGCTTAGGTATCCGTCTGAATCTCCAATTTTGAGAATTTCCAGACGCAATATCTTTTGGGAAAAGGTGTAAATCCATAGCATCTATAAGTAGGGTGATACAAATAAAGTAAAGCGATTTTGAATAGAACTCTGTGACTGATTTACTAATTTAATTATTAAACTTCTCAGTATTTGACAAGGCGGATTTATAATTTGAGATTAGTATCAGTCAACACGGATATACCATATTCATAATGGTTAATTTCTATGCATTCTTTATTTAAGTCTAATAAAAGCATTTGTAGACTTAGAAAAGGCTTCTGATAACATTGATTGGACTAAATTGTTTGGAATTTTGAAAACGATTGGAATAAAGTACAGGGATAAGAGGGTGAACTACAATCTATACAGAAACCAGGCAGCAGTCATTCGAGCTGAAGTACATGAGAGAGAAGCTGGTATTCAGAAAGGTGTAAGGCAAGGCTGCAATGTATCACCCATACTTTTCAATCTTTACATTGAGCAAGCAATGAAGGACATTGGAGAAAAGTTTAAAGTGGGAGTGAAGATTCAAGGAGAAATAATTTCAACTCTGAGATTTGCCGATGACATCATCATATTGGCCGACACGCCTGAGGATTTGAATGAGTTTTTGAATAGTATGGACTCCGTCTTGAGGAAAGAATTCATGATGAAAAATAATAAATAAAAAACAAAAATACTGGAATGCAGTCGAAATCAATCAGAAACCTCTATGGACATCAATTTGGCAGGTGAAAAACTAAACCAAGTAGGAGACTTCTGTTACTTAGGAAGCAAAATTACCAGTGATGGACGAAGCAAAGAGGATATAAAAAGTAGGTTAGCTCAGGCAAGGAAAGCATTTCTACAGAAAAGGAATCTGTTGACATCGAATATAGATTTAGGTATTAGGAAGTCATTTCTGAAGCCTTTGTCTGGAGCGTGGCACTATATGGAAGTGAAACTTGGACTATTGGTGCAGCAGAAAGAGGAGAATTGAAGCGTTTGAAATGTGGTGTTACAGGAGAATGATGAAGATTAGATGGGTAGATAGGGTTACAAACGAAGAGGTATTAAGACTTGTGGGAGAGGAGAGATGTTTCTGGCGACTGCTAATGAAGAGAAGAGATAGGTTGGTAGGACACATACTAAGACACCCAGGAAGAGCAAGCTTAGTTATGGAAGGAAGGGTCGAGGGCAAGAACTGTAGAGGTAGACCAAGGTTACAATATGTTAAACGATTGCCTCAGATGTAGGGTGTGGTAGCTATGTAGAGATTAAACGATTAGCTCAGGACAGGGAGGCATGGATAGCTGCATCAAACCAGTCAAAATACTGAAGACTCAAACAACAACAATATAATTTGCACACCTCTGTATTATTCTTATCAATATATCTTCAATAAGGCTTCTGCTGTGCTTTTTTCATTTTATTTATTTTTTGATCAAGTCTCTCCATTTAGATTTGAATCCACATTTTCTGTCCGTGAGTTTAACGCATAGGCTATCTGCCCCCATTCCTATAACATTCCATTAGGCTGTCGATATCTTTGTCTTACCCCAGATTCATCCAGACATTCCTCCTGCAATAGAATATTTGGTAAACCCACCGTTAGGAGGGTTAAAAGTAGAAATTCAACTCTCAACTTCTCTTACGGTAGTTCCTCATGACTTCCCAGAAGGTTTCAAATAGGCTAAATCGAGAAGCAGCGTCCTGTTAGAATGCGACCAATCGCTATCACTTTTGCCGTTATGTATGGTCCAATAGTTCCACCATTCTTCTGAAGATAATTTGACAGCTCGAACTTCAACCTCGGTGGTGTCAGGACTATTTTCAGTTTACTCATCGGCTGGGGATGGCTTATCCGGTCGTAGATAAGTGAACATGAATCTTTTATATCATATTACTTACAACGAACCAACTAGTATTCAATCCCGTCGAAATATATATTGTTAGAATCACCCAATATTCCTGCATTATTGTTTAACAGTTTTCTTTAAACAAACCAACTGTTTAAAAAAATGTTACTCAAAGTTATCCTCTCGGGGATCCATTCTGCTTAAATAGAAAATTTATGACGTTCACGTTCGTAGTTGTGCCGTGAATGGATCGCCAACAAGCAAACAGCCAGCCTAGTGGACAAGGTTTAACTGAGGGTATACCTGTTCGTTATGCAGATCATTGGGAATAAATAAACAAATAAATATATAGATAAATAAATAAATAAATAAATAATTATAGAGATAACTAGATAAATAAATAAATAAATAAATAAATAAATAATTATATTGATAAATAGATAAATAGATAAGTAAATAAATACACAAATAAGTAAATAAATACATAGAAGAATAATTATATAAATAGTAAAATAAACAGATAAATAAATAGATAGATAAGTAATAGATAAATAAATAAATTGATGCATTCAAGGGATTCCAGGAAAAGCAAAGGAGAAGAGCCAATAAAGTCTGGTCGGAAGAAAGGAAGAGAATCCACAGTGAAAGGATGAAGAGTTTCTGGGAGCAGAAAAAAGGACTAATCAGCAAGTCAATTGTTTCCCGTGGTCCAAAGTAGGCCAAAATCGAACAAAGAAGAAGATAAATAAATAGCTGAATTAATAAATGTATAGATAAATAAATAAATAAATAAAAGCCTGAGCCATCCCTGACAGGAGGCTCGATTATAAAACTGGAAGTTGTCTCCTTTTTATGGATCAATAACCTAAACAATTTCGCAGGAAACATGTTTTCTGTGAACAACGCTGTGTCCAGGAACAAGAAGTCTCAAACACTTCGTCTCATTAAAGTTCAGCAGAGAAAAGGACGACGATGTTTTATAACTTATCCTCGGAACTTGCGTTCAATCAAATCAAATACAGGGGAAGTGCTATGAAATGATACCAACCTCTCGGAAATAGTGCTCAGTCAGTTCCGCGTACGTAAGACAGGGGTGTCCAGATTGTACGTCATTGTATAGGCTGACCATCAGTTATATTATGCCATTTTAAAAAAATATATATATCTACGGTAATCAAAAGTTTTTATGTTGATAATCAGGCTGCAGTGAGAGTTGATGTTAGGTTGATTTCTTGGTTCAAGGTTGTTACAGGAGTGAGGCAAGCCTGTAATCTGTTTATTTTATCTATGAACCATTTGCGGAAGGGCATTAACTGGCTGGGTGGGATTCAATTAGCTGGAAACCAGGTAAATTCTAGGTCGACGAAAATCTAGCGTGTCTTCAAGAACATCGTCATCGTTAACATCAATGTTTAATGCACGCTCCATTTTGGATTGGAATGCCACGTAAATCGACCATCAGCCGTTAATTGTATGTAGACACAGCAATTAGCTTTAATGGCTCGTTAGAGTTGCTAATGGATCGTTATCGTTTGGTGGACCACGACATTTGGGTAACCGTCCATTAACGGTCTTTAATGGTATGTTAACATTTTGACGAACTATGGTGCACCCGAGCCTTGAAAGAGAACGGAGCAATTACTTCGATGAACGCGCGACACGGAATTTATTATGAGATCTCGGTTGTCAAAATCTTGTGTTGAATGTTCTACAGATGGTTCACCCGGGAACAGTTATGAATTCATTACGTGAAAAGCGCTTTTTTTTTTCGATGTCAATGAACTACGACCTATATCCATCTTACGTCTCGGCACGATGAGTTAAAATCACTGACTGGACTATTAATTATGTTATCGTGGAGAAGCATGTGCAACGAATTCTTGCCCGACGTAATTTAAGAATGTCGAGGTGCATGAAACACAAATCCCCCTTCCGCCAATCTTAACTTGACTGTGTATTTTGAGGAACGAAAACTTCACAGGCGAAATGAAGAAAAGCCGGTTGCACTTCCAGGGAAACTCCAAACACAACCACTCTTCTCTGAAGTCTTAACTCAACACGACTCGACAGTTTGCTGCTGGCCGTATCTGGTGTAGTAGGCTTGTCCAGTAGCTAAGCTGTAACTGGGGTGATAAGCTCGCTCCTAGCTAGCTCGTAAACTGTCGCCTCAGTAATTGATTGTAGATTGTTGGAAGAAATGAAAACGTAAAAACATTTATAGTGGGCGATGTATTGAAGATAGAGATATGCTCTCGCGAATTTTTTTTTTTTTTTTTTAGAACTTTTCATGCTTAACAATTATTACACTCATAGTATATTGATATTTTTGACGGTTTGCCCAGCGTAAGCTTGAAAAGCGCACGGACGCCATGTTTATTTTTTCGACTTGTTCACTGAAATCGTTACTGCTTGGCTTTCTTTGATATTAAATAGATGATTTTCAACAGAAACCTTCCTCGAGATATCCTTTACAGAATGGTGAAAACTGCATCAAAATCCATACATTAGTTCTTGAGATTACCCGTGTCATCCAGGAATCAGGGACTTAGTTTTATACTAAGTAGATGTGTTATATCGTGAGATGCATAACGATACGTAGTTAATGTAATAAAAGACTACGTAGACGTCACAGCATCAGTCCTCTTATTTTCAACAAATTGTACGTTTCTTTCAACCAAAGAAAAATTCTGTCCCCGGCTCATCTTCCTCTTTACCTCATCAGCCATGTTTTAACCAAGGAGTAAGTTATATAGATTTTAAGCATTTTTTGCATTTCACGGGACTGCTTGATTAAACCAAAGAATATACGAAAGGTGTACTATATTGTTTTACATTTTATTTTTCTCTACCCAAATGAAGTACATTACACATCAGTTGTTACGTCCACCTTCTCAACATAATCTCCTTGTAGTTTTATGCACTTTTGCCATCGATGTGTCAGTCTCTCCAGACATTCCTGAAACCATTCTTTCGGAGTGCTGCGCACCCATACCTTGACAGCTGTGTTTAGTTCTGTAAAATCCGCAAAACGGCGACCATACAATGGAAGCACAGGGGCAGTCCACCGCCAAAGAAATGTCGAACAGAGCCATCAGTTGGCAAGCGAATGGCGACAGTGTTCTGGGACACAAAGGGCATCATCCTCATTGACTGGCTGGAATTGGGGGCCACGATTAACATTGCAGCATTTGTGGTATCACTTAAACACTTACGTCGTGCCATTCAAACTCAGCGGCCAGTAAAATGAAGTAAAGGTGTGCCTCTGCAACATGACAATGCCCGCCCCCACACTAGCCGAGAGACGACCGCTGCCATTGATCAAATGGGATTCACAGTGCTGCTATACCACCATACTCTCCCGACTTGGCACCAAGTGATTATCACATGTTCGGGAGCATGAAGAAACCTCTGGACACAGCTGTCAAGGCATGGATACGCAGTACTCCGAATGAATGGTTTCAGGAAGATCTGGAGTGACTGACACATCGATGACAAAAGGGCATAAAGTTACCAGGAGATTATGTTGAGAAGGTGGACGTAACAACTGATGTGTAATGTACTTCATTTGGGTAGAAAAAAATAAAGTGTAAAACAGTATAGTGCGCCCCTCGCACAAATACCGCTACAATCATCATCAATGAGATTTACTAAGAACAAAGTTCCAACTGGTTCCGCCTCGTCAATACTGTTTATTAAAATGTCGTGATACAATCACCTGTCTTTTAACACATCACATGGTACATGTTTCAACGTCTAACACGTATTGACGTCTTCATCAGCCTAAATATTTGTGCAGCACTTAAAACATTCCTTTTATCTACTGGGTGTAGTTAAAAATTGTACATAAAAACACACATGGATCACTGTAACACATTAAAAGTTGTTAAAACATTTTCTTATGTTAAAAGCTTAATAAAAATCCGCAGCCGGGCTTGGCAGTCTTTCTTGGCTTATATCTAATGTTGGCTTCCAAGCCAAGATAGACTGCCAAGCCCGGCTGCGTATTTTTATTAATACAAGGCAGTGCTGCCAACATGATTCTATGCCTGCTGATATGTCCAATTTTAAAATACATGTTACTTCTATACTAACAAATGGATTTCATCCAAAATTGGCACAACAAGATATCATAATAATTCAGATTATTTCTGACCAGCACACGCATGGTGTTGTTGGCAACATGCTTTTACGCGTGCTGATAGATCCAGTGTCTAACTGCATGTAACGTCCATTGGACTTCAACCAAATTTTTTATTCTGTACCTTAAGAGATTGAACTAAGAATATATTCAGTCGCCAGGGCTGCCAACTGTAGTGCTCTATTAGGCTACATTATACCAGGTATATTTTGAACTAATTAGATATTTCGATATTAGCAACTTAATTTCGTCATTATTCTATATAGGTTCATATACTGTAGAATAATCATTGGCATAAAAATTAGGCTGTATAGTTCTTCACGGAACTTCTTGTTATATTAATCACTTTTTGTAAGGATATCCATTTCCTTATTTGGTTTTTGTTAAGATAGTTTCTAAGATTTTTCACGCTGACGAAGTTATCATTGATATAACGAAACATGTACGTGTTATATTAACGCTTTCACGACCCGGATTATTTAAATAATTCATGTTTTTTGGGCTAATGCCGTGTGTATTTAGATTAGAACCATACGTTTCGGAGAAACCTTGCCTCCTTTCTCAATGGACCTGTCGACCTCTCTTGGTCAACTCTTGTTCTTTTCCGACCCCGGCGGTATTAGGGTTTGCTCTTCCGTTAGTTAAGTATGATGTTTGTGTACTGTATAGTTATCGTGCAAAGATATTTGGAATTGTAAACTGTAATGCAATAGTGGACGTCATCTAAGTGAAAAACCAGGGATAGAGTATATTGGGCTGATCGCAATATATGCAGTAGAAAACCTGTTGCCTTGAAATTCTCTAGGTTAAGTGGAAGAACATTTTACCTTACTCTGTATCTAAACTGATGCACGTCCTATTACACGCATACGAATGAATTTATGTTGAATGGTCATCAATTATGAGAGGAGACACAACACACGATATAAAAGTCACATTCAAGAAGGAATATTGGGGTTATACGTTGCTGTAACTAAGGATCTAGCAACCATGGCATGAATATAATAAACACTTCGAAATGACATTTTCACAGTCATGGCAATGATACCTTCACAAACACTACCTAGACACATTTGTTTTAGAACAAGGCACTTAAAAATCACTATACAAATCAGAAACCAACAGTATTAAAGTGTGAAACTTATATAAAAATCTTAAAATACGAGGAGCTTAAAGTCAAGGACTATTCACCAAGTTACGGCCACCTAGGAATAAGGGACAATAACGTATCTCAGTAAAGCTTCTAGGTACCATCAACCATTTACCAAAGGGGTTGGAAATAATGTAGTTTTTGGAGAGAAAAGAATCATAACTCAGGCACAATATCAAAACCGTTTCAAATTATCAATACTTCCCCAAAATTACCTAAAACTTTTCTCTGAAAGAAGTTTTGATATGAGCCACCTTTGCGACACGGAATGGGCAAAACGTTTCCAGAATTATAAGCAGACTTCTCGTCTGCAAAACGTGTGGAACTTTTGTAGTACAACAATAAGCACATTTTCCTCCTTCCGGCGTGCCGAGAGGAATTTGTTGTTTTAAAATGGTATAAATGTGCAACTTAACTGCCACCTCAGAGGTCCGAGGTTCGATTCCCGGCTCTGCCACGAAATTCGAAAAGTGGTATGAAGACTGGAACGGGGTCTACCAAGCCTCAGGTGGTCCAAATAAGTAGAGGTGCTTGATTCCCACCTCAACCATTCTCGAAGTGGCTCTCCGTGGTTTCCCACTTCTTCTCCAGGCAAATGCCGGGATGGCACCTACCGTAAGGCCACGGCCGCCTCCTTCACTCTTCCTTGTTTATCCCTCCCAATCTTCCCCTCCCTTCCCATCCCTCATGAGGCCCCTATTCGCTTTGAAGTTGAGGCCGCCTGGGCGAGGTGCTGGTCCCACCTCCCCAGTTGTATCCCCCGCCCAGGTGTTTCAAGCTCCAGGACACTGCCCTGGCGGCGGTAAATGTGGGACCCCTCGCTGAGTCAGGGGGAAAAGCCAACCTGGAGGGTAAACCGACTAAAAACAAGGAGTTCCGTGAAGAACTATACAGCCCATTTTCATATATCCTACTCATGTTAATAGCCTCGATCAACATACAAAATTTCAGTTTGAAGGTTGTGATAGATTCGTAGATACTGAGAACCGTCTAATTATTTCTGATGGTCGCCAGGTTGGATTTTTATTTTTATACTATTAGATTAAGATTATTGTGTACGTGTGGTATTCAAACTTCAATCGCATGATTAGAACACAAGAAGTAAAAACGAGATTTTAAAATTTCGCACAGCTGCCATTTTGTGATTATGCCAACAATTGAATTGAATTAGATGCCTTTCGATTAACATTTTTATAAGCATTTAACGTGCAACGTTTCACTGCACTCGGATGGTTAATTCGCGAGAAACGTCCATTCAAATATTTATACTTCGCGTTGCCGCCATGTTGGATTTGTGCTCACCAGTTTTCTGAAAGTCCTATAGGTGAACATATGTTCATAGCCTCTATGAACATAAAAAAATTCAGATTGTTTGCTGTAAAATATTCATAGATATTGAGAACCGTATAAATATTTCGGATGCTCGCCATTTTGGATTGTTATATGTATAGGCCATAGAGTTATGTATCATTCAAGGACAATTATTGCCTGGGTTCATTATTCAAACTTTCGCTTCGATCATATGATTACGGCACAAGAAATAAAAACTTAATTTTAAAATTTTGCACAGCCGCCATCTTGAGGTTATGTAAACAATTGAACTAAATTAGATGACAGTGCATTACAATATGTAAAATAATTTACTGTACCACATTTCACTGCGCTCAGAGAGTTAAATCACGAGAAAAGTCTATTAAAATGTTTTAACTTCGCTTGGCCGCCATGTTTGTTTTGTACTTTAGAGGTTTATGAAAGTTACATAGATAAACTTGTATCAGAACCCTTTACCACCGTACCAAATGTCAGGGTGATATCTGTAATAGTTTCGGAGATATAGAATGTCAGTGAAATATTTCGCACAGCCGCCATTTTGAGGTTATGTAAACAATTGAACTAAATTAGACTCCATTGCATTACTATGTGTATAAACATCTGCAGTACCAAGTTTCATTACGTTTGGATAGTTAAATTGCGAGAAAAGTTCTTTTAAAAGTCTCAAATTCGCTTCGCCATGTTGGTTTTGTAGTCAACAGGTTTTTGAAAGTCTCATAGGTGAACTCCTACTAGTGCCCTTTATCACCATACACGATTTCAGGGCGATATCTGTAATAGTTTCGGAGATACTGAATGGTGGTGAAATATTTCGCACAGCCGCCATGTTGGATTGGTGAGAGACAATAAAATTTGAAGGGCACGGTCGGGGTCGGCCAGAATGGTGCTATGCTCTTACCGAGTTGCATTGTAATCGCTCCTGCCGTTTAGAAGTTATTAGGGACACACACACACACACCTCACACACGTACACGCACGCTCACACACACACACGGACAAAAGGTGTTCTCATAAGCCTATTTTTTTTTCATAAAATGAAAATAGGCTAAAATTGTGCAAACAATGAAATATACACAATAACCCCTCAAACAATGGGAAATGCTTTAATGAGAAGATCATTGGGTTTAAGGAACAAAGCACTAATAACAATGAAGTTTTGCTCCCGGTGGCTTTGATTATCACGAACACTAATTGGCAAGGGATACAAACCTGCACCTGAACGCACTTATCAGACAATTTATTATGAATGGTATTTTGTTCGGTTTTAAGACAGTGTTATGTTAAACATAAGTTGGGAAATGTATTATATTACTAGGCTATTAATACAATGATGATGATAATTGTTGTTTTAAGGGGCCTAACATCTAGGTTATCGGCCCCTAATGGTTTGGGTGATAGTAAAAATGAAAGATGAGAAAATGAAACCTACAACAAAAACTAACTACTCTCTTACAAACTAGAAGAGGGGATGGGAAACAAAAGGAGAAGAATGTAAATAAAAGAGAGGAGGAAAGGAAATGCCCTCAACCCTCGAAGAATGAGAAAAAGAAGAGCCAAGATACGCAGATAGGAAATGTAAAGAGGAGGGGGACCGCCCCAAAGGCAATGGAAGAAGGAGAAATACCAGACCCAGCTCAGGAAGCCTCGGGGTCATCAACGCCCGAACTCACCAGACTTGAGCCCTTGAGGGTGTAGCACAATCCAGGGTGCACCATAAATGGTGGGGTTACACACACCCTGCCTCCATGTGCAGAAGACAGGAGATACAGTGAAAAGAATAGGTCTGACCCCTCGAGGAATGAGGGATCAGGAAAGATGAGACAGGGCCAAATACGGCGAGAAAGTGAAAGTGAAAGACTCCCTGGGCCTCGGATACCGTCGGGGTCGGAAAAGAACAAGAGTTGACCAAGAGAGGTCGATAGGAAAGATAACAGAGAGGAGCCCAGCACAAGTAAGAGGAAGCAATGCTGGACTCAACTAATTTTCGAGCCTCCGTAAAGGCCAAGTGCAGGTCTCACTAGTTGACGTAGTTGCGCGTTGTAATGAGGATAAAGTGAACTTCGCACATACAGCCTCGGGAATTAAGCCCAGGAGATTATAATCCCTGAAGACTCGGCCGGCAATGAAACCCGGGGCACTTCCGGTCAAAGCCTAGCGCGCTAACCGTTTAGCCACGGAGCCGGACATTTTCACATTGATAAGTGCAAATGTGGTTTCCCACTTCGTCTTCGGGCAAATGCCGGAATGGTACCTACTGTAAGGACACGGCCGTCTCCTTCACTCTTCCTTGCCTCTCCCTCCCAATCTTCCCATCCCTCATGAGGACCCGGTTCGCTTTGCAGGTGAGGCCGCCTGGGCGAGCTGCTGATCACACCTCCCCAGTTGTTCTTATTATCTGATAAATTAACTTATGGTATATGGGACATATTTTTGTAAATATTTTGTTAGTGTGATTAACGCAGTATTTTTAGTTTTGGTCTGACACACCTTTTGCATGGAAACAGCTCGCATAAATGTTATTAGTAGAAGGTTCTTGTTTGTTTGTTGTTTTAACTAACGTAGCTATATGGACGACCGTGTTTGCATATATTACGCAATGCGGTTAAAACGTCTCTCGGAGATATATTGTGTTTCAGAAGTAGGACTGAATTAATATAATTATACAGTAGATTGGAGGGTAATTAATCTTTTTTAAGGTTTATTATTGATCAGATTCAGTGAGATTATTGCCTTTGGAGCAATGTGATTTGTGACGAAGAGCAGTCAGCTCTATCGTAGGTTTTAATATTTTTTTAATAGTTTGTGAGCATCTAGTCAACCGACCTGTGTGAAAAAACGTCATGTCATTCACAGCAGTGTGAGTGTGTGTATTTTGTGGTCATTACAAGCGGAAATTTCAGCGTAGACTGATTTCTGTCAGCTTGGTGCCAAGTCCATATTGTTACCTTGCGAGGACAATTGTGGCTATTTTGATTAATGTCTGACCATATGTTGAGGTGGTTGAGATTTGTTGCTGTTGATTCTTTGAGATAACGGCGCAGCTGGTCAGTTATTTTTACGCACTGGAGTTGGGGCAATGACAAGTATTGAGGAAGGGGGAGCTGTTTCACAAGGCGGACTGAAGGTTGCAAGCGAGGTCATTAGTGGGGAGTGCTTTGGCTCCGTAATTACTTGAAATACAGAATAAGAACTGATCAATGGTAAAAATTGTTTAAATAAATGGGAGTTGCCTACGAATCACGATAATCTCCGAAGCGTTAGCTTAACATGCAGTTTTGTTCATATAAAGTAAACTCAGCCGGTCAGGCTTTTGTTGTTGTTGGTTTATTCCATGTTTATATTCCATATCAGTGACCCGTGAAGTCACGTGCGATGCTGTATTTCCCTTGTTGGTGTATTGAGCAATTGGCCGGAGTTGGCAGCTCGTTTTGTCAAGTGCGTCATCGCGCTAATGGAGGGTCTCGAGGGAGATTCCTGTAAATAGATTTTTAGTGTGTGTGTCAGCATTAAATTTTTAAGGGTTTTTATTAGTGTCATGTCCCATATCCGTAAACGTTGATTTACGAGATGATTGTTCGTAAGCATCGTGGCTGTTAACCCGCTGTAAACGAACAGTCATCCAAGTACTCATTCCTCGTAGTTAGTCATTACGCGTTCATAAAATCCAAATGCAAGTTAGTGGAACTAGGATCCACATTTTTATAAAAGGGGAGATCCGTCTGACTCCTCAACATTGATAGATATTCCTGTCATGGGAAAATTCAGGGAGGATTTTTTTTATTAATGTTGTTTATATTCTTTTTATGCACTATTAGTCATTAAATCATGTTATTATTTTACGTCTTGTCACCTTTCTTTCTTAATTATAGTTTTAATCCTATGACCCTTACCTCAGTAGAGCATGTTGTTTGGCGAACGTAAACATCACACTAGGAACTGAGCGCGACCCCTTGATCAAGATTCTTGCATATAAACACTGCTATTCTGAAGGGTTCAATACCTTGATTTATTTATGGGGAGGGGGGGGGGTTGTTCAAGGGTTGTACGGCTTCATAAACTATTTAGAATATTTCTTCTGATTACTTTCGGTAATCAGCCTGTAGTGGGACGAATGCATTATTTTATTATTTTAATTAGCTTTTTCCCTTGATATGATTCTAGTCAATTTCGGTACGATCTCGAATCTAGCAAGTGTTAGGCCCCTCTACTCTTCTCTTTTTGGCAGTTCTTTGATTGCGTGTGTTTTTATATTTTATGTTTTACCTTTGCTAACATGTATACCTTTATTTACAGCCCCATCATCCCTCATTCTACCATTTTATGCGCCCCTCGTTTCCCTTTTTTTTATACCTGTTTCTGTTTATTAAATTTATAACAATCTTTACTGGAAACGTGTAGTCATTTCGCAGTCGTTTATCCATCCAGTTCTTAAGGTGTGAGTGAGCTCGACAATGTCTCATGGTCCGCATCCTTTCCATCTGCAAAACGTCTCCACATTAATGATGGCTGTATTAGTGTGTGTTAACTGTTTAATACAAGTAAGGACTGCAGACAATAATTTCAAGTAGTTCCTACATTTTCTACCATATGCTACCGTCCACGACACCTAGCTTGCGGACTTGGCGACTAGATGACATCGCAGTCAGCATCTGGCGGCGAACGTTGGAACTAATGGAGCGTTATCAATAACTATAACCAACAGATTTTTGCTTCACACAAGTGTAGTTATTGAAAGATTCTTTTTCATGCCATAAATCTATGACATGGGACCGCCGGCTTTACTTCACCTCCGAAGGAAGGCATGCTGAGGGATTTTTAACGCTCCTAAAAAATCCTATGACTTCGGTCTGGTTTGAACCCGTGACCTTGTGTTATGGGGCAGTATTGAGAGATTTGTGGGAAATAAATTAACATAAAATGATGAATGAAATGAAAATGAGACACAATTAAAATATGCACTTTTGTTTTGTACTTACCTTGAAGTGTACACTAAAAATGATATGATTTGGTATGGGCGCCAGACTAATTAGATAGTCAAAAGAAGGGGATTGCACAGCTACTCATTGGCAGAAAACAAGATATCTTATCCCCGGTCGAAGTGAAACCGTAGTACTCAAACCGATTCAGCATTATGAAGGATAGTTGGGTTAGCCTTATATAATATTACTAACTACTATAAATGAGGGTCCTGACATTGACTTAAATGAATTTAATGAATCTAGGTAACAAATATAAAAAGAAAAACACAATAAGAATAGTTACAAATTTGAATTTAAAGAAAATTTACTGCGGCTCAACAGATAAAGGATAATGAATGGATTGAACTAAAATGAATACAAGCTTGATTTTACATGGCCTGAGAGACGTGAGATAAATCATGATCTTCGCTCACCTCTTGAAGTATTGTCATATATATAGATAATATGACTGATGTCCTCGTTGATCCGTCCCGTAGTTGACATGTTGTAGTACTTCAGCATGATGCCTCGCTAATATTTTCCTCTGAATGTATAAAGTTGGATGGTCGATGCTCAGGGAACGACGGTTTGATGGCGACTCCCAACTCACGTTAAACTGACTCCCAGTACGTAGGACTACTGGCGTGACTGAATGAATAATAGTAAGTGTTCTTCTCTGGCTTGAGCTCCTGTATTTATATCATCTTCAAGTTTTTGTCGATAATATGGTTCTTAAAATCCACCCTTTCAATTAGACACAGTCTATAAGTCACTTCTCCTTCACGAACAATACTCATCAGGAATACTGACATTTCCATTATAGAATATGCCATGTCTTCAGTTATTTCGACACAGCTGCCAGGGTTTCTTACATTCATTTGGGGGTGCGAATGTTAAGTCCAACCCTTTCAATTAGACACAGTCTATAAGTCACTGCTCCTTAACGAACAATACTCGTCTGAAATATTGACATTTCCATTATTGAATAATGCCATTTCTTAAGTTATTTCTCCACAACAGCAAGGGTTTCTTACATTCATTTGGGGTAGAGAATAGATTTCCCACTACCGGCACTAATAGTGACCGGACACCGCATCGCCTGCCTTTGTCACGCGCTAGGACCTTCTTTAGGACATAACATCAATTGTAGAAATGTAAGCGAACCTGTCACTTCCCACGTCTCTCTGACAACTAACCTTACAACCATTCGTAAATGAAAATCTGTTCAGAATGATTTGAGCTGCTTACAGACAGATAAAATCTTGTAGCATGGAATACTACTTAATAAAAATTAATATATATATATATATATATAAATAAAACGAAAAAGATTAATTATTATAAATATAAAAGCTTGGGGATCGAATCGTTACAAATCGCCCCTTGAAATAAATGATTTTACATGAAATGACAACATTATTTCTTTCAATGCACTCTGCCAAAAAATATCTAAATACGTTACACTCAAAATGAAAATACACAAATACACTTCAGAATGACAACATAAAGAAAAATCTCCACCATCACAATATACAATTACACTACCACAAAATTATACATATAAACAAAATATACCCTTCATTTTATATTTGCGTTCCCCATTTCTCAACTTCTCAAGTGTTCATATAGTCTTTGGTTTTATTTAAAGGAATTCCTGAAAGAAAGAGACATTGATGTACCCTTCACTTTCGCATTAGACGTAATTCGTCTTCGTTGCACTTTAATAACTGACATATCGTATGCATATCATACGTGTTAGCTTTATAGCTAATGAGCGTAGAATTTTTCTGTCAGCCTAGTGTAGGAATACATAGTTGTTGTACTACTGACAATATCACTCGTTACACATCACTGCACACGATTACTTTCACGAATTACATAATTTATCTTTCGTTTCTTTAAAAGAATTACGAAGTTGCAATGAATCAATCTGGTGATGCTTAATATGTAAATGTAGAAACAAGGAACAATTAGCAATACTCATAAAACAACCCAAATGTCAGTACATATGTATTACTCATGACATTACCCCACATACACATGAAATTTCCGTCAATTGATATTATATTTACCCAAGTATTCTACTTGCTCTTATCCGGACACACAATAACACAGGTTATTAATAACTCTACTCACCTGTTCGTTCAATTATACATAGAACCCTCACTTACCTTTACCTGTTTTATCCGTAGTTACCTGCCTTAATACTCTTTAATTATTATCCTTCCGCGAAATCCGCCTGATAACATGAGATTTTAATTTCTCCTCTAAAGAAATGACTTACCTTTAAATCTAGAGTACCGTGATTACCTCACTATCAATAAATGTAGCATCGCGCACCCCTTATCCCTTTAACTGATTTAAAATTATTAATAAATGATTCCTCCGAAATCTCTTCTGACAATAAATCTCAATGCTTTCTCACCCAATAAACTACCAGTAAACCGCCACTTCATTTTAAATTTCACATGAATTAGTCCCACTTTGCATACATTAACTTCTTCTCCGAATACTTCAACCATTCAAGCAATTATTTTTGAATTATAACAAATTCCTTTCAATAACTTCCGAATATTATGTCAACCAAATTATAATTATTATTATTATTATTTTTACTTTTAAACTTGCGTCGAACAATAACACAATATACCATTAATTCCTTCTCGCTCATCATCAGCAATTTATGTTAGAAGTGGTTCAACTAGGTATTAAGCTTTGTAATCTATTTGGTTGTGTTCATAAATTAAGTATAACGATCTATATCAAAAACTTCGACCAACTCTCATCTGTACTCCCTTGCATACAACATTGCTTCTTCCTACTCCAAAAACTCCCAGCATCACCTCCACGTGTTCCTTAGACACCATAAAAACTCTTGCTCAGAGATACCAATCTACTCTGGCACACTTATTTCTTCAACTCTCACTCATTTGGCCAAATACCAAATCTTAAACCCCAAATGCTCAATGGCACTAAATATCGCTAGCCTACTTCCTCCTTACACCATTTATGTGACCTTACACATCCACATATATTCTTCTCCGCGTATCCGACGTCCTATTAGTCAAATACTCTCTTTTCTCCACCAGATGTTGGTTAATTCACTATGCGTTACCTTCGTTAACTTTAAACCACTTCTACATTTCTCCACTTATAGTACCTGATTATCTCGATGTCCTCAACTGAAACTTAATTACTGTATATCAATATTTACTTAATCAACTTATTAATTTTATTCTCACTGTACCACCTCAACGTAAATCAATTAACCATCTCTACTTTATTATTATTATTATTATTATTATTATTATTATTATTATTATTATTATTATTATTATTATACTTCTTCGTATTATTATTATTCTCATTATTATGGTTGGCATAATAGTTATTACTTTCAATATATTCTTATCATTTCTGTTTTAATACACTTAAATACTTCTTCCAACTACGCACATATTAATAGAAGCTACCTATCGTTAAGCAGTTCACCATGTTTACCTATCCCACTATCAAGAAGCACAGGTATGTGCGCCCCTCGCACTCTAAATTCTACGGCTGAGTTGAATTTATTACTAATTGGTTCCTCTGGTACTTCACATAAATCAAATAGTAATTCATCACGAATATTAAGGTCCTACGGATAATTAACACATGGTACTACACATTTAGATAACTACTCTCTCTGTTATTTTAACGTTCTCACCACTTTCTTCTTCGATTCTACCTTTCTTACTAGTTATACATCCTTCTCTCTTTATCACAATAGATTCTATCTCATTACAATACATCGCTGCAATGAAGCTACCCTTAACCCCTCCTCCTAACTTTTCGCCTAATATCTCTACTTCTAGCCTCCATTCCAAATAGTAATCTTCATTCTTATTTTTAAATATCTTTCTAATCTCATCTAACAATGTGACCTGGATTTTCCGCTTTGACCTACTCCTAGAGACTTTAACTCCTATCATCTGCATTCCTCGTTCACTGTAATCTGCCGCCTGCTGACCTTGTACGATAACCATGTCTTTATGCCTGTTACTTAACGCACGCCTCTCTGCCTCTAATAATTTTATATTAATTTCCTCTATACCAATTTGGAAATCTTCCCTTGTCTGCCTCTTCTCTTCATATATATTTTTCTGCATTTCTATTTCTTGAGTGCTTAGTACTTTCTTTATTTTACCTACTTCCCTTGCTATATTTTCTTTACACTTCTCCCCTATCTCATTACGTTCTATAATCTCTTCTACATCTATCCTGCTTTCACCTATTACCTCCGCTATCTCCGCTGACTGTTGTTCCTCATCTACGCTACTTTCATTTAAGTCTTCCGTTTCTACCAACTCTACTATGCTTTCTTCTACTATCTCTGCTAACTGGCGTTCCTCTTTTAAGCTACCTTCATCTACGTCTACCGTTTCTACCAACTCTACTATGATTCCTTCTACTATCTCCGCTTCCTCTTTTAAGCTACTTTCATCTACGTCTACCGTTCCTACCATTTCCACCTTTTCTTGGAAATTACTTTCTTTATTCATTAGTTCCCTTCTCAATACCTTCTGTTTCTCTTGAATCTCTTGATAATTCTCGGTATTTTTCAAGTGATTTTCCTCTACCTTCCTATGAAATTCAGACTCGACTCTCTCAATCTTGTCCCCCAGCTCTATTCTCACCTGCCTAGTTTCTGCGTCTACTAATTTGCTAACAATCTCACCTTGAGTTGCTATTTTTTCCTCAATTTGTTTAACTATTTTCTTTTCAATCTTACTTTCTACTGCTTCTAATTGTTTATCCATTTTCTCTATGATATATTTAGCCTTCACTTCTATCATCTCATTAATTTCACCTCTGATTTCCTGTTTCATCCCCTCAATACTCTTCTGCAATATACCATATTTCCTATTTAATTCTTCATTATTAAGTTCAATTTTAGCATTAGTGGCTTCTAACTTATTACTCAGATCCTGATTATTACTCTTTATATTCTGCAACGCCCTCATGATTGCCTCGAATTTACCTTCCGGAATATCTGGAGATTTCTGTTTCTCATTCGCCATCTCGAAGTACACCGTTTTAAAAATTGCCCTTCCAAAATCACTTCACTCCCTCAAAATCACACTTGCACTGACATTTATACCTTCCCTTCATAAATACTGAACAAGTTTTCGAGCGCCACGTTAAGGTGCCATAATGTTATGGGGCAGTATTGAGAGATTTGTGGGAAATAAATTAACATAAAATGATGAATGAAATGAAAATGAGACACAATTAAAATATGCACTTTTGTTTTGTACTTACCTTGAAGTGTACACTAAAAATGATATGATTTGGTATGGGCGCCAGACTAATTAGATAGTCAAAAGAAGGGGATTGCACAGCTACTCATTGGCAGAAAACAAGATATCTTATCCCCGGTCGAAGTGAAACCGTAGTACTCAAACCGATTCAGCATTATGAAGGATAGTTGGGTTAGCCTTATATAATATTACTAACTACTATAAATGAGGGTCCTGACATTGACTTAAATGAATTTAATGAATCTAGGTAACAAATATAAAAAGAAAAACACAATAAGAATAGTTACAAATTTGAATTTAAAGAAAATTTACTGCGGCTCAACAGATAAAGGATAATGAATGGATTGAACTAAAATGAATACAAGCTTGATTTTACATGGCCTGAGAGACGTGAGATAAATCATGATCTTCGCTCACCTCTTGAAGTATTGTCATATATATAGATAATATGACTGATGTCCTCGTTGATCCGTCCCGTAGTTGACATGTTGTAGTACTTCAGCATGATGCCTCGCTAATATTTTCCTCTGAATGTATAAAGTTGGATGGTCGATGCTCAGGGAACGACGGTTTGATGGCGACTCCCAACTCACGTTAAACTGACTCCCAGTACGTAGGACTACTGGCGTGACTGAATGAATAATAGTAAGTGTTCTTCTCTGGCTTGAGCTCCTGTATTTATATCATCTTCAAGTTTTTGTCGATAATATGGTTCTTAAAATCCACCCTTTCAATTAGACACAGTCTATAAGTCACTTCTCCTTCACGAACAATACTCATCAGGAATACTGACATTTCCATTATAGAATATGCCATGTCTTCAGTTATTTCGACACAGCTGCCAGGGTTTCTTACATTCATTTGGGGGTGCGAATGTTAAGTCCAACCCTTTCAATTAGACACAGTCTATAAGTCACTGCTCCTTAACGAACAATACTCGTCTGAAATATTGACATTTCCATTATTGAATAATGCCATTTCTTAAGTTATTTCTCCACAACAGCAAGGGTTTCTTACATTCATTTGGGGTAGAGAATAGATTTCCCACTACCGGCACTAATAGTGACCGGACACCGCATCGCCTGCCTTTGTCACGCGCTAGGACCTTCTTTAGGACATAACATCAATTGTAGAAATGTAAGCGAACCTGTCACTTCCCACGTCTCTCTGACAACTAACCTTACAACCATTCGTAAATGAAAATCTGTTCAGAATGATTTGAGCTGCTTACAGACAGATAAAATCTTGTAGCATGGAATACTACTTAATAAAAATTAATATATATATATATATATATAAATAAAACGAAAAAGATTAATTATTATAAATATAAAAGCTTGGGGATCGAATCGTTACACTTGGGCATAGACGCTCAGCATTCTACCAACTACGCCATTGAAGCCACCAATACAACAGTTATCTGCCAGTATTATGGGCTATTGTTTACGAAGGTTATTAGCTAAGAGATGTTTCAAGAAGCCTAAACGTTACATTCTGTGTTTCAACAATGACAACAACTTTATTTCCATCCTTTTAAGAATTGGGACAATTGAAAAGCGTGAGCCGTTATTTTCGAGTGTGCGGGAATGATCATCATTAATGAAGGCTACTGGGAAATGCCTTTAGACATTAATAAGTGAGCAAGTTTACTGGAATTACAGTTCCGGTAGATATGAGTCACAGAACAACTTGTTGATCGGTATCGATCACCTTCCTCGCATACTAAAACAGTTTGGAGAAAGTCCTTATAACTACTCTCAAACAAAAGCTTTTTCAACTCACTTTCAAGTGCCATGAGTTATTGATTTATGTTTTGCTTAGAACGATAATTAGCTGATACATTACCCATTGAGGAAACGGCCGGGATAGCTGCACGCTATAATGTGAAATGCCATGAGAGGTCATGGGAGGATAAACAAAAGCATTAGCTGATTTAAGTTCTTTTTCTGCTTCTTTATCTGGCACTACAGCCCAGTGTGGTCTTTGGCCTCGCCAACCACAGATTCCATCGATCTCGATCTTGGACAGCTGTTCTTCAGGGTCGTACATTCATTGTTTGCAAGTTCACCTCGACTTCATCTTTCCATCGATTCCTTGGTCTCCCAGGGCGTCGTCTTCTTTCCATTCTGGGTTTTTATATAAACTTTGGTGATCTTTTTTCCTCCATCCTTTCAATGTGTCCCAGCCATCGTAGTCTTTGTGACTTTATATATCGAACAATGTCTTCGCTTTTGAGGATTTCATCTACTTCTCTATTAATTCGTATCCTCCATTCTCCTCTATCCAATACAGCACCATAAATTCTCCGCATTATTTTCCTCTCAAACACCCTGAGTTCCCAATATATTCCATGTTTCGGAGCCATAAGTTAACACTGGTCTGATCAAGGTCTTGTAAATTTTGAGTTTTGTTTTATGCGACAACAATTGCCACTTAATGAGTCACAGATTGAGCTGATTTAAGTTATTAGCTGAAAATGTTAAAAGTGAATAATGTTCAAATTAATGGTTGAAAATATTAATTCATTACAGTTGAATTTAAAATAGCGGACCCTGCCACGAGGCGGGACAAACGCTAAAGCAAAAGAAGAAGAAGACGATTACAGTTGTATTAACAGTTCCTTTTTGCACAGAGGGAAGCTTGCATGTCGAATTTTGTCCTTCCTTGGAGAGCTATGTAAGTCAAGGAGGTTAGATATCTAAGCTCCTTGGCACTATAGCGCTTTCTAGTATAGAAATGAGGAACTTTTGTGTTGGCGGAAAATCCCGAGATTAATTTTGCCATTATGAACATGGCCTACTGAATTCATGCGGGTTCTTTAACATGCCAACTCGTGTCGCCTTTCAAAAAAAAAAAAAAAACACTTACCGTGGTGGCCAGGAGCGAACCTGCAAGCTTGGGTGTTGGTAGTCCGACACGATAACCACTCACTCACTCACTCATTGTGACAAGCAGAGAGGATGATTTGAGGTTGGGAGCTCTGCTGCTCAGTATCTCATGTTGACTTGGTGTCCGCCATCATTATGGGCACCTTGGTGGAGCCTGGGTTGGCTAGGTTGGATAAAGAGAGGCAGAGCTGAGATAGGTGGTTTCTATTCCTACCTCAGCCATCCTACAAATTTTCATCCGTAGTTTTCCAACCTCTACTTCAGGCGAATGCTGGGATAGTCCCTAAATTAAGGTCACATCAGGCTCTTATTCCAAGCCTCAATTACATTAAGCATACTATTAAAAATTAATGGACAAGAAATCCATTAAAACTCAGCAATTTTTCTAGGTTTTTGCCGTGTCTTGTGTGGGGTTTCACCTAGGAATAGCAAGCTGGCTCATCAGCGGGCTCTCGGTGTCCGTGCCTGGACGCCCACAGGAGAAGTGCACTGTGCACTACCCCCTTCTTATGAACCGCACCTGCACTTCTTTACTGCGAGAGCTAACAGGTCATGCAGCCTTTCACCTCCCTATGAAGGCTTCCAAAAAGATGGTATAGTGGCTTTCATGGACACGGAATTAATTATAGAGAATTATGTGGCAATACAAGGAAAGCTACTTCCAAGATGGTTGAGGTAGGAATTGAATCATCCTCTTCACCATTTTGCCTCACGACGCTGAGGGTACAACAATTAAATTTCTTGGTACTGCCGGGAATCAAACCCGGGCCTCAAGGGCGACAGCCAAGAATGCTGGCCACTACGCCACTAAGGAATTAATTCATTGGCCGTGAAAGACAATATACATCTTTTTGGAAGCCTCTATAGGGAGGTGAGGGGCTGCTTGGGCTCTTAGCCCTCGCAGTGAAGAAGCACAGGTCCCCTTTATAAGAAGGGAGGTAGCGCGCAGTTCGCTACTCCTGTGGGGGTCCGGGGACGGACACCAAGAGCCCGCTGATGAGCCAGCTTGGTGTTCTAGGCGAAACCCCACACAGGGCACGGCATGAACCTAAAAACAAAACAAAAAATGCTGAGTTTTAATTCCTTGGCTGTGAAAGCCAATATGCCAAGAAATTCACTGTATAAGATTTGGTGATGACATTGCATTAATTGCAGATTCAGAGACGGGACAAATAAGAACCCTACGAGAATCAAAATTTAAACTGAACAGTTCGGAAACAAAATTATAAGTTATCAGGAAATCCAATGAAGAAATATAATCAACAAACATCAAGATAAATGATGACACCGTACAACAAGTATTCATGTGTTTCCTCTGCAGGATAAAAAATAATTCAATTCAGACTGGTATTTCTTGTTAAATCGTAGTTTTTTTTTGTGATTCATGACGTTTCAAAAATCACAAATATTTTCCTACCCATAAATCACACAATACTTAATATACTGTTCGCCTTCATATATTATATAAAAGCCCTATGTATTTACTATAACTTTGTAAGTTTTCTTAATTCTATATTACATATTAGTGAAGCTATGATTTAATTCTTAACTATGTGCTAGAACTCCCACTTATGATCTCTCTCCTTTATGTGGTAATGCATCTATTGAAGAGATCTGACAACAGGGTCAGGAATTCGAGCCCCGTCTATGTTTGACTTACAAATTTTCGTAGAAGAGGGCCGGAAATGCCAAGACTGAGACAAGAGTGTGAACCTTTGTTATGAGGCAGAGAATGAGGGACCGGCGAGACTGCGGCGGGACGGTAAAGTGAGGAGGGACTTTGAAATATTCATGCAAAACTCTCTTTGATCAAGTAGCAAGCTCCTATATCTAGCACCCTGCGCGGATAAACAAAACGTTATCCGTATCCACCCCCACATCTGCACGACTGTCATCCGCGTCCGCCCTGTATCCGCATGACTGTTATCCGTATCCGCCTCGCATCCACATGACTGTTATCTGCGTACGCCCTGTATCCGCATGACTATTATCCGCATCCGCCTCGCATCCACATGACTGTCATCCGCGTCCGCCCTGTATCCGCACGACTGTTATCCGCATCCGCCTCGCATCCACATGACTGTTATCTGCGTCCGCCCTGTATCCGCACGACTGTCATCCGCGTCCGCCCTGTATCCACATGACTGTTATCCGCATCCGCATCGCATCCACATGACTGTTATCCGCGTCCGCCCTGTATCCGCATGACTGTTATCCGCATCCGCCTCGCATCCACATGACTGTTATCCGCGTCCGCCCTGTATCCGCATGACTGTTATCCGCATCCGCCTCGCATCCACATGACTGTTATCTGCGTCCACCCTGTATCCGCATGACTGTTATCCGCATCCGCCTCGCATCCACATGACTGTTATCTGCGTCCGCCCTGTATCCGCATGACTGTTATCCGCATCCGCCTCGCATCCACATGACTGTTATCTGCGTCCGCCCTGTATCCGCATGACTGTTATCCGCATCCACCTCGCATCCACATGACTGTTATCCGCGTCCGCCTCGCATCCACATGACTGTTATCCGCATCCGCGTGACTGTTATCCGCATCCGCCTCGCATCCACATGACTGTTATCCGCGTCCGCCCTGTATCCGCATGACTGTTATCCGCATCCGCCTCGCATCCACATGACTGTTAACTGCGTCCGCCCTGTATCCGCATGACTGTTATCCGCATCCACCTCGCATCCACATGACTGTTATCCGCGTCCGCCTCGCATCCACATGACTGTTATCCGCATCCGCATGACTGTTATCCGCATCCGCCTCGCATCCACATGACTGTTATCCGCGTCCGCCCTGTATCCGCATGACTGTTATCCGCGTCCGCCTCGCATCCACATGACTGTTATCTGCGTCCGCCTCGCATCCACATGACTGTTATCTGCGTCCGCCTCGCATCCACATGACTGTTATCCGCGTCCGCCTCGCATCCACATGACTGTTATCCGCATCCGCATGACTGTTATCCGCATCCACCTCGCATCCACATGACTGTTATCCGCGTCCGCCTCGCATCCACATGACTGTTATCCGCATCCGCCTCGCATCCACATGACTGTTATCCGCATCCGCATGACTGTTATCCGCATCCGCCTCGCATCCACATGACTGTTATCTGCGTCCGCCTTGTATCCGCATGACTGTTATCTGCGTCCGCCCTGTATCCGCATGACTGTTATCCGCATCCGCCTCGCATCCACATGACTGTTATCCGCGTCCGCCCTGTATCCGCATGACTGTTATCGGCACCCGCCTCGCATCCACATGACTGTTATCCGCGTCCGCCCTGTATCCGCATGACTGTTATCCGCATCCGCCTCGCATCCACATGACGGTTATCTGCGTCCGCCCTGTATCCGCATGACTGTTATCCGCGTCCGCCCTGTATCCGCATGACTGTTATCGGCACCCGCCTCGCATCCACATGACTGTTATCCGCGTCCGCCCTGTATCCGCATGACTGTTATCCGCATCCGCCTCGCATCCACATGACGGTTATCTGCGTCCGCCCTGTATCCGCATGACTGTTATCCGCGTCCGCCCTGTATCCGCATGACTGTTATCGGCACCCGCCTCGCATCCACATGACTGTTATCCGCGTCCGCCCTGTATCCGCATGACTGTTATCCGCCTCGCATCCGCATGACTGTTATCTGCGTCCGCCCTGTATCCGCATGACTGTTATCCGCCTCGCATCCACATGACTGTTATCCGCGTCCGCCCTGTATCCGCATGACTGTTATCCGCATCCGCCTCGCATCCACATGACTGTTATCTGCGTCCGCCCTGTATCCGCATGACTGTTATCCGTATCCGCCTCGCATCCACATGACTGTTATCCGCATCCGCCTCGCATCCACATGACTGTTATCTGCGTCTGCCCTGTATCCGCATGACTGTTATGCATCCGCCTCGCATCCACATGACTGTTATCCGCATCCGCCTCGCATCCACATGACTGTTATCTGCGTCTGCCCTGTATCCGCATGACTGTTATGCATCCGCCTCGCATCCACATGACTGTTATCCGCATCCGCATGACTGTTATCCGCATCCGCCTCGCATCCACATGACTGTTATCCGCGTCCGCCCTGTATCCGCATGACTGTTATCCGCGTCCGCCCTGTATCCGCATTCGCATCCGCCCCGCATCCACACGTTTGTTATCCGAATCTACTGGCATTACAGTAATATTTTAACTAGATTAAGCATAAATTACTAAATCAACATATTTAGACATATTTTGAGGAAAAAGTCTTTTAAAATGAATATTACACAGCCAGAATTGCAACCCTTTCCTGCTGGCAGTGTTAATTATGCTTAATGACATAATTTAAATGAGACTAGCTTAAAACATTATCATACATTTGTCATGAAAAAAAAATTACATAACGGAAAAATATGATCAGTCATAAACATCCGGGTCATAGTAATGATATTCAACAAGTTCGGATTGTATTTTAAAAACTATCCGCTATTTTTTTTTCAAATATTATCCGGAGCTTATCCACTATCTGCGGAAACCCGCGGATATCCACATCCGTCTAGGGATTTACCTATAACGAGGAGATTGCACTAAATGTAGGACTGAAATTATCGAAAGTTCTTTCCATAAATACTACAACACAGTAAATAAAGTACTCGAAAGAAAGAAATAAAGAAAGAAAGAAAGAAAGAAAGAAAGAAAGAAGAAAAGAAAGAAGAAAAGAAACTAACAATAAAGAAAGAAAGAAGAAAAGAAAGAAGAAAAGAAACTAACAATAAAGAAAGAAATACAGATCAGAGACTCTTCTGGCAGACATCGGAAGTAAACTTTAGAGTGATCGGGTGGAAAACGTAACGTGAACGGTCGGGCTGGGTCTAGTAGACCCACTATAAAAGCTGATATACAGTAGGAAAAACTTTCGAGGTTCATTTTCACTAAAAACACATATTTTACAATAGAGTGGTCTAAAATCAGTACCCTGAAAACAGAAGATCACGGGTTCAAACCCGCCCGAAGTCGTCGGATTTCCTAAGAGCGTTAAAAGTCCCTCACTATGCCTTCCTGCGGAGGTGAAGTAAAGCCGGCATTCCCATGTCATAGATTTATGGCATGTAAATGAACCTTCCACTAACTACAATTGTGTGAAGCTAAAATTTGTAGGTCAGATTTGATTAACGCTCTATTAAGGTACGACCAGTGCCGGTTGCGGTGGCATCTAGTAACCAAACTCACAGCTAGGTACCGTTGACGGTAGCATTTGGTAGCAAAAGTAGGAACTACTTGATATTGATCGTCTGCAGTCCTTACCTGAATTACAGATAGCACACACTAATACAGCCATCATAATTAACACCATATATCAGACAGATTCTACACACACCCAAAGTACACGGGGCTACATGTCCGCGAACTCGCAGCTTCTAAAACGAACGAACCAACCAACGAGTTTTAGAGCCCTACACTTAATAATACATTAAAAAGAAGAAAATTGAAAATTAGTCTAAAATTCAAAGGTTTATTCCTAGAAACAGACTAGTCCAAAAACTATATTAATCAAAAATTTATAAAGAACAGTATAGCTTTATTTGTGTCGAATGAAATAAAAATTGCTTTTAGACCTACAATTGCCTAAATAAATGCACATAAAGGAAATATATATTTTATGAGTATTGTTCAGAAAGCAAACAAAAAAAACGCTTTTGGACCAGTCTGGTTTTTGCCACAATCTTAGTTGAATATAACAAGTAGTACCGTGAGGAATTAAATAGCCTATTTTCACATATCCTACTTTAATTGCCTCTATAAATATACAAAATTCCAGTTCGATTACTGTAATAGATTCTTAGATATTGAGAACCGTCTAAATATTTCGGATGGTCGCCATGTTGGATTTTTATATATGTAGTCATAGAGTCATGGACTATTAGATGACGATTATTGCGTAGGTTGATTATTCAAACGTTCACTTCGATCGCATGATTAGGACACGACAAATAGAAACTTATTTTTAAATTTCGAACAGTCGCCATCTTGAGCTTATGTAAACAATTGAACTAAATTAGATGTCAGTGCATTACAATGTGCATAAACATTTGCTGTACCATGGTACACTCCACTCGGATTATTAAATCGCGAGAAACTCTATTTAAATATTTCAATTTCGCTTGGCCGCCATGTTCGTTTTGTACTTAACAGGTTTTTGGGAGTCACATAAGTGAACGTTTAGTAGTTCTCTTTATCACCGTAAAAAAATTCAGGGTGATATCGGTAATAGTCTCGGAGATATATAATGGCAGTGAAATATCTTACACAGACGCCATGTTGGATTGGTGAGGTGTATTCAAATTTAAAGGGCACGGTTTGGGTCGGATTAAATATTACTATGACCTTACCGAGTTTCATTGAATCTCTCCAGCCGTTTAGATTTTATTAGGGGGGACACACATAAGCTACGCACACTCACGCAGACGAAAGGTGATCTCAAAAGCCTTTTCGTTTTTTTCATAACTGAAAATAGGCTAAAATTGAAAACTATTTTATTCCTCAAATTTTAACTGGTATTCTGCCCGAAGGCAGGTCCGAGCCTCCGAAGAAGCTACCCCCAGCCGAAGTTTACTTGCGGTAGGGTGGCCAGGGCCTTTCCGCTCCTCCTTATGTTGGCCAACAGAGCGCAGTACCTAGAACCGGCATACCATCCAAATTCCGACCACGCCCAATGCTGCTTAACTGCGGAGTTCTCATGGGATCCGGTGTTCCCACACGCTAGGCCGTTGGCAACCGTCAAATAGGATTACTTTTTATGTGAAATGAAAATCCACAGCCTGCTTCCAGTCTCCGACCGGGTCAGGAATGGAATGAATGAAGCCCCTATCTAGCGGCGAGGATATGAACTGTGCCGGCTGCCGAGGCCTGACGCACTCCTCTGGGGCAATGATTAAATGAATGATAGATGAAATGAAATGAGAGTGGTGAGTGTTGCTGGAATGAAATTTTGACAGGGAAAACCGGAGTACCCGGAGAAAAACCTGTCTGCCTCCGTTCTGTCCAGCACAGATCTCACATGGAGTGACCGGGATGTGAACCACGGACTCAGCGGTGAGAGGCCGGCGTGCTGCCGCCTAAGCCACGGAGGCTCGCACTTTTTATGTAAATACTAACATAGTACAAATCATTATTGAATGCCAAATATTCCAGGCGATTAATTATCTTGAAAAAGCATTGGAAAAGCATTTGACTTATCTTATGTTTGTAGAATCCCCAATATTTCACACTCGTATATAACTCGACCTGTCTGCTTTTTGGAGAAAGCGGTTGGTTGGTTGGTTGGTTGGTTGGTTGGTTGGTTCCTTAGTTTAGGGGCTGCGATACGCGGTCATGCAGCGCCGTGTACTTTGGGTGTGTGTAGAATCTGTCTGATAACCGGTGTTAATTGTGATGACTGTATTAGTGTGCGTTTCTGTTTCTTAATTCAAGTAAGGACTGCAGACTTTGAATTTTTAAGTAGTTCCTACTTTTGCCGCCAAACGCCACCGTCAACAACCACTAGCTCAGAACTTGGCTTCTAGACGCCACCGCAGTCGGCTCCTGGCGACGAACGTAAGAACCTGAGCGTTGTTTACATTTTTAACCTAATTTAGCTTCACACAGGTTTAATTAGTGGAAGGTTCTTTAACATGCCACAAAGCTATGACATGGGACCACCGGCTTTACTTCTCCTCCGAAGGAAGGCATACTGAAGGATTTTAACGCTCCTAAAAAATCCGACCACTTCGGTCGGGTTCGAACCCGCGATCTTAGGCATAGAAGCTCAGCATTGGAGACAGCAACGTAGAGGAAGAGGAAGAAGATGTATTTATCTCAAAATGTCAATTTTTTGACTTGTCTGCTCTTTGGAATGAACCCTTCAATTGCTGAATTAATTTTTACGAACGGCCGATGACCTCAATGTTCCACCCCTTAAACCAGCAATCTTCAAACAAGGTTCACAATAACCTCCCACCTCGTCCTTTACGGAGGGAAAATGTTCCTGGAAGAAACGTTGGGCTGTATGAGCGATTTAGCTGTAAAGTCAATCTTTATTAATGACCTAATTCACTAACTCTTGAGTAACACAGTTAACAAGACCGATGTTTTCAAGCGGAGATTAAGCACTTGGGTGGGTTTAATGAGACGATTCCTGGACAAGTCTCGATTAGTGACAGAGAAACGCTATTTGCACAACCCTAACCCTACATTCCAACTTCGCCCACACAGTGTCAGACATGACAGCAAAGCAGCCGGAGGAAATGCCTCAAGTCTCGCGTGGTTCATTTGGAGTCGTTGAGCTATTTCCGATAATTCCTGGAAAACAGACTTGAAAATACAACTTCGGTTTTATTTTCTAATTAGGATTTATTCCCCGGTGGGGCTTCTATTCTATTACTCCGGAATATATTGACGCGGATTATCGCCAGCAAGCAGATGATAGCTGGATGAAAAGTGTCGCCGAACATCACTAACTGGCAGAATATCAATTAATGTTACGGCAGTGTAATCTAACAAGTAGTTCCGTGAAGAACTATACAGCCTATTTTCATATATCCTATGTTAACTGCCACAATCAACATACAAAATTTCAGTTTAATTGCTGTAACAGATTCGTAGATATTGAGAACCGTCTAAATATTTCAGATGGTCGCCAGGTTGGATTTTTATTTTTGTACTATTACATTAAGATTATTGTGTACGTGTGGTATTCAAACTTCAATCGCATGATTAGACAACAAGAAGTAAAAACGAGATTTTAAAATTACGCACAGCAGCCATCTTGTGATAATGCAAACCATTGAAATAAATTAGATGCCAGTGGATCAACATTTGTATAAGCATTTAACGTGCAACGTTTCACGGTACTCGGATAGTTAATCCGCGAGAAACGTCCATTTAAATATTTATACTTCGCGTCGCCGCCATGTTGGATTTGTGCTCACCAGGTTCCTGAAAGTCCTATAGGTGAACATATGTTCATAGTCTCTATGAACATAAAAAAAATCAGTTTGGTTGCTGTAAAAGATTCATAGATATTGAGAACCGTCTAAATATTTCGGGAGCTCACCATTTAGGAGTGTTATGTGTATAGGCCATAGAGTTATGTACCATTCAAGGACAATTATTTCCTAGGTTCATTATTCAAATTTTCACTTCGATCGCATGATTACGACACAAGAAATTAAAACTTAATTTTAAAATTTCGCACAGCCGCCATCTTGAGGTTATGTAAGCAATTGAATTAAATTAGATGGCAGTGCATTACAATCTGCAAAATCAATTACTGTACCACATTTCACTGCGCTCAGAGAGTTAAATCACGAGAAAAGTCTATTAAAATATTTCAAATTCGCTTGGTCGCCATGTTCGTTTCGTACTTTACAGGTTTATGAAATATACATAGGTATACCTGTATCAGTAACCTTTATCACCGTACAAAATTGCAGGGTGATATCTGTAATAGTTTCGGAGATATAGAATGCCAGTGAAATATTTCGCACAGCCGCCATTTTGAGGTTATGTAAACAATTGAACTAAATTAGACTCCAGTGCATTACAATGTGTATAAACATTTGCTGTACCAAGTTTCATTACATTTAGATAGTTAAATCGCGAGAAAAGTCTATTTAAATGTCTCAACTTCGCTTGGCCGCCATGTTGGTTTTGTAGTCACCAGGTTTTTGAAAGTCTCATAGGTGAACTTCTAGTAGTGCCCTTTATCACCGTACAAAATTTCAGGGCGATATCGGTAATAGTTTCGGAGATATTGAATGCTAGTGAAATATTTCGCACAGCCGCCATGTTGGATTGGAGAGACGTAACAAAATTTGAAGGGCACGGTCGAGGTCGCCGGGAATAGTGCTAAAACTTCCCGAGTTTCATTGAAATCGCTCCAGCCGTTTCGATTTTATTAGGGGGGGACACACACACGAATCACACACACACACACACACACACACACACGCGCACACACACACGGACAAAAGGTGATCTCATAAGCCTATTTTTTCAAAATTGAAAATAGGCTAAAAATAATTTGATTAACCGGCACATCTTAATAGACTGCAATTCTTGGCAAAAATAATTATTATACAATTGAAGCTCGAACCTCCTTTACACGAATTGTTTATCATTTCCCGAACAAGCATCCTATGGCCTAATACTAGCAACCCACCCCGGCGTCGCCCGGGAATAGTTATGAATGCATTTCGTGATAAGCGCTATATTTTCGATGTCAATGTACTACGACCTATATCCGTTTTACATCTCGGCATGATGGGTTAAAATCGCTGACTGGACTATTAATTATATTATCATGGAGATGCATGTGCAACGAATTCTTGTCAGAAGTAATTTAAGAATCCTGAGTTGTATGAAACACAAATCCCCCTTTCGTCCAATCTTACCTTGACTGTGAATTTTGCGGAACGAAAAGTTCACAGGCGAAATGAAGAAAAGCCGAATTGCACTTCCAGGGAAACTCCAAACACAACTCATATTTTAAATATTAAATGTAGTGTGTTAAATAAATAAATAGATACATAGATGTTTGTTGTTTAATAGGGTGGAACAAGAAGGTCATTTTGCCAAATAAATAAATAAATAACTACATAAACAAATAAATAAATAATAAATAATTTAATTAATTAATGTATTTATTATTTAATTATAACCAAATGAAGTTATTATTAGCGAAATAATACATTGATTAATTAACAATTAAATAAACAAATAAATAAATAGATAATTAAATAAAAATAATTAAATAATTCTGAATAAACAAATTTATTTTTAAAGAATAAATAAATTAATAAATACATAAACAAATGAATAAATAAATAGTTAAATTGATAAACAAATAAAAATTAACAAATATATATAATAAAATAGATTTACAAATAGTTAATTAAATAAATAAATAAATAAATACATAATAAATTTAAATAAATAATAATGTGGCATTTTTTGATACTCGTCAACAATGTTATAGTAAGGGGCAGATGACCTCGTAGCTCCGCCCCTTAAAACAACAATAACTAACTAACTAAGGGTATAGTACCGTATCTATAAACCGTATATAATACACTAAGGTGTTTGTTTCACAAAATTCAAGGTCCTAAACCAGAGGGAGTTAGAAGGTGTGGTTTGTACCAAAATCTTCCAAAACGTCTCAATAGTACATGAAAAATCTTGCATTTCTTGAAAAGTCATTGGAAATATATTTATTTATTTATAAAGTGCTTTTAAACAAATAAACAAGACGATAGCCCCTGGTTGAACTGTTTCGCGTACATTCGCATAGCACTAGTGCCGGGCAGGTAGTTTATACACTCGGGGCGCACACAACCCATTGTGCAACCAGCAGCAGTGATGAATTGTTCTCTGATTTCATAAATATCGATAAATAAACTTATTTATAGAAGAAGCCCGCATAACAGTAAAGCCAGGTGGGTGGTTTATACACATGCGAGAGTTCTCGAACGGGTCCGCTAGTATTAAATGAATTATGGACTAGCCAACAACTGTAGAGGTGTAATTATGGCTATGAGAGTCTGTGAGGCTTGCGAAGTTCAGGTCATGTAGAGGCCACCTTCTGATTTGATAAGGCGGTACAGATTTCTAGTTCAGTAGCAATAGGATAGGATTCGCCGAGCCTGCTCTTGTTTAATCTACCCTGGGGCGGCAAGGTGTTCTCGAGAACTGTTAAGGTTGTGAAGCTCTTGTGCAGTAGTTCTAGATCATTATCCGGCCTTCCTGGATACCCCTCCGGCGCTTTCAGCGACACCTGCGGGCGGTGACCATATGTAACCCATAATAATACGGGTCACTTCCGAGAACCAATAACAGACCCCAGTTCTGTAGGTTTCGCTTTTCTTTTTCTGGAATGGAACAGCAGCAGATGTTCTTCGGAAGCTTCCTAATTTACTGATACAGCTGCAAGCATTGAACTCTTCACGAGAGAGGAAAAAAATTCCTTTTGTAGAATATTGGTGACTTTTTAAGGCATTTTAAATTCATTAAACATCTATATTTTTAAGCTAATATGACGACTGCGCCTTATGTGGTCTCGTGCTACGTGTTGATACTCTGGGTTCAAAGGTATTTGGTTCGATTCCCGGCTCTGCCAATAAATTTATTCTGATGTGAGGTTTGAAATTGTATACACTTATTAATTGAATATCCATTACAAAGGGAACCCTATTCCACCGAAATATATTAGGGTTGTAGTTAAGAAATTTCAGCTTTGCAGCTATTTGCCGCAAAGATCCTACCAACTCTCACTTACGGGATCCACTTGATATGGGACCGACTAACGAAGAGAGATTTGGCCACCATCGAAAGAGTTAAAGCCCAATTCCTGAAAGCCTTAATGGGCATCTCAAAATACACGCTCTCCCGCCTAACATGTGAATTAGTACGTGAACCCTTCCTCGTCGAAGAAATAAGGACAAAATTACAGCTTCCATCCTCAAAAAATGCTGAAGCGCACCTAGCAGAGAGAAGGGAGAAGAGAGAAGACTTCCCACTAGAATTTCACAGCACGGATGCCATGATCAACCGGAACTGGACCAAAGCCAATCAGAAACTAAGACATGTGGTGATAAGTTAGCAGTGCATGGGTACCAACATAAAATATGTAAAAACCTGTCCAACCACGCCCCAAATGAACTCTGCGTGTGCTCGTTATGTGACTAGTTCTGTGACATATATCACATCACACGATGTAACAAGAAGTTCCGTGAAGAACTATACAGCCTACTTTTCATGTCAATGATTATTCTACAGTATATGAACCTATCTAGAATAATGACGAAATTAAGTTGGTAATATCGAAATATCTAATTAGTTCAAAATATACCTGGTATAATATAGCCTCATAGAGCACTACAGTTGGCAGCCCTGGTGACTGAATATATTCTTAGTTCCATCTCTTAAGGTACAGAATACAAAATTTGGTTGAAGTCCAATGGACGTTACATGCAGTCAGACACTGGATCTATCAGCAGGCGTAAAAGCATGTTGCCAACAATACCATGCGAGTGCTGGTCAGAAATAATCTGAAATATTATGATATCTTGTTGTGCCAATTTTGGATGAAATCCATTTGTTAGTATAGAAGTTACATGTATTTTAAAATTGGACATATCCGCAGGCATAGAATCATGTTGGCAGCACTGCCTTGTATTAATTACTCCAAATTAATCTAGAATGTCAGGTGCTATACGTGTGCAAAGTATAGAGCTGTTGGCTTGCATACTTTCTGATATATTGATATTTGGGTAAAAAAATATAGACAGCATTTATTAACAGTTGGCAGCCATGATTGCTCTTAACAATACTTATAGTCATATCTGTTATGGTACACATAGCACATACGAAATTTGGTTGAAATCCAACTGATAGTATAGAAGTTACATGTATTTAAAAATTGGTACACTCAGCAGGTTTATAATCATGTTGGTAGGACTGACGTATATAAGTTACTCCAAATTAATCTAAAATGTCAGAATATACGTGTGCATAGTTTAAAGCTGTTGGATTGCATACTTTCTGATATATTGGTATTTGGATAAAAAAAATAGAGAGAGCAATTATTATCAGATGGCAGCCTTGGTGGCTCTTAAGAATACGCCTAGTCATATCTGTTTATGTACAGATATTACATACAAAATTTGGTTGAAATCCAATTGATAGTGTAGAAGTTATATGCATTTAAACATTGGACCTATCAGAAGGCTTAAAATTATTTTGGCAACACTGTCGTGGTTGGCCTCCTGGAAATTAAACTGAAATAGTATTATCTACATGTGTGCCAATTTTGGAATAGCTCCCATGTATACCTTGCAAGATATCCAACATGGAGCTCAAATTTCTAGTGCGTTTTTTCAGCAGTTGGTAGCACTGACATCATTTTCAAATATGGACGTGAGATATTCCGGTGCACATCTTTACTCATACTAAATTTGGTTTTGATTGCTGCAGCCGTTTAGGAGTTGATAGGGGGGGGGGACACACACACAGCCAGACAGACAGAAGGACAGACAGACAGACAGACAGACAGAAGGACAGACAGACACACATTTTCCCGGATCGATCTCATAAGTCTACTTTTTCCTCATTTTTGCAAAATGTGAAAAGTAGGCTAAAAATAACCAGAAATCACTTTGCAATTATGGCAAGGACTAAACTAGTGTAAATCTATGTTATGCACATTCGTGCATTTTTCTGTATAAGGCAACTTACCATGATAATTTAGAGTAAATGTGACGTGTGAATATTAGAAACTGGTTGTAACGACAAGATTTTTGAAAAATGTTATAAAGTAGTTTTGTTAGTTCATTATTGCTGTAATTCAAATGGTGATTCAGCTTATATCTTTCTCTTTCGAAGGCAGGACGGTCAAATAGGAGGTGACTTATACTTTGAGATGATCCACAGAAGCTAGAGTAATCGTCTTCTATTTGAATTTTCAAACGCTCGAAGAAGAATTTAGATTTTCCATGACCGGAAAGGAATTGTGAAAGCTCAAAGCTTGGTGTCAGCAATTTGCATTGGGGTCGGTCGAAAACCTTGGTAACTGCGCTTTTTGAAGCGGAAGTCCAGAGGTGATTCCACCGATCAAAGATGTATTGTTTTATCTGTCTTCTCACATAACATACTGCAGATTTATCATACGACTCTAGCAAGTTAAACATGGCAGCAGTTTTTGCAAGCTGGTCTGCTCTTTCATTTCCAACGGTTGCAATATTTCCTCGAGTCCAAGATAAGCAAAAGTCCATAGTTTGCTGAGCCAACAACACTTATTGGGTTCACATTATATTTATCGTTTATAGACCTTAACGCTGCCTGCTAGCCACGGTGGGTGAGTGGTTATAGTGTCGGACTACCAACCCCGAGATTGCAGGTTCGCTCCTGACCATGGTAAGTGATTTTTGAAAGGCGACAAAAATCACGACACTCATGTCATACGTTGTTGGCATGTTAAAGAACGCATTTGAATTCAGTAGGCCGTGTTCAATGGCAAAATTAATCTCGGGAGTTTCCGCCAACACAAAGTTCCTCCATTCTCTACTTGAAAGCGCTGTAATGTCAAGGAGTTTAGATATCTAACCTCCTTGACTTTCATAGCGTGCAAGGGAACGACGAAATTCGACATGCAAGCTACCCTCTGGGTGTCAATTAACAAAGCTTGCACCAGGCACCCGAGGCCATACGATATTATTATTAACGCTGCCTGTGAATTGCTGAGTATCTGAGCTCTCTTATTTGTTTCTGCACCCCATTGCAACGCACTTTTGATAGCCCATAACTCCGCCTGAAATACGGAGCAAACAGAAGAGAGTTTATACTGGGCAGATGAGGTGTCTACGTCATTCTCATAAACTACAAAGGCACATCCTATCTTGTCATGTCCAAGGGAGCTCAGTTTACGGGATCCATCAGTATCTCTACTTAGTATAAAACAAAGTCCCCGATTCTTGGATGTCACAGGTAATCTCGAGAACCACTGGATGGATTTTGATGCGTTTTACACCGTTCTGTAAAGGATATCTCAAGGAAGGTTTCTGTAGAAAAGTAATTTATTTACGATCAAAGCTACCCAAGCAGTAACGATTTCAGTGAAAAAGTCGAAAAAGAACCTGGCATCCGTTCCCTCTTTAAGCTTACGCTGTGAAAACCGTTAAAAATAGGAATATACTATGAGTGTAAGTTTGTACACCATGAACAGGTCTACTAAAACGTCCGGGAGAGCATATGTATATCTTCAATACATCGCCCACTATAAGTGTTTTTACGTTTTCATTTCTTTCAACTATCTCCATTCAGTTACTCATGAGACAGCTTACGAGCCAGCTAGGGGAGGCCTATCACCCCAGTTGCAGCCTGGCAAGTGGCAGAGCCTATTACCCCAGATAAGCAAGCAGCAAACTGTCGAGTCGTGTTGAGTTAAGACTTCAGAGAAGAGTGGTTGTGTTTGGAATTTCCCTGGAATTGCAACTCGGCTTTTCTTCATTTCGCCTGTGAACTTTTCTTTCCGAAAAATAGACAGTCAAGTTAAGATTGGATGAAAGGGGGAGTTGTGTTTCATGCACCTCGCCATTTTTAAATTACGTCTGACAAGAATTCGTTGTACATGCATCTCCGTGATAATATAATTAACAGTCCAGTCAGTGATTTTAACCCATCATGCCGAGATGCAAAACGGATATAGGTCGTAGTTCATTGCCATCGTAAAAAAAAGCGCTTAACACGTAATGCATTCATAACTGTCCCGGGCGAAGCCGGGGCGGGTCGCTAGTAAATTATAAAGTCATGACTCATGAATATATGTGCAATCATACCAAATAAGTTTCTGGTAGAGGCTAGGACGACCAGATTCCATACCAATAATTTCAGACCACTAGCTTATTCTCAACAAAAGTTTCCTGGTTGTACGATTTTGTTATAAATTCTTCCGTTCGTTCGTTTGCGTCTTCAGTCTTTTGACTGGTTTGATGCAGCTTTCCATGCCTCCCTGTCCTGAGCTAATCGTTTCATATCTACATAGCTACCACACCCCACATCCGAAGAAATCTGTTTAACATAAATTCTACCAAATACATTATTAAATACAAAAGTCCTCTCGGCACGCCGGAAGGCGGAGGTAGATTTCACCGGACAAACTTGGGGATAGGCGAAAATAGGCAGAATATGCAGGTTTTCGTAGAAGGATCAGACCTCATTTATTGCGAGAAGGTATTTTATAATTGGAGCTTAATTAACTTTGTTTTTCGTCATTTTATGCTTATTTTAAACATTTTATTGTCTTATGGGAACGGTAACCTTCTTGTCATTTGGGGTCCATTTTCATACTTGTGGTCACACTGTCCTTAAGCAAGGTTTCGACACTGATGTGTAACTATGTAACGGTCTGTTACTTCTTCACGCAAAATTCTATCTCCCGCAGAGATTTTGGTTCGTTCCTCAGTTTAGGGGCGGCGACAACGCGGTCATGTGACCCCGTGTACTTAGGGATGGCTGTATTAGTCTGTAATTCAGGTAAGGACTGCAGACGGTCAATTTCAAGCAGTAGTTCCTAATGTTGCTACCAGGTACTACCGGCAACGACACCTAGCTGAGAACTTGGCTACTAGATGCCACCCCAACCAGCAACTCGCAACGAACGTTGGAACTTCCCCTCCAAAGAAAAGCATACTGAGGGATTTTAGCGCTCTTAGAAAATCCGACGACTTCGGCCGGCTTTGAAACCGCGACCTTGGGCATAGACATTCAGCATGCTACCAGTTACGTCACCGAAGCCGCTTCCCACTTAGATGGAAATACTGAATCTGATCTCGTGCAAGTGCGTTGTCATGGCAACGTCTGATGGCACATCCCTCATCAATTTAGTAGTGTTGCCATGGCACCTTCTGATAGCTCTTGGCATTTTCTTATAATTCCGAAATCATTTTTCTCATCCCTTGGCGTAATGGTGGGTCATATCAAAAATTCTTTCAGACAAAAGTTTTAGGTAATTATTAGGGGAATATTGTCCATTTTGTACGGTTTTGATATTGTGCCTATTAAGAGAGATATGATTAATGTTTCCCGAAAAACCCACTTTTTCCCACCCCTTTGGTCAATGGTCGGTGCTATAAAAAAATCTTCAAACATAAATTTTTGGGCTTTATCCGACACATAGTATGAACGTTGAACGGATTCGATATTTCACATATTAAGAGAGTTATAGCAATATTTCACATTTTCGAAAAAAAGCCCCCCATTTTCACCTCCTTCGACCGATTTAGCCCAGTAACGAACTCGACCGAGATTTTATAGGTATACATATTCGGTAAAAAATTCAAATTGAGTGGTGCAAAATTACGGCAGTTATCGTGTCCACAAGAAACTGATATACATATATATATATTGTACAGGCCCCCAGGGGGTTGCACCCCCTGGAAGCCACCCTCCATCATCTATCAAAACCATCCCTAACTGGCAAATCTCATAAGTCCTGAACAACATCTTTCACACAGCAAGGGCAGCTAACCAGCCTGGAAGGCTTGCCAAACACTTGCATCACACCACAAACAGCTACACATAATTAACTGGGGCAGCTATGCCAGTGGAATGCTGACAGCACTACAGCATAACCTATAAGAAGGACCTTAATGAGGACAGATCCTACTACTACTACTCTTGACTCTCTACTATCTGTCATACAGTGCGTGTCGCCGAAGGCTCTGCAGGCTGCTATCTCCAGGTGAGCATCAGTGAAGTGTTCAGAGTTCCTATATTTTGTAACCTACCCCACAGACTTGTACACATAATTTGCACTATTGTTAACACTTCCCTAAAAGGGACATACTATTTCATACATCACTGACCAATAAATACTTGGTCAGTAAACTACACCTTGTACTCGTAATTACACGCCTCTTCACATCCTAACGCCCTTCCTGTATTCCGTCACGAGTAAGCGTGACAGTAGTAGCCAAATAGTTGCTAGCTCAAGCTTCATCGCACTTCCTGCAGCGACCCGACTGTCTAAACAGTGAGTCGCCAACACAGCTGACGCCGCACGTAGGTTATATAATTCTCTCCAACCAGCTGATAGGCTAGTACATTAACCTGTACACAGAGGTTCATCCCCCGAATCACACTTACGTCTTTATAGGGGCATCCCCTAGCATCCTAACACTAAACAACACTCTACACTGGTCAGCTTGCATCACAGCTACGGGAAGCTACCCCCTCCTAGGCATCTCCTTATAAATTAGTACATTAACACATCCGTTTTAGATCTAACTACCCCCCAACTAAGGGATCTAAAACAGATTGGTGGAGGCCGGGTACCACGCACAGTAAAATAGGGCTCATACAACGAGTCCTCGTGGTCAAAACGGCCCGTACCGCATACAGCCAAGCGAGACTGGATTTTTTTCCCAGACAGAAAGCATTATTTTTTGCTTTACATTACCTACATAAGGGAAATTTTTGTTACACCAACCCCCCCAGCCCCCAGAAAGAGTCAAAGATCGCGTACACATTTCTCTTTACACTCACCCTTAACGCAGAATGGCACCTCATGCAGAGGCAACAGAGATTGTAAGCCATAGAGGCAATAGGGTCACACCGACACTATTAGCATTATTGCTAAGATCCCAGAGGCACATATAAAGCCGACAGACACAGTTACGGGCACTCTAAACAAAAAATCGGGGCAATACAGGGCAAATAGCCACACACTCCGTCAGAGGGTAGGACAGCGCGATTGAGATGCGCACACAGGAGCACTTGAGGCACATACATGAACACCTCAATAGGATCTATGTCCAAAGAAACAGAATACACGACCAATTAATCACCACACATGGTCCGGTAATAGATAATGCAACCCTCAAGAGGATGAGGGTGCACTACATAATTTTACACACTCAGTACAGGGAGCTCATTCGCGAACAAGCGTTTCTCCAAATGGCAGCCACAGAACTATATAGGACACAAGCACATTGATACAACAGTTTGCCAGCAGGTCGTGAGCCTCAATAGGCAGTACGCCCAAATTTGGGGCGAGTATAAGGAACCCCGGGATAACTAGGCCATTTTTGAGTTCATGGTAGGGCCACAAGCCCAGCCGAGAGAGGACATAAGCGTAGATACGCTAACGCAGCAATTTGCGAGGATGTCCCTCTCGCCACGTACTGCCACACATGGGAAGGAGTTCACCGTGGCCACAGTCCAGAAGACGGCCAGGTTAGACTCCAATACACTGCGGGGACAAAGTTACACCATTACACATCCCTTAGCTACGGTTCGGAAGGCAACTTTGCCAAACCGAGGAGCAGAACCTAGGCCAACCCCCTCGGAACGGACGAACGAGAGGGAGTTGACGCCAGGACTATCCGTCACACAAAACATAACAGGGAGTAAACGGGAGGTAACCACGTCATGGGCTGAGGACGTAGAGCCCGCCCTACAGCACATTAAGCCTACACACACCTACACAAATAGGCAAACACAATGGCAGGAGGCTACCGTGGCCACAGGCCAGAAAGCGGTCAGACTACACGCCACTACATCGCCAGGGCAAACACAGGCAGTCAAACGGCCTTTGCCGCTAGTCGAAAGGGCAATTTTGCCAGGACGAAAGCGGGCACCGGCATCTGTACCCCAGGTGCGAATGCATAAGAGGGTGTTGCCTTCAGGCTCTCAGGAGGCACAACACACACCCACACAATCTGACCAGGCGCTAACACACAGTACACGGGGCATAAGAAAGGTCCTATTACCTACCCCACCAGACCGGTCAGGCAAAAATACACACACCCCCGTAAACTCTACTAGGGTAGCGCAGAGCGCAATTAGTCCCTCGAACACGGGCACACTCAGACCAACAGTCAGACATTACGGTGAAAGTAGGCCCAGGCTCACTTTGCTACAAAATCCTCCGGAAAATAGCAAAGGAGCACCTCAGTGGATTTCAGGGGCCTATGCCCTAGTAACAGGGCGAAAGTATTCACTTTTCCGAGCAAGGACGCTCGGGCGGGAATAACGACTTTCACCAGGAGCACAAAAATAAACTAATATCACTTGCACCACTATTATAGATATAAGTAGGTTCGTTTACACGTGACAAATACGACAATAGACACACAGAGACTCACAAACATAAACTGCACATTTTTTTTCATGTATATGCAGTGCAACATGGCTAAACCAAAAGTGTATAATTCAAAATTCTTCTTGTTTTTTTTGGCCCCTAGCATTTTTTTTCTCAGGCCATCAAGGGTTATTGATCATAGTTGGTCCACATTATAACGTGGATAACGTAAAGTTTCTAATATGCAAAGCCAAGCGGAAGCCAATCAGGCGAGCCACGCGGCTTAAGGCCGAAAAGAGCTATTCTGAACACAGCTTAAGCATCAAATCACAGCATAGAGCTTAGGCGGGTCTTTCTAGGTAGAAATGACTAAATGTTCTATGTTCCGGTCCCACAGTTTGATAGATTCTCTTGTGACGGGCGAGAGCCCTGATTGTAGCAAGAACTAAGAATCGCAAACTATTTTTCAAAAGTGGTAGATTCCCCTGAGACGTAACTAGATTACTGTCGTACTAACGTCACCAAATAGGTGGATAGTACACTCAGGTCCTACTTCTCATTTTTAAACATTTTTGATATTATTTACGACACAATTTTTACAGACTACCGCCGCCTGGCAACCCGCTTTAATAAGCATAAAGCAGTGTGCAGGCGAGATACAATATAGTTTCTCTATTTTTTTCAAAGTGCTCTCTTAATTCGGAGCGTTGCATAACTCTTTTTTTTTGCCCCACTCATTAATCCCGAGAAAGGAAAGTGGCCAAGTTGAACTGTATATATTTAATCCATAGGCATACGTGACACATTACACTGCCTATAACATGACTTTTTCTCACCTCCATAACAACACGCAAGCTAAAACGCAAACACCATAGGGTGAAAATCCCAGACTTTGGGAAAGCCTACATATTTTTGGACGGCACACAGCCAATTCACACTGCCACATAACAAGTTAATACGCTAACAGAACTGTCCCGGAGACACAGCCTAGAATGGCACCAGAAACAATTACTCTGGTTAAAAACGGTCCCGAACCCGCAACCTTATGAATACCAGGAATGTAAGGTCGGGTAGCTATCCAGTTGCAGGATAGGAAAGTAAGGGACGGTTCCACTAACAGATACTCATAAGCGGAAAACAACAAAATCACCTCCGACACCTAGTCACCAAACACGCGACTAGCGGCCCGGAGACACTCGTGCATAACGACATTTAATACCATTAATAGGGATATATTCGACCCACGCTACATTAACACAAAACTTGGGGACACGAATGTAGTCGGTGGAAGGTTCTTTTACATTACGGAAAGCCCTACTCGCGATTACAGAGATAGCACTCAGGTCCAGACACACACACGTGCCGGACACGGAGCATTATCAAAACAAGTAACAAGTGAGTGCGCACGCCATTGTAATTCAACACTATCGCCGTCAGCGATAAGACGCTCGTGACTGGGCGACCTGCACACTTACAGACAGCAATATGCAGGCAGCTCTGAAAGCAGAACACACGGCATCATTCACGCCAGGTCCAAAACCTCATAACTTCCAAAGTTACAACACGAGGACCATTCCCAAAGACACAAACTCTTTACAGGAATGCGTATTTTCATCCCCATGCCTTAAATACACGATACATGTGCCATAGTATATACGGCACAGGTAGCGTCATACCAAGGCCTTACAGCAAGCCGGATTCGAACCCACGACCACACAACACGGTCGTGCCAAAAACTAACTAACCAATGGTATTTTTGGCACGAAAGACACAATCAAAAACCATACTGGGGACGACTAAACCCCAAAACACAACGCAGACATAGAACACGGAGAATTATATAATTACGGGTCCGAATCCCAGCAAAAATTGGACGCCGTGGAAAACAACTATCCAGGCTCCCAAATACACCGAAATTGGCCCATACAAGTACACAAACAGGTAATACCACATTTCCTCCGGCCAAATACCATGCAAAAATTTTAATTACACCTGACATAGGAAATAGATTTCCCAGACACAGGTATAGAAATTTCACAAGGCAAAAAGTCTTATGGAATAGTGTCCACACAACAGTACTAGCAAAAATAGGACGAATTGACACACTGGCCCGCCCGGAATCTCAACCAGTGACAACACTCACATACTGGGAAAAAGTCACGTTCCGACAAGCGACATACGCAATGTCAGAGACTTCATGTACACAAACAAATGAAGGCATAACATGACGAAATACTGACTTGCAGATTCCCCCGCATTGCCACACTGCCGACGACAGACACTATTGTTATATTGGAAGTGACCATGAAGTGACAAACACAAACCAATCATAATACCATACATTTTTCAACACTGCTACAACAATGTGACATTTAGCAATGCACAGACATAATAAGCCGGACCTATATTAGAGCCACAGGGACATATCTACAAAGATGTTGACAAGTTGCACGCACCATCTGACACTCAGACATGCGATACACGGTTGGACTTAGCCGACAACAGGCCTTCCGCCCGCATGGCGTAGCGGAACATAGTCCCATACACACGCGCTCACTAATCAGGGGCGAATACAGACAGGGGCTCTGAGGGAACAAGACCTCCCCCCAATAACTTCTTTTCTCGACTTTATTTCTAAAATATCATTACAGGCAATCAGGACATGGCCAGGCACACTATGATCACTTGCTACATTCACACTACAAATGGGAGGACAGATTAGGCCGTGACGTCACAGCGTCACCACACTATCCCAAGGAGCGGATAGGGAACAGATGGACCAAAGGAGGATGACAGGAGCATAGGTGGGCAATCCCACCCACAGGCTACCAATTTAATACCTTACTCCCCTTCCATAACCTTCCCAATTACAACATTAACCAACACTGACACATGAACACGATGAAAATAGCTACACTACATGACAAAATTTACATCGGGGTTGATAGACTTCATGCGTTTAAAGAGAGGGCTTACTACGCCCTGGATCTCAATGCTAACACCTGAATATTAGGGGTGTGTCGGAAAACAACAGTTAAGCGTAATGCGCATCTCCAAGTAAGAGATGAGGCCAAAATCATATACTAACCATTTTTTTTAAATTAAATAATCCCGCATGAAAGGGACATATTATTATTTTACACTCACCATATACCTATCCTTACATGAGTGCGGAAACGCCTCATATCCCGATACATGCATGTAATCTCCCACCCACACACCTGGGTTATCATTAGTATTACTCCTGCATGGAATTTTTATATTTTTGCAATCCCGGGAAATACCTACCCCCGTCCACTCATTGTAGAAGCATTCCAGCAGCATCACCGGCTTTAGGCCACCATTTACATGAAGCCCAAGAATGCGCAACCCCTTCCTACCATGCTTTCAGCCTACTCTACAAATAACACCCCCCGCACCCTAATAACAGGGAACCTAACGCCGTTAACCCTACTAACGCCTCCGTGAAAATCAACAGAGCATTACAGCTGGAAATCCGACGTAGCAACAGTAGACCTAAAGTAGTCTATGCACTTAGAAGTCTCTACAACCCCAAAACACTTGAAAAATTTTACATTTTTTTGTACACAACAAATTATCTACAGGTTACACTATATTTTTATATATATATAGATAACTCAAAGGAATCTGATAACACGCTGATTGGTGATAACAGCGTAAGCAGAAGGCCAACGGCACCACACTGGAGCAGAGCTGGGGAAGGTGATGTTGACCCTTACCCCAGTTGGCTCAACAGCTCAATGACCCTAGTTAACTTAACGACTAGACCAAAAAAACGAACCACGTGAGGTCGAGGCATTCACGGCCTGGCACGGACAAGCTTCGGAATCTCAGGGGGCCTAGCCTGTTCCCGGGACTAAGAGATGCTACACCCACTATGTGCCACGGTCGTCGAAGCCAAGACCTGCAGGGGAGACTTTCTGAGGATGGTGGGAGAAATAGCCAGCTCCACGCCGGACTCAGGAGTTGACCCTAGGGACGACCAAACTAGGACTAGACTTTTAGTTAAATATAAATAAGTAGGGCTTCTACAGCGAGAAGCGAGACATCTATGCGCGGGAGTGAAGTATTATTGCGGCCAACAGTGGCGAAGAGATTATTATTACTGCGAATAAAGGCGAAGAGATTATTATTACTGCGAATAAAGGCGAAGAGATTATTATTACTGCGAATAAAGGCGAGGAGATTATTACTACTACGGCCAATAAAGGCGAATATGATACTATGCCATTGGACGATGTCCAATGCCCACATAAATGGTGACGCAGCGGGCAGCCAAGGGCATTAAATGAGGGGCATCGCGAGCAACTCACAGGGGTCAAGGTGGGCAGACCCAACAACGACAACAATGCAGATACAACGGCAATGAGCAGATAAATACAGCGGGTGAGACGGTTTGCTTAGAGGCACCGTAAGCCGCTTGCGACTAAGTTAATACTAGTTAGTAATCATTAGCATAAGCGTCGACAACTAGTATTAAGGGGGCGGAATCCGGCGTTTCTAGAGACAACCGGTGTTTCTAGGATACGTACGGGCGATCGCCCTGGTCAAAATTTTAGCTGTAAGACAGTTGCATTTGACACGCAACTTAGGATTAAGCAAATTTACTTATCGCTGTTGCTAGATAATAGCACAGCATATTTCGGCAATAGAGTAAGACCACCCATTCGGCTTAATAATAGCAACCATTTTTTTTACTTATAATAAATAAGGTAGAATATTTCGGCACCTGGCGACCCAAATCCGTTGCCAGGGTAAGCCCGATAACACCCTAGAATAAGTCAGATTTAGGCTAAATATCTCGGCACCCGGTAACTAAAATTTCGCTACCGGGATAAGCCCGATAACATATTACGATAAATGGTATTAGGATAATACCTTAAGTTAGACAACACTAGATTAAGGCAATATTTGGAGCCACTTTTCATATCTATAGTCTATAAGTAGACATAAGGTTAGTTGGCAGACAGGAGTACACTATCACGTTGGTAGACAGGAGTAAAACAATTTCATATGGACAGTGATATTAATCTTATATTTGCTTGACTTACAGCCATGAGCTCCAACGTGGGACACCCGCTCCCAATATAGGGTGCTCCATCATTCTGGACATCCATTTTTATCAGCGTAGAGAGTGGCGCCAATATGGGCACTCTCCTGATTTTTTATGGCTATATCATTGTTATTGTTATGCTTATATATATCATGTTACATTCTCTTGCACCCCGCCAGGTATCGGTCCAACGCCGACAACCGACCACTGGGTACCGGCAGCCGCTACCAGGTAGCAACCATGGGTTGAGCACCAGGCTCATGATGTCATGTTTTACAGGCCGCAGGGCAAGGGTGAACACCCCATATATACACATACATGTCCGTTAATTTATTTTCTTTACCAACAGGTGGCGGCATTGTATATAGCCCTCTGTAAATATTTTGCCCACGCCCATAAACGTCTTGATAACCCCCACTCACACACACAATTTCCTCCCCTCTACACACATCTTGCTTACAGGTAATAAATCCGCACCACGTGGGAGATATGCCTGTGGGATATACCCTACCACAAGTCGGATCAACATTTAGTAAACATCTCACCTAATATGAGAGGTGACATACGGCCACACAACGCGGACTCCTCATGTACAGGACGGGTTGTGTCGCCATGATAGCCGCGCCCACCCACAGGGGGCAAAGCTATTAGCATAAATTGTGGTTAGAAAGGATAACAATGAGGTACCATATGAACTAGAATCATAGAAATTTAGCGCGCTTAAGTTAGTCAGTAAGATAATTGTAATTGATAAATGTAAGATTGTAACTTAACACAAATTAATGCGCCCACGGGCAATTATTCTCCTACAAATGTACAAAGAATACTTCGCACCCCCACATTGTCTGCGGAGGTGATAAATGATATTCATAAACCTTAATATATGCACATCTCAAAATCACATTAAACAGTATACTCTTTTTTTTAGATCACATGTACACAATGCTTATGATTTGTTTTCTTTCATTTTATTTCTTCTAACGTCCCAATTTGTACAGGTGTTCCGTTTTATCCCAAATCAATAAACACATTTTGAATATTTCCCTTAACTTATACCCTGGAACACCTATTTTTTCTACTTCTTCTATCTTTCTCATTGCAGGGAGCAATTTTTCCCCAAGACAGAGGAGGACGGCACAATCATCCGTCCAGCCCTGGGTTTTTTCCTCCCTGCACAACAATATATTAACAAAAACATGTATTTTTTGGAACTTTTTATATATTTCACATGTCAATTTTTTTTCTCAAATGTATATGTATATCCCAAAACCCACCCCTCTGAACACGAGCTGATCTCACACCTACACGACATCACTACATCAACACGCAATCACCGACTTTTCACCGAACAGAAGAAACGAAGATCAGACACCAGGAAGATTCCACTACGACCTACTACGACGACACCCCAACTACACGTTCCGTTCCCGTTCGCGGGGACGCGAACTAAACAGAGGAAGATGCTTGTACAGGCCCCCAGGGGGTTGCACCCCCTGGAAGCCACCCTCCATCATCTATCAAAACCATCCCTAACTGGCAAATCTCATAAGTCCAGAACAACATCTTTCACACAGCAAGGGCAGCTAACCAGCCTGGAAGGCTTGCCAAACACTTGCATCACACCACAAACAGCTACACATAATTAACTGGGGCAGCTATGCCAGTGGAATGCTGACAGCACTACAGCATAACCTATAAGAAGGACCTTAATGAGGACAGGTCCTACTACTACTACTACTCTCGACTCTCTACTATCTGTCATACAGTGCGTGTCGCCGAAGGCTCTGCAGGCTGCTATCTCCAGGTGAGCATCAGTGAAGTGTTCAGAGTTCCTATATTTTGTAACCTACCCCACAGACTTGTACACATAATTTGCACTATTGTTAACACTTCCCTAAAAGGGACATACTATTTCATACATCACTGACCAATAAATACTTGGTCAGTAAACTACACCTTGTACTCGTAATTACACGCCTCTTCACATCCTAACGCCCTTCCTGTATTCCGTCACGAGTAAGCGTGACAGTAGTAGCCAAATAGTTGCTAGCTCAAGCTTCATCGCACTTCCTGCAGCGACCCGACTGTCTAAACAGTGAGTCGCCAACACAGCTGACGCCGCACGTAGGTTATATAATTCTCTCCAACCAGCTGATAGGCTAATACATTAACCTGTACACAGAGGTTCATCCCCCGAATCACACTTACGTCTTTATAGGGGCATCCCCTAGCATCCTAACACTAAACAACACTCTACACTGGTCAGCTTACCCAGCTACGGGAAGCTACCCCCTCCTAGGCATCACCTTATAAATTAGTATATTAACACATCCGTTTTAGATCTAACTACCCCCCAACTAAGGGATCTAAAACAATATATATATATATACATAAATTATATATAAACTTTTGAACTGACGGTGGTTTTGGGGTCTGGGAGATGTGAAACGCGAAGATATGTCGAAATTTTCCGGAAGTCGAAACATGGGACCCATTGCAATAGTTAGCTTTCTAATGAAATCTACCTAATAGCTTTCTAATGAAATCTACCTAAAAATTCCTCTCGGCTCGCCGGAAGACGGAGGTAAATTTTACCGGGCAAACTAGGGGATAGGCTATAATAGGCAAAATATGCAGAATTTTATCTCCCGCAGAGATTTTTGTTGGTTCCTCAGTTTAGGGGCTGCGACAACGTGGCCATGTAACCCCGTGTACACTGGGTGTGTGTAGAATCTGATAAACGGTGTTAATGGTGATGACTGTATTAGTCTGTAATTCAGGTAAGGTCTGCAGACGGTCAATTTTAAGTAGTAGTTCTGAATTTTGTGCCATATACTAACGTCAACGACACCTAGCTGTGAACTTGGCTACTAGATGCCACCGAAACCAGCAACTTGCAACGAACGTTGGAACTTGCCCTCCAAAGGAATGCATGCTGAGGGATTTTTAGCGCTCTTAGAAAATCCGACGACTTTGGCCGGCTTTGAACCAGCGACCTTGGGTTTATAAGTTCAGCACGCAACCAGTTAGCTGCTTCCCACAGAGTCAGATGGAAAAATGAATGTGATCTCGTGCGATGGCGTTGTCTTGGCAACCTCTGATAGCTCATCCCTCATCAAATTAGAAGCGTTGTCATGGTAACTTCTGATGGCACTTGGCATTTTCTTTAATTCCGAAATCATTTTTCTCATCCCCTGGCGTAATGGTAGGTCAGATCAAAAATTCTTTCAGACAAAGTTTTAGGTAATTATTAGGGGAATATTTTCTGTTTTGTACGGTTTTGATATTGTGCCTATTAAGAGAGATATGATTAATGTTTCCCAAAAAAAAAAACTTTTTTCCACCCCTTTGGTCAATGTTTGGTGCTATCAAAAACTTTTCATCATAAATTTTTGGCACTTATCCGACACATATTATGAACTTTGAATGGATTCGATATTTCACGTATTAAGAGAGTTATAGCGATATTTCACTTTTTCGACCCCCCCCCCCCCCCTTCAACCGATTTTGCCCATTAACGAACTCGACCGAGATTTAAAGGGGATACATATTATGCAAAACATTCAAAGTGATTGGTGCAAAATTACGGCAGTTATCGTGTCCACAAGAAACTGATATATATGCATATATATACACGCTCACATTTATATATAAACCTTTGAACTGACGGTGGTTTGGGGGTCTGGGGGATGTGAAACGCGAAGATATGTCGAAATTTTCCGGAAGTCGAAACATGGCACCCATTGCAATGGTTAGCTTTCTGATGAAATCTACCTAAATTGCAATAGTTAGCTTTCTGATGAAATCTACCTAAAATAGGCTACATAATTAAAATACTGCCATCAACGACACCTAGCTGTGAACTTGGCTACTAGATGCCACCGGAACCATCAACTCGCAACGAACGTTGAAACTTCCCCTCCGAAGGAAAGCAAACTCAGTTTTTTAGCGCTGTTAGTAAATCCGACGACTTCAGCCGGGTTTGAACCCGCGACCTTGGGCATAGAGGTTCAGCATGCTACCAGTTCCGATACCGAAGTCGCTTCCCACTGACATATGAAAACTGAATGTTATCTCGTACAGTGGCGTTGTCATAGCAACTGCTGATGGCTCATCCCATATCAATTAAAAGTAAAGTTGTCATGGCAACCTCTCTTGGCACTTGGCATTTTCTTATAATTTAAATCATTTTGCTCACCCCGTGGCGTAATGGTGGGTCATATCAAAAATTCTTTCAGACAAAAGTTTTAGGTAATTATTGGAGGAATATTGTCCAGTTCGTACGGTTTTGATATTGTGCCTATTAACAGAGATATGATTAATGTTTCCCGAAAAACCCACTTTTTCCCACCCCTTTGGTCAATGGTTGGTGCTATCAAAAAACTTTTCAAACATACATTTTAGGGCCTTATCCGACACATAGTATGAACTTTGAATGGATTCAATATTTCAGATATTAAGAGAGTTATAGCGATATTTCAATTTTTCGAAAAAAGCCTCCCATTTTCACCCCCATTTGACTGATTTTGCTCATTAACGAACTCGACCGAGATTTTAAGGGGATACATATTATGTAAAAAATTCAAAGTGATTGGAGCAAAATTACGGCAGTTATCGTGTCCACAAGAAACTGATATCTATACATATATATATATATATATATATATATATATACATATATAAATTATATATAAACATTTGAACTGACGGTGGTTTTGGGGTCTGGGGGATGTGAAACGCGAAGATATGTCGAAATTTTCTGGAAGTCGAAACATGGGACCCATAGCTTTCTAATGAAATCTACCTAAAAATGTGGTCACTTGGACATTTCGAATGTTGGACAAGTAGAAAAGCAGTAAACGTTTTCTAAGAAATTAGAACTAAAAAATTAATCGATGAATTGTTATGAAAAGTTATGTCGAAAGTTAGAATATTATAAACGATATCCATTCTCGCTACCGGTCATGAATCATTGGGCCGTAGCATAGTCCGAAACATATAAATAAATATATATATATAAATAAATTTATATAAATAAATAACATAAATAAATCAATAAATATATAAATAAATAACTAAATAAATATATATATAAAATAAATATATAAATAAATATATATATAAATAAATATAGATGAAGGTCCCAGGAATTAACCTGGGAGGAGTCCTTGTGGCTCTGGGCAAATGGGAGTGAAATGCGTCGTTGCCTGTCATCTGCAACCATAACATATTGGATTCAGCAAGAGAATCCAACTAGCCTCTTTCACTCCAACTCCAGCACGTAACCTACAAGAGGTGCCCCTGTTAAGCCGAGCAACCCAGTGGAAGGTTGGGTAACCAATCCCAGCGGGAAGCTGGGTCGGTGAGCCGATCAGTGCTGGGGGCTCTAAGAAAAACGGTCAACGGTCTCAAAGGCGGAAGAAGAATTTCATTTCTCAACGGCTGAGAGGGCGGAAGAACCTAGTGGAGTCAACCACGAAAACAAATCATTTCAGACTAACAATCTGATCTTACTTTGGAATATTATTCCTACCCTTGAAAAACTCAATTTCAATTGCAGAATGGAAAAGCCGCTGAAAGAAAGCACTACCCCAGGTGGCAGCTCGGAAGAGAAATCCACCATTGCGTTACGCAATGCATCGGGACCTAGGGTTCTGAGGAGTCCCAACATCTGCAATAGGGATGAGTCGGAGCATCCTTGGAATCCTTCCAGACTTAAGTTTAAACATAAGTTTTTAGCAGGTACTTTGAATGTAAATTCTTTACTGATGGTGGGTAAACAGAAGGAATTAGAACTGCTTTTAGATAGAAACGGAATTCAAATTTTAGCAGTACAAGAGACAAGATATTTGGATGAGAATGTGACAGAAACGAAAGATTATAGAATCTTTAAAGGTAAACCTGCGATTAAAATTATGAAAGGAATGCCACTCTCGGGAACAGCCTTTTATGTCCATAAACATCTATTAGCCAATGTAACTGAATTCAAATCACGCTCAGAAAGGATGTGTCTTTTGACAATGAAATGCAAAAATAAAGTATATACTTTTGTTAATTGTCATGCGCCAATAAACGAAGACAACAAGAAGAACCCAAATAAAGTAGAGGCATTCTGAGACCTCCTAGATGATGAAATATCTAAAATTCCAAAATCAAATGTGGTGATATTACTTGGAGATTTCAATGCCCAAATAGGAAGAGAGAGGATTCATAGACCAATAGTGGGAGAATATGCTGCACACAAAAGAACAAACAGAAATGGGATGAGATTAATTACTAATTGTAAAAACTTTCAACTTAAGTTAAAGTCAACTTTCTTCAAGAAATTGCCAAGAAAAGCTAAAACATGGATTTCTCCAAATCCAATACTAGGTGAGTTTCAACTGGATCATGTAGCTATATCCAAAAGAAACATGAAAGAAATTATGAATGTCAAGGTTATAAGATTGTGCTCTGAAAGAAGTTCATTTTCCGTATTGACAGATTCACTATATAACAAAGGAGAAACTGTTCCGCCTAGTCAATACATTTATTTACAACAAGTTATAAACTTGCTATTATATGGTACATGTTTCGGGGCCTCTAGTACTGGTCCCTTCTTCAGCCATAAATTAAGTTGCAAAATCCAGCATAATTAAAGATATCATAATAAAAAATCATAAAATGATGAGTGAATGGATGAAATGAGGCGAAAAAGAACATATTACTCATGAGAAGTAATGTGAGTGCATATCAGTAAAAATTAACACCATTGGTATTGCTAGGTTCTTGAGAATACACTTATATAGCACTGTTCTAATGTTTGTGCATGTGGAAATCACTTCACTTGGGATTTATAGCCTGTTGTTTACAATGCTGTTGACTGAAACTTGCTGTTCAAGCTGGGGCTTCTGAGCTTATAGTCTTGCATTAGAGGGAAAACATCGAATGCCATGTGATGAAATACATCATCATGATGAGGAGACGTCCAAGTATGGAAAAAACATATTTTACTTAGACCAACTAAAACAATTTCCTTTGTTGATCTAATTCACAGAATCTCAATTGAGTTTCTCCTTTGTTATAAAGGTTATAAGAAGCAGAGAATTTGACTCTGATCACTATTTGTCTAAAATTAAACTCAAATTCTTACCCAACAGAAACCACAGAAGAGGGGAAAGAGTAAATAAATATAACACAAATAGACTTCAAATTACACAAGAAACATTGGAAAAATTTCAGGAAGAAATAAAAGTAACTCATCATGGGAAGTGGCAAGATTTATCTAAAGAAATAACCAACGCAGCTCAGAAGACGTTTGGGCTAGCCAAACCTAAGAAGAAACCTTGGTGGAATCAAATATGGGAGGATACGTTACAAGAGAGAACAAAACAATGGAAAAAGTGGAAATGCTCTGGAAAGACGGAACATTATGACCAATTCAAACAGCAAAGGAAAGACACTGCTAGAATAATAAGGGGAGTTAAAAGATCATTCGAAAAATCACAACTTACTGACCTGCAATACAGCTTTGTTAAAAATAACTCTCGAAACTACTATCAGACTTTTAAGAGTCAATTAAAGGGGTATCAAGCGCCTAGCATATGCTTTAAAGATGAAAATGGTAGACTTGGCCTAAGCAATGTTGAGAACTGTGAAATACTTGCGAAGCACTTTGATCAACTTTTAAACTGCCCTGAACCAGATCATAAGTTGGAATTCTCACAAGCAACAGAAAATCTGGAAGAAGATATACCACCCAATGCTGAGGAAATTAAAGAAGCAATTAACAATCTAAAAAATAATAAAGCTAGCGGAGAGGACTCTATAACAGCTGAACTTTTGAAATGGTCTCAATCAAAAATCATTGAAGAGCTGCAGTTAATCTTTGAAGATATTTGGAGAACAGAGAGGATTCCAGAGGAATGGAAAGTGGCTCTAATACACCCATTGCATAAAAAAAGGGGACAAACAAAACGTTGATTACTATAGAGGCATCTCTCTTCTTCAAATTGCATACAAGGTATTTTCAAAAATATTGCTGAATAGAGTAGAAACATCACTTGACAAGCAACTGGGCGAGTATCAAGCTGGATTTCGAAAAGGTAGATCTTGTTCAGAACAAATATTTAACTTAAAATCCATAATTCGCCATAGGATACTGAATTCAAAGGACATAGTTGTGACTTTTGTAGATTTTAAAAAGGCCTTTGACTCGGTTGATAGAGAAACCATAGATAAAACAATTCGTGAATTCGGAGTGAAAACTAAATTGGCAAACCTAATACGTGAAACCCTTACTGACACGATTTCAAAAGTACAATTTATGGGTGAGATATCAAAATCTATTAAGATAAATACAGGTGTACGGCAGGGTGATGGTTTATCACCCCTTCTGTTCAACTGTGTTTTAGAGAAAAAAGAATTTGGAATTTAAAGCTAAAAGAACATAACATTTCGCCAGTAACTTTGGGGAGAAGAAACAAAGGCATTGAAATAAGTTGCCTAGCATTTGCAGACGATTTTGCTATATTGTCAGAAACCCTAACAAGTGCAACAACACAAATCAATCTCTTGGAAGAAATAGCCAACAAAACAGCTTTGAGAATCTCCGTAGAAAAAACTAAATTTATTAAAAACATCAAGAACGCTTCAAAATATTTGGCAACAGATATTGGCCCAGTGGAAAAAGTAAAGAAATTCAAATATCTGGGAGAAATAATTCAAGAAAATGGTTTAGAAAAATCTTCGGTGGAAGAAAGGGTACACAAGATGGAAAGAGCATATGGTATCACTAAGAATTTTTATAACAAAAAGTGCTTATCTAAAAATCTTAAAATAAGGCACTACACTACAGTGGTGAAACCGGAATGCCTATACGCAAGTGAATGTCTGGTTCTAAACTATAGATTAGATAAACTTGAAGTACTAGAAAGGAGAATCATGAGGGAAATTTTAGGCCCAGTGAAAACAGCAGAAGTATGGAAATTAAGATCTAATGATGAAATATACAGGAACATAGAAAATATAACAGAAACGATAAGAAAAAGGAGATTGCAATTTTTTGGACATATTTACAGAATGGATGATTCCAGATTAACAAAAAGGATATTCAAGTACCTTTGGGAGAAAAGGGCAACAACTAGCTGGATTCAAGAAGTAAAGAAAGATTTAGTAAGAAATAATATAGGTGAAGAAGAAACGGTGAACAGAGAGATCTTTAGAAAAAGGGTATTAAGTATGAAAGGATTCCAAGGAAGATTGCCAAGGAAACCTGGTGCGAAGTGGTCCGAGGACAGAAAGAAGCAGCATAGTGAACGGATGAAGGAGTACTGGAGGGAACGGAAGAGAAAACAACAAAGTATGAAGAATTGAAATTGGCACGTGGTCCCTAGCAGGCCTCATCGGAAAGAAGAAGAAGAAATATAGATGAATCGAGGGATCCAGATGCAAAACACACTTCTCCATTTTATTTACTGAAAAAAAAAACTTCTTAAATGTATGTAACTAATGGAATCTCTAAGAGACTTTGCTTTTGTTGCAGGCTATACTTAATTACACATTCTTGTATAAACTACGTTTCATTATTTATATTAAATTATCTGAAAAATTGGTTTTAATTTTGGCGAATGTGACTTTTGCATCCGAACATCGGAGACTGTGAGTTTTGTGTCTGAACATGTTGGAAAATGTTACTTTTGACACTAAACAAAATTAATTACTTCAGACAAAACAATAAACAAGTTGGCCATGTCTGTGAAAAATTTAGACAAATGAAACCAATTGCATTGTTGGAATACAGTTATAATAGTTATTTATTATGTAGAGGTTACGAGTTGAACATACAATAATAATATTGGCTTGCCGCTGTAGAAAGTCACATGATCAGAAGCTGTCTTGTGATTGGCCAACAGGGAGAATGTACTCTTTGGAACTAAACAGTGTGGAGAATGTTAGTTTTGCATCTAAATTGAGTTCTCGGCATTTGAAAACTACTGGATATTGTGAGTATGGCTTTTCAGCACTAAGATAGTCCTGCATTTGAAAACTACTCGATATTGTGAGTATGGCTTTTCAGCACTAAGATAGTGGTGTGTAGTTTGAAACAAAGAATAAGAATGCCTTGCTAACTCAATTTCGAACAAAAGTGGAGAAAGTGAGTTTTAAATCTAGACCCCTCGCCGTCCCAAACAGTTCCTTTCATTTATTCATTTACAAGTATTTATTTGTTCATTTTTTAAATTTATTTAACGGAAATCACGCACCATGAGACATAACTCCACGATCTTCAGCATGATTCCTTGCGCAAACCGCCTCAAGCAGAGTAACAAAGCTGATCATCTTGCAGGTAGATTAGCGCGCATATGTTTATGAAGACTCGCGGTTTTCCGAGAAAGTGTTGCAGGATTGTGTGGAGTATTCTCTAGGGCATACTGGAGTTCAGTCTCAGCATTATTCACGAAACTTTCTTTGCCAACTCTGCCATTAATGTTTTACTCTGTTCGTTTCTTGGAAAAGGAATGCAAACTTCGCATTGTAACTGCTTTTCAATTATGTACTTCGCACAGAGTGCGCTCATGAACTAAATGAAATTTATCAGTGAAGTAAGTCTCGATTCAACCAATGATGACATTCTCAAAATCCTGGAGTAGGATTGTTAGAGGTGTCCCTAGTTTGGTTTGATGAACCCCATCCCGAGCTGATCGTTTAACCATAGCTAATGCACCCATTCTCTACGGTTCTTCTCTTTCCTCCTTCCACTTTCATTGATGTCTTCCTTTCTTGTTTTATTCCATCCTTTCTCCTTTCTTCTTCCATTCTTCCTTCCTTTCTTCTTTTCTACTTTTGTTCATTTTTCCTACCTTTCTTACTTTTTGCTGCCTTCCTTTCTTATTTCTTTCTTCCTTCCTTTTATTTCTTCCTTTCTTCTCTTCTTCATTCCATCATTTCCTCCTTGCTTTCTTTCTTTCCCCCATTTCTTCCTTCCTTCTTCGTTTCTTCCCTCCTTCTATCCTTCCCTTTCTTCTTTACTTCCATCCTTTCTTCCTTATTGTCTTCTTTCTTCATTACTTCCATCCTTTCCTCTTTCTTCTTTACTTCATTTCTTTCTTCCTTCTTTTCTTCCTTCCTTTCTACTTTTCTTCCTTCCTTTCTACTTTTCTTCCTTCCTTTCTTCTTTCCCTCTCGTTTTTTCTTATTTCTTTTCTTTTTTCTTACTTCCTTTCCTTTCTTTTTTTCTTACTTCCTTTCTTCCCCCTTTCTTCTATTCTTCCTTCCTTTCTTCCCCCTTTCTTCTATTCTCCCTTTCTTTCTTCCTTCCTTTCTCCCCCCTTTCTTCTATTCTTCCTTCCTTTCTTCCCCCTTTCTTCTATTCTTCCTTTCTTTCTTCCTTTCTCCCCCTTTCTTCTATTATTCCCCCTCTCTTCAATTCTTCCTTTCTTTCTTCCTTCTTTTCTCCCCCTTTCTTCTATTCTTCCTTCCTTTCTCCCCCCTTTCTTCTATTCTTCCTTCCTTTCTTCCCCCTTTCTTCTATTCTTCCATTCTTTCTTCTTTCCTTCCTTCCCCTTTCTTGTATTCTTCCTTCCTTTCTTCCTCCTTTCTTCTATTCTTCCTTCCTTTCTTCCCCTTTCTTCTATTCTTCCTTCCTTTCTTCCCCTTTCTTCTATTCTTCCTTTCTTTCTTCCTTCCTTCCTTCCTTCCTTCCTTTCTTCCCCCCTCTCTTCCTTTCGTCCTTTTCTTTCCTCCTTCCTTCGTTTATTCCTTTCCTCCTTCTCGTCCACCTTCAAGTGTTGTGAATAGCATTCTTGGCTGTAACACAATGAGATACGGGTTCGATTCCTGTCTCTGCAAATAAATGTTATTTTTGGTCTGTGGCCTGTAACGGGGCTCACTCACCCTTGTTTTCGATTCCTACCTCAGCCATCATAAATGTGCTTTCCCGTATTTACTACTTTTACTCCAAGTGAAAGCCGGGATAGTATCTAATGCCACGACTGTCTCCTACCCAAATCCCAACCTCAATTACAGACACACACAGACTCTAGAACAGCCAGCACAATCTATCAGACGAGTTCCATACACACACCCAAATACGCGAGGCTAAATGTCTATCAATTGCACTTGACCTTGGTACTAAAGCCGTAGACGCAAAGAATGCTACGTGGAAGACAAGGGGAATTTAAAAGTTGGTTTAAAAAGAAGCCAACCAATCTCGCTGTATGCTGATTGATGTCGGCAATGACAGGCCATTAAAAGAACACAATTGTCCACTATTGTGACATTTTCATGATGACTATTGGGATGATAATGTCAATGAATAGTGGGTTCAACGCCAAGGACAATGCCTGAATGATCCTATGAAGCTGGTGTTTAAGAAAAGGGCTGATGGCATATCCAAGGGTCAAAACTTTGTACAACAGATACAATGGCTGAATGAGACACAGGCCAGTATTTATGGGGAGGCTTCGGTGGCGTAGTTGGTAGCAAGCTGAGATTCTATGCCCAATATAGCGGGTTCAAACCCGGCCGAAGCCGTCGGATTTTTTAAGAGCGTTAAGAATCCCTCAGTATGCCTTCCTTCGGAGAGGAAATAAAGCCGGCGGTCCCATGTCATAGATTTATGGCATGTTAAAGAACCTTCCATTAATTACACCTGTGTGAAGCTAAATTGTATAGGTTAGGAATGTAAACAACGCTCTTAGGTTTCTACGTTCGTTGCCAAGAGCCAACTGCGGTGGCGTCTAGTAGCTAAGTTCTGAACTAGGCCTTGTAGTCGTTGACGGTGGCGTTTGGGGGCAAATGTAGGAACTATTTGAAAAATTCAAAGTTCCAGTCCTTACTTGAATTAAAAAACAGATACACACACTAATACCACCATCACAATTAACACCAGTTATCAGACAGATTCTACACACACCCAAAGTGCACTGCGATACATGACCGCATTGTCGCAGCCCCTAAACTGAGGAACCAACCAACCAACAGTATTTATGGACTTCAAATTTAAGAAGCTATGATTTACGAGAAGGAAAATCAAACATCTGTCCTTAGCCGTACAACACTAACCCTTCGTAATTCGGTACTCTCGGTAAAATGAAATCTCGCTGTATTTCCCAATCTGTGGGAGATGGAATTGTGTCCACTCTCATGATCATTTATTTGGTTACTTTTTGTTATTTAATGCAGATCTTTGTGCGCCCCGGTAATCGCGGCAAACTATGACGTCATTTGGCTGGCCAGGTGCGGAGTGACTGGACCTCGCAATAACCCGCTCCACTAACTCATATCGTTAGTTCACACATGTTTTGTCATTCATATGGACGTGTATCTGCAAAGCTGAGATGTTAGCGTCACACGTTTAGTGAGTATTGGGATTACTGTGATTGTTGGTCATCCCTAGACACCAATTTACATTGTGCGAATGTGTGCATATCCATAATTCGTAGCCTATATGAAAAGCAGAATGTCTTGTTATGAAACAAGACGAAAATTTCGAATCAAGTTTCCATGAACACCTGTGCCTAATGCCAGTAAAATTACGAGACTCGCTAAACGATTCTAGGAAACAGGCTCCGTAAATAATAAAAAAGTTAACATACAACATTGTGTTCTTACAGAACAAAAATTAGATGAGATTGTTGTCCATTCTTCCATTAGAGAAGATGTCAGGTGTGTTACAAGAGAGAGAGGACATCGGCTATGAGCACTCTAAGTACACATTACTGAACATGTTTGGTAAGAATGTAAAAAGTGCGCGCCAACCACCGACTGAACTGTGTACGTGCGCCCACGATTTGCGCCAGTCAACGCCGTCATAGCTTGCCGTGTTTACCGAGGCGCACTATGATAATGAGGGCTAGGATTTCTATGTATTTACGAGGGCTGTTTTTTAAATTAACCGATCATTTTATTTTGAAACCACATTTATTAGCCTATTTTCAATTTTGAAAAAATAGGCTTATGAGATCATCTTTTGTCCGTGTGTGTGTGCGTGCGTGTGTGTGTGTGTGATTCGTGTGTGTGTGTCCCCCCCCCCTAATAAAATCTAAACGGCTGGAGCGATTTCAATGAAACTCGGAAAGTTCATAGCACTATTCCCGGCGACCTCGACCGTGCCCTTCAAATTTTGTTACGACTCACCAATCCAACATGGCGGCTGTGCAAAATATTTCACCAGCATTCAATATCTCCGAAACTACTACCGATATTACCCTGACATTTTCTATGGTGATAGAGGGAACTACTATAAGTTCACTTATGTGACTTTTGAAAACCTGGTAACTACAAAACCAACATGGAGGCCAAGCGAATTTGCGACTTTTAAATAGACGTTTCTCGCGATTTGACCAACCAAACGCAATGAAACTTGGTACAGTATATGTTTATATACATTGTAATGCACCGACATCTAACTTCGTTCAATTGTTTACATAATCACAAGATGGCGGATGTGCGAATTATTTCACCGGCATTCTATATCTCTGAAACTATTAGCGGTATCTCCCCAAAATTTTGTACGGAGATAAAGGGCACTACTGGAAGTGCATCTATAAGACTTTCAAAAACCGGTTAGCTACAAAACGAACATGGCGGCCAAGAGAATTTGAAAATTTTAAATAGATCTTTCGCGCGATTTAATATTCCAAGCTCACTGAAACCTGGTACAGGAAATATTTATACACATTGTAATCCACTGGTATCTAATTTAGTTCAATTGTTTACATAACCTCAAGATGGCGGCAGTGCGAATTTTAAAATTAAGTTTTTATTTCTTGTGATGTAGTCATGCGATCGAAGTGAAAGTTTGAATAATGAACCTACGCAATAATTTTCCTTTAATGGTACATGACTCTATGGCCTATACATTTAACAATCCTACATGGCGGCCATCCGAAATATTTAGACGATACTGAATATCTACGAGTCTATTTTAGCAATCAAACTGCATTTTTTAATGTTCATAGGGGCTATGAACTTAAGTTCACCTATAGGACTTTAAATAACCTGGTGATCACAAATCCAACATGGCGGTGACGCGAATTATAAATATTCACATGGACGTTTCTCGCAATTTAACCATCCGAGTGCAGTGAAACTTGGTACAGTAAATCCTTATACGAATGTTAATCCACTGGCATCTAATTTATTTCAATTGTTTCCATAACCTCAAGATGGCAGATGTGAAAAATTTTAAAATCTCCTTGTTTTTTCTTGTGTCCTAATTATGCGAATGAAGTTTGAATACTACACGTTCACAATAATCTGCATGTAACAGTACATAACTCTAGGACCTACATATATAAAATCCAACATGGCGACCATCCGAAATAATTAGTCGGTTCTTGATATCTACGAATCTATTACAGCAATCAAACAGAAATTGTGTATGTTGATAGTGGCAATTAACATAAGTAGGATATATGAAAATAGGCTGTATAGTTCTTCACGGAACTACTTGTTTTTGGGTTTCACATACCTTCCTCTATATTTCTATATATTTGCCTTGTTTATTTAGGCACTCGTCACACCTTAAAACTAAGTTCTGAAATCCCTCTGCATAAAAGTTTGCCGCCTGCTCAGATAACCAAGAATTCACACGTGAGGAAAATCCATTGACAGAGTGGTTATCATGAATCTTCGGTCCTCGTGAATTTTCGTGTCAATTGCAGTCACCAAGTCATCTGTGATCACAGACCTAAGCGTTCATCGTCATGAACATTTTCACGGCCACTTTTGAACTCGCGTACCCATTCTCGCACTTTATTTTCCGTCATTGCATCATCACCATACACCTCACAAAGCTGACGATGAATGTCTGCAGCCGACATGTTTCTTACACTCACAAAACGTATCACAGATCGTACCTCACACGCGGCAGGCGAATCAATAATCTTGAACATTGTAAAGATGCACAGTTCAGCGTACAGGTTAGCTACACAGCTGCAACTGACGCCTGCTTGTTCGCAAAGGATGCCGGGAGGTAGCGCGCACGCTTGTTACGGCGTGCGCACTAACTACGGACTAAAAAAAACGGCCCTTACATATAAATAGCCCTCGTACATATTGCCAAGATAGACATATTTTTTACTTATTTCCATCGATTATGTTGTCCTCGTTTCAAATTAAACAAATTTACTTTCCATATTTCTCCTTATTTCTGACATTTTACAGTACACATTTATACGTATAATACGTTTTTGTCATATTCAGTGATTTTGACGCATTATCTCTACTTAGTATAAAACAAAGTCCCCGATTGTTGGATGTAACAGGCAATCTCGAGAACCACTCGATGTATTTTGATGCGGTTGTCACCAGTCTGTAAAGGATCTCCCGAGGATGGTTTCTGTAGAAAAAACATTCATTTATGATCAAAAGGAAGCCGAGCAGTAACGGTTTCAGTGAATCGAGTCGAAGAAAAACCTGTCGTCCGTGCGCCTTTTGAGCTTACTCTGAGTAAACCGTTAAAATATCTATAAACTATGAGTGTAAGAATTGTTCAGTACGAAAAGTTCTACAAAATAGTCCCCGACAGCATATCTCTAACCTTAATACATCGCCCACTATAAGTGTTTTTACGTTTTCATTTCTTCCAACAATCTGCATTCAGTGGAAATTTAAATTTCTAGCCTCGGGGCGAGTTTACAAGCTAGCAAGCGAGCCTATCATCCCAGCTTCGGCCAGCATCAAACTGTCGAGTTTTCTTAAGACTTCAGAGATTGTGTGTAGTGCTTTAATGCCTTATGTGAAATATTCGTTACGTGAACGTGTAGGACTATATCAGCACATTACGTACATCAAGTTCAGGAAATCGTGTGCTAGAACAAGACAAAAGTTTCGAGTGAAATTTCCAGGGAGACCCAATCCTATAAATCGGTCAATAAAACGACTGGTTTAGAGATTCAAACGCACAGGCTCAGTAAACAATTATTAAAATAGACGTAAAGGCCGTTATTTTCTTACTGAAGTTAAATTAACCGGAGTAACCGATAACTTCATAAGGAGATGCCGATTATGTTTGATAGCGGATGGGGAACATATTCAGCAACTGCTGAAAACATGGTGAGTAAAAATGCATGACACTGATTTTAAGCACCGTACTCTGCAGTACATACTCGCGCGCGGCAGTCGGCAACTGAGCCGTCACTGGCGTAGCACGTGAGCGAGAATGTCCTCGCCAAACAAATATGAAGACCCTGTATATATAAAAATGAATGTCTGTTTGCTCGTCTTTTATGCGTTCATATACCATTCATCCCATTGCGATGAAACTTTGGAGAGTTGTTGTGTATACTCCTGCAAAGATTTCTTAGTAAACGGATTTTACAATAGGTAGCGTACGAGTAGATTCAACAAATGAGTGATGGCGTGCGAATCGTTTCAACAAAGTCCCGTATGTTGTCATAAGCCATTCATACGATTTGGATGAAACTTTGTTGAGTTGTTGTGTACACTCACGTGAAGGTTTCTGGCTTAGTGAATCCATTTCACAGTTAGTAGCGCACTAGTAAATTCAACAAATGAGTGACGGCGCACGAATAGTTTCAACATAAACCCGTATGCGTTCATATACCATTCATCCCATTGCGATGAAACTTTGGTGAGTTGTTGTGTATACTCCTGCAATGATTTCTTAGTAAACGGATTTTACAATAGGTAGCGTACGAGTAGATTCAACAAATGAGTAACGGCGTGCGAATCGTTTCAACAAAGTCCCGTATGTTGTCATAAGCCATTCATACGATTTGGATGAAACTTTGTTGAGTTGTTGTGTACACTCCTGCAAAGGTTTCTGACTTACTAAATCCATATTACAATAGGTAGCGCACGATTAGATTCAACAAATGAGTGACGGCGCACGAACAGTTTCAACATAAACCCGTATGCGTTCATATACCATTCATCCCATTACGATGAAACTTTGGTGAGTTGTTGTGTATACTCCTGCAAAGATTTCTTAGTAAACGGATTTTACAATAGGTAGCGTACGAGTAGATTCAACAAATGAGTGACGGCGTGCGAATCGTTTCAACAAAGTCCCGTATGTTGTCATAAGCCATTCATACGATTTGGATGAAACTTTGTTGAGTTGTTGTGTACACTCACGTGAAGGTTTCTGGCTTAGTGAATCCATTTCACAGTTAGTAGCGCACTAGTAAATTCAACAAATGAGTGACGGCGCACGAATAGTTTCAACATAAACCCGTATGCGTTCATATACCATTCATCCCATTACGATGAAACTTTGGTGAGTTGTTGTGTATACTCCTGCAAAGATTTCTTAGTAAACGGATTTTACAATAGGTAGCGTACGAGTAGATTCAACAAATGAGTGACGGCGTGCGAATCGTTTCAACAAAGTCCCGTATGTTGTCATAAGCCATTCATACGATTTGGATGAAACTTTGTTGAGTTGTGTACACTCACGTGAAGGTTTCTGGCTTAGTGAATCCATTTCACAGTTAGTAGCGCACTAGTAAATTCAACAAATGAGTGACGGCGCACGAATAGTTTCAACATCAACCCGTATGCGTTCATATACCATTCATCCCATTGCGATGAAACTTTGGTGAGTTGTTGTGTATACTCCTGCAAAGATTTCTTAGTAAACGGATTTTACAATAGGTAGCGTACGAGTAGATTCAACAAATGAGTGACGGCGTGCGAATCGTTTCAACAAAGTCCCGTATGTTGTCATAAGCCATTCATACGATTGGGATGAAACGTTGGTGAAGTGTTGTGTACACTCCTGCAAAGGTTTCTGACTTACTAAATCCATATTACAATAGGTAGCGCACGATTAGATTCAACAAATGAGTGACGGCACGCGAACCGTTTCAACGAAATTCCGTATGCGTTCATATTCCATTCATCCGATCGCGATGAAACTTTGGTGAGTTGTCGTGGACGTTCCCACGAATGTTTCTGAATTAGTAAATCCATTTTACAAACGTTTAGAGGCAGTTAACGGGAGAAGAAAAAAATATTCTGCATACAAAAGCACTTCAACAAACAAAGTTACAACGCCAACACTTTATTTGGTTGGCATTGCAACTCATGCCGGGTACAAATAAAAGGTATGTTGGCAACATTGTAGCATGGATTTGTCTTGGGGACTGGACACGATAAACACAACTTCCGCACAACTCATAAAATAGCCCTCCTGCGGGACTAGAAGCACTTGTAAGGGGATGAGAAACCATACATGGACCACTCCCTATATAGTAGCCTTACTTTCCTGGTTAACAACCGGCGACTCAAACGTTAAGCATTAGCACAAGCCGACAATAGCCATTATTTATGGCTGACAAATACCTGACGGTTCTTGACCAATAAGTTGCTTCCTCCATCTGTCCACGAGGAATGAAGAAAAGGTGTTGCCGCCAGTCCTGTCTATCAGCTCACCGGCCTTAAGCCGTGAATGCCTCGGCACCACGCAGCTATGGAATGTAAACATCCGTCCAGCTAGGTTTCAAAGACGAGCCGGTCGTTAACGAGGAAAGTGAGGCTACTATACTCGCCGGTGAGTATCCATAGAGCAGGGCCATCCAGTCATTGCGCTCCGGGAGCGCGGCCGCGCTCGGGGAGCACTGGGCAGTCAGACTAGCGCTCCTTCCCCTACCACCACTACACTGTGGCAGCGAGGAGACGGAACACGCTGACTGGATACGTACGAACAGTCGTGCAGCCGACGGCTCTTGTGGGATTGTTGACATATTAATAGGGCTGTTTTGCCATAACAAATATACCACATATACAAATCGAATGGTACTCCGATGTATGGAATGTGCAGGAAACGAACACAAGTGTTCAGTGAAGAATATTGTGATTTATTCCAAACTGAAATGTAAACATATTAGAGAGGAAAATTCAACAGCAAACTGTGTTCTTTTTAACACATTACATCTCTGTTGCCACACTAAACATTTGGCAAGCCCTTTATAAGCTGTAGCGAAAAATGAAATTTCCCATTCTGCTTTAAAGACTGCTGCTTCACCACTCCTTTTTGTGTATGCGGTTCAGTCATGACCACTGCGAAACTGATTTACTTACACGCTGTCAACAAAGCGCATTGGACTAGACTAGCGACTGATGGATCGGCTGCACACTTCAGCGCGCTCAGCCAGTTAAGCTCCTCCCCCCACTTCTGAAACTACCTTCCAACAAAGCGCTCGGAGCACTGGCTTAGAGCGTGGCCGGAGCGCTGTCTGGAAGGCTCTGCCATAGAGCGTCACAACACCTGGGAAGTGCCAATTCTGCAGACAATCACGTTCAATATGCGGCCCCCGTAGGACGAACAAATGATACTATGGTCGGCGTTCCTTGATCGAGATTTGCGTCTCGTCCCACCTAAAATCACGGCCTAATTAGTGTAAACATACCATGGAGCAGAAAGCGAATTCACTGATGCTAGAGGTCTTCAATGCAGGCTACAGCCTCGCTTTTCCCTCCAGTGATACCGCTCGGCGTGAATATGGAGCTAATTAAATTTCGTTAACAAAGGCATGTGGGAGTTGTAAACATCATCATTCCGGGAATAATAAAGGACAGAAATACGGTAGGTGTATAAATATAATAAATTTTGATGCAAACTAATTTAATAAACACCTGAGTGGAATTGCCTGCAGCGCACAAAAGCAACGACACGACAGAAATCAAATTACCTCCAGTGCCACTCCCACAAGTCTGCTCCAGAGCTTCTAACGTAAGTAGAACGTACCAAAAGAAAAGGCCAGATGTTTGTTTTAGACGAGTGAAAAATCCTAATGGAAGCCTGGAGGCGAGTTACTACAGTACCTGTGTTGTTGTCAGCTGCCCCACGCGGTCAGATGATGGACAAAACTATCTCACGCTACTGCTGAAGTACAGTCATTGGCAAATATAATGGCAATCTGTTCGTAACTATGTAACGTGTACTTCCGCGTTACACAATACTTCGACGTGGACTGTACTGTTCTGCACTGCGGTGTCGTCACGTGCTCAAGTCAGGAATTCCATAACATCAGACCAGTGGTGACAACTCTGAAGCGAGAGAGCGATGGAGTGACTGTATATAGGCTCTCCCGCAAGCATCAAGATCAAGGGCAATCGTCTAAAACAAACGTCCGGCTTGTATTTGTGCGTGTAATCGTCAATCAGAATCAGATGATTGTCTTGTCATCACAAGAAAAACAATGATGTGTCGTCAAGATAAACAAGTAGTTCCGTGAAGAACTATACACCCTATTTTCATATATCCTACTTATGTTAACTGCCACTATCAACATACAAAATTTCAGTTTGATTGCTGGTATAGATTCGTAGATATTGAGAACTGACTTAATATTTCGGATGGTCGCCATATTGGATTTTATATATGTAGGTCCTAGAGTTATGTACTGTTACATGAAGATTATTATGTAAGTGTTGCGTTCAAACTACAATCGCATGATTAGGACGCAAATAGTAGCAAAGAGATTTTAAAATTTCGCTCAGCTGCCATCTTGTGGTTATGGAAACAATTGAAATAAATTAGATGCCAGTGGTTTAACATTCGTATAAGGATTTACTGTACCAAGTTTCACTGCACTCGGATGGTTAAATTGCGAGAAAAGTCCTTGTGAATATTTATATTTCGCGTCGCCGGCATGTTGGATTTGTGTCACCAGGTTATTTAAAGTCCTATAGGTGAACTTAAGTTCATACCCCTATGAACATTAAAAAATCAGTTTGATTGCTATAATAGATTCGTAGATATTCAGAGACGTCTAAATATTTCGGATGGTCGCCATGTTGGATTGTTAAATGTATAGGCCATAGAGTCATGTACCATTAAAGGAAAATTATTGCGTAGGTTCATTATTCAAACTTTCACATCGATCGCATGATTACGACACAAGATTTAAAAACTTAATTTTAAAATTCGCACATCCGCCATCTAGAGGTTATGTAAACAATTGAACTAAATTAGATACCAGTGCATTACAATGTGTATAAACATTTCCTGTACCAGATTTCATTGCGTTTGGAACATTAAATCGCGAGAAAGGACTATTTAAAATTTTCAAATTTGCTTGGCCGCCATTTTCGTTTTGTAGTTAACCGGTTTAAGAAAGTCTTATAAATGAACTTCCAGTAGTGCCCTTTATCTCCGTAAAAATTTTCAGGGTGATACCGCTAATAGTTTCAGAGATATAGAATGCCGGTGAAATATTTCGCACAACCGCCATCTTGTGGTTATGTAAACAATTGAACCAAGTTAGATGTCGGTGCATTACAATGTGTATAAACATATACTGTACCAAGTTTTATTGCGTTTGGTTGGTTAAATTGCGAGAAACGTCTATTTAAAAGTCGCGAATTCGCGTGGCCGCCATGCTGGTTTTGTAGTTACCTTACTTCTAAATACAAGCATACTTTGATTGGTTGGTTCCTTAGTTTTGAGGCTGCGACAACATGGTCATGTAGCCCCGTGTACTTGGTGTGTGTGTAGAATTTGTCTGATAACTGGTGTTAATTGTGATAGCTGTATTAGTGTGTGTTATCTGTGATTCAAGTAGAAGGACTGCAGACGATCAATTGTTTCAAGTAGTTCCTACTTTTGCTACCGTCCACGACACCTAGCTGTGGACGTGGCTACTAAATGCCTTCGCACTCAGCAACTAGCGGCGAACTTTGGAACTAATATAGCGTTATCAAATTAACCTACAAATTTTAGCTTCCACTAGTGTAGTTAGTGGAAGGTTCTTTTTCATGCAATAAATCAATGACATGGGACCGCCGGCTTTACTTCCCCTCCGAAGGAAGGCATACTGAGGGATTTTTAACGCTCTTAAAAATCCGACGACTTCGGCCGGGTTTGAACCCGCTATCTTGGGCACAGCAGTTCAGCATGCTACCGACTACGCCACCAAAGCCGCTTACTTGGAGTAAAGTAGTAAACACGGGAAAGCACATTCAAAATGGGTGCGGCAGGAATCGAAAACAAGGGTGAGTGAGCCCCGTTGCAGCCCACAGACCAAAAATTACATTTATTTGCAGAGCCAGGAATCGAACCCGTATCTCATTATGTTACAGTCAAGAATGCTAGTCACTACACTAGAATGTGGACAAGAAGGGGGAAAGGAATAAACGAAGGAAGGAGGAAAGAATAGAAGGTAGAAAGGAAGGAAGGGGGAAAAATAAGTAATAAGAAAGGAAAGGAAGAAAGGAAAGGAAGAAAAGATGGAAGAAAAGGAGAAAGGAAGGAGGAAAGGAAGGCATGATGAAAAGAAGGAAGGAAGAAAGGGAGGAAGAAAAAAGAAAGGAATAGAAAAAGAAAGTAAAGTAAGGAAGGAAGAAAGGATGGAAGAAGGGAAGGAAGAAACAATTGAAGGAAGACAGGAAGAAGGTAAGCAAAAAAAAAAAAACGTAGAAACAAATGAAGTTTGAACCCGCGAACGTGGGCATAGAACAAAAATACCTTTAATAATTTTCCGAATCACACCCAAAATTCTGTAGCACCTAAAAATAAATAATTGCAGATTTTGTTCCGTGTACTGCAGTATATTTGAATTATTAGTCCATAATTTTTTTAAAGTAAACCTGAAGACAGTGTTTATTCCTAGCTCTAGATGATCGAGAGAAATCCTAGCTGCCAGAAAATTCAAATACTCTCAGCACTTTTCAGCTTATTGTTTGGTTATTTAGGCTACTGTCAATAAAGTGGAGATAAATCTTTCATTGTTTTCAAGTTCCCTATATTCTAAATCAGGGGTGCTCAACATTTTTATTAGTGGGGGGGGGCAAGGTTATTTGTACATAATAAGTGGCGGGCCACAAGGGACCTTTCCAACATAGGCACTTGCCAAACCCCACCGCTAAAGCTGATTTAACTATTATCTGAATAACCTATTTTACCAGCAGACAAAGAATGTGTTTCAATACAATTTTTGTGTCCTCTAATAGTACATTATGCAACGAGCCTATAATGGCTATAATTAAGACACGAGTATTTTTATAAAACGAGCGTATGCGAGTTTTATAATTTCCATACGAGTGTCTTAATTACCATTATAGGCGAGTTGCATACGACTGTTTATGTTCGACGATAATTATAACTTTATTATATGTTTTAACATAAATATTCATAAATATCTGTTGAGAGTCAGCTACTTTAATTTTCTGATCGCAGAGCGAGCGTTGGGTGTTATATCTCTGTCTTTCATGATCTTTGAACGACCGACGCATGCGCTCTGTGTGCTTGCAATGCCATATGTTTACATCTGCCGCCCCTCAGTAATATTGTCACTGGAGTTGTTTGAAGACAATGAATGCGCTGTGTAGAAATTATATTAAGGTACAGTGCTATTTGTTGTCTCATATTCGCCAGTTTATTTACGCGAACATATGGACGGTGCGTATTCCATGCCGGTAATTTATTATAGTTCGATGTTGTGTTTATGTCCGACATGTTGGATTTTGAGCGCACGCGTGAAGGTATCGTTACCTAATTGGTCAATGAACGAGCTCTGATTGGCTGGAGAAACTGTATCATAATGAAAAAGAGTGTTATAATGACCATCATTATGATACAGTTTTCTGACCCATGATAGTGAGGGTCGAACATAAATAATTTAAATCCATTTTTGAAGTTTTTCAGCAAATTGCGTTATAAAGTTATCAAATTACTGATTTACAATCAACGTACTCCTAATTCGAAAAGCTTTAGGGGTATATAAAATAAAATAATACCATCACAATGTTGTATTTTTTTAATCATTTTAAATGATCGAGTCGACTTCGTCGGTACGTTACGGCAACGTCACGAAATGTACCGAGAATGCACTGAGGTGTGTGACGTCATACTGCCGCTTGGTGCATGTGTACTGAGTTCACTGGTGAGCTCTGGCGTTACGACACGGCAACAACATAGCGAGCGTGACGGCATCCAGCCAGCTCCCTCCTTTCACCGCGCGCACGCTCGAAGCCTCCAGCCTTTCTAGCATTTTTCAGCATTTAAAATGATATAAAGTCCAGTCTTTCAGACTGACGGTCTCTTTTATGTTTACAAAGAGCAGAATCAAACACCAAACTATATAAATAATGAAAATCAATATTTCGCCATACTGACCATCAAATCAAGTAGTAGCCTAATGCTCCTAATGTGATGCTTGGCATCGTTTATTTTTCAATAGTCTGTCAATGCGCAAGTTTCCCTCCAATACGCTGCCGAAGTGACGCGCCTAGCAACCACATGGGCGCAGCCACATTGGATCCAAACAACTGGTTGCTAGGTTTTTTATACATAGGAAGCTGCATTAACGCTGCGCAGCGTCTTGAATTTTGTGGATAAAAAGGTGTAATATGCGTGAAATAAGGCAAACGCCTCCCGTAAAGATCATCTACGGTGTTGGAGCTACTAAATACAAGTAAAATGTTATGGATAAAGTACGATAATTTTGCGAGATAGTATGAATAAAGTTGACCTCACTCCTGAGGTAAGAATTGCATGGCGCGTACTACAAATTATAAATATTTATTTATAACATCATTTAGTGGACACAGTATATCTAATATAGTGCGATATTTAGGACATATATGTCACATAAAGGTTTTTTTGGTTCATGTGGGGAGTGTAGTTGTAATTAAATATGGTTTGTACTATAAGTATTATAAACGACAACATACATAACCTTACAGCTGATTCACTAACAGCAATACATTTTATCCTACAACTCTTCTGAGTGGTGATTTTTCACTTAATTTATTTAAGCAGTGAATTTTGGTTCCAAATAACAATTAGGCCTATCCCACACTGAAATTTTCTGCCTAAATATTTTATTTTTTGCACTTTCAGAAAACAATTATCATGTAGGCCTACACCCTGCAACAAAGTTACAGTACCGTATAGTGACATTATTCAAGCCAATGAATACTGCTTATTGCTGAAGTGATGGAGTGGCAAGTCTTGTTGTGATTGTCAGGGAAGTTTCGGTGAAAAAGTCAGTGGTGTCAAGAAATGAGGTGATGAGGATAGTGGCGAACATGGCTATCATGGCATTATGTCAAGATTGTTAGAAAATGTTTTAATCGTTTCAGCATGAATTATTAGTGAAAAAGTCAGTGATGCTATAAAGTTATCAAAAAAGTGGAAATATAATAACATAGGTGTGTACTTAGTCAGTTTCTTGTGCATTACTTATCTGGACAATTTTTCAAACATTGGACAGTAAAATTAGGCTAGTTCAATGAATTTATGGAATGCTACAGTATTGTACCTTTAAATTATTATGAGTTATAATAAAACTATAATTCGATTCAAAATATCTAGGCTTAATACTTAACTGCAATGTTTATACCAAACATCTTTAATAGATATCAGGAAGTACTGGTATATTATTGGAAAGTAGGCCACTCCCCTGCGATTCAACTTACATGCTCCTGCAGAAGTGTGCATGTGTTTTTCTCCTCTCACAATAGGCCTTTTTTGTTATTGAGCAACTGAGTTTAATTGTAGTTGTAACAGGTCATTTTATCACAGGTTGTGGTGAATTATAACATATGGCACAAAATGGCAGGTAGGTGGTGTTGGTGGTTATTGAGGCCATTAGCCCCTAACAGGAATGTAGGCTGATTTTATTTAGTTCTGTTGGTCAATTAATGAATTTGAATCATGAGCATAAATATTTTCTAGATGATGTTTTTGTTAGTATAGGCCTACCTCATTAAATTCATTTCTTAACTCAAACCTAAGGTATAATTTGATTTGTTTTCAAACAAATGAGGCGTTGTGGTAAACACACAAATTGTATTGAAATGCAGTCTTTGTTTCTTCTATAGCCGTTGATGAGATTTGGCCTAAACTCTCATGCAAAATATTTTAAACTGTTCCCTAATGCATCGATAGACCTTAAGTTCATTTTATTCGTCACTTACTGGTAGGGCCTACGGTTCTACATTTTGCGTAGTATTGATCATTCATACGGGACGTGATTCACAATATCCAGAAATGTTATATTTTCATGTTTTCACTTAATTTAAGTTAAATATCGTAGGCCACATCTCTACAACTTATGCTCTAAGATGTAATGTGCATCTCGTACGCAATATTTTACAACTTTATTGGACAATTACGTTAAATTACTGTGTAAAATATACTTTTCTATGCTTTCTTGCCTCTGAACATCCATGCATGTACAGTTTTATACGATCCAAATAGGAAATAATGACGGCTCAAAGACGAAGCAAGCTGCAAGGGAGCCACGTTGTATTGCTCCAGTTGCTTAGCAACGGAGCGGAAGTGACGTTGACTTCGGCATCGTATAGTGTATCACTTAAACGGGAACGACACTTTGATATTATTTTTAGCCTATTTTCAATTTTGAAAAAATAGGCTTATGAGATCACCTTTTGTCCGTGTGTGTGTGCGTGTGTGTGTGTGTGTGTGTCCCTAATAAATTCTAAACGGCTGGAGCGATTTCAATGAAAATCGGTAAGTTCTTAGCACTATTCCGGGCGACCTCGACCGTGCCCTTCAAATTTTGTTACGTCTCACCAATCCAACATGGCGGCTGTGCGAAATTTTACACCAGCATTCAATATCTCCCTAACTATTACCGATATCACCCTGGAATTATTTACGGTGATAAAGGGAACTACTAGAAGTTCACCTATGTGACTGTTGAAAAACTGGTAAATACAAAACCAACATGGTGGTCAAGCGAAGTTGAGACGTTTAAATAGACGTTTCTCGCGATTTAACCAACCAAACGCAATAAAACTTGGTACAGTATATGTTTGTACACATTGTAATGCACCGACATCTAACTTCGTTCAATTTCTTACATAACCACAAGATGGCGGCTGTGCGAAATATTTCACCGGCATTCTATATCTCAGAAACTATTAGGGGTATCACCCTGAAATTTTGTTCGGAGATAAAGGGCACTACTGGAAGTTCCTCTAAGATTTTCAAAAACCAGTTAACTACAAAACGAACATGGCGGCCAAGCGAATTTGAAAATTTAAATAGACCTTTCTCGCGATTTAATGTTCCAAACGCACTGAAACTTGGTACAGGAAATGTTTATACACATTGTAATGCACTGGTATCTAATTTATTTCAATTGTTTACATAAAAAACTCAAGATGGCGGCTGTGCGAATTTTAAAATTAAGTTTTTATTTCTTGTGTCGTAATCATGCGATCGAAGTGAAAGTTTGAATAATGAACCTACGCAATAATTTTCATTTAATGGTACATGACTATATGGCCTATACATTTAACAATCCAACATGGCGGCCATCCGAAATATTTAGACGGCTCTGAATATCTACGTATCTATTATATCAATCAAACTGAATATGTGTATGTGCATAGGGGCTATGAACAGTTCACCTATAGGACATTCAATAACCTGGTGATATAAATCCAACATGGCGGCGACGTGAAATATAAATATTCACATGGACGTTTCTCGCAATTTAACCATCTGAGTGCAGTGAAACTTGGTACAGTAAATCTTTATACGAATGTTAATCCACTGGCATCTAATTTATTTAATTGTTTCCATAACCACAAGATGGCAGCTGTGCGAAATTTTAAAATCTCCTTCTTACTTCTTGTGTCCTAATCATGCGATTGATGTATGAATGCTACACGTACACAATAATTTTCATGTAACAGTACATAACTCTACGACCTACATATATAAAGTCCAACATGGCGACCATCCGAAATATTTAGTCGGTTCTCAATATCTACGAATCAATACCAGCAATCAAACTGAAATTTTGTATGTTGATAGTGGCAATTAACATAAGTAGGATATATGAAAATAGGCTGTATAGTTCTTCACGGAACTACTTGTTATAATTTTCTTACTAAGCAGGTTGATAAAATGTTGTTCAAATTAAAACATTTCAACTAGGGTATACAATAATGGGAAAAATCTCATCATTCTTAGTATATATAAGTGCTTTCAAAAAGTAAAGAGCCGGAGGCTGGAATGCGCAAACCGGTGACTACATCGGCTAATCGTGGCGTGTGTAACGAGGTGTGTTTCCGACCAGAGCGAGGAAGGTCATAGCCCGTCGCTAGAGGACATGCGTGCACGTCACGTGACAATACAAAGCGAGCAGCAGCATGCATTAATCGTCCAACGCTGCCAGTCGCATTGCAAACAGTGACATAGAGGCGTCAACCGAAGAGCAAAGAGGTGTTGTTCGGTTTCTGATAGCGGAAGGAGTAGGGGGAACGGACAATCATCGCGGAATTCACAACGAACACAGTATGTCCCTTGCAAGGGTCAAGGCGTGGCACAGGCGCTTCAGGGAAGGACGGGTGTCGTTAGCCGATGATGCCCGGTCTGGGGCACCCCCCCCCCCCCCCCCCGTGCATTACCGATGACAACGTCCAGCTGGTTGATGCACTCATTACCCAGGACCGCCGAGTGACAGTGAACGCCATAGCCGCCGTGGTCGCTCCACGACAATGCACGACCTCATACTGCCAACACAGTCGCGGCACTCCTGCAGAAATTCAAATGGGAAGTTCTCGGCCACCCTCCATGCAGTCCAGACCTCTCTCCATGTGATTACGCCATGTTTGGTCCCCTGAAAAGGGCTCTACAGGGCCACGATTCACCTCGGACGCCGACGTCCAGCTGTACGTGCGGAACTGGTTCACATCGCAGCCCAGGGAATTTTATGAGACAGCCATTCACCGCCTCGTGTCACAGTGGGACAAGTGCCTCAACAGCCAGGGCCAATACTTCTAACATACAGGCACTGGTTTCTGTAATTATGCCTCCGACTCGTCACTTTTTGAACGCACCTTATATATTCACGTTTTCAACAGTATAAAATATTTATCCGCGGGCCGCATAAACTGACTGTGTACCCCTGTTCTAAATAAAAGAAGTTAATTAACGGGCTACAGAGTGAAAATCGCCTCTGACATCCTTGGTTTTATTGAATTTAATGAGAGCAAATATTGCTTAAAGGTGTCAAATTCTGGGTGATAATTTGGTAAAAGACGTATCATTATGTAAAATATTCACCCTCTTGTTACAATCAGATTTTCTATTACAAATAGGCGTTAATGTTAAACTTTGCTACACTTTAAATATAAAAACCTACTCTACCTATTAAAAACCTACAAAAATCTATTTTATGTTTTTGAAAATCTAATTATTATTTTTTAAAGTCAATTTTACCCTCCAGGTTGGTGGCTCCCACGGACTCAGCGAGGGAACACACCGCTACCGCCTCTACGGGCAGTGTCCTAGAGCCGGGAACACTTGGTCGGAGTGGATACAACTGGGGAGGTGTGATCAGCACCTCGCCCAGGCGGCCTCACCTGCAAAGCGAACAGGGTCCTCATGAGGGATGGGAAGGGAGGGGAAGATTGGGATGGATAGGCAAGGAAGAGAGAATAAGGCGGTCGTGGTCTTACAGGAAGTACCATCTCGGCATTTGCCTGAAGACGAAGTGGGAAACCACGGAAAACCACTTCGAGTATGGCTGAGGTGGGAATCGAACCCCCTCTACTCATTTGGACCACCCGAGGCTGAGTAGACCCCGTTCCAGTCCTCATACCACTTTTCAAATTTCGTGGAAGAGCTGGGAATCGAACCCAGGAACTCCGGGGCGGCAGCTAACCACGCTGACCGCTACGCTAAGGAGGCGACAAATAATTTATTAACATACTGTATTTAATGAGAGCAAATATTGCTTAAAAGTGTGAAGTTCTCGGTGATAATTTTATAAAACACGTATCATTATGAACTCGTCTCTAGGATAAAAACTGTCGTAGTGGGATGGTAGGGAAGCTGATTATCCCCCTACTTTCATATACACGTTGGCGTTGGGATGACGTCCTCTTTGCTAAGAATGTGTGTTGGTATTTTTTTTTTAGTTTGAAAATGTTTGTTTTTTGGATTGGCGCTATTTTGGAAACGGTGACTTTTAGAAAAACGTTTGTTTGACGTTAATGAAAGGTGGCTATGCCCTCTAGGCAGACAGCAAGTTTCAAGGGTGTAGGAGAAAAAAAATGATAGCCTACATTCTCGCGAACATTGGCGATAATTGGCGAACGTCTGGTCGGATTTTAACAAATGAGGGGTCGTTGGACTCGAGCTGACGTCCTCTTTCCTATAGACCACTCCTTATATTTTTAAAAAAATTGAAAAATTTTGTTTTTGAAAGTAGGCGATAGTTTGAAAACCAAACATGATAGAACGTTGTGCCATAGTTGAAACGAATGGTCTCTATGACCTTTATTTTTATAATAAAAGGTTTTATTTTTTGAGATTTTTTGAAAACACTGAAATTTTGAATTTTTACTATTTTGGAAACTAGGAATTGTACAAAAGAGTTTGTTTGACATAAATGAAAGGTCCCTACCCCTCGACCCTGAAAATAAATGTCAACTCTCTAGGGCAATAACAATGCATTTTAAAACTTTTTTATTTTTTTGTAAATAAAGGAGTGTTTGTAGACAGAGAGCCGGTAGCGCTTGACGTATGTTACAACGAGGCTATGACTGGCCATGGTGAATACAGGAAATGGCTATTTCGACGGGGCGACAAAGCGAGGGAGCGCTTTCTGATATGTTGTTATGACGAACGAATGAAGGCGAATATTTTTTCAAAATAATCCCCCATGGTGATCTTTAAAACATGTTAGTAAACGGGTCGTGGGTAACATGACAAATGATAATAATGGTATGAGGTGAATAAAAGCAGGAAACGTTTTGATAGTTGTCATTCAGAACTTTAAGAAGAAGAACTTGCTTTGTATGTATGTATGTATGTATGTATGTATGTATGTATGTGTGGATGTATGTATGTATTGAACCCTTTATCCACAGGCTATATAAAGGATTCTAATATTTATTCATCATCTTTTGATACATTTCTACAGACAACAGATATGAGAGCCAGACGGTGTTGGGATATATTGAGAAATCAGTGGCCGAGAGGACACAATGGTTTAAGCTCCTGTGGTATTTTAGGAGGATGCGTATATATTCTTGAGACATAGAACAGGTGCAACTTTTAGCGCGAATGTTGGCTTGGGGACGCACACTATGGCTTGTTGCTATGAAGGTTGGCGCCAAGGAAGAAATCGAATGCCACAAGGTAATTGGTCTATCATCATGTGAACCACTCCCTACGGCAGAAATGTTTGTATAAACGCGCAAAGACATACCAGAGTCTAGGCCAATAGTATCAGGACGCCTTGTCTTAGCGGGAACTCGGCTTGGGAACGCGTACGGGTAGATTAACGCGGGAGTTATCTACAGATTAATTCCATGATCGATTCAAGCCGGCTATAGCATAATCGTAACCTCCACACTGCTACGAACTCAATGATACCGATCGCATGCTAGTCTGATAGTTATTATGGAATATTTTTAATAGATCCCCTTCCACACCTACCCTAGTCTGTGTCAATTATAAGGATCCAAGATGCTTCGAGGAGGACCACTAATTTTTGTTCGTCTGAGGACGGAACGTATTACAAATTTTGTACGTCTGAGGACGGAACTCATTACTTATTTATTATAGTGTAACTTCAGTGATTTATTTATAGTCCCAGCACTATCAGTAGGACCAGTTCACCGAAGTAATTCACCAAATAGACTGTCAAGGAATATAGTACTCGACAGGTGAATATAGTAGGAATTATATCGTGTGTGTATCTGACAAAAACTTTATCTAATTCAGCACGTGATGACGTCTATGAACGAGGATGGATCTGGGAACCAGCTGGACATTTGCCTGAAGATGTCGATGACCAGATAAACATCTTAAAGGAGATGGCTGCAGAAGTTTTTCCTGGCGCTGTTTTAAAGGATTGAGTACCAAATAAATTTATTTATTTATAAAATCAGCTACGGTGTTATGGGATATTTTTGTAAATATTTGTTTGCTTGCTTGGTAATGTAGATTATTAGTTTTTGTTTTACTGACACATTAAATATGGGACTAGCCGAGCGTTGCGTAATTTATATATTTTGTGATTGTATTTGGTTTAACTTTACGCAGGAACGCGCAGCCGATGCTCGATCTCCCTTGCGTAAATCGCGATCAAGCATTATTATTCGGAGATATGCCTTACAACAAAAGTGGAACTGAATTAATTTTGATATTAAAAATAGAATTTGGAGGGTCAAAGATTAATTGTGAGTAGAATTTTATGACGGATCAGGATTGTTTTTGATAGTTGCTTTCCAGCAGTTTGAACGGGATGGCACTTTGCACCCGAGTTTTTGTTGTGTATTATTTTGTTAATGTGTCAATGGACGCAGTATTGTTGATCTGTTTGAGCCGACCCAGAGTGAGTGTGTTTGAGATTCAGTCCAAGCTATGGGTGCGTATGTGATTTTTTTATGATGTGCTAGCGAGAATATATCATGGTGATTATTCTGACTTGCTCCACGTCAACCCAGTTCATGACCTCGCGGGGCTGAACTCGTGGTATATATTTGTTTCTCGCCATCCAGGGGATACGTGAGAGATGTTGATTTTTTCAGAGGGAAAACTGCACCTAGCTTGCCGGATTGAGTGAGGTATTTGAAGGACAGCGTGACTCATACAAGTAGGGGGAGCTCAATCAGATAACATGTCTTGTCATTAGAACAGGCTTGCTTCCTGTACTGCAATTTATGATGTTGTTTTAAATTCACAAAACCTGATCGGTTATAATGAGTATTGCTTGATTAAATGGGAGCCGTCCATAATTGTAAGGTAGCCACCGAAATTCGTGTTTGTCTGGCGTTTCATATAAATGTAAACATTGTTTTTCAGCCGTTAGGCTTGTATTTTGCTGTTGTTGGTTCAATTTGTGGTGTGTTTATTTTGATGCGTTCTTGACCCGTGTCAAGTTAGGATGCGCGGAGCTATGTTCCCAAGTTGATGAGAGCGGTTTTTGGCCTATTTCTGGCATGCTCTTTTTATTCCGTGTGCTCCTGCACCAGCTAAAATCTCTGGGAGATTCTTCATTCTGTTTATATTATTAGATCTTGCATGTGTCAGTAGTAGTTGTAGTGTATTAATTAAGGGTGGGTCCCATAGCCGTAAGCACTCCGTAAGCAACATGTCTGTTTCAGTTGTAAACGGACTCGCATCAGTACTCAGTTTCTTATTAACGAACAGTAAACCACACATTATATGACTTCTTTACCAGAGAAAAGTGGACTTGTATCCATATGTTGTGACGAGTGAGTTCATACCGCTCAAATGCTTTTGTTATGATTTTATCATTTATGTGAAGCTGTATTCACATTGTCTTGTTGTGACGAGCGAGTTCCTACCGCTCAGTGTTATTATTATTATTTATAAAGGGGGTAAAAGTCAGGGAGGATTTGGTTTTTTTTTATTTATTATTATTATTATTATGCACATACTTTTCAGTCATTAAATTTCTTTTATTCTACATGTTATTCATTTTATTTCTAGTATAGCCTCTGTCATGAACCTTTCTATTCATTAGAGCATGTTGTTTTAAGCGAACTATGCTGTGTAACGCAGTCAGGACTGAACACGACCCCGTAGACGACTCTCGACAAAACCATGCTTTATTGAAGGGTGCAGTATGTATGTACGTCTGACTGGCAGCCCAGAAAGAAAAATCCACTTGAGGCTGGTTAGCTGGCTAAGAGAATGTAATGTAAGCGAGAGTTTACAACACTGCTGTCATTTGATAACAGGTTGGAACAATGTGGCAACTCTGTAACAGAGATGGTATTTCACATCCAGTCAGCCAGGCCCCGAGTAGGAGCAGCAGCAGCAGCAGGCAGGGCCCCGCAGAGAGGGTGAGGGGAAAGGAGGGAAAACCGAGACATGCAATAGGAAATCACATGACCACTGCAGAGCCTGCCAAGAGCGGTGAGGGACGAGGCCAGAGGACCGCGGGGGAGGTGAGGGGTTGGGTATGAGAGTATTGAGCATGTCATTGCACATTGCACGTCATTCCTATTGTAAACGTTACTGTGTTAACATAGGCTGTGTCTTATGTGTGTAAAAGTAATTGCATTCGTGTGCTCAACATTCAATTAGTGACTATATTGGATACATTATATATTTGAGGTAAGTGTGAGATTAACACTGTTTATTATATTTTAATGCTAATCATTGTTTAAATTTATTATTGGTTGCAATTTTTTTATTAATGGATGGTTATTTTTGTTTTAGATAATCCGCCTACCTGTTGAGGGAGACAGAAAAAGGTGGGAAACCCCATTCCACCGGAGCCTACAAAAAGGGAAAAGCAGAGCATTTTACAAAACCCAGATAAGAATTTTTGAAAATTATATATATAAAAAACTGTTGTTTTATTTTATTTATTTTTTGTTTATGAAAGAAGCTATTTGAAATAGATATACTTATGGTGGTTTATTTTATTTGTTTTTTAGTATGTGTTGGAAAACAGTTGTCCGCTACAACTGCTGTTGAAAAAAAAACGAGAACGTGTGTGTTTGGGGTCATTGCAGGAAAGTGTACGACTGAAAACTCTGGTGAGATTGTTTTTTATAAAAATCATGTCTTTTGCCACTGCAGATAGCTTAACTTGGGAACCCCTTGAGTCCTCTTTCAAGTCACGAGTGTGCTCTGGTCGTGTTGTTAATGTTAGGGAAAGTTTGATTCCCAAAGATTTTGTAGAATCTTGTTTTGACATTTAAAAAAATGAAATTTGTATAGTGCAAGGGTTGCATACTGCTTTAAAGGTGAATACAGAACTGGTGTATGATTTCATATAAAAAGAGAAGGACGTTGAGCATAAAGAGACATTTTATATTTGCAGTAAAATGCAAGAGCTATTTACAGCCCATAATTTGGAACAGTGGTATGATTCCAATGTGATCAATGCATTGCTTGCTAAATTTGATAAACTGCAACAAGGACCCAGTGGTTTAGCATTAAACAAAATCCATTACCTCCAAATCAACATTTGTAATTTCAACCCGTTACATGCTGGGTCTAGCTATATTAAAACACCACCAGCGATTGCCTGCTGGAGAGCGGTGGAAAATATTGAAAATCTTGACCATGATTGCTTCCTGTGGTGTGTGGCCGGATATTTACAGCCAGTGCAGTCACTGTGAGAGACCAGCAACGTACAAGGCCAAGTTTAACGAATTAAAACATTAAATTTAACTAGAGTGTCGTTCCCTATGGACTTAACTGAGATCCATAGGTTTAAACAAGATAACCAGGACTTTTCGATCATGGTGTATGGCCTTAATGGTAATGAGATTGTGGGTCCTCTTTATGCCACTAAAGAACCAAAACGACACCACATTCATCTTTTATAACTGCCTTACGGAGAAGTGAATCACTATTGCCTTATTAAAGGCCTGAGCAGATTGCTAAGCAGTCAAATTTCTATACATAAACATTAGAAACATATTTGTGACCGTTGCTTGCAATATTTTGGAAACCCTACGCTTTTGGAACGTCATAGGGTAGATTGTGTTTCTCAGGATGCGGTGAGACTGGTATTGCCACAAGGGGACAAGGCTGTGTTAAAGTTTAAGGACATTCATAAGCGTGACACTGTTCCATATGTGGTATATGCAGATTCCGAAGCACTGACCAAATCCTTGGCGGGATGTGAACCAGATCCCACCATCAGCTCAACCACACCCATTCAAAAACATGAACCTTTTGCCATAGGATTTAATGTGGTGTGTGCCTATGACCCCACACAATCCGTTTACAAATCCCGTGAGGGGCCAGAATGCGCCAGATGGTTCTTGGATGAACTTGTAAAGTTGGCCGACCATGTACAGGGATTACTGGACCACCCAGTACCCATGAACCTATCTCCAGAACAGCAGCAGCAGCAGTATGAGCATGCCACGACATGTCATATTTGCGAAAAGCCACTGATCAGTGCTGAAGACACCGTTCATGCTCACTCGCACTTTACGGGAGAGTTTCGTGGAGCTGCGCATAGTAAATGCAATTTGAACTTTTCAGCTCCTCGTTTCATCAGTGTCTTTTTCCACAATCTGGCGAATTATGACATTCAGTTTTTGATTCGTGAATTCGGTCATGTCAACAAGGGCTCGTTTACCATTATTCCCCAAAACCATGAGCGATTTACAGCCCTGACATGGCGGTTGAGCAACTTTATCATTCGATTTTTGGATTCATTTAAGTTTATGGCATCCTCGCTAGACAGCCTTGTGAATGGCTTGGATGAAGGGGAATTAAAAAATACCAGAATGCATTTTAATGATCCTAAGCAATTTCAATTGTGCATTTGGAAAGGTATATTCCCGTATGATTTCTGCAACAACTGGGACGTGTTAAAGCAAACAAAACTCCCACCTCAAGACAAATTTTGCTCAAAACTAACACGCAGTACCGTTTCCGGTGAAGACTATGCATGTCAAGTTTGGCGAGTGTTTGACATTAAGACGCTAAGTGAATATGCTATGCATTACCGAAAACTGGATGTATTGCTGCTCACAGATGTGTTTCAAAAATTCCGTGAGTTGTGGCAGCTCATTTATGGTCTTCACCCGGCTCACTATTATACAAGTTCTGGGCTCTCGTTTGATGCCGCTTTGAAATACACTCAAGTGGAATTGGATTTACTCACTGATGTAGACATGGTTCTATTTTTTGAAAAGGGCATTCGCGGTGGCTTTGTGTCGCTTAACCAGCGCCATGCCGAAGCGAACAATGTCTACATGCCTGATTATTCACCAGACAAACCAGAATCGTACTTAATGTACTATGACGTGAATAATTTTCACGGCTACGCCATGAGTCAGCCTTTGCCCTATGGGAAGTTTGCTTGGCTGACAGAGAAACAAGTGTCAGAATTTGATGTAAACATGGCTAGTCAGGAAATAGGCCGTGGATATGTGCTAGATGTGGATATTGAATATCCCTCATCCTTGTATGATGAACATGCCGATTTCCCATTCTGCCTTGAGCAAATGGTTCCCCCTGACAATAAAGTGAAAATTCAAAAACTCACGGTCACACTTTACAACAAAAATCGGTATGTGCTGCATATCCAAATGTTGGTGCAATGCCTAGCCCAAGGCTTGGTGTTAAAGAAAATCCATAGGGGTATTTCTTTTGCTCAAAAGGCATGGCTTGAGCCATACATGCGACTCAACACAGAGCACCGACAAATGGCAACACAGCAGTTTGAATTATTTTTTTTTATTAATGAACAACTGCATCTATGGCAAGTCCATGGAAAATGTCCGCAAATACCGCGACATCAAATTGGTCAATGCCTGGGAGGGACAGTGGGGTGCCCGGCGATACATTGCCAAGCCAAATTTCAAATCAATCAAAATTATTCTTGAGGATTTAGCCACCATTGAATTGAGTAAGACCAGCGTGACCATGGATAAGCCCATTTACTTGGGCCAAGTCATTTTAGACTTTTCTAAATCGGTCATGTCTAGATTCCACTATGAGTTTGCCAAACGCCATTTGGAGGACGTCTCTCTTTTGTATATGGATACGGATTCATTTATTTACCACATTCGCCACTGCAATCCCTATGACGTCATGAGGCAGCATATTGACTGGTTCGACACCTCTTGCTATAGCGCTGACAACGTGTTTCAGCTACCCATATAAAAGAAGGAAATGGGCGTTTTAAAAGATGAATGCGGTGATTCTGTTATGACGGAATTCGTAGGTTTGGCCTCGAAAATGTATGCTTATCGCACACTAGAAAATAAGGAAGCCAAAAGAGCAAAATGTGTAGGTAGGGCAGTGGTAAAATCGCTACGTGTAGACGATTACTTAGCGGTTTTACGCACTGGCAAAGCTATGTCCCACACACAGTGCAGGATACAATCCAGCAACCATCATTTGTATCTTGTGGAACAGAGAAAACGCACCCTCGCCTCTATGGATAACAAACGTGTGTGGGCTGATGACCTGCTCACCAGCCTGCCCTGGGGTTAAGACCGCAAGGAGGAGGAGGTGTGATTTCAGTTTGTTCGTTTAGGGATATAGCTTTTTTATAACTCGTAGATTTAGTATTTTGTAAATATTGGTTTTTGACATTGTAAATAGTAGATTTTGTAAATAGTGGCAACCCACTTGGACCTTTTGCTCTTTAGAAAAGTTCTATGCAGCCTTATTTTTATTTTTATTTTAAATTTAACAGAGTTGGGAATTGGAAATTGGTAAATAGATTGATTAATTTAAAGCTGTACAAAGTTGTAGTTTTTTTTGTAAATATTTAATGAGTAATAGTATTTTAGTAACTTTAATTATTTTTGAAATGTAAATTATAAATGGTAAACTAAAAATGTTCTTTTGGGATGAGTGTGCATGTCAAGAATATGCTTTTGGGAATAAATAAAGTGGTTGTGCTTGTTCCCAAAGACAGGTATGGTTGTGTGAATGTATGAGTAGACCGAAAGCTGGTGTGTATGTATGACCAGAGCAAGCACGGTGAGGTAGGGTGGGTGGGGAGGGGAAAATTGTCACTTATATAGTCATTTTGTTTTGTCAATAGTTTTTTTTCTTAAAATGTAGCGGTCAATAGACATTATTTTTGTAAAACAGTCTTACCTGCAGTAGTCGTAGACCTCGACGTTTCTCAAGACACACATAAACACATTGCAGCATCATTATGGTCAAGCACTCGCATTAACATCATTGACAAATCTCAACTTTCGACATACACCAAATGGAAAAATGTGAAAACAGCAAAATGGAAAATCCATGTTACGATATCGACAAAATTCAAAAAACGTAAAACTGTTATTTTAAAAACTGGAAATGGTCATGTGTGAAATATAAACATTCAGAAAAACTTCAAACGGACATTGTTTAAGAAGTGTAATCAATAAAATGGAAAATCCATATCATGAAAAACACAAAACTTGAACAGACATTTTTCAAATCTGTAAATTGCAAATTGGCAAATGGCAATGTGTGAAATGTGTAAAATGAAAAATCAGCCCATCAACATCATGATTTTTTTTTTAATAAAAAAAAACATCGTGCTCTGGTAAACCTTTGTTTTTTTAATAACCATAGTGCATTGACAAAAGGAAATAGAATACAAGCACATCCCAATCCCTCACTCCTCAATTCCTTAATGTTCATGTCCATGCATCATCAACTTTCCTTTCATAGCACTCATCACAATCAGGGCTGCCATCCTTTCACCCACTGTGGCATCACAGGATGTGAAACGTTGTTTAGCTTTTTTCAGTAACAATTTATCTGCCACATGTCTTAAACCAGGATGACTATGGCGATAAGATAGGTCATGTTCTTTGCATGCTTGATCCAAAAGATTAATGGGTACATCACCACGCTGCAAACGTTTTTCAAGATGAGTTCCAGGGCCACAAAAACGATAACCTGGAAGATGAATTTCGAAAGGTAAGTATTGAATCACTTTGTCAATGACGCCATTGCCAGTACAGGTCTGGCATATCCTTTTCCATCGATGGTGAAAAGGTTTAGTCTTGGTCCTCCTCTGTGGACGATGTTTGTGTTTGTTGATTTTGTTGTTTTTTCTCGCAATGACACCCGTGGAATGATTCAACAACGTCTTTACACAGACTTTTATGATCGTGATAAAGTTTCACTAGCTGACAAGTCGCGCACTGACGCATAGAGGGTATTTTTTGCCATGGCTTATGGTGATCGTAATCAGTACAGGGTTGCAATTCACTCAACACAGGGTCTTGAGTCCATGATTTTGGTACATGTTGCCAGATTTCTATCACTGCGTTGGCGGCCACATAATAAATGAACGACTTGGGCACCGCTAAGAGTTCCTCTTTGGTAAAACTGTCTAGTTTCTTTTTGCACACAAAGGACTTTCCGATGGCTTTGTCCGTAGCATTGTCTTTCTCCATGGTATCACGTGTTGTAGATGTTAACACGTCGCTTGTAGAAATCTCACTGGCGTCACTCACAGGTAAATCTTGATTTATAATTTTATTTAACAACTCCCAGCAAGCATGGGTGGTTAACCAATGAAACAATTGCCACGCATGCGCTAAGGCTGTATGGGTAATGTTGCCACAAGAACAAGTATCCATCAGCGTTTGCAGGGAGGGGCAGCCCAAGTCCATGAGGTCGTTACATTGACAGTAAGACGCCAAAAATGGTTGCAATCATTCACGTTTTTCATTACCTTTCTCAAATACCACATTGGCCGAGGACAAGTGTGCTTTCATGACCACGTCCAAATATTTATAGGAAATGGTTCCTTGCTTCCAGTCTAAATGCCTATGATTTTCAATCCACTGGGTTTGTTAACGGTCTTTTTCACACAACAAATCAAAAGCATGAGGCGGTTTAAATAGCAAATGCGTAGCTTGCGATATCCAAAAAGTGGTACAATCGATAATGGCCACTTGTTTAAATATAAATTTGTTGTCACCAATTGTAAGCCCTTGGCAATCCACAATGAGTGTGCGCAACATGTTGCCGCTTGCCTGGACCAAGTTCAACTGACGACTGACTGACAATCAACGACTAAGGTGTGGTCATGACATGGACTTACCTACCATGCTAGTTTGAAAGGGGAAAAAATTGAGGTTAGGGTAGGACAGGGGGACATGAAATAATAAGAATTTAAGAATTACATCCTTTTATTATCATAACACGTCTTACAGGCTTTTGTCATTTTTGGATAAGGACGATACCAACTGATACAACAATTTAGTATCTTGTGTTTGTAACGTCCATAACACCGATGATGTCCCAATGTCAATAAACTAGGCGTTTTTGACGGTGAGCTGCTCACCGAAGCACCGTTGACACCATACAGTCCACTCGTATCGTAACTTGTTTTTTCATCACCCAGAGGTACGAGTGAGGGGTAGCTTGAATGAGAGGGTATACTTCCCACCTCCATTCTGCACAGGTAGGGGCAGGCAGGTGACCAGCGCTGATGTTCCTGCATGGGTTCATCGCTCTCTTGCCATTGGTCTATGATGATGGAACAAAAGGCACATTTCACTTCATCCCTTGTTTTTAAATAGTAGAATCCAGCGGCCGCCAAGGCTTGAGGGTTTATGAAAGGCACTGGCCACGTTGCAAAAGTCTTGAAACGTTGTTCCTCAGAGAGTAAATTCATGGATGTTACGTCTCTTGAGGCTTTAAACCAAGACATGACTGAGCGGCTTAACGTGGGTTGACTTGTTATTTATACACTCGTCACTGGTTGGACAGTGGATAATAGTTGACTTGTTTGTGATGAATAATCAAACAGTAGGCCGTCGTATTGGCTGGTACATTATCATGTGTTTCAAAATCTAGTCGAATATCAACATTGGATGGCTTGACAGACTCTTCCAGGTAAGTTCAGTCAAAGACAATCAGTGGCGCCCTTGCCTTAAATGCTTGGGTTAGCAGCATGGGGCTGTTCTCTTTTTGATAATACGACCATCAAAATTTACAAAACAAGTCGTACAGGAGGCCAAACTTATTTTTTGAAAAATCTAAATCCAGTCCTCATAGGGAAACACAGCTCCGTTGTGGAAAAGACATGCATTTCTCAATTGCAGGTGATCAAATTGCGTAGCATCTTTGGTTTGGTGATACTTGCGATTCGTTTGAAAACCCACGATCATGTAGAGAGGTCTCTCTGTATAGTGGGCTGTTTTTACAGACCAACTGTGTGTGTTGGTGGTGGGCAATATCGGGTACTCATGGAGTGCCCAGCTTCTAAATTCCATGGGTAGAGGCATATCTCCCTTTACCATCTTGAGTATGTCCAGTATTTTGCTATCGTCATGGGTCACATGGGGCACTTTCCATAGCAAGCGTTGTAGTTGAATTTTTGAATCTATTGGGGGCATTGTCAGCTCCCTTGAGTGTATTATTATCACTCCTGTCTCTCACCAGATATAGCACTTGCCTTGCGTTGACCACAATGTGCTGGTGATCTTCGGCAAAGCCTAAAATCAGTTTAAGAGGTAAATATCCAGTAAAGATGCCATCGGTGTGTATCATCCTGTTATTGGTCGAGTCAGGGCACCAACCCGCCATGCATAGTGTTTTACCTTCTTCCTCGCTATAAGAGGGGTATAGTTTCATGACACTGGAAATACCCACATTTCGAGTGTTATCCACCACGATATCGTTAATCACGTAACGCACTTCAGAAAACAGATATGCAAAAGCATGGTTGGCTAATTTGGATGTGGTGGGTGTAAATCCATCGATTTTTTTTATTATTATTTAAACCAAATCTACTAGTTAATTGTCACTTTAACTCAGAGAGTCATATCGTGACATACAGACAATAAACACATAGATAACATAAATTTACAGTATGGCGTTAGATAATTGAACCAAATGTTCATTTGGCATTTCATAGCTTCCTTGTTATTTCAAAACTTAATAATGCTTTGCAGTAGTTATCTTCATTCACAATATCACTGGGCAACTTTTCTGATGGAAACTGCACAAAGTTCTTTCTTAATCATAAATGTGGACACAGTGTTCTTCATTTTTTGACAGTTCTCCATGGGAGACACCTCACAGAAAGAATTACTTTTATTTCCCTATCGAGCCCTTACTGACTGTAAGAGTCTGATAAGGTTTGTGGTAAGGAGAAAAAAAACCATCAAACTCACAGGAAAAATCTACAGACAGCAATATGTGGCTGTACTGCAGTAATCGTATAGGCTAACTAGTTAATACAGATAGGCTCTCCTAGGCTTTAACAAGATTTATAGCTTAGGAAGCCATCTCCTGTACTTGAATGCTTAATTTACATGCATCTTTGTTCTGAATCTCATCCGACGCTTTCTTATTCCACATTGCCCTGATGGTATTAAAATATTTTGCTAATTGACCTGCTTTCCCCCATTCCCTTTTTAGTAATTTAATTAAAGTGTGATACTCATTTTCATTTTCTATTCTGTTTAGATCTGCTTTGTCTACAAACTTTGCTCTTATCATTTTAATTTCCATGCAATCCCTGATCAGGTGCGCCGCACCCATAACCGTCCCACAAAACAGGCAAATGTCCTCTTTTCCTATTTCTCTCAACGCTTTGTTCTTATACACCCCCATTAACCACCAAATTATCACTCTCATTTCTCTTTTCATTAGGCATTGAGGCTTTATGCTCATAAAGTTCCTTATTTCGCAGAACTCCGTTAAGGTTCTCCTACTGGTGCACTCTTCTCTTAGCACCTGCAACTCTGCGTCATTAACCCTTCTGCACACTTTTTATACACCCTACCTTCCTCTCTTTGTAAGTCCCTATTCCATAGATAACCAATTCCTAATCTTTCCAGTACACTTCTTACCCCGTCCACCCAGTAGCCCTCTTGCTGATGCTTCATTTGGTGCAGGTAGGCTACCTTAAGCATTCCCCCCCCCCCCCCCTCCACCTGCTTTTAAACGAATCCAAGACTTTATGACCCTTTTTATGATATTTTGTCTAATGCTTACATCCTCACACAACATTCTCGCTCCACAATTCGCCGTGCAACTAGGTAGCCCCAAAATTATCTTGGCAAACCTACTTACAATACTGTCCAGGGTTTTCGTTCCTTCCTCTAAACCCCATAATTCCACTCCATAGAGTGCTCTTGAAACGATGAGTGCGTTGAACACATTCTTATACACTTTGTAGTCAAGATTCGGTAACCTACGCTCTCACACTTTAACATTCGCCAATGCCGCTAGCCCTTTCGATTTTGCCCTTTTAATTTATTCGGTCCATTTACCATTACTCGCCATTATCGTCCCTAGATACTCAAGTTTTTTCACCGTCTCTAACTGAGACCCATACATGACCCACTTTTCATTCTTAGCCAGTTTAACTCCCTTTTTGCAGACCATAACTTTGGTCTTACTCGGGTTAATTTTTAAGTTCCAGTCCTCACAGTATATCACAATCTCGTCAATACTATATTGTATATTATAGGGTGTTAGAGCAAGCAGAAGGATGTCATCAGCAAAAGCTAGGCCCGGGATATCATAATTGTCCAAGCAAGGGTTGGACCGTTGCTCAAAGCCCTTTGACTCGAAAATATCGTTGATAAATAGCACACAAAAAAAAGCACCGGGGATAATTTGCATCCCTGTTTTAATCCTATATTAGACGTTATCTCTCCTACAATTACATCATCTTTAGTTTTAATTGCACATTTCACTTCGGAATACACATTCTCAATTGCTCGTAACATTTTATGTGACACCCCGATTTTTTCCACTTTCGCCATGACAGCTCCCCTGCTCACTGAATCAAACGCCTTCTCCAAATCAATAGCTGTGATATACAGCTTACCTCTTTTCCTTCTTATGTACTTGTCCATCACCGTTTTAACCACCATTATATTGTCACTAAATCCATCGAATTTGGTGAGCTGACCTTCAATCTGAATGACACTTTCATGCGGTAGGGTGTAAATATCTTGGTTGTTGATAACAAATTGAATTTCATCATTGTTGTTGAGTCCAGGTGTTTGAGCTTGATAGGAATGGAGATCAATTCTTACCATCCCTGGTTGCTCCTCGATGTGGTTCGCTACCTTTAGGATAGAATTCATCATGGGGGTTGACGTGGTAACCCAAATGCTGTAAAATCTGCTTGTCTTGAGATGTTAACGTGTATTCACGTGGCAAACAACTAACACCATTCCTAGACGGTGTTGTTGCTTTATATACAAACTTCATAGTGGCTTTAGCACCAACTTGTAAGTCACTGGTGTGGTAGAATCTGGATCAATGAGTTGTTGCACTCTATTGATCAGTCTTAATGTTATATTACTAATACCATTGACAGCCACAGAATGAAAAAGCACCACTGGAGGGTTTTCACGAATAATATAGCCATTGGGTGATGTCACAATAAAGTCATAAAGCGAATGCGATGGTTGTTGATTGGTGTACACTTGGTTAATAATATTACACGTCATCGACACATGATGGTCCTCAATGAATTTCTCTTCAAGGTCTGATTCAAGTTTTTTTGTTGGGCTACATCACGCGTGGTTTAAATCCTAGTAATGGACCAATGGAATCGGGATGTGTTTTAAAGTCAATGTTGAATGTAGAGAAAATACTGCAGCGATGAGAGTTGGTATTTTCTACAAGTTCAAGCTTGCGCGATCCATCGAGAAATGACTTTAAACCATATTCATTGATCAACACCACAGAAATGTGTTCATAAATATCATCGATCGTATTTCCACCAGAGTTCAGGGTGAGCACAGAATCATCATAGTTAAACTTGGTGTTCACATTTTCACGTATGTTGTATATTCGATTGTACGTTTCAAGTGAAACAAGTCCTAAACCATAGGGTTTTTCACTCAATTCGATGGGCGGGTAAAAGTGTAGGCTGACTTCAGGTCCACGTCCATGCAGTGTACACGTTTTACTCTCTGCTGACATAATGTGAACGTTTTTGCTTATGCTGTGTCTTATATAAAAAATTAAACACAAACGTCCACACTGTTGGCTGTTAAACGTTTGCTCACGTTTCACATTATAATATATATTGATCCTGTTTCCAAAATAGGTCACTAGTTCCATGGGCGGGGGAAAATTCCCAAAACTGTCAAAATACCATACAGTGGATCCCTCTTTGACATAAGCTACATAATGCGTTCCTGGTCCTCGGTGATCATCCAAATTGACAACAGCACATTCCTGTTTCCAGGGTTGTGGGGGTAATTGGTTTCGCATAAACACACCTTGAAAATGAGAAAGCCTTAGTTGTTCAGCATAGCTTTCCACTTGTTCATGCGTCAGGGCATGTCTTGCTATGGCTGAGGTTATTTTATTTAATATTTCGAAATGGTGAAATTCCAAATCCTTGTTGATAAAAGGCTGGCTTTAAATTGGCATTTCTAGCCCCCATTGCAATCGCTTCCTTCGTTTCATTATGACGCTGACTTTCTTTGAGTTGTTGCTTGCCCTGTTGCGCGGCTTTAATGGTTTTCGCAACCGCACTGGCACCGCCCAAAAGTGAACCCAGAGCAGCCAGACCGGCAGATAATGCAGGTAAAAATCCTGCTCGTTTGGGGACGGGAATCACTCGCCCTTGTTTTGAACCCTGTCGCTGACGTTTTGGAACAAAACGTCTCTGTACTGCTCGAAGGGCTTTCCTTATGGTCAATACATTATTTTTTATTTTTTATTTCGCCAGGGCTTGTCCACGAATGTCTTAGCCCAGGCTTTGCCAAGGACAGGGTCTTATTTTTAGTCCTTTTAGTCTTTCTCACCACATACCTTTGTTTCACCATGATGATAATAAGTTACAACTAACGTCAGATTGTTATTTCATGGCTGTATATTCCAATTCTACATAAAGTGGGAAATCGTTTATGGTTTTTCCCGCTTGCTTTTCATTCCATGTCAACATGAGATGAAAGGATAATTCGTCACCTGCATTGACCATTTCATGGTTATGGACCAACATCCTATGACCATTTATCTTTATTTGTAAATGGCTCTCATCAGACATCGCGTATTTGATGTGAATGGATCCATCATAGTGCAATAGATAGTGTTTTAAACCCGAAGCAAGCACATAGGTCAAGTGCTGGTCGTGGACTAGCGGTAAATGGTTTCTGTCATTCACAGGTTTTTCATTTGTCAGATACACTAAAAATACAGATGGGATAAAGTTATAAAACCTTTTCATTTCATAGGTCACGTAACGCGTGGCACAGACATCGTCTTCGTCTTGTGGGTCTTCCACGTGAATAATGCGGTGCTGATTAGCGGTATAGCCATTCACTGTAAGCTGAGGCACTTTATCATAAAACTCCTACTCCTTGTTATCCACATACTTTTTTGTAGTAACGTCTGTAGACATTTGAGGATGTTCCACATGGGTTAACTGCTTTCCCTTAAAGTCATAATCTCCCTGTTTTGTGCGTGGCACTACAGACCTATCCACATAGTGTTTATTAGCAGGAAATGTTTCTTGTTTAGGATCATGTATGGGGACAGACCTAGCTTTGGCCATCAACGCACGTCCAAAGACAACCATTGTCAACCTGTAGTACGAGTCTACTGTTTCTATGACAAGGGTCGGTGCCATGAATATAGACAGCCTGCTAGCTTGGCTAAGCCTTAGATGATATGAAGATTATCAAGCAGCTAGAGTCATTCCCCGTGGGGGACATGGTTTCCCATCTTTGTCCCACATCACGTGAACAACGCCATGGTTCACTGTTTCCATCTTCCATTCGCTGCATCATTGTGGGCCCTTCCGGCTGTGGAAAGACCAATCTTTTGCTAACGCTCATTACAGCTTTTTCAAATATTTATATTTTTGCAAAATCTCTCTACCAACCCCTCTACGTGTTGCTAGATGAAGTCATATCTGGATTACAAAATGAGAATATGGGTTATTTCACATTTTCCATGCAAGAAAATGTTATTTCACCGGATGAGGTAAAGCCTGATTCACTCATGATTTTCGATGATGTATCCACTGAACGACAAGACATTATTCAGAGCTATTTCAGCATGGGTCGTCACAAACATATCGATTGCTTCTATCTTGGACAAACGTATTCTAAAATGTCCAAACAGTTGATTCGTGATAATGACAATGTCATTGTTTTATTTCGCCAGGACGAGAGGAACAGTCGTCACATTTATAATGAACATGTGAATCCGGATATGACCTTTCAAATGTTTACAGAATTGTGTGTCAAGTGCTGGAACACTCAACGTCATGCCTGTTTGGTCATTAACAAACAAAGTGAACTTAACCAGGGACGGTATCGCTTAGGGTTTGAACATTTTATTGCTATTTATGGCACTGTCTCATTCCCTGTCAAGTCATTTGTCAAGACACCATGGCGTTAGCAGAGAGTCAATTGAAAAAGCATATTATTAGAGCAAAAAATACTATTCGCCAAAAGTTTCGTCAATTGAAACGATCACGTGCAGATCATGCTTTGTTTATTCAACAGCATTTAGCACCTCCGCTAAAAGCTATGATGAAACCCTCTTTCAAGCCATCTGAAACGCTACCCAACGTTTCACAATCAACGCAGACGCACCACGAGGACCCTGAGGAAGAGGAACAGGATCAGGAAGATTTGACTAGTGTTAGCGAAGTTGAGGATGACGATGAACAAGTGTTTACGCCTCAAAAAAGGCCGCACCCCTTGCAGAGTTTTTAAGAAAAAATAAATCCTTGGTCATGGTCGAAACACCTTGCCCTTCCAGATCGTCTTCGTTTTCACAACTCTTGGCCACCCCTCAACATAAATCTCAACTGAAAAACATTTTAATAAAATATTATGGATCAACACTGGAACCCTATTCCACCGATCTATTTATTGGAAACACAGATACCACGAATGGTGTTCGCTATGAGGATGATAGTTTTAAAATTGGAGATTCATCCATTAAATTTGCTCGTACTAAAGCTGTCATTAAAAACATCAACTATAAATTAACGCCAGGACTGTTGAAGCTGCTATTCTCTCGGACCCCCTCATCCCATGATTATACACCAGAGGACCTTGACAAATATAAATCCATTTTATTGAACACGCATGCCCACAAAAGACAGTATGATCCCGCCTAACAAGTGAATGCTAATATATCTCAAAAATATAAAACCATTATTGCAAAAATGTTTCCCACCAGTCAAAGTACTCGTCGTAAAGCATCTGCTTCGGGAGTGACATTTAAACCATTAAAACCCCTTGTGGATGTTACCTACTGGCACAATCCCAATAAGCTCGTCCAGCGGCTACAGTTGTTGCATGCTTCACGTCAAGCCGGCCATACTGGTCACGATTGGGAAATTCAAGAAATTGAACTTTGAAATGCCAAAATTATTGTTTAAGCCCTCACCCATTAAAATGGGTATTGCTCACGTGTTGCATCTCCCAGCTAGGCGTCACTATCCGTGACTCAAGGTGATTTGACGAGGTGCGGATGAACTTTGGCAGGCTGACTTGGTTGAAATGATACCCTATGCTGGCGTAACGACGGTGTACGCTATATGTTGACCGTCATTGATGTCTATTCCAAAATGGCCTTTGTTGAACCTGTGCGTCGCAAGTCTGGTCCACTAGTTACCAAGGCCTTTCAATATATTATTCAACACTCCAAACGTCAACCTCAGTTGCTACAAACTGACCTGGGGAAAGAATTTTTCAACAAGGATTTATCCAGTTTTCTCAAATTCACCATTACACCACGTACAGCAATCTCAAAGCCAGCGTGGTCGAGCGGTTCAACTGAACATTGAAAACGCATATGTGGAAAGCGTTTACCGTTCAGGGCACTTATCGCTGGTTGGACATGTTACCAGATCTAGTGTCACGTTAGAATGACACCAAACATAGAACCATTGGGACCAAGCCACGCCTCGTGACCAAAATATTCAGCGACTGGATCAACTGTTTAACCCCATAAAAACAGCAGATCCTAAACGTCACCGACTGAAAATTGGGGATTTTGTTCGTATGAACAAATTTAAGTCTGCTTTCAATAAGGACTTCACACCTCAGTGGGGGACTGAACTATTTCGAATTCGTCAACATGGACAGTCCAGTCACCTATCTACTCGAGGACCTCAACAATCAACCCATAAAAGGTAGATTTTATCTCCATGAACTTCAGAAAACAGCGTTTCCTAAACATTATCTTGTGTGACCCACTACTTAAGTAATGGCCTTTGGGAGAGAAGGCACTGGACCATAGTAAGTTCATACTCAGAGGGTAATTGTCTGAAACCATCTTCGAACCCCGGAACCCAGAAATAATACTAAGGTGATTGGGTAAAAACATAATATATTCACAATAAACATGCATACAATATAAACAAAACACTTACAAATCAAGATGTGGATTCTGACATCAAATATTTTTCCTTCCAGTTGACTGTAATATATATTTTAGTAATCCAGCCAAAGTTGTTACGATGAAGTAAATAAGCGGTGCTTTCAACCAATCATCTGTTGTCATTAGTGAGAATCCAAGCCAAATATCAAGAGGATGACGAATTAAATATTCAATAGCTTCATTATGCCCCTGCATAATGCATCATGCCGTATTTCATACATTTCCATACAAATAAATAATAAATTAATTCCCGAGACAATACATGTCACAAAGCCAGGCCTACGCATGTTACAATATCCAATATAATACGTTGCCTAAAGCTGAAGAATTAATATGTCTTTCAACACAAAATATACGGAGCTAATTCAATTTACGTCTTTTCACCTCAATGGCTACCAAAAATCTCTCAAATATTAACAACAGATGATCACACATCGTTAAAAACAATACGACAATAGCCATCATGAAAAACAGAACAAAAACGATCACCGTACTAGCGCTATCGAACATCAAAACAAGTTCTACATTAATAAATTTTCCACAGACCATAAAGCATACTACTAGTAATTAAAATGCATTTACAAATTAACAGAAAACAGAAAACAAATCATTAATTACGCAAAACAAATATGAGTGTCAGTTAGCCTACCAGTGTGAATACACGAGGATGACATAAAGTTTGAATGTATAACCTTGAAGGCCCTTATCATGCAACGTAGGATAATACAATATAAATACATTTACCTTGCCAGTCGATACAGTCACAAGTACTTACGATGACAAAATAGCCTACCTTAATTCCATAATATACGAATCATATCCTGACGTTTATCTCCAGTAAGATTACAATTAGTAACCAGCCAATAACTTGACGAAGAGGGATAATATCATTCAATATTTTCACATACCGTAGAACTTCAGTTTACTTCTTATGTATTTATAAAACCACGTAGATCCATGATGACTGGCCTAACAACATCAGTACGAAAATCATACATGTCTCGAAAAATACCAGCCTTCCAAAACCATAAAAGTCAACGTCGAGATGTTCAAATACTTGTCGCTAGAACATAGCTCTTCCTATCGGCCAGAGAGGGGAACTACAATCCCTGTCCTAGGCAGCACCGGCAAGATATGCTACCTATCGAGGCCAGCCACAACTAACTCCGCCGCTCGATTCAAATGTTCATGCCAAAGTATAAATTGTACGTTCGATCAGAGATTAGTGCCAAGAAACGGCACATTGTGGAAAAAGTGTTGAAACAAAAAGGAAATAAACTATATGTCAAATGGTTAGGATTTAACTCTACCTTTAATTCGTGGATCAATAAAGTACCTGTTGAGTGAACCTGTGCCCTTTTTTATATATTTATTTATTTATTTTATTGAGTTATGTTGTACAACAGCCATGTGTATGGCGCTCCGCGCTTCGTGCATGTCCATGCATGTTTCTCTTTCTCTCTCCACACCTGCGTCTCACTCCTTCACTCCATGTTGACATACAACTCGTTCAGCTATTGGCTGTCATGGGTTCTCCACTCCTCCCCTCACCTCTCCCCGCACCCCTGGCCCCGCCCCCTCACCACTCTGCAGTGGTCACGTGATTTCCTGTTCTCTCTTTGTGTTCACCCTTTCCCCTCTCTCCCCTTTCCTCTGCGGGGCCCTGCCTGCTGCTTCTGCTGCTGCTGCTGCTGCTCGGGGCCTGGCTGACAGGATGTGAAATACCATCTCTGTTACAGAGTCGCCACATTGTTCCAACCTGTTATCATATGACAGCAGTGTTGTCAGCTCTCGCTTACATTACATTCTCTTAGCCAGCTAGCCAGCCTCAAGCGGATTTTTCTTTCTTGGCTGCCAGTCAGAGTAAGTTCTTCTTCTTAAAGTTCCTGATGACAACTATCAAAACGTTTCCGCTTTTATTCACCTCATACCATTATTATCATTTATCATGTTACCCACGACCCGTTTACTAACAAGTTTTAAAGATCACCATGAGGGATTATTTTGAAAAAAAATATTCGCCTTCGTCATAACAAAATATCAGAAAGCGCTCCCTCTCTTTGTCTCCCCGTCGAAATAGCCATTTCCTGTATTCACCATGGCCAGTCATAGCCTCGTTATAACATACGTCAAGCGCTACCGGCTCTCGGTCTACAAACACACTTTTATTTTTAAACATTTAAAAAGTTTTTAAATGCATAGTTTTTGCCCTAGGGACTTGACATTTATTTTCATGGTCGAGGGGGTAGGGACCTTTCATTTATGTCAAACAAACTCTTTTGTACAATTCCTAGTTTCCAAAATAGTAAAAATTCAAAATTTCAGTGTTTTCAAAAAATCTTAATTTTTTTCTTCCGAATTTGGCCGCCTGTGGACCGCATGGAACCTAAGGCTTTCTGGTTAATCTCCTCTTCTCTTCCCAAAACCTCTTCATTCGTTCACTTCTGTTCTTTCGCTCCTCCTCGGATATTACCAGTTTGGCTCAAATTTTAGGTGTTATCTCCTCGAAAATCTTAATGTTGTCAATTCGGTTTCTAAACTCTTTCCTCTTGTGGATCTCATCCACTGTGAGTCCACTTTCCTTGGCGTCTCTTTTGACCTCTTCTACCCACTTAGTTGTAGCCTTCAGCTCTGTAATATACTTGAATATCCTCTTAGTCAGCCGGTTCTCGTCCATTCTCACCAAATGTCCGTAGAATTTCAACCTTCGCTTCCGCATTGTGACAGTAATTTTTTCAGTGTGTTTATAGAGGTCATCATTCTTTCTGTTCTTCCATGACCCGTCAGCAGTTTTCTGTGGTCCTAAAATTTTCCGCAAAATTTTCCTCTCCTTTTTTCCAGTTCCTGAAGATCCCCTTTTTTGTTCAGTGTCAAGCACTCCGAAACGTACAGACCCTCTGGGTTTACTACTGTGCTATAAAAAAAAGGTTATAGAGACCATTCGTTTCAACTATGGCACAGCGTTCTATCATGTTTGGTTTTCAAACTATCGCCTACTTTCAAAAACATTTTTTTTAATATAACGAGTGGTCTATAGGAAAGAGGACGTCAGCTCGAGTCCAACGGCACCTCATTTGTTAAAATCCGACCGGACGTTCGCCAATTATCGCCAATGTTCGCGAGAAAGTAGGCTATCATTTTTTTCTCCTACACCCTTGAAACTTGCTCTCCGCCTAGAGGGCATAGCCACCTTACATTAACGTCAACCAAACTTTTTTCCGAAATTCACCGTTTCCAAAATAGTGCCAATCCAAAAAACAAACATTAAAAAAAAACACATATTCATAGCAAAGAGGACGTCATCCCAACGCCAACAATACCTCGTTCGTTAAAATCCGATCATGCGTTCGGGAGATATCGCCAAAGTTTATATGAAAGTAGGGGGATAAACAGCTTTCCCACCATCCCACTACTACAATTTTTATCATAGAGACTTGAAATTTATTTTGGGAGTAGAGGGGGTAGGGACCATTGATTTACGTCAAACAAACCTTTTTGTAAAATTGCTAGTTTCCAAAATATAGGAATTTCAAAGTTGGACTGTTTTCAAAAAAACATCAAAAATAAAAAAGTTTTATTGTAAAATATAAAGGACATAAAGACCATTCGTTTCAACTACGGCACAACGTTCTATCATGTTTGGTTTTTAAACTATTGCCTATTTTCAAAAACAAAATTTTTCAATTTTTTTTTTTGAAAAATATAACGAGTGGTCCATAGCAAAGGGGGCGTCATCTCGACTCCAACGATATGTCACATGCCAAAATCGAACCATGGGTTCGCGAGATATCAGCTTTGCCCCTGAATGTATTGCGGGTTAGCGTGGCCGACGAGAAAGACAGGCCATGGCGCGGATCTGTGACGTCAGAGGAGTGGTGTCGCTCGCTCGCCTCGCCGCATTGATTGCACCAAGGTATTCTCATCTATAGAAGCCTACCAATAGCCGAGTAAATTTGTTAGTGTGAATTTAAGGATACTCAAAAATAAAGTTAAAAGCTGTGGAAGAAATCCATCCCTATCACTAGCTCAAAACCTTAGAGCAGTAGAATATTAAGCAGTGTAATACAAACGTTGAATGGATGTTCCAGTTTATGCAGATATACAAAACTGTACATATTATCCTCTTATCTTAGTTCATCAATAAGTTGTTTCCATATATACCAGTTTACATGTAAGTTTAACTTTAAAAGCAGCTGGAATTTAAAAAAAAAGAAGAAACAACCAAGCATTGCATTAGGAGAAAGTATCCAGTGCTTCATTTATTGCAAGGGAAGGGTCATTCATGCCCCAAAATAATAAAAACGAATATAAGAAATTTGAGCCTACACTCGTGGTTTTTAGCATTTTGCTTTTTTGAGTAGGCCTACCATAAGACAATCTTTTTCAACAACAAAAATTTAATGCATATGACTACTTCAGATACATATATGAATTGCTGAGATTATACTTACCTCCTTTAGCAGAGAGCCTTTTATCTGACACCAATCCCCTACAGTGGCAGGTTTACTTCTTGTGGCAACTACCTTCATGTTGGACATGTTTAACAGTTCTCTCCCGTTCCCAGTTAGGCTTAGGTCAAATTTATGGTTTTATGGGCTCAAGATTTTTATAACGAAGTATATTACTACAAATGAAGGACCTTGGAAACTTATTCATTGTGAGTTAATTCAGTGGATTGAAATGTCGTGGATATCAGCCCCATGCACTTATGTGTGTACTGTAATTGTAATAGAAAAGGATGTGGTAGTGGTTTTCAGTTAGCTTTTATTTACAGTTGAGTTGGGAAGACACTTCCAGGATGCAAGGAGTGGGATTCAAATCATTCTATCAAGAGCCTTTGTGCGAAGCTTTGAAGAATAAATCCTATATCAGGTTTCAAATACTCCTTCGCAAAGCAGGTCACCTGGACAAGAAGCCACTTTACTTAACCCTAATCCATGTAGGTGGAACTGTTCCATTTATTAAAATTAAAGAAAGACCATACTTGCCATTGTAATTTGGATCTATGCTGGCTACACGGACATGGTATCTCCCTCCCAATAAGATGTCCAAGATCTCCACCAAATGTCAAACGAGACCCTTCAAATTATTCAAATGAAAGCATTCCTCAACTTTTAATTATTTTTTCTTATTTTTTGTTTCACCCTGGTGGTCTGGGGATGAAGAATTTTATAACATACCCAGTCCCCCCCTTACCTTCCTCCCAGAAAATATCGTATACTCCTCACCACATCCATTCCCCCTGAAAAAGAACATGGGCATCCTTGCAGGCCACATGGAAAATAAGCAGTTAACAGTACTACACACTGGGTAAATCGGTTTGAAATTTGTAAATCTAGAGCTTTAACAGAGAATTCTGGATGTGGTGATTGGTAGGACCCTGGAGTACAAAACTATGCCCGTATCTTCAAGAACACTATCAAATTGCAAGTAATCTTCATCCAATGACACAGTAATGTTTACACTTAATTATAATAAGCACACACAAAATGTATTACAGACATTATTTTATTTAGGACATTGGTTATAAATATAAGCATCTCAAGCATCTTAGAATCTTAGAATGTAGAAAATGAAGTTTGCAGGTTTCACCAAGTAGGCTATAAAGGTGATATCTTGCTGATCTTAGATATATTACTGGCGATTATTAGGATCTAATATCCTCCAGCTATTAATATTCTCAAAAAATCCTGCACTGCACATAGGGCCTACAGCCATTATACCCTGCTGATGATTCATGATCTCTTCAGGATTTTAAATTTTTCTGACACCATTTCTCAATCTCACTGGAGCTTAGTTGGTTACAAATTCATCGTTACAAAGATGCATGAACACAATTTGAGGACTGGACATGTCTAACTTGCTTCCAGCTGCCTGGCTACTGTTTCCTTATGTAGCACAAAATCACTATCAATTACATTGGTATCTTGCAGCCTTGGCAACGATAGAGTCATGCATTAACTCTTGTACTATTTTCATCTCTAATTTATCTCAACAAAACAAGCCTGCCAACTTGTGTCAATAGCTTTAATGTGGACATGGAATGGAATTTACACTTACAAAATTCCCCTAGACACAAAATGGCATCATCCATGACAACGTGGACAACACTTAGGGTTTAAACGCTGCATACATGTTAAATTCTATGTGTTATACTCTGATTTACAAAAGATGAACGGTGCAAGCTGCCATCCGCTTGAATGGTGAGGTGAGGAGTGGAGACAAGAGGGGTAACGGTGTCCATAGCAACAGCGAGCAGTGTTGCAATGAATGCCGACACAGCAGTGAGCACATGGTTTGACGCAGTGTTCTACTGTGAACTAACTCGTCACTGCCATTAGTAATATCCCGTGTATATATTGAAGTGCTTATTCTTTCATAGGCTACAGTAAGCGTTATCGTTCTGTTTTTGTTGGAAGCGTGTGTATATACAGATTTTGAGTTTATTTATTTTATTTGCATCATCGTGTCTATTTTCATTGTGTAAAAATGGCATCGGTACATGCTCGCGGAAGGCCCAGGATCCATTCTCTGCGACAGAACAACTTCAGGCCATGGTGTGACTCTCCATAGCCAAGTAAAGGAGATGGTATGTGCGGTGAGGAATTTTATGGAGGAAGAAGAGGAAAGTATGCGCTTACGGGAGGAACCTCTGAATCCATTTGTTCAGGTGAGGAAAAGAACTGCCAAGACTCTTGGTGTGAGTGAAATCACTGCATACCGAGTGACGGAAGGGAAGTTTGTGTCTGATGATGCTAGCCCGTCTAAACTATCAACTCCAGGGAAGGCGAGGCATAGAAAAATAAAATGTTATTGGTTTTACGTCCCTTTTAACTACACTGGCTTTTAGAGACGCCGGGGTGCCGGAATTTTGCCCCGAAGGGGATCTTTAACGTGCCAGTAAATGTACTGACACGGCTCCCTCGCATTTGCGCACCCTCAAATGCCAGATGACTGCGCCAGGTTTCGAACCTGCAACCTTGGGCCCAGCAAGCGAGAACGGCGAGGCATAGAGAAGGGGTGGTCACTAATTTAGATGGCTTTCAACAAGATGCTGTTAGACGGCATATTTATAGCTATTATTTTAGGAAAGAAATTCCAACATGTCGCAAACTTCTTGTTTTTGCTCAGAGAGGCACAATTATTTCAAGGAAGCCTTTCTTCACTGAAAGTGTTGCACGATCTGGGATTTAAATATGAGAAAATTAATGGAAGGAAGGTGATCATGGAGAGGCCAGATATTGTGGCTTTGAGGTGTCAGTTCCTACATGAAATGGGGAGACCCTACTGAGTTGTAGGCAAAAAATTACAAACAAAAAACCAAAATCTGGTTTCATGCCCTAGAAGTTACGTTATCACTTGGGGCACTTAAATACACATTTTTTTTTATGTACGGCCATTTTTAAATACCTTACGGGGGCTGTACCGAGTGATGAGGACAGCATGGAAGGAAAGGAAGACCCCAGAGGACTGGAAAAAAGGAATCATTGTCCCGATCTTCAAGAAAGGTAGTAGAACAGATTGCAGAAACTATCGGGGAATAACACTGATGAGTCATTGTGCAAAGATCTTCGAGAAAGTTTTGGAAAAGAGAATTAGGACAAGGATAGAAGGAGGGATGAGGGAAGAACAACATGGCTTCAGAGCAGGAAGGTCCACAGTGGATTTGATTTTTGCTGTAAGGCAGTTACAAGAACAGCACTATGAGTATGGAACAGATCTACTGATGGCCTTCCTGGACATTGAGAAAGCATATGACAGTGTATGCAGAAACAAAGTATGGAAGTCCCTGGAGGATAGAGGAATAGAGAAATGGACTATAAAGAGGATAAAGGAGATGTACAAGGGAAGCGTGAGCTGTGTGAAAGTGGGAGGAGAGAGATCTGACTGGTTGGAACAAAGAAACGGCCTGAAACAAGGAAGTGCACTGTCACCGTTACTTTTCATTGTGGTGATGGATGACATAATGACCCGAGTGGCACAAGTAATTGGGGACGGAAAGATGAAAGCAATGGTGTTTGCAGATGATTTGATGATTTGGGGAAACAAGGAGGAGGAGGTACAGGAACAGTTGGACGTGTGGGAAGGAATAATACAAGGATATGGGATGAAATTTAGCATAAATAAGAGTGAGATGGTGATCACAACAAGGAAGAAGGAAAGAACCACAACGGGAATAACAATTGGTGGGGAACAGCTGAAGAAAGTGGAGAGTTTTAAGTATCTGGGAAGCCGGATACAAGATAATGGAAGAAACGATAGAGAAATAAATGTGCGGGGGAGGCAGGCAGAAGCATTTCGGAGGAGTGTGAGAAGCATGTTATGGAGCAAGGATGTCCCTCAGAACAGCAAAAAGATCATATATCGGACGTACTATGTCCCTATCCTGACGTATGCCTCGGAGACCTGGGTTATGAAAGGAAGGGAGAAGAGCAAAATACAGGCCAGTGAGATGAGGTTCTTGAGAAGCAGTATTGGAGCTACAAAGATGGATAGAATAAGAAATGAGAGGACCAGAGAATTAATGAAGGAGGAACCATTACAGGATGGTATAGAGAAATCTAGACTTAGATGGTATGGACATGTAAAACGAATGGAGGAGAAGAGGATACCCAGGAGAGTACATGAGACGAAGTGGGAAGGAATGAGACCGAGGGGAAGACCGAGAGACAGGTGGCTGAAGGGGGTGGAAGAAAGCGTGAAGAAGAGAGGAGAAGACTGGACAAGGGTGGAGGCTGGGAGATGGTGGGAAGACAGAAGACGTTGGAGAGGCTTGTGTTCCAAACAGACCCGGCCAGTGGCTGGAAACTGTGCAAGATGATGATGACGGGGGCTTTTAAAGAACACGTGCTTAGGTCTTGAAATGGGTTAACGCCTACTTCCTAGAACCAAAAACCCCTCAATTTTGTTGTAATTTCATACTCTTGGCCAAGATTATCATGCCAATCATCTGAATACAAGCTTATGGTGCCATCTGTTGGTAAATTTATCAGTTATGAGTAGCCTAGGCAATGTTTGTCAAGTGTGAAACTTTTCTTACCGTACATGTTATTTTCTTATCCCATATAATTTTTAGCTGCATGGCATTCACTAAAAGAATATCATTACTATACACATGCACATATTTAACATCTAACAGAAGTATTTTGGTTTGTAGTAAAGTATAGGCCATTTTGGATACATGGTGGAACCATGCGTCTTTGTTTATTTTGATGGTCAGTGGCTTTAGTGAAGTTTATTCGCAAGAATTATATTTTTATTGGTTTACTGTGAGTGGTGGAACTTGTGTAAGCTAATGGTATTTTAGAGATTTGTGTGCAGTTTATTAGATGTATTCTGTATCTAGTCGATGGCGTAAACCGAAAGTCCGTGAAACAAAGAAATGGAATAGTGCTATTTGAATGTTGACAAACAGTGGGGTGATATTACAAGTGAAGTTAAGTAATGCAAGTTCAACAGCTGCAACTACTTCTTCTGCCAGTGTCAGAAAACTGGAATAGACCTATTTTAGTGAGGAGAATACTGTTAGACCTAGTGTTAATGACAAGCACATTCTCATTCATATATGGGTGCCCTTCAAAATTTGTTTACAGACCTGTGTGGTGAATGTGGCAGTAAATCTTCGTGTCAACATCAGGGAGAAAGATGGGTTTAGTAATAAGTTACCTCTGAAGTATGGGAAAAGTGATTTGTAAACTCAGAGAAGTCTTGATGCAGGAAATTCCACTAAAATACTGTATTTTTTAATAAACTTAGCTTTTTCTCAATACTGTATTTTTCAGCATTTTAAATGTTCCAGTAGCCTGCATTTTGATCCCATTACCTTCAAACATGGTTTGCACATACAACTTTGTGGTCTTAATAATGTGTGGAATCCATTTTGAAAAATATTAATAACTTTCAGAAATATTTAGGTTCAAATTTGAAAAAAAATGACATATTTTAACAGAACAACAGGTCATTCTAAGAAAAAAACATTTTAATAATAAACCATTTGCACTGATTTTAAAAGTAATACCAATTTTTATTTGTAGACCATTGATGATCATTCCATAGAAGTTTTAGATTGATAACTTTAAATTTGATGTACCTGGGACATTTTCAAAATTTGCATATTTATTACATAAAATGTTATAATTTCTAAATGACTGAACCAAATAGCTCCAAAGTTTAGAATTCCCTTAATTATGCTCACTTTAAAGAACCTACAAAATTTGGTGAACACTGGGTGAAAATAGGCTACTGGAAAATTCAAAACTTAAGTTAATAGGGCAAAAATGTTATGGATATTGTGTGGTTAGGTGAAATGTGGGTCAATGCTGGTCACACAGTGTCTAAGGGTTGGAGTGACAACTCAGTTCAGGGGACAAGGAAGGGCCGTCAGGCAGAGGGGGTCGATTTATTATTCTACATGTCGGGCTATCACACGGCTTTGTTAATAATACACTTTGATATTTTGTATCAAAGAACTGGTGTACCATGAAGACATGGACTACAACTAGTTTTTAAAATGGTTCCAGGAACAATTGTTACCCAACATCCCTGAACACAGTGTTATTGTAATGGACAATGCTTCGTACCTCATAGTACAGATAGAATAAGCTCCAACAACTTCAAGTACGAAGCCGCGAATGTTGGAATGGCTCGACCGCCATCGTGTAGCCTACCATGCGACAGCTCTCGGACAAAAGGAATCCTTCTCGGTAGTGCTGAATGAACATAGAACGAGCGATAACATTCTATATAATACATGAATTAGCCAAAATACCTTATAAAAGGTTGAGAAATAAATCGGGAAGCAATGTTTTAATAGATGTTTCCTCCTCCGCCGTCTGTGACCCACCCAGCCATTCTAAATATAGCGAAAATTACAGCAGTGAGCGGCATTGTTCAAATCAATCTTCAAAAAAGTACCATAACAGTACTGCCAACCTCGCCCTTACGGTACAATGTGAAACAAAAAAGTGCCCAATTCAGTCTCTAGTGGGCATCATTCGTTCGTAGCACTCAGTTCACGACTCTAATTATGCTAGTGTGTGCGATATTTCGCATCTCTGTACGGCTGAAATGAGTGTTTTTTGTTATCTGCTCTGTAATAACAATGCAGTATATCGCTCTCCTGTAATAAGTATGTGTATTTTTTTCCGCACAACTGTGGTTTTGACAAAGGTTACAGCCTAACGCACCCAGATCAATGGTTTTGTGTCAACCATGCCCCGCTAACAGCGCGCGGCCAAGGCTGCACCTACACCCGACCATTCTTACCTTCACTTTGTCCAATCCAATGGTTTTTGACAATGGTTACAGTCTAACGCGCCCAGATCAATGAGTTTTGGCAATGGTTACTGCCTAACGTGTCCCGATGATTCTTTTTTTTATCAACAGTGATTTTGCATCCCACTTCTTTTTATCAACAGTGATTTTGTATCTCACATGTGTGCCTCGGTGCGTGCTGCTAGAGTGAGCCTTGATGACGGTTAAACGAGATCAAGTGCTATCGAAGCATGGCAGCTGTTTTTAAAATAGCATAAAATAAAAACACATATTTACGTACTTTAGCACATATATGAGGTTCAGTAGTAAGTTTTAATTAGAGTTCCTAATTTCAATACGTAATATCGCCCAAAAAATGAAACAAGGACACAAGGTAGCCTATGTAAAAGTACATTCATGTCTGCTACAAGTGTATAAGCCACGTTCCACTTTCATTCAGAATTAATATCCTTCTCAACCTTATGCAGCAGCGCAAGCCTAAACCCATGTAGGCTACCACGTGGATGAACTGGCGAGAAAGCATGGCCATGAGATCATCACGCTGCCCCATATCATTGCCACTTCAATCCTATAGAAATGATATGGGGTCAAGTGAAGGGTTATCTAGCATGGCATAATAAGAATTTCACACTCCGTGAGGTTGAGAAGCTTACCGTTTAGGCTATTAGGGAAGTGACTTCATAAAACTGGAAGCGTTTTGTGTTAATAGTGCAACGAGAACTGGATGAGGCTACGAAACGTGAATGTATACTCCATGATGGGGTAGATTGGTTCATCGTTTCCCTGGAAAGCAATTCCAGATCCAATTCAGACACAAGTGACGAAGAGGGGGCTATGAAAGGAATAGACCCATAATTAAGTTAGTAGCAGCTAGAGCGATTAGGCAACTAAAAATTCCGGGACTACTATACATTGCGATACGGCCGCGTATGAAATTCCCCTAAAACAAAATGGCGGCTTCCGTGACGTCATCAACGACGTCACGAAATACTCCTCTGGCAAGCTTACGGGAAAAGCCTGGGTAATAGGGGTTTTTGGGTGGGGAAACACCAAAAAACGACAATTTTTTTATGTATCGAAATCTATATTTGAGCTATATAGTTCAACTAAAGATTCCGATACATGAAAAATTTCCGCGAATTCACGTATTCTATGTATCGAAATCTATATTTGAGCTATATAGTTCAATTAAAGATTCCGATACATAAAAAGAATTCGCAAATTCACGTAAGAGGAGTTTTTTGGGTAGAAAAACACAAAAACCGTCAATTTCTTTCTATGTATCGAAATCTATATTTGAGCTATATAGTTCAATTAAAGATTCCGATACATAAAAAGAATTCGCAAATTCACGTAAGAGGAGTTTTTTGCGTGGAAAAACACAAAAACCGTCAATTTCTTTCTATGTATCGAAATCTATATTTGAGCTATATAGTTCAATTAAAGATTCCGATACATAAAAAGAATTCGCAAATTCACGTAAGAGGAGTTTTTTGGGTGGAAAAACACAAAAACCGTCAATTTCTTTCTATGTATCGAAATCTATATTTGAGCTATATAGTTCAATTAAAGATTCCGATACACAAAAAGAATTCGCAAATTCACGTAAGAGGAGTTTTTTGCGTGGAAAAACACAAAAACCGTCAATTTCTTTCTATGTATCGAAATCTATATTTGAGCTATATAGTTCAATTAAAGATTCCGATACAGGTCAATGCCATCATAAAACATTGTGGTCAATAATGTTGTTTTTGCTGGGGGGGCTGCGCCCCCCCCCCCCCCACACCCCCCCCCCCCCCCCACCCTCTCCCCTCCGATAGGTTGGTATTTTTATGTTTTCCAATATTGGGTGCAAACACAAAAACCGTCATTTTCTTTCTATGTATCGAAATCTATATTTGAGCTATATAGTTCAATTAAAGATTCCGATAGGTCTAATACAAAACATTGTCATATCTATTTTGCAGGTGTTCATGTACATGCCAATTTGTCTAAATCCATTACTATTTTAACAGGCGTATTCGCCAACACCGTTCCTGACGTAATATTATCGTTTAGACAACTTTCGTATTAAATGCAACAACCAAAATATATGTATGAACAACGTAAAAACTCACCGATATATTCCAAATGCTGTATTATTCCACATATACAAGCAGAAGCACTGATTTTCAACCACAAGTAACGGCTTTTAGTTTAATGCAACAACTTCAGGATTTAAACAATTTTAATACAAATCGTCAACACAATCGAGCACACGACACTGCTAATATCAAAATCTTATTTTACAGGTTATTCACGGGAATATTTATTTTAATATTACGCTTAGAAAACGCGATCGCGTGACAACATAAAAATGGCGAACCCACTCCAGCAAAATCTCCAGACGAACTGACCACGGAACTGACGTAGTAATCAGCTGACAACCAATAGCGTTACCGATAGCAATACGTCAGCCAACCAATAGCGTTACCGATAGCAATACGTCAGCCAACCAATAGCGTGACCGATAGCAATACGCCATCCGTGAGATCACGGTGACGTCACTGTTCTCCCTAAATATTCCCCAAACGCTGGTGTATCGGAAGGTATAGTTCAACCAAAATTCCCCTAAACTCACGTGCATCGCAATGTTTAATTGACCCTTCACATGAATACGGCTGACACACCACAGATCCCAGTATTTGTGTCTTCCTGGAAGCTTCTTGGAATGTTATGAGTCATGATCTGCCTCAGTGGCAACGCAGCATTTCCTCACGTGTTAGCTTTGACAGCTGCCAGCGCTCATTATTGGTACCGGCAATACAGAGTATTCTTTGCGTACAAACACAAACCTAACCCCAGACCTCCTTGCTTGTACTACTAACAATAATTTTGGTCCAGATAGTCGCCTAACCAATGGCTTTGTCTCGCCATGGCTTTAGAAGAGTACAGTTCAACTTTTCCATTAAAATGAACTACGGTAAAAGTAATTTATGAACATTCATGATCTTTCAAGAAATTATTCCTCTTTAGACTGAGATAGGCTACTCAATACTCCCAATAATGTCAAAAGTACTCAAATCAAACTTACCAAGCAACTTTTGAAGATTTGATGGATGTGGCAGATATAATATGACCACTCCGATGTAACTTTTTGTACACTGATGACAAGTGAACATATTATATGGAAGCTGCCAAGAGTAACGTGTCTCCACTGTACCTACGATTGTTTGCCTAACATCTAAAAAATTAATTTGCTCTATTAAAGACTATAATGGTGTGCAATCATCACTCGAAAAACTTCTCTGTAGGATGTTCACAGGAGCATTCACTGCTGACAACTTTCTTCCATTTTCATCGCACTCAGAATTTTCAATGAACTGAAGTAGGCTAATTCATCAAATGAATTTTTATCAGTAATGCAAAGAAAGTTTTGTGGAACTTAATGTTTGGGAATCTGCAACCCATTGATAGCCAGCTCAATGCTGAGGTTATTTAGAATACACACAGAACCTGTAATTATGGGCACTGCATCACTCAAATTCTTCAAGCACTTCACCAACTTGTCTTCTGTCTTGATATGTGTCCATTCCTGCTTAAATTTATTCCTGATGGAGGAGAAGTGTTCAGATATATCCGATAGACTGTGCACAGAATTCTCTTCTTCGTAGTGTCTGAAGTCTTCCAAGCTCGCTTCTATGGCTTTATCCGAGATTTTCTACCTCTGCATCACACAGTCATCTAGAAGAAGGCCCAGGAGTGGATAGCTATCCTGGCAAATTCGAAAATATTGAAGATACTGCATCAGGTTTCAACTTCGGATAACTCCTAGCAAATGTCTTTATTTCCCCATCAACTTGCTCTGTCCTGATAACAGAGCTATCAGGAAAATGTTTTATACAAATTACAGGCTTGCTCACTTTAAAGAAGTCAGTGGGAATTTTTCTAGGCCATATATTTCTTAATTTTTCGTCCTTTGGGAGAGAAAATGTAGAAACATTTTCATGCTGAGATCTGTAATTGTTCTTACAGCCAGCCACATTACAGCGTCTCGGCATTTTGATTTCCTGTAAAGAGACACATTCATTAAATATCTAACTTTAACTCAGATAATTAACTTAGCATGCATTGTAATAGTCCTTAACATCCACAATATTAGGCTAACGTATGTTCGTACATAACCTGCACCACACGTGCGTTTGATTAACCTGTATCATTAATGAGAAATAAAGTGTTAACACTTACCCTGTAGGCTACGTGATTATTGCAGCTACATGATGCACCACAACACAAGTTGGATGTAAAGTTGGACATTACACTTGATAAAACACTAACTATTCTCACACTGCTTTTCACAAGAAATTCACAAACAAGTCTTCTCAACCGGAGTCACTACTTCGCCTACGTCACAGACAAGATGGCTGCTCGCACTGGGGCCAGTATCTTTCGTGGGCCACGGCGGGTTAGTATGTGACGTCAGAGGGAGAGGAGGGGGGGGGGTTTATAGTACCTTCATCCCCCTACTAAACACACAATAACAAAGATTATCCGACAACATCCACACACACCCAAGCACACGGGGCTTAAGATATCAACAACTAAAAACCCCCTGTTATCGGAACGTTCTAACCACGCTGCAATCTATAGTTCATCAGATTGATTAAGTCGTTTTGGTTGCATAGTTGGTAGCAAGCCGAGTTTCTATGCCCAAGGTTGCGGGTTCAAACCCGTTCGTAGTCGTCGCAGTTTTAAGAGCGTTAAAAAACCCTCAGTATGCTTGCGTTCCTTCGGATGTGTCTCGTTGTGTATTGTAATGCTTGAGCAGTCAGTGAGGCATAGCATAAATTGCATTCGTGAGTACTGCATATTATAGTTTATATTGTCATTATTTAACTAAATTATAATTAAATATTTTTACTTTTTTGACGCATATTTCAAGTATTTTTAATACATAAAAAATAAATATTTTCCCGATTTTAGCACCTAAAAATCCGAGCCCTAGTTAATCATGTGATAAGATGTCATTACCTGCTTTGTCAGAGGCAGTAATCTGTGGTCAGAGGGGCTGCGTGTAGTACCGTTGGTCGCTAAGGGAGAGCGCTGGCTGCAACTTCCCTGTTGAGGGGATGAGACTTAGAGCATTGAATTTATGGTCTAAAGGATGAGATCTCGCCGGAAACAGCTGACGAGCATGATGCGCACTTGGCTGGAATCTTTCCTTGTTCACAGACATTTGAAGAGCGAGATGCGTTTCTTTTATCTTTGTTTCCCGCCATGCCTACTCCTTGAAAAGGACAAAGAGTTATTACAATACGCATGCATTTATGAGAAAGTAGGCTATATGTTCTTTACTGAACATCTTGTTCCTTTAATCGACCAATCGCCGTTGTTGGTTTCAGTTCGTATAGGCTACACGCCGCACGTGCCCTGCGCCAGAGGCTATATCAAGCGGTTATTTACAAGGCACGCCTTTAATGTCTTTGATTCATGCATCAGTCACTTGTTTTAAGGAAGCTGTATTCATGACACAAGCACTTAATGTAGTACAAGGGGGCGTTGCTCAAGGGCGTCTGTGCGTGCACCGCCTCCTAAACAGCACCCGCTACATTTGCTGGCGGTCATCGCAGAGCATTCCTGATGAGTTCCGAGATAAAGCACATCATAGGATAATTAGAATCTTCAAAGAGTACTTAATACGCATGCCAATTGTTTGATGGCATTGATAATGCTCTACAGGTGGTAGGAATAAACAGATTCTGCGCATCTATAAAATAGGAGGCCAAGAATTGAACACGTTCTTATATTAATCAATCTGATGGTTGGTTCCTCAGTTTAGTGGCTGTGAGAACGCGGTCATGTAACCCCGTGTACTTTGGGTGTGTGTAGAATATGTCTGATAAACGGTGTTAATTGTGATGGCTGTATTAGTGTGTGTATCTGTTTTTAATTCAAGTAGGGACTGCATACATTCAATTTTCAAGTACTTCCTTATTTGCTACCAAACGCCACCGTCAACGACAACTAGTTATGCACTTGGTTACTAGATGCCACCGCAGTTGGTTCCTGGCGACGAACGTTGGAACGTGAGCACGTTAGTCAAATCTATCATAAAATTTAGCTTCACACAAGTGTAATTAGTAGAAGGTTCTTTTACTTGCCATAAATCTATGACATGGGACCGCAGGCTTTACTTCCCCTCCAAAGGAAGTTATACTGAGGAATTTTAAACGCTCTTAAGAAATCCAACGATTTGTTAACATTGAGTGTGAAGGTCCGCGGACCTTGCCCCTTAGCGGGCGCGCGTTGATACTACCCGCATCTCATTGATACTCATTGAGAGTGTGAAGGTCTACTGCGCACCTCGCCCCTAAGCGGGCGCACGTTGATATTACCCGCATCTCATAGATACCCATTGAGAGTGTGAAGGTCTACTGCGCACCTTGCCCCTAAGCGGGCGCGCGTTGATACTACCCGCATCTCATTGATACTCATTGAGAGTGTGAAGGTCTACTGCGCACCTTGCCCCTAAGCGGGCGCGCGTTGATACTACCCACATCTCATTGATACTCATTGAGAGTGTGAAGGTCTACTGCGCACCTTGCCCCTTAGTGGGCGCGCGTTGATACTACCCGCTTCTCATTGATACTCATTGAGAATGTGATGGTCTACTGCGCACCTTGCCCCTAAGCGGGCACTCGTTGATACTACCCGCATCACATTGACATTCATAGAGAGTATGAAGGCCTACTGCGCACCTTGCCCCTAAGCGGGCGCGCGCAGATACTACCCGCACCTCATTGATACTCATTGAGAGTGTGAAGTTCTACTGCGCACCTTGCCTCTAACCGGGCGCGTGATGATACTGCCCACATCTCATTGATACCCATTGAGAGTGTGAAGGTCTACTGCGCACCTTGCCCCTAAGCGGGCGCTCGTTGATACTACCTGCATCACATTGACACTCATTGAGAGTGTGAAGGTCTACTGCGCACCTTGCCTCTAAGCGGGCGCGCGCAGATACTACCCGCACCTCATTGATACTCATTGAGAGTGTGAAGGTCTACTGCGCACCTTGCCTCTAAGCGGGCGCGCGATGATACTGCCCGCATCTCATAGATACCCAATGAGAGCGTGAAGGTCTACTGCGCACCTTGCCCCTAAGCGGGCGCGCGTTGATACTACCCGCTTCTCATTGATACCCATTGAGAGTGTGAAGGTCTACTGCGCACCTTGCCCCTAAGCGGGCGCTCGTTGATACTACCCGCATCACATTGACACTCATTGAGAGTGTGAACGTCTACTGCGCACCTTGCCCCTAAGCGGGCGCGCGCAGATACTACCCGCACCTCATTGATACTCATTGAGAGTGTGAAGGTCTACTGCGCACCTTGCCTCTAAGCGGGCGCTCGTTGATACTACCCGCATCACATTGACACTCATTGAGAGTGTGAAGGTCTACTGCGCACCTTGCCCCTAAGCGGGCGCGCGCAGATACTACCCGCACCTCATTGATACTCATTGAGAGTGTGAAGGTCTACTGCGCACCTTGCCTCTAAGCGGGCGCGCGATGATACTGCCCGCATCTCATAGATACCCAATGAGAGCGTGAAGGTCTAATGCGCACCTTGCCCCTAAGCGGGCGCTCGTTGATACTACCCGCATCACATTGACACTCATTGAGAGTGTGAAGGTCTACTGCGCACCTTGCCCCTAAGCGGGCGCGCGCAGATACTACCCGCACCTCATTGATACTCATTGAGAGTGTGAAGGTCTACTGCGCACCTTGCCTCTAAGCGGGCGCGCGATGATACTGCCCGCATCTCATAGATACCCAATGAGAGCGTGAAGGTCTACTGCGCACCTTGCCCCTAAGCGGGCGCGCGTTGATACTACCCGCTTCTCATTGATACCCATTGAGAGTGTGAAGGTCTCCTGCCCACCTTGCCCCTTAGTGGGCGCGCGCTGATACTACCCGCATTTCCTTGATACCCATTGAGAGTGTGAAGGTCTACCGCGCACCTTGCCCCTAAGCGGGCGCGCGTTGATACTACCCGCTTCTCATTGATACACATTGAGAGTGTCAAGGTCTACTGCTTACCTTGCCCTTTAGTGGGCGCGCGCTGATACTACCCGCATCTCATTGATACCCATTGAGAGTGTGAAGGTCTACCGCGCACCTTGCCCCTAAGCGGGCGCGCGTTGTTACTACCCGCATCTCATTGATACTCATTGAGAGTGTAAAGGTCTATTGCGCACCTTGCCCCTAAGCGGGCGCGCGCTGATACTACCCGCATCTCATTGATATCCCATTGAGAGTGTGAAGGTCTATTGCGCACATTGCCCCTAAGCGGACGCGCGCTGATACTACCCGCATCTCATAGATACCCATTGAGAGTGTGAAGGTCTATTGCGCACCTTGCCCCTAAGTGGGCGCGCGTTGATACTACCCGCATCTCATTGATACCCATTGAGAGTGTGAAGGTCTATTGCGCACCTTGCCCCTAAGCGGGCGCGCGCTGATACTAACTGCATCTCATTGATACCCATTGAGAGTGTGAAGGTCTACCGCGCACCTTGCCCCTAAGCGGGCGCGCGCTGATACTACCCGCATCTCATTGATACCCATTGAGAGTGTGAAGGTCTACCGCGCACCTTGCCTCTAAGCGGGCGCGCGTTGATACTACCCGCTTCTCATTGATACCCATTGAGAGTGTGAAGGTCTACTGCACACCTTGCCCCTTAGTGGGCGCGCGCTGATACTACCCGCATCTCATTGATACCCATTGAGAGTGTGAAGGTCTACCGCGCACCTTGCCTCTAAGCGGGCGCGCGTTGATACTACCCGCTTCTCATTGATACCCATTGAGAGTGTGAAGGTCTACTGCGCACCTTGCCCCTTAGTGGGCGCGCGCTGATACTACCCGCATCTCATTGATACCCATTGAGGGTGTGAAGGTCTACTGCGCACCTTGCCCCTAAGCGGGCGCGCGTTGATACTACCCGCTTCTCATTGATACCCATTGAGAGTGTGAAGGTCTCTTGCGCACCTTGCCCCTATGCGGGCGCGCGTTTATACTACCCGCATCTCATTGATACCCATTGAGAGTATGAAGGTCTACCGCGCACCTTGCCCCTAAGCGGGCGCGCGTTGATTCTACCCGCTTCTCATTGATACTCATTGAGAGTGTGAAGGTCTCTTGCGCACCTTGCCCCTATGCGGGCGCGCGTTTATACTACCCGCATCTCATTGATACCCATTGAGGGTGTGAAGGTCTACCGCGCACCTTGCCCCTAAGTGGGCGCGCGCTGTTACTACCCGCATCTCATAGATACCCATTGAGAGTGTGAAGGTCTACCGCGGACCTTGCCCTTAAGCGGGCGCGCGTTGATACTACCTGCATCTCATTGATACTCATTGAGAGTGTGAAGGTCTACCGCGCACCTTGCCCCTAAGAGGGCGCGCGTTGATACTACCCGCATCTCATTGATACTCATTGAGTGTGTGAAAGTCTACTGCGGACCTTGCCCCTAAGCGGGCGCGCGCTAATACTAACCGCATCTCATTGATACTCATTGAGAGTGTGAAGGTCTACTGCGCACCTTGCCCCTAAGCGGGCGCGCGTTGATACTACCCGCATCTCATTGATACCCATTGAGAGTGTGACGGTCTATTGCGCACCTTGCCCCTAAGCGGGCGCGTTGATACTACCCACTTCTCATTGATACCCATTGAGAGTGTGATGGTCTACTGCGCACCTTGCCCCTTAGTGGGCGCGCACTGATACTACCCGCATCTCATTGATACCCATTGAGAGTGAGAAGGTCTACTGCGCACCTTGCCCCTAAGCGGGCACGCGCTGATACTACCCGCATCTCATTTATACTCATTGAGAGTGTGAAGGTCTATTGCGCACCTTGCCCCTAAGCGGGCGCGTTGATACTACCCGTTTCTCATTGATACCAATTGAGAGTGTGAAGGTCTACTGCGCACCTTGCCCCTTAGTGGGCGCGCGCTGATACTACCCGCATCTCATTGATACCCATTGAGAGTGTGAAGGTCTACTGCGCACCTTGCCCTTAAGCGGGCGCGCGCTGATACTACCCGCTTCTCATTGATACCCATTGAGAGTGTGAAGGTCTACTGCGGACCTTGCCCTTAAGCGGGCGCGCGTTGATACTACCCGCATCTCATTGATACTCATTGAGAGTGTGAATGTCTACTGCGGACCTTGCCCCTAAGCGGGCGCGCGCTAATACTAACCGCATCTCATTGATACTCATTGAGAGTGTGAAGGTCTACTGCGAACCTTGGCCCTAAGCGGGCGCGCGCTAATACTACCCGCTTCTCATTGATACCCATTGAGAGTGTGAAGGTCTACTGCGGACCTTGCCCTTAAGCGGGCGCGCGTTGATACTACCCGCTTCTCATTGATACTCATTGAGAGTGTGAAGGTCTACTGCGGACCTTGCCCTTAAGCGGGCGCGCGTTGATACTACCCGCTTCTCATTGATACTCATTGAGAGTGTGAAGGTCTACTGCGGACCTTGCCCCTAAGCGGGCGCGCGCTAATACTAACCGCATCTCATTGATACCCATTGAGAGTGTGAAGGTCTACTGCGGACCTTGCCCCTAAGCGGGCGCGCGCTAATACTACCCGCTTCTCATTGATACCCATTGAGAGTGTGAAGGTCTACTGCGGACTTTGCTCCTAAGCGGGCGCGCGTTGATACTACGCGCATCTCATTGATACCCATTGAGAGTGTGAAGGTCTACTGCGGACCTTGCCCCTAAGCGGGCGCGCGCTAATACTACCCGCTTCTCATTGATACCCATTGAGAGTGTGAAGGTCTACTGCGGACCTTGCCCCTAAGCGGGCGCGCGTTGATACTACCCGCATCTCATTGATACTCATTGAGAGTGTGAAGGTCTACTGCGGACCTTGCCCCTAAGCGGGCGCGCGTTGATACTACCCGCATCTCATTGATACTCATTGAGTGTGTGAAAGTCTATTGCGCACCTTGCCCGTAAGCGGGCGCGCGTTGATACTACCCGCATCACATTGACACTCATTGAGAGTGTGAAGGTCTACTGCGGACTTTGCCCCTAAGCGGGCGCGCGTTGATACTACCCGCATCTCATTGATACTCATTGAGTGTGTGAAAGTCTATTGCGCACCTTGCCCCTAAGCGGGCGCGCGTTGATACTACCCGCATCTCATTGATACTCATTGAGTGTGTGAAAGTCTATTGCGCACCTTGCCCGTAAGCGGGCGCGCGCAGATACTACCCGCACCATGTTGTACAGTATAATATAACAGATACCGACAGCAGTGACTACGCTGGCTAAAGCGCAGCGTTAGATCATGGGGCCAAACTCTCTACTGATTCGGTAGACGCATGGGTTCGAGTCCCACTGTCGGCCATCCTTGTAATGGTTTTCCGTTATTTCCCACCTTCAACACCAGAAAAATGCTGGGACGGTACCTTCTGACAGGCCACGGCCGCTTCCTTCCTCATCCTTGCCCTTTCATTCATCTTGATCCTTTCCATCTCTCATTCCGACGCGCAGGTCGCTCACGGGCGTCGACTAGAAAGACCTGCACTCGGCCTCAAAGGGAGGATACGATGCATGGGTCACCGATTCGAACCATCTTTAGTACACATGTAGGGCATGACCAGGCGTATATCAGGTGCAGGTATTAAGGTGCGCTTCTGAGTCGTTTCCGAGAAATTAATTAATTGCAATTATTGTGTGGCATCTATGTGCGCTGTACGCTAGCAAAATTCCCAACGAACGCTTGGTGCAGCGGCAAGGGTCCTGCTTCGTAAGCGTTGGATCGCTGGATCGAATCCCACCGGTGAGCTTTTGCAGTGTGTTGTGTTTTGTTGTTGTTGTTGTTGTTGTAAACATTGGCAATTCCTACAAATGTAGGTGTCGTGATCATTGTTTATTTTGCAGTCAATTGTAATAACGTTTTACGTGAGCAGGAAGAGGGATTCTGAAATCATTGTATGGGGGCAAAGTTTGTCACATTACATAATGTAAAGTATTGGCATTGCAAATACATTGGTATTATACACGGTCAGGTGTGTTGTATTATATGTACCCGTATACATTTATACATTGAAGGCTCAGCTGTCCCGTTCATTGCACGTCTGTGAACCATCAGACCACCCTGTACCCCGCAAGCAGTGTCTCATGCTATGCGTATTGGTTGTAAATTGCCAATGGTTACAAAAAAAAACTGCAACGGCTCACCGGTGGGAGACGATCCAGCGATCCCTCGCTTAAGAAGCAGGGCTCTTACCACTGCACCACGCGCTCGTTGGGTTTCTGCTAGCGTTCAACGCACATAGGCACCGCACTGCAATTGCAATTAATTTCTCGGAAACGGCTGAGAAGCGCACCTATCTACTTGCACCTGATATACGCCTGGTCTTGTCCTACACGTGTACAAAAGATGGTTCGAATCGGTGACCCATGCATCGTATCCTCCCCTTGTTAGTAGACCACACGACAAATAATAATAATAATAATAACAGATGAACACCCCATTGCCCTCCAGGCAAGCAACTCAATGATGAAAACGTCCTTTAATGTCATAGACTAGACCTACCATTTAAAATTAATTTTCGTTGTGTTATCCACTTTTTCAAACGGAAAGGACACACTAAACGTTTGTTACGAGGTGCCAGCATTATGACACGCGGTAGACTGATGGTTGTGAACTGGAAATTCAACCATATCTGGTCGATTAGATTAGCAGTTCATCTTTTCTACCACTACGAGCACTAGTGTGATTCAAAAGCAGAGATTCACTTATAACTACTTCTGGTGTGAAGATTTTTCAAAAAATCAAAAATGGCCTGCGGGTTTTGAACGAAAGAACACATTAAAGAAAGAATTATGTAAATTCGTTAATTTGGCGAGGTTTTTAAACAAAAACAAACTAAAAAGAAACGAGCGATTTTGTGCTGTTTTTTTTTCAGAACTGTATGTTGGCCGGAAATGATTTTCGAAATGTTGTATTTTATAAGGTGCGTTCAAAAAGTAACGAGCCGGAGGCATAATTACAGAAACCAGTACCTGTATGTTAGAAGTATTGGCTCTGGCTGTTGAGGTACTTGTCCCACTCTGACACGAGGCGGTGAATGGCTGTCTCATAAAATTCCCTGGGCTGCGATGTGAACCAGTTCCGCACGTACTGCTGGACGTCGGCGTCCGAGGTGAATAGTTGGCCCCGCAGAGCCCTTTTCAGGGGACCAAACATGGCGTAATCACAGGGAGAGAGGTCTGGACTGTATGGAGGGTGGCCGAGAACCTCCCATTTGAATTTCTGCAGGAGTGCCGCGACTGTGTTGGCCGTATGAGGTCGTGCATTGTCGTGGAGCGACCACGGCGGCTATGGCGTTCACTGTCACTCGGCGGTCCTAGGTAATGAGTGCATCAACCAGCTGGACGTTGGCATCGGTAATGCAGGGGGGTGCCCCAGACTGGGCATCATCGGTTAACGACACCCGTCCTTCCCTGAAGCGCTTGTGCCACGCCTTGACCCTTGCAAGGGACATCCAGTGTTCGTCGTACACTTGTGTCATTCGGCGATGAATATCCGTTCCCCCTACTCCTTCCGCTGTCAGAAACCGAACAACACCTCTTTGATCTTCGTTTGACGCCGCCATGTCACTGTTTGTAATGCGACTGGCAGCGTTGGACGATTGATGCATGCTGCTGCTCGCTTTGTATCGTCACGTGATGTGCACGCGTGCCCTCTAGCGACGGGTTGTGACCTTCCACGCTCTGGTCGGAACCACACCTCGTTACACACGCGACGATTAGCCGATGTCGTCACCGTTTGCGCATTCCAGCCTCCGCCTCGTTAATTTTTGAACGCACCTAATAGTTTGATATACTGTAGCTCTGCAAGAATCTGAATTTAAAACCTTTCCGGGCCCTTTAACCCTTTAACTTTTGGTGTCCGGACATAACGTACCATGGACAAAACGTACCACTTGATTTTCGAGGACATAACGTACCACCTAGGTCGTTATATACCTAAGATTGGTTTTCCCGTAATCCCCAAATATTTACACTAGGACATAACGTACCACTTGATGTCTGACGGGCATTCCACTTACAGGTTCATTACCACATAAACATCAGAGGCGATCACATTGTGCGGCTTTAAGCATTTTGGTATTGTAACATACGCCTTCAAGAAGTACGAATTGTACATTATGTCAAGTATGATGAACGGCTTGACAGAATAATGGACCGTATGAAGAGAATGGAAACTTGAAATCTGGCTTGAGAGCTCTCTCATATTCGCAGAACTAGGAATGAAACTTTCACATGACGTACTTGCTATTCACTTAGAATGAAACATCCCATGACGAACTTGCTATTCGCCAGGATATAAGTTAAAACCCACAAAAATCAATACTTTTTAAATAAAAAAAGTAAAGAAAACAACAAATGACGAGATCTTAACCAAAACTGATTTTAAACACGCCAAATTGTTTATAAACATTTTGCCAGTCCAAAGCCTGGATAAAGTGTGATGGGAATCCAAACACTTATCATATTTTATGTTACTAGCGGACCCGTGCGAGAAATCTCGCATGTTCATAAACCACACTTTTCCCTATAGGTTTATAACGAGAGACTTAAGGAGAAAGGTTGCTATGGTTTTATTTCAGCCAAATGTAATTTGTGTGCTGAGTCCATTGATTGACAGTGAACCTGTTAGTGAATTAAGGTTTAATAGTTTGGACATGAAACAGGCGTCCCTACGGCGAACTGAACAGCAATGAATTCACGTATTTTCCTATAGCAACAGTATTTGCAAATCGCACACTTCTTACAAAAATTGATATTTATGAAATTAGAATGCAATTCGTCACTGCTAATGTCTAAGCTGTATCACTCACCGGTTATTTGGTATTTATGAAAGCGTACGATTTGAGTAGCCTACTCAGTACTTTGATTTACTGTTTCTGAAATCCATGCAAAATGATAAAGGAAAGACCTCAGAATGTTTAAATGACATGAAACAGGCGTCACAGCGGTTGAAATGTGAAGTAGACAGTAATTATGTAGCGTATTTCCCTACAGCAACAGTATCTGCAAATCACACACTTCGTACATTTTTAAAGTCATTTTTTAAAGAAATTATATATATTTATGAAATTAGAGTGAATTTCATAACTGCTAATGTCTATTCTCTTTCATTTGAATGATCAATTGTCACGATCGGTCGCTTGTGAGCGCCACAGGAGGGATCTATACCACTTAAATAATATATATAGCATTACCCGTCGCGGCTACGCCCGCGAATATTCTAATTGTAAAGACTACACTCAGCAAAATCTCAATCATGAATGCTATGACTGATTTATCCTTGGTATCAATAATCAGACTTTATCAATTCAGCTACTGGTGCAGTGGTATGGGGTTTGTCATTCCTTCCTAGGTAGCCTATATCAGAGCGAAGTTAGTTTTCTGGGAATATCACAGACACTGTTAATTTAAGGGCCTTTAAATGTGGTTTTCGGAGACCCTTTATAGTCAGGTGAAAATACCTTTCGTACCACACTCACACGTGAAAATTGCGTGAAAAAATTCTAGAGTGCCCCTTGACCCCCTTAAGGGCATTATACTGTATGTATTGATGACTTTTACAGCTTATTTGGTTCAGTGATAACCTTATAACCGTCCGGAAATTTTCACAGTAATGTAGAAATTGGAATTGCATTGCGTCTTACAGAAATAGATGTACCTGTGAGATTCTGTTACCATGGTTACCGTGAGTAGTGGTTTTGTGGGGGTTCATATACCTCCTCCTCCTCCCCTCCTCACAAGATGGCGGCAGCCCGATAACTCCCGAACCCGTGGTCGGATTTCGACGAATGAGGTGTCATTGAACTCGGGCTGACTCTCCCTTTCCAATGGACAATATATTTCAACCCCAAAAATTAAACCTACCCCTACTAGGGGTGAAATTGAATTTTTTAGAGAATCTCTCTTTCCAATTGCAACATGTGAGAGTTTGAATGCCGATATGGATTTAAACGTTGTTCTACATAAAGTGCATGTGTTCGGTCGATAGCCACTATGAATTAACATGCTTGTTTTTGTTTTTTACGCATGCCCACTCATGGCTTTTGTAAGAGGGTGGGGGAGTGGATCCCTATGGATGGGTTATTGTTGACGGGTCATTGTTGGCGGGGTCATTGTTGTCGGGTCCTTGTGGACGAGTCCTTGTGGACAGGTCCTTGTGGACAAGTCCTTGTGGACAGGTCCTTGTGGACGAGTCCTTGTGGATGAGCCCCTTTGGACTGATCCCTTTTGGACCGGTTCCTACGGACTGGCTCATGAATTTATTTAAATTATGTCAAAGGGCCTAACTACATTTCGCGTGTGTTGAACTGACGTTGTTCACTAATCCCCTGTGAGAGTTTGAATGCCGATATGGAATGAAACGTTGTTCCACACAAGAGACATGTTTTCGGTGGATAGCCACTATGAATTAACATGCTTGTTTTTTTGTTTTTGTTTTGTTTTTTACGCATACCCACTCATAGCTTTTGTAAGAGGGCGGACTTTTTAAAAGATGGCGGCTGTAGTGTAACCTAACCTAACCCAACCCATGAGTGGTGATCAAAAAGTATTTTAAGTGACTCTTGTCGATTGGCAAACCAATAATCAAAGAGGGATATGTCAGGCCTTGAGGTGATAGCCCCTTTTGATTGATCCCTGTTGATTGATCTCTGTTGATTTGTCCCTTTGGACTGGTCTCTATTGACTAGCCCCTTTTGGACGGGCCCTTTTTGACAGGGGGTCATTTTTGATGGATCCTTTTTGGCAGGTCCTTTTCGACGGGTCCCTGTTGACGAGTCATTGCTGACGGGTCCTTGTTGATGAGCCCCTGTGGACGGGTCATTGTTGACGGGTCCCTATTGACAGGCCATTGTTGACAGGTCATTGATGACAGGTCATTGTTGACGGGTCATTGTTGATGGGTCCTTGTTGACAAGTCCCTGTTGATGGGTCCCTGTGGAAGGGTCCCTTTAGACCAACCCCTTTAGACTGGTCCCTATGGACCGGCCCATGAAATTTATCCAAATTATGTCAAAGGGCCTAACTACATTTGTGTGTAAAGCAGTGTGTTGAACTGACGTTGTTCACCAGTCCTTACTACTACAATTGGATAACGATATGAAAGGAATTGATTAACCAGACATGAGTTAACTACCAACGAAACACTTTGGCGACTCTGCTTGTTATTGACCAATGAGTAGGGTTTTAGAAAAACTGTTTGCTATTTTGGGTTATATACAAAAAATGCTTAGACCTTTTGAGTGACTATGTTTGCTAAACAAGACATTATACCAGACACGATTAGGATTCTTATGTAGCTCAGACAAGGAAAGCATTTCTACAGAATCAGTTGACATTGAATATAGATTTAGGTATTAGGAAGTCATTTTGAAGGCCTTTGTCTGGAGCGTGGCACTCTATGAAAGTAAAACTTAGACAATTGGTGTAGCAGAAAAGTGGTGAATTGAAGTGTTTGAAATCTGGTGTTACAGGAGAATGATGAAGATTAGATGGGTAAATAGGGTTACTAACAAAGAGGTATTAAGACGAGTGGGGGAGAAGAGATGTATCTGGCGACTGTTAATGAAGTAAAGAGGTAGGTTGATAGGACACGTACTAAGACACCCAAGAATAGCAAACTTAGTTAAGGAAGAAAGGTTCGAGGACGAGAACTGTAGGGGTAGACCAAGTTTAGAATATGTTAAACAGATAGCCTTGAATGTAGGGTGTGGTAGCTATATACAGAAGAAACGATTAGCTCGGGACAGATAGGCGCTGAGATCTGCATCAAACCAGTCAAAGGACTAAAGACTCAAACAACAACATGTAAGTTCACTAAAATAATGTTGTGTAACGGTAAATGTTAGTCAACGAACAGTAATGCATTACTAAAACCCATGACACGATACCTAAGAGCTTTTCTAAAATGATTTTAAAATGCCTTTAACCCTATATTGAACACCCAGTTCACAAGACTCATAACTGCAATGTTATGGTAAAACAAAACAAAATCTATATTTCAAAACAAGCAAGTGGTTTAGTCAATGTATACTGGAAAAAGTTTTGTAAACACTCAAGTCCTCAAGACTAATTAAATTAGTAACTGTCAGGTTGACCGAGAGGTTAAGGTGTTTGACTTAAGATCAAATTTTCTGTATAAGGAAGCAAGGGTTCGAATCCCTTACCTGACATAACTATTGCCTTGACATGGCTTGGCCACACTGCATTATTATGATACTCGGTACACAAACCATAGATACAGTGTATTGTTTAAGGCCACTCTCTTTCTGAACATAGTCAGAGACTGTTGATGGTTAACAATTGTATTAATAGTGGGACATGGGGATAGTAATTAAGAAAAACAGACAATACCCATACAATATTTTTATTAAATTCATTTTATAATAGTTACACACTGAATTCAACTCTATCTCTTTACCATTGTTCTATATAGATTTTTAAACACAACGCTTGTTGTAGATCCTTTTACAACTTTCTCCAGGTACTCTTGCTCTTAAAAACTGGGGAAACCGCAATGGTTTTATAAACATAAAACTCTCATCCTCTTCTTTTTCATAATTATCATCATCATCATCATCATTATGAATATTATCATCAAAATTATTATAGTCATTGTCACCATCATTATCATCATCATCATCATCATCATTCTCAACATCACTAGAACTATCCAATTCCTCTTGTTTGTTTTCCACAGGGACCTCTTGTAGAGTCTGCGTTGCTTTTGATAGTGTTAAGGGTTTTTTGAACGATGGTATTTGTCCTAACATGTCTTTTTGAGGTGATGATGAATGCTTTTTAACAAACAATGCACTATCTTGAGCAGCAATATATTTTTCTTGGACTTGCTTTTTTACCTGGGTTAGAGTATTTTGCGAATTTAAATGTGTATTAATTTGAGATTCACAATGATGTTCTTTTGAAGTAAGTACGTTGGAGTCTTTTGTTTTAATCATTCCTCGACACTTTTTGGATCGTTGTTTTGAACATCGCCAAATAACAGTTCCATCTTTATTGGTTGTTTTTACAATATATGTATATCCTTTATAGAAGACACATGGCTTGCCATGACTGGTTGTTGAGACTTCCATATCAACTAATACATAGGAATTAAATTTTTAGTAAAGTCACATGAACAATCTTTAGATTACAAGTGATTTACACACACACACACACACTTTCCTAAATGTCAAGATTTATGGATGTTGTTTTCCGCCAACAGCTGCTTACTGCGTATGACAAGGCTGGAGACTGGTAGGTGAGACGGTCTTTCACGATGTGAACACTGTAACAGCCAGTAGTCAACTGACAATATTCTTATACCCTAGTCAAGGTTAACAGGTACTTACTGCGTATGACAAGACCGTACACTCGTAGGTTAGACCGTATTTTTTGTTTATTGCTAAGGATCCCATATATACCCTAGACATGTTAGTTCTGAACACTTAGTGGTTAATTGTATATATTGAATTTAAATACACAGCTCATACAAGCACGTTTTGCGGATGGGAGGGGTGAGAGGCTAGCAAAAAAGGAAATGTTTTAGTTTAATGAAACGTCATGCCCTAGTAGGCGTGATTTATAGTAGACGCAATTGATAGTAGACGTAATTGATATTAGGTGTAATCAATACTAGACGTGATTAATAGTAGACGCAATTGATACTAGGCGTGATTGATAGTAGGCGTGATTTGTAGTAGACGCGATTGATAGTAGGCGCAATTTGACATGGGCGCGACTCAGATCATTTTTGATATTATAAAGTTACAGTGTCAATGTTTATACAAAGTACAAGGTAGAGGGTATTTTAAGACATAACCTCAGCTCACTTAACATAACCTAACTTTACCTAACCTAACTTTGTCACGTGACATGTTCTACAAGTTTAGACTTGCTTTAAGACTGATTATGTCGTCATAGATTGATGGGAGGGGTGAGAGGCTGACAAAAAGGAAATGTTTAATTTAATGAAACGTCATGTCCTAGTAGGCGCGATTTATAGTAGACGCAATTGATAGTAGGCGCGATTAATAGTAGACGCAATTGATAGTAGGCGTGATTGATAGTAGGCGTGATTTGACATGGGCGCGACCCAGATCATTTTTGATATCATAAAGTTACAGTGTCAATGTTTATACAAAGTACAAGGTAGAGAGGGGGTATTTTAAGACATAACCTCAGCTCACTTAACATAACCTAACTTTACCTAACCTAACTTTGTCACGTGACATGTTCTACAAGTTTAGACTTGCTTTAAGGCTGACTATGACTATGACGTCATAGATTGATGAGAGGGGTGGGAGGCTGACAAAAAAGGAAATGTTTTGGTTTAATAAAAAGTCATGTCATAGCAGGCGCGATTGGTAGTAGACGCAATTGATAGTAGGCGTGATTGATAGTAGACGCAATTGATACTAGGCGTGATTGATAGTAGGCGTGATTTGTAGTAAGCGCATTTCATAGTAGGCTCAATTGATAGTAGATGCAATTGATAGTAGACGTGATTGATAGTAGGCGCGATTGATAGTAGACGTGATTGATATGGGCGCGACTTAGATCATTTTTGATATTACAAAGTTACAGTGTCAATGTTTATACAAAGTACAAGGTAGAGGGTATTTTAAGACATAACCTCAGCTCACTTAACATAACCTAACTTTACCTAACCTAACTTTGTCACGTGACATGTTCTACAAGTTTAGACTTGCTTTAAGACTGATTATGTCGTCATAGATTGATGGGAGGGGTGAGAGGCTGACAAAAAGGAAATGTTTAATTTAATGAAACGTCATGTCCTAGTAGGCGCGATTTATAGTAGACGCAATTGATAGTAGGCGCGATTAATAGTAGAGGCAATTGATAGTAGGCGTGATTGATAGTAGGCGTGATTTGACATGAGCGCGATTTATAGTAGCCGCAAATGATAGTAGGCGCGATTGATAGTAGGCGTGATTGATAGTAGACGCGATTGATAGTAGGCGCAATTTGACATGGGCGCGACCCAGATCATTTTTGATATCATAAAGTTACAGTGTCAATGTTTATACAAAGTACAAGGTAGAGAGGGGGTATTTTAAGACATAACCTCAGCTCACTTAACATAACCTAACTTTACCTAACCTAACTTTGTCACGTGACATGTTCTACAAGTTTAGACATGCTTTAAGACTGATTATGACGTCATAGATTGATGGGAGGGGTGAGAGGTTGACAAAAAAGGAAATGTTCTGGTTTAATGAAACGTCATGTCCTAGTAGGCGCGATTTATAGTAGACGAACATTACATCATCTGACATAATAAAAATAGGCATGGTTGTTGTCGAGACCGAGATAAGAGTGGGGGGTAATGAATTTATAGTGATAGGATCGGAAAACCCATTATCACTTTAGTATTGACATCAAGCAAAAATTTAAAAAAATATATATCGTGTTTTTGACAGAGTGGGATAGACATAGTTATAAGAGTTGAGAGTCGATAATTAATCTAAATGTACTCTGGAATTCATGGAATCTTAGTGTGTTGTTGTTGTTGCTTACAAACCGGTATGGTCACGTCAGGTGAAGTTAGCTAGGATTAGATTAGGATATGTTCAGGTAGTTTCCATAGTCACCGCTAGATAGCGGAAACATACTTTGCGTGCCGCATGTGGCTATTTGACAAAGTTTTACTGTGTGAAAAAACGTGCTTGTATAACCTGTGTATATAAATTTAATATACAAATAACAACTAAGTGTTTAGAACTAACATGTATAGCCTTGTATAGGGAATATATAGGGGTCCTTAACAAGATAGAGTGTCTAACACACGAGTGTACAGCCTTTTGAAATGCAGTAAGTACCTGATCACACCTACTATCAATTGTGATACGTGCAAGGGCACGTCTCTACCATTTCAAACATGTATTTAATCAGGTACGCTGTTCTTCAAGTTTGAAACGACCGCCTGGTGACTTGCTTCCCATTCTGAACACGAGATGGTAGCGCCTGTCGGTCTTGGAGAGATTGCAAGTAGTTCCTGTGTCTCCCCAATAGGTGGTGTGGGCTTCGCCTTATTAAATTCGTTATACGCATGACATGATTAAAAGACAATCACATTCTTCGTCTTCAAACAAATGCTAGTGCATTCATGATACCGCCAAAATTATGAACTTATTAATGACATTGTTGTTTTGATGTGTCTTTCTCTGATTGGACAATATTTATTTACATGAAGACAGTTCGATAAATGACGAGCGATTCTCCGCCATTTTGGTGGAGTCCATTAGAGTTCGTGAAGTAAACATCAAGCTATCTGGTCGTGGAAGGTGTCTCCACTAATGGGGGCTTTAAGCCCTCATTCTCTACAATATATATATATTCTAGAAAAAGGAATTGCCTGTTCTCTTCGGGCTATGAATTTTCATCTTTTCGCCGTGAAGTGGACGTGTGGAATGTGACCTGTGATTGTGACCCAAACAATGCATGTGCCGGGGTTTGCCATTTTTTGTGAAGCACATGCAATAACATAAAATTATGTGTTAATTATTTTATTATTTTTGTGTCTCCACGGAGAAGGATGTAAGGTACGTTTTTTTTTTAATTTAATTTATTTAATTATTTTATGTTATGGAGCTCCGATATCATCTTATAATAATATTTTATTTATGTTCTTCCTTTGTTTTATAAGTTTAATTTTATTGTTGTTTTTATTACGTTTCCTGGTTTATTTTAATTCTGTGCTCTTTTCTTGGTACCTTGTGGAGACACATTTCCAATTATTTTACGTTTAAATTATTATTTATATTCCTTTGTCAATCTTGGGATTGACATATTAATTTATTCATGATCCGGTGCATTTCTCGATTATAATAGCATTTAGACCTAATTATTTTCCGCTGTCATTTTCTTTACGCTAATGTTTAAATTTACTTTTATTAATTGTTTGCCGTAATTTTGATCTGGCATGTTTTTGGTGTGGCCATAGCTTTTGTTTACCGTGATGCATTGTGGTCTCGTTGTCAGTCCTTTTGGCGCGGGTATCAAAACCAGACGTGTTCTATAATTTGTTGTCAATCCTTTTTTTTTTCGGCGTGGCCTGACCTCCTGCATGCCGGATCGTGATTACATTTTCGTGCAAATCATCAAGCCCGTTCTGAGTATGTTATGCATGTAATATTTATTTTAACCTTTGGGCTGTTAAATTTTATATTATTTTAAATTAAGTTTTTCGTCTTCTTCGCTTTGCAAGCAAGCATGTTAGGCGCTATCTGGCCTTCTTGTAAAATATTGGTGGTTGATGCATGTTCTTTCTCTGGTGATGATTCTCCTTTAAATTTTCAATATTAAACCTTTTTTTATTCTTTTTTAAAATCTTTGGTTGTGGCATTATTTCACCGACGGCAGTTCCGTTGGTTTTTGGGGGATGTTTGTACGATAGCCTGTGTGTGTTGTCCCCTTATCCATCTTCCTTCCACTCCTTTGGAGCTCTTCTGTTGAGACATGTCATCTGGAGGTGATGTTGCTGCGGAAGTGACCCGGACCCCTGAATACAGGTAAGTTGGCTCATCCACGTTTCCCGTACTCGTCCCATTCTGGTAAGCAAAGCGTTGGTTATCGAGAAGCCGACGTGCTGCTGGCCAGTGCCGTCCAATGTTAATGCTAGGGGGCGTAGCATTTTGGTAGCAGACCGAGCTCATGTTCACTTCCGTAACTATCCCCTCCCCAGTACCCACAGGCTGTTTTATGGACTCCTCTAATGCCGATGGGTCAGTTGTTGGTGTGAGTTTGTCAGGAAAATTTACTTAATGTTATGTTTTGCTAATCTTTGTCGTTATTGTGTTTCATGTTGCCTCTGGATATCCATGTGGTATGCTGGATGTAAGGTGTCCTGTTTTTAAACGAGGCGTTTACCCCTGTATTTTACCCTGTTTGTGTGCAACATCCCCAATGATGATGCAGCTCGGTGAGTGTCTGACATGTGTTCTTGGCATGGGAAATGGGATTTCTTAATGTTCTAATAGCCTATATGCTGCGTGTGAAGGAATCCTGGAGCCCCGTCGGAAGCTGGTAGCCTGATTGTTTGTGCCTATTTTTGTGATTTAGCTCCCTGTTCTCGAGCCAAGCAGGTGGTGACGTGTGCAGTTCTGGGCTACGTTGTGCATGATGTTTTTGTCGAAATTTCAGGTGTCGAGGCAGTGTCGGTGCTTAAGAAGACTGTTGTGTTCCTGTATGTTTCTTGTGCATGAAATTCTGTGGTGATATGCTGTCCTCGTAAATTATTTATTATGGAACTGTCACGCCTATTGGTGTTATGGCAAAGTGTAGTCCGATTAAAAGGGCTAACCTATGGAAATCTGCCCGCCCTATGTCCCTATTGTGGTGCCAGAAGGCACATTTAACATGCATGTCACTATTTTTTGGCTAGGAATTCTTCCCAAATTCATTCAAGGTAAGTGTTTGTCTTGAGGTGTTTTTATCGCAGTGTGCGATTTGTAATTTTTTGTTCATAAACTTACATTATACTGCAATCGTTCTGGGATAAGCGTATATGTTGTGCAAATCATGTCTGTATGCATGTGTTAACGTTAGATTTTGATTTAGATTTGTAGGGTGGGGTAATTTAGGGTTTGTTTTGTTTGCAAAAGTAAGGTTAGGATCGTATTTTTATTAGTTGCTTTCCTTGTAATTTTGAACTAAAGCGAATATGTAGGAGTGTTTTACGTGGAGATATCTACTGTCTGGGGTTAGCTAGGTTGGAAGTATGGGATTCTTTCTTGGTTTGATCCCTGGGCAGGTTGTATATAGGACTTGCACGATTCGAATTGGCTTGGTATGGGACTCGTCTGTTCGAGGACATGCAGGTATGTGTCATATAGTGTAATGTAATTGTAAGGGTATTGTGTTATTTATTGTATTTGTTTGTGTTATGATATCTCTACGACTACATAACTTGCATATTTGAGTATTAATGGGAATTATTTTTGTGGGTGGTAAAAATTATGTATCGCTGTTATTGGAGTATGTTGTGCGATGAATATGTTGTTGTGAATATGAGGTCTCAGTTCGTGAACAGCCATAATGTAATGTTCTTTCCGGCTTAATTAATTAATATAGGGTCTTCAAAATTTACTGGGAATAAATTTCTGTTGGAAATTATGGTCATCAGGTTCTGTAAGTCAGCTTGTTTTGGTTTGTAAAGCCAGTAATCTGTTATTGCTGGAAATCAGGGTCATCAGTTGCCTCATGCTAACTGTAAATGACATAGGCCTTCTGTTTTAGTTCATGCTATGGCAATCTCGGTCATCAGCCACTGTAGTTTGAGTAAAATTTTCTGCTTTTGATTAATAATCCTAAATTTTTTTTGGCTTTATCGTTTGGAATGGTGCGTAAATGTTCCCTGTTAGCCTCGTCTTTCAACAAGAGCGGCTTGTTTCTCATCTATCCGTATTTTCGGGCCATGTTAGGCATCCTTTGGTTGTACGTGTTCGTGTCTTTAACCTGAACGAGGAAACCTCATTGTACCTCGTGTACTGTTGAACTTAGTTCTTTTTATGTTGGATTTTTCTCACCCAGGCGGATGTCGGCTGTATTCTCATCGGGTGTCGAACCTCAATTTCGTTCCTTGTGTGAGTGTATTGGTGTTTGGTTTCCTGCGCTGCCATTTCTCCTTCGTTTTTTTTTGTCGTTTCGGTAACTGCGTTTGAATTCCTCAGTGTCCCCATGCCAAGGAATGCGTGCGGTCACGAACCAACTATGTAGAGGCATACATGTCAGATTAATTAATTTTCTTTTTCAAAACCCTAAGGCCAACAAAATTTCTAGAGTGCATCTATCACACATTAAACGAGGTGGAGAGGTGTCTAATGAGGAAATGCTACCGTAAATTTTGTAAAACAAATTTTGTAAACTGAATTTGTATAATGTATAGTATCCCTAACCTTCATTGAAGCCTTCAAGCTTCTGTTCCTTGTGGAATTTTGAATTTAATTGGATTTGAACACTCTGGTGGGATACAAAGTGTAATTGTTGGGAAGTTCCCATTGTAATGGTAAATTGTAAAAGTGTACCTAATTTTGATGTTTCATAGGAAATGCTAACATGTAAGTTGGGCTCGGTGGGAGACCTAACTCATGGTAACCTTGTATTCCTGTTCCCTTTGGGAATTGTAGTGGTCATTCCTCTACCGTAGTCCCTTCGAAATGTATAGTCGTCTAACTAATGTAATCTTGTAATGTACTTCGAATCTGTAAAAAGTGTAAACTTGTTAATGAAACCTTGTAAGCACGGATCTAGGGCTTGGTCAAAAATTTTCTTCATTTAAATTCAAACTTGTTTCTCTTTGTAAAATGTAGTAAGAAATTGTAAATTCTGTAAATCTTTTTTGAAACTAGATTAACTTCTATTTTTGTAAATGGCTGCCCACGCGTCGAATCATATCTTGCACATTGCTTCATCCTACTTCGTCTAAAACGACCTACATTGGACTTGTTGAAAATTTTTCCTAACGTGTCTCGGACTCTGAAAGCACTGCTGGTGCTGGTGTACTGCGTTTCTGAAGGTTTTTGGACACAGTGAAGCTGTTAACTAAGTGGTTTGCGAGGTGATCAATTATCCCTTCACTGATAATCTGACCCTGCATTCTTTCTAACCAAAACGATGCGGTTTCATCCATCAATTGGAGTTAACTGGTGAACATTATCTTCGGGAAGCATCTCTGGTGAATCGACAAGTTAAGGAGGACTGTCTATGCCTTGGCATATTCGTGAACGGTGTTCACGCTTAAGGGAGGGAGACTGATACGTGCAAGGGCACGTCTCTACCATTTCAAACATGTATTTAATCAGGTACGCTGTTCTTCAAGTTTGAAACGACCGCCTGGTGACTTGCTTCCCATTCTGAACACGAGATGGTAGCGCCTGTCGGTCTTGGAGAGATTGCAAGTAGTTCCTGTGTCTCCCCAATAGGTGGTGTGGGCTTCGCCTTATTAAATTCGTTATACGCATGACATGATTAAAAGACAATCACATTCTTCGTCTTCAAACAAATGCTAGTGCATTCATGATACCGCCAAAATTATGAACTTATTAATGACATTGTTGTTTTGATGTGTCTTTCTCTGATTGGACAATATTTATTTACATGAAGACAGTTCGATAAATGACGAGCGATTCTCCGCCATTTTGGTGGAGTCCATTAGAGTTCGTGAAGTAAACATCAAGCTATCTGGTCGTGGAAGGTGTCTCCACTAATGGGGGCTTTAAGCCCTCATTCTCTACAATATATATATATTCTAGAAAAAGGAATTGCCTGTTCTCTTCGGGCTATGAATTTTCATCTTTTCGCCGTGAAGTGGACGTGTGGAATGTGACCTGTGATTGTGACCCAAACAATGCATGTGCCGGGGTTTGCCATTTTTTGTGAAGCACATGTAATAACATAAAATTATGTGTTAATTATTTTATTATTTTTGTGTCTCCACGGAGAAGGATGTAAGGTACGTTTTTTTTTTAAATTTAATTTATTTAATTATTTTATGTTATGGAGCTCCGATATCATCTTATAATAATATTTTATTTTTGTTCTTCCTTTGTTTTATAAGTTTAATTTTATTGTTGTTTTTATTACGTTTCCTGGTTTATTTTAATTCTGTGCTCTTTTCTTGGTACCTTGTGGAGACACATTTCCAATTATTTTACGTTTAAATTATTATTTATATTCCTTTGTCAATCTTGGGATTGACATATTAATTTATTCATGATCCGGTGCATTTCTCGATTATAATAGCATTTAGACCTAATTATTTTCCGCTGTCATTTTCTTTACGCTAATGTTTAAATTTACTTTTATTAATTGTTTGCCGTAATTTTGATCTGGCATGTTTTTGGTGTGGCCATAGCTTTTGTTTACCGTGATGCATTGTGGTCTCGTTGTCAGTCCTTTTGGCGCGGGTATCAAAACCAGACGTGTTCTGTAATTTGTTGTCAATCCTTTTTTTTTTCGGCGTGGCCTGACCTCCTGCATGCCGGATCGTGATTACATTTTCGTGCAAATCATCAAGCCCGTTCTGAGTATGTTATGCATGTAATATTTATTTTAACCTTTGGGCTGTTAAATTTTATATTATTTTAAATTAAGTTTTTCGTCTTCTTCGCTTTGCAAGCAAGCATGTTAGGCGCTATCTGGCCTTCTTGTAAAATATTGGTGGTTGATGCATGTTCTTTCTCCGGTGATGATTCTCCTTTAAATTTTCAATATTAAACCTTTTTTTATTCTTTTTTAAAATCTTTGGTTGTGGCATTATTTCACCGACGGCAGTTCCGTTGGTTTTTGGGGGATGTTTGTACGATAGCCTGTGTGTGTTGTCCCCTTATCCATCTTCCTTCCACTCCTTTGGAGCTCTTCTGTTGGGACATGTCATCTGGAGGTGATGTTGCTGCGGAAGTGACCCGGACCCCTGAATACAGGTAAGTTGGCTCATCCACGTTTCCCGTACTCGTCCCATTCTGGTAAGCAAAGCGTTGGTTATCGAGAAGCCGACGTGCTGCTGGCCAGTGCCGTCCAATGTTAATGCTAGGGGGCGTAGCAAATTGCGCCTACCATTAATCGCGTCTACTATCAATTGCGTCTACTACCAATCGCGCCTGCTAGGACATGACTTTTCATTAAACCAAAACATTTCCTTTTTTGTCAGCCTCCCACCCCTCTCATCAATCTATGACGTCATAGTCATAGTCAGCCTTAAAGCAAGTCTAAACTTGTAGAACATGTCACGTGACAAAGTTAGGTTAGGTAAAGTTAAGTTATGTTAGGTGAGCTGAGGTTAAGTCTTAAAATACACCCTCTCTGCCTTGTACTTTGTATAAACATTGACACTGTAACTTTGTAATATCAAAAATGATCTAAGTCGCGCCCATATCAATCACGTCTACTATCAATCGCGCCTACTATCAATCACGTCTACTATCAATTGCATCTACTATCAATTGAGCCTACTATGAAATGCGCTTACTACAAATCACGCCTACTATCAATCACGCCTAGTATCAATTGCGTCTACTATCAATCACGCCTACTATCATTTGCGTCTACTATCAATTGCGTCTACTATTAATCGCGCCTACTATCAATTGCGTCTACTATAAATCGCGCCTACTAGGACATGACGTGTCATTAAACCAGAACATTTCCTTTTTTGTCAGCCTCTCACCCCTCCCATCAATCTATGACGTCATAATCAGTCTTAAAGCAAGTCTAAACTTGTAGAACATGTCACGTGACAAAGTTAGGTTAGGTAAAGTTAGGTTATGTTAAGTGAGCTGAGGTTATGTCTTAAAATACCCCCTCTCTACCTTGTACTTTGTATAAACATTGACACTGTAACTTTATGATATCAAAAATGATCTGGGTCGCGCCCATGTCAAATTGCGCCTACTATCAATCGCGTCTACTATCAATCACGCCTACTATCAATCGCGCCTACTATCATTTGCGTCTACTATAAATCGCGCTCATGTCAAATCACGCCTACTATCAATCACGCCTACTATCAATTGCCTCTACTATTAATCGCGCCTACTATCAATTGCGTCTACTATAAATCGCGCCTACTAGGACATGACGTTTCATTAAATTAAACATTTCCTTTTTGTCAGCCTCTCACCCCTCCCATCAATCTATGACGACATAATCAGTCTTAAAGCAAGTCTAAACTTGTAGAACATGTCACGTGACAAAGTTAGGTTAGGTAAAGTTAGGTTATGTTAAGTGAGCTGAGGTTATGTCTTAAAATACCCTCTACCTTGTACTTTGTATAAACATTGACACTGTAACTTTGTAATATCAAAAATGATCTAAGTCGCGCCCATATCAATCACGTCTACTATCAATCGCGCCTACTATCAATCACGTCTACTATCAATTGCATCTACTATCAATTGAGCCTACTATGAAATGCGCTTACTACAAATCACGCCTACTATCAATCACGCCTAGTATCAATTGCGTCTACTATCAATCACGCCTACTATCAATTGCGTCTACTGTAACGATTCGATCCCATAGCTGTTATATTTAAAGGGTTATTCATTTATTATCATGTTATTATTATTATTATTAACTAGTACATCCATGAGATGATTTTTATATCAGATAATTGTAAGCGGTTTTGATTATTATATTCAATTAGATTTTTATTAACAATTACTTGTAAAGAGACGAAGTATTATATATTGCAACAAGACTGGCGATATGGACTAACCCTGTGCGTCACAAACTGAACGACGTAGTAATAATTACACCACGGCAAACTGCGTCATTTTCCTGAGATGTTAAGAAACCCACTATGGTGTAACCAACACGCCATTTTCTACGGTACGTACGCGTCTAAAGATTACAAATTGTGGTGCAATTAGCCCTCGTGAGAGAATGAACACTGAAGAAAGGGAAGCTTACTGGAGGGGGAGACCGTCGAAGACCACGTGACAAGGAAGTCATTAGTACCTGCGACTCCGACAAAAGACGCATTGATCTACAGCTCTCAATGAAGTAAGGAAGTTGTAACCTTGCTTTCTGGGTCCTAATGGACTGAGCACCGAGAGTCGACACTGAACGATGTCTTGCCGACATCTATATCAATACATAATGGGTTATATCCCTGATCAAGAGTCTTTCTACAGATGGCAACGTACTTAATGAGGATATTTCATAGTAAATGAGATATCACATCATTTTTTTTAAACATAAGCGACGTAACATCGAGATCATCGATCATTTCTTAAATATGACGAATCTTCGACTGGGTGAGCCAACAATTCAATAAAACTATCGTCTCTATTATAATTTAACTTCATTTAACTTTCAATTCATTTTAATATTCATTTTCTTTTAAATAATTAATTGCCGCATTGAGTAATTTTAAATTCAATTGTGTGACTATCACTATTCTGTTTTATTAATATTTTGTTTTTGCATTTAATAAATTCATTCTCTTCAACGTAATGCCTATTTCTTTCATTGTAGTTGGAACTTTAAGGCAATCATACTCCTTGATTAAATACGGATTGGTTAGATGACTTTGTCTCACTACGGCCCGGGTAAGTGGTTTCGACTCTACTGCTGATAGCCGAGGTTAAATCAATAAATTTCGATTCACTATCTTAAATAGGGATCTGGCGCTCAACAACTTATTATATTACACTATCACAGGTAAGGTCACACCACAGTGTATATCATTTATTATTATCATGTCATGTTTATTGAACCACAATAGTCATCAACCACGATGAAGGACTTTTTAAAAATGTTACATTTGGCGCCACAAAGTAGGGCACGAAAACCATTCGGTATTTAGTCAGAGGAGTGTATAATTTCAGTGCAAATTGTCAGTGCTTTTGGGGGACAGTGAAGTGAAGTGAAATTTTGGAAGGGCAATTGTTATACGGTGTACTTCAAGATGTCGGAGGAGGAACAGAGGCAGTTGAGAAGTAGGGATGCAGTCAAGAAAGTTAATTATAAGGAGGTTGATAGCGGTAGCGATGTTGAGAGCGTAGAGAATAATACCAAGATGTCGGAGGTAAATCTTGAGAATAATCCTGAGAGTAATCCTGAAAATAATCCTGAGGTTAACCCTGACACTAATTCAGAGGAAAATATCGAGACGAATATAGAGGTACATCCTGAGACTAGTGGTAGTCTAGAGAAAGAAAAGTCTATAGAGATTCCTGAAGATCCATTAACTGCGCTCATAAGGCAGATGAGTAGAGATTTAAGTGCGAAATTTGATGAGAGTATGAATAAAAATATGGAAGAGAATAAGAAAGATAATTTAGAAAGTAGGAAGGAATTCAATGATAAATTTGAGAAATTAGATAAAGATATGAATAAAAATATGGAAGAGAGTAAGAAAGATAATTTAGAAAGTAGGAAGGAATTCAATGATAAATTTGAGAAATTAGATAAAGATATGAATAAAAATATGGAAGAGAGTAAGAAAGATAATTTGGAAAGTAGGAAGGAATTGAGTAGAGATTTAGGTGAGAAATTAGATAAGAGTAATCAAAAGATGAGAGAGGATATGAGTAAAATAAATCAGAAATTGGAAGAGAATAATGTAAAACTAGATATTGTGGAAACGATGAATAGAGAATTAAGTATGAAGTATGATATGCTACAGGAGAGTATTCAGGGGGTGAAACAGGAAATCAGAGGTGAAATTAAGGAGGAGGTAGAGATGAAGGCTAAAGATATTATTAAGACAGTAGATAAGAAATTAGAAGCAGCAGAAAGTAGGATTCAGGAAAGAATAGTAACTGTGATTGAAGAGAAAATAGCAACTCAAGGTGAAAGTTTTAGCAAATTGGTAGAAGTGGAAACTAGGCAGGTGGTAGAGACTTTAGGGGAAACTGCAGTAGAATCAGTAAAGACAGCCTGTAAGGAGACTATAATTGAAAGTAGAATGGAGTCAGACGAGATTTTAGGTGAAAGCAAATTGGAATTAGCGGAGATTTTAGGTGAAATCAGATTAGAGTCAGACGAGATTTTAGGTGAAAGCAAATTGGAATTAGTGGAGACTGTAATTGAAAGTAGATTAGAGTCATTGGAGATTGTAGGTGAAAGCAGATTGGAATCGGAGGAGATCTTAGGTGAGGAACGGCAAATAGCGGAGATTTTAGGTGAAATCAGATTAGAGTCAGACGAGATTTTAGGTGAAAATAGATTAGCGTCAGAGGAGATAGTAGGAGAAAGCATAGTAGAGTTGAAGGAGATTTTAGATGAACGCAGGATAGCTGTAGAAGAGACTATAGAATGTAGCGAAAAAGAAGTGAAGAAGATGAGAGAAAAGATAGGGATAGAAGTAGGTAAGATAAAGAAAGTACTAAGCACCCAAGAGATTAAGATGCAGACAATCATAGATAAATTAGATAGGCAAACTAGGGAAGAATTTAGTCCTGTGATAGAGGAAGTTAATATGAAATTATTAGTGGCAGAGAAGCGTGCGTTAAGTCATAGTCAGAAGAACATAATTAGTAAACAGGTTAAGAGGAGGAGAGAGATAGATAAGAGCAGAAGCAGTAGTCCACGGCTAAAGAGAGCATTAAGTGATAGTAACGGAGAAATGAAAATGAAACCTAAAGGTAGATATTTTAGAAGTAAAATGAAAGAAAAGAGAATTAAGTTGCTAGAGGAGAAAGAAATCAGGATGAGAGAGAGAAAGAAAGCATATGACGTGCAGTGGCGTACTGAATTAGCCAGACTTGGGGATGTGAGAGGGGGAAAGCCGAAGTACTGTGTTACTATGGATGAATGTAGTACAGAGGAAGTAGAAACTAATGTAACACGGAAGGAATTATGTGGAATTCTAGTTAAAGATAGAATTGAAGATGAATGTGGTAAGAACGGTGAAATGCCAGTGAACGTATTTATGTAAATTTATATTACCGATAGTTACTGTTCCGTATGACTTAAATATTAAGTAATGAAGTTTAATAGGATTTAACAGAGGTAGATAAGAAACCTGCTGTGTGTAATTTTAATTCAGTCGTGAAGTTAGGATGGTAAGGGGCGCGTAGTGCCTACGCTTATTGATTTAGATTGACTAAAATCATTTAATTTGGAAGACAGAGGTTGTCGTGCTATTGAGCATTTCAGGTAAGTTGAATGTGGGTCCTTAAACTGCAGGTAAGTTGGATGAAGTGAGAATTAAATTTAAAAAGTTGGGAAGATTATTACATAAGTAAGTAATCGAAAGGAAGTAATAATTATTATGGCAACCATAATTATGAATATAATGGTAATGAAGATTTAATTCAAAAGTGAGTGAAGATAAGATGATACAGTGGTAATAAAACGAATGAGTTGAAGAATTAGGTATTGATTTAATAAAGAAGTTTCATTTTGAGGACAGCGAGGTCATCAGTGGATATATTTTGAGAAATTTATAAGTGGTTTAGAATTGTTAATGGTAATGCGTTGTATGAATTAACCAACATCGGGTTGAAATGAGGAAGTAGTAACTAATTAGGACATCTGGTAACTTACTTGGTGACAGATATGTGTGTGTGTATGTGTGTATTTTCACGTAAATGGACGTGAGTTTGAAGAAGTAGGCCAACGAAGGTAATGCCGTTGAGCAAAGTGGTTTTATGATGATGATGATAATTGTTGTTTTAAGGGGCCTAACATCTAGGCTATCGGCCCCAAAAGTGGTTTTAAGTTTTTGGTAAGATGCCAAATGAAGTAGGTTGGAGGAAGTTTTTGGAGGATGAAGTAGGTCAGCAAGGTATATTCCGTTGAGCAATGAGATTTTTTATGGTATCTACGGGACTACGTGAAGTTAATAAGGGAGTTTTTTTTTTAAGTATATATGGATGTATGCACACAAGGTAATAAGAGATTACAAAGGTAAGATTGTCCAAGTTTTTGTTACAGTTACGCACGTTTTAAAGATATTACAAGGCTTGTTATCGAGCTAAACCACTTTTAGTAAAAAGTTACTGATGATTAATAACGAATTAATGATGTGGTAGATTGTTGTCCTACATACAGGTTAAAGTAAAGATAATAGTAATAATTATATGGTTGGCATAATATTTTCTAGAATTGAAAGGAATTTGTTATAATTCGACGTTTTGAGGATTTTAAAGATAAATCATTTTTTTAGTAGACGAGAAATTAAAGTTTTATTTATGTCATACGGAGTTAGTAAAGAGAAGTTTAATATTTTTGAAGACAAGAATAAGTTAGTAATGTAAGGTGAGTATACCTAAGGGGTAATAATGAAGTTTCAATTAAAGGCAGGTGTAATTTACGCATTTAATTTGATAGAGAAGAAAGTATCTGAACTGTGTTAGAACTCAGAACTTGCTTTATGAAGTGATTATGGGAGAATATTTGCGAATTAGGAGTGTCGGTGTTATTAACTATCAACTGGAACACTGTCATTATTTTAGGAAGACAATAGCTAGGAAAGCATAGTATGATGTTATTATTCCAAGGAGTTAGTCGAAGCATGTAAGATTTTTTTTTTAGCTGAAATTTAATGTGTTATTGGTCAGTAAGAGGTGACCTGTAACAGTAAGAAGAAGTGGGATTATACCACGAATAGGGGAGGTTTTTGTATGTGACGTGTGATGTCACGATGAGTTTTGAGAGATTCTGGTATAGCAAGAGTGAGCTATAGTCCAGGCGGTCAGAACAAGTAGGAAGTGGTGTTTGGAGGACACGGTACTTAATTAAGAGTTTTGAGAGAAAACTAAGGGGGGTTTTTAGGCATTCAGCAAAAAGTCAAATCATGAATAGACTAAGTTCAAAGTATAAGAGCATTAATATTTTGTGGAACGAAATATTTATTCCGAGGAGTTTGTCATGTGTTTTTGTGAAATAGTTTAGTGATATACGTAATTCAGGTATTGAGTAGTATTTTGTCCAAGTCTTAATCATTTTGTTATGGTAAGTAAGGAATGACGTTACGGTAAAGTTATATCTTGACGCTAAGTTAAATTTTATAAAGTGAACGAGAAGTCAGATTTTATGTTTATTGGTGATTTTGAAAATTCAAGTTATTGTTTTCGAGAAGTAGTAAAGAGGAATTATGGTTTTATGAGAAGTTAAGAAGTCGTGGAGACTTAGGAAGTATTAATTTGGAAGGAGGCGGCCGTGGCCTAAGAAAGAATTAAGCCACGAAGGCAGGTGAGTAGTAACTTGGATATTTAAATGAACTGTTTAATAACTGCTTTGAGGTATTTCGATGTCATTATGTATTTGGGGAAATATTTACATGTATGACATATGCACTGAAATTGGAATTGCCTTAGGTATCTTGCTAAGTTATTTTTTTCTTCAATTATTGAAATTTTACTGCATTTGACTAATCCCTTTATAAAGACGAAAGGAATATTGTATTGTTTGCATCCTATTATCGTGTGCTGTAATAGTTATTATGGGTTAATCAGCTGGTATTACAACAATGTACTTCTACGCCAGACTGATATACAAAAACTACGTTCAAAAGAGATGAAGCCAAAATTGTATGTCATGCATACGATCACCGAAATATAAACGAGTGCAGCGTTGACATATATGTCAAAAATAAAAGTGAAGGGCATTTTATATGTATATTTTTTACAGCTCGTTTAATACATAAAGAAGAATGAACATTATGAACATTTGGAAGAATGAGAAATGATAGTACAAATATGTAAAGTGAAAAGAGTATGTTCTTGTATATCTTTATGTATTGTTGAAGGGTATTATTTGTATGTTGTCGTTATGGGGGTATTAATATTTAAATTTGTATTCATTTGTGTAGGATGTGTAGTGATATAAATAATGTTACATTTTATTTTAAATTATTTATATCAGGGGCGATTGTAACGATTCGATCCCATAGCTGTTATATTTAAAGGGTTATTCATTTATTATCATGTTATTATTATTATTATTAACTAGTACATCCATGAGATGATTTTTATATCAGATAATTGTAAGCGGTTTTGATTATTATATTCAATTAGATTTTTATTAACAATTACTTGTAAAGAGACGAAGTATTATATATTGCAACAAGACTGGCGATATGGACTAACCCTGTGCGTCACAAACTGAACGACGTAGTAATAATTACACCACGGCAAACTGCGTCATTTTCCTGAGATGTTAAGAAACCCACTATGGTGTAACCAACACGCCATTTTCTACGGTACGTACGCGTCTAAAGATTACAAATTGTGGTGCAATTAGCCCTCGTGAGAGAATGAACACTGAAGAAAGGGAAGCTTACTGGAGGGGGAGACCGTCGAAGACCACGTGACAAGGAAGTCATTAGTACCTGCGACTCCGACAAAAGACGCATTGATCTACAGCTCTCAATGAAGTAAGGAAGTTGTAACCTTGCTTTCTGGGTCCTAATGGACTGAGCACCGAGAGTCGACACTGAACGATGTCTTGCCGACATCTATATCAATACATAATGGGTTATATCCCTGATCAAGAGTCTTTCTACAGATGGCAACGTACTTAATGAGGATATTTCATAGTAAATGAGATATCACATCATTTTTTTTAAACATAAGCGACGTAACATCGAGATCATCGATCATTTCTTAAATATGACGAATCTTCGACTGGGTGAGCCAACAATTCAATAAAACTATCGTCTCTATTATAATTTAACTTCATTTAACTTTCAATTCATTTTAATATTCATTTTCTTTTAAATAATTAATTGCCGCATTGAGTAATTTTAAATTCAATTGTGTGACTATCACTATTCTGTTTTATTAATATTTTGTTTTTGCATTTAATAAATTCATTCTCTTCAACGTAATGCCTATTTCTTTCATTGTAGTTGGAACTTTAAGGCAATCATACTCCTTGATTAAATACGGATTGGTTAGATGACTTTGTCTCACTACGGCCCGGGTAAGTGGTTTCGACTCTACTGCTGATAGCCGAGGTTAAATCAATAAATTTCGATTCACTATCTTAAATAGGGATCTGGCGCTCAACAACTTATTATATTACACTATCACAGGTAAGGTCACACCACAGTGTATATCATTTATTATTATCATGTCATGTTTATTGAACCACAATAGTCATCAACCACGATGAAGGACTTTTTAAAAATGTTACACTACTACCAATCGCGCCTGCTATGACATGACTTTTTATTAAACCAAAACATTTCCTTTTTTGTCAGCCTCCCACCCCTCTCATCAATCTATGACGTCATAGTCATAGTCAGCCTTAAAGCAAGTCTAAACTTGTAGAACATGTCACGTGACAAAGTTAGGTTAGGTAAAGTTAGGTTATGTTAAGTGAGCTGAGGTTATGTCTTAAAATACCCCCTCTCTACCTTGTACTTTGTATAAACATTGACACTGTAACTTTATGATATCAAAAATGATCTGGGTCGCGCCCATGTCAAATTGCGCCTACTATCAATCGCGTCTACTATCAATCACGCCTACTATCAATCGCGCCTACTATCATTTGCGTCTACTATAAATCGCGCTCATGTCAAATCACGCCTACTATCAATTGCGTCTACTATTAATCGCGCCTACTATAAATTGCGTCTACTATAAATCGCGCCTACTAGGACATGACGTATCATTAAATTAAACATTACCTTTTTGTCAGCCTCTCACCCCTCCCATCAATCTATGACGACATAATCAGTCTTAAAGCAAGTCTAAACTTGTAGAACATGTCACGTGACAAAGTTAGGTTAGGTAAAGTTAGGTTATGTTAAGTGAGCTGAGGTTATGTCTTAAAATACCCTCTACCTTGTACTTTGTATAAACATTGACACTGTAACTTTATAATATCAAAAATGATCTGAGTCGCGCCCATGTCAAATTGCGCCTACTATCAATCGCGTCTACTACAAATCACGCCTACTATCAATCACGCCTAGTATCAATTGCGTCTACTATTAATCACGTCTAGTATTGATTACACCTAATATCAATTACGTCTACTATCAATTGCGTCTACTATAAATCACGCCTACTAGGGCATGACGTTCCATTAAACTAAAACATTTCCTTTTTTGCTAGCCTCTCACCCCTCCCATCCGCAAAACGTGCTTGTATGAGCTGTGTATTTAAATTCAATATATACAATTAACCACTAAGTGTTCAGAACTAACATGTCTAGGGTATATATGGGATCCTTAGCAATAAACAAAAAATACGGTCTAACCTACGAGTGTACGGTCTTGTCATACGCAGTAAGTACCTGTTAACCTTGACTAGGGTATAAGAATATTGTCAGTTGACTACTGGCTGTTACAGTGTTCACATCGTGAAAGACCGTCTCACCTACCAGTCTCCAGCCTTGTCATACGCAGTAAGCAGCTGTTGGCGGAAAGCAACATCCATAAATCTTGACATTTAGGAAAGTGTGTGTGTGTGTGTGTAAATCACTTGTAATCTAAAGATTGTTCATGTGACTTTACTAAAAATTTAATTCATATGTATTAGTTGATATGGAAGTCTCAACAACCAGTCATGGCAAGCCATGTGTCTTCTATAAAGGATATACATATATTGTAAAAACAACCAATAAAGATGGAACTGTTATTTGGCGATGTTCAAAACAACGATCCAAAAAGTGTCGAGGAATGATTAAAACAAAAGACTCCAACGTACTTACTTCAAAAGAACATCATTGTGAATCTCAAATTAATACACATTTAAATTCGCAAAATACTCTAACCCAGGTAAAAAAGCAAGTCCAAGAAAAATATATTGCTGCTCAAGATAGTGCATTGTTTGTTAAAAAGCATTCATCATCACCTCAAAAAGACATGTTAGGACAAATACCATCGTTCAAAAAACCCTTAACACTATCAAAAGCAACGCAGACTCTACAAGAGGTCCCTGTGGAAAACAAACAAGAGGAATTGGATAGTTCTAGTGATGTTGAGAATGATGATGATGATGATGATGATAATGATGGTGACAATGACTATAATAATTTTGATGATAATATTCATAATGATGATGATGATGATGATAATTATGAAAAAGAAGAGGATGAGAGTTTTATGTTTATAAAACCATTGCGGTTTCCCCAGTTTTTAAGAGCAAGAGTACCTGGAGAAAGTTGTAAAAGGATCTACAACAAGCGTTGTGTTTAAAAATCTATATAGAACAATGGTAAAGAGATAGAGTTGAATTCAGTGTGTAACTATTATAAAATGAATTTAATAAAAATATTGTATGGGTATTGTCTGTTTTTCTTAATTACTATCCCCATGTCCCACTATTAATACAATTGTTAACCATCAACAGTCTCTGACTATGTTCAGAAAGAGAGTGGCCTTAAACAATACACTATATCTATGGTTTGTGTACCGAGTATCATAATAATGCAGTGTGGCCAAGCCATGTCAAGGCAATAGTTATGTCAGGTAAGGGATTCGAACCCTTGCTTCCTTATACAGAAAATTTGATCTTAAGTCAAACACCTTAACCACTCGGTCAACCTGACAGTTACTAATTTAATTAGTCTTGAGGACTTGAGTGTTTACAAAACTTTTTCCAGTATACATTGACTAAACCACTTGCTTGTTTTGAAATATAGATTTTGTTTTGTTTTACCATAACATTGCAGTTATGAGTCTTGTGAACTGGGTGTTCAATATAGGGTTAAAGGCATTTTAAAATCATTTTAGAAAAGCTCTTAGGTATCGTGTCATGGGTTTTACTAATGCATTACTGTTCGTTGACTAACATTTACCGTTACACAACATTATTTTAGTGAACTTACATGTTGTTGTTTGAGTCTTTAGTCCTTTGACTGGTTTGATGCAGATCTCAGCGCCTATCTGTCCCGAGCTAATCGTTTCATCTGTATATAGCTACCACACCCTACATTCAAGGCTATCTGTTTAACATATTCTAAACTTGGTCTACCCCTACAGTTCTCGTCCTCGAACCTTTCTTCCTTAACTAAGTTTGCTATTCTTGGGTGTCTTAGTACGTGTCCTACCAACCTATCTCTTTACTTCATTAACAGTCGCCAGATACATCTCTTCTCCCCCACTCGTCTTAATACCTCTTTGTTAGTAACCCTATTTACCCATCTAATCTTCATCATTCTCCTGTAACACCAGATTTCAAACACTTCAATTCACCACTTTTCTGCTACACCAATTGTCTAAGTTTTACTTTCATAGAGTGCCACGCTCCAGACAAAGGCCTTCAAAATGACTTCCTAATACCTAAATCTATATTCAATGTCAACTGATTCTGTAGAAATGCTTTCCTTGTCTGAGCTACATAAGAATCCTAATCGTGTCTGGTATAATGTCTTGTTTAGCAAACATAGTCACTCAAAAGGTCTAAGCATTTTTTGTATATAACCCAAAATAGCAAACAGTTTTTCTAAAACCCTACTCATTGGTCAATAACAAGCAGAGTCGCCAAAATGTTTCGTTGGTAGTTAACTCATGTCTGGTTAATCAATTCCTTTCATATCGTTATCCAATTGTAGTAGTAAGGACTGGTGAACAACGTCAGTTCAACACACTGCTTTACACACAAATGTAGTTAGGCCCTTTGACATAATTTGGATAAATTTCATGGGCCGGTCCATAGGGACCAGTCTAAAGGGGTCGGTCTAAAGGGACCCTTCCACAGGGACCCATCAACAGGGACTTGTCAACAAGGACCCATCAACAATGACCCGTCAACAATGACCTGTCATCAATGACCTGTCAACAATGGCCTGTCAATAGGGACCCGTCAACAATGACCCGTCCACAGGGACTCATCAACAAGGACCCGTCAGCAATGACTCGTCAACAGGGACCCGTCGAAAAGGACCTGCCAAAAAGGATCCATCAAAAATGACCCCCTGTCAAAAAGGGCCCGTCCAAAAGGGGCTAGTCAATAGAGACCAGTCCAAAGGGACAAATCAACAGAGATCAATCAACAGGGATCAATCAAAAGGGGCTATCACCTCAAGGCCTGACATATCCCTCTTTGATTATTGGTTTGCCAATCGACAAGCGTCACTTAAAATACGTTTTGATCACCACTCGTGGGTTGGGTTAGGTTAGGTTACGCTACAGCCGCCATCTTTTAAAAAGTCCGCCCTCTTACAAAAGCTATGAGTGGGTATGCGTAAAAACAAAACAAAAACAAAAAAACAAGCATGTTAATTCATAGTGGCTATCCACCGAAAACATGTCTCTTGTGTGGAACAACGTTTCATTCCATATCGGCATTCAAACTCTCACAGGGGATTAGTGAACAACGTCAGTTCAACACACGCGAAATGTAGTTAGGCCCTTTGACATAATTTAAATAAATTCATGAGCCAGTCCGTAGGAACCGGTCCAAAAGGGATAAGTCCAAAGGGGCTCATCCACAAGGACTCGTCCACAAGGACCTGTCCACAAGGACTTGTCCACAAGGACCTGTCCACAATGACTTGTCCACAAGGACTCGTCCACAAGGACCCGACAACAATGACCCCGCCAACAATGACCCGTCAACAATAACCCATCCATAGGGATCCACTCCCCCACCCTCTTACAAAAGCCATGAGTGGGCATGCGTAAAAAACAAAAACAAGCATGTGAATTCATAGTGGCTATCGACCGAACACATGCACTTTATGTAGAACAACGTTTAAATCCATATCGGCATTCAAACTCTCACATGTTGCAATTGGAAAGAGAGATTCTCTAAAAAATTCAATTTCACCCCTAGTAGGGGTAGGTTTTATTTTTGGGGTTGAAATATATTGTCCATTGGAAAGGGAGTGTCAGTCCGAGTTCAATGACACCTCATTCGTCAAAATCCGACCACGGGTTCGGGAGTTATCGGGCTGCCGCCATCTTGTGAGGAGGGGAGGAGGAGGAGGTATCTGAACCCCCACAAAACCACTACTACCGTGTTACATTCTTTCATTATTTCATTGTAAATATACATGTTTTAAGGTATTTATTTAATTTTGAGGCATTTAAAGACTAAGTGAGTGCGTTTAGCGTACGCATTGTGTTATGCTGAACCTGTAGGTACCCCATATGTGTAGGTTGGCGTTAATGGGACCTTATTTTCGGTACAAAACTGGAATGGGACATTAGCAGAATAATATAGGGAGGGATGATTTTATGTTATGTTATGTTATTGCCCACTTATTTATTACCAGGATTAATTGAGCAATACCGAGCAAGTGGCCGTGCGGTTAGGGTTTCATGCACCCTAAATATTTCAAGTGGTACGTTATGTACTTTTCACACAATTGAGGACATTGCTTGATTTTAATAATAGTATAATTGCGCACGAATAACACATCATAATATCATAAACACTGTCAGATGAGAAGTTAAATAAATAGACTAGCGGTGCATGGTTTCCACCGGTTTCCACCATAAACCCACCAACCCACCGACCAGAGCGCGTCCCACATTACATGATCCTTGGTCTGTGCTATGCCTCACGCGATCGATATCATAATAATAAAGGAACTTACATTTTCGAGTAATCCAATAAGGACAGTATTCTCTTAGAGCATTTACTAAAATGGTATCGACCACACTGTTTAGCACATAATATGCACACACACTGCTCAGAAGGTCCATGAAAGCCACGCCGCACGCACAGCTTGTGATGGAAGCCGTGCACAGCAAGTTTATTCAGAGCACTCCTCACTTCACAGTTAAGATCAGTCCAACTTCTCTGAGACATGGCATCAGTCCCATAGAATTCTATGTCGATTTCCGCTCTCTTTCTTTGTCTCATCCTTAGGAATTCCTGTTCCTGTCCAGTAGAAGGCAATTGTAATCGAGATCTTAAGTCCTCAATAAGAAAAGTTTCCCTGGCAAGTTCATAAACAAGTCGGGGGTGCGTGTATTTTGATACTCCTACAGCAGCCTTTAAGTATCGCGCTTTGACTTTTTCAATTGATCTGAGATCGCTGAAGCTTAATTATCCCAGACTATGTCCAACCCATATGAGAGGACCGGAGCAATCTTGGCATCAAAGACTGCTAAGGCGGATTTTAGTGAAAGTCGAGATATGATTCTAATATCGAAAATAGCTTTAGAGGCCGATGCCACCCGCTGTTTTATGTGAATCCTGAAGGATTGCATAGTAATTTGCAGAGTCAAGCCGAGATAGGTGAAACTATTTACAATTTGAAGGGGAGTTTGTTTCAAAATTATACTGTCGTCCTTTGACGCTCGTCCGCCTTTCATGAAGATCATATATTTCGTTTCCTCGACGTTAACCTGCAAATCGTTGCTTAATTTTACGCTTTTGTTACGATGGGGCCCCCTACTTTGTCTGCTAAGAACTGATTTCAACATTAACAATATAACGCAGCAGTTTCCTGAGATGCTTTGGGGGGGAAAAAATCACACACAATAAATGTACGAACAATAATTGACAGAAAGTCCTACTTCGTTTTCCATAAAAAATATTTTTTGAGCTTATTTTTTGATCTGAATAGAAGTATTGTTTGGCTTCGCTCGCGCCTTCTGTCAGTCCGTCTGGAAAGCTCCGTAGAGCACGATATGCGTTCATTTTTGTTATTTGTTAAAATATGACGTAATCATTTCGTCTAACCCCATTCTTTTTGTGATTGTGTAAAATGAGGACGGCCCCAGTGGTGTAACTAGGATTTGCTTCTGCAGGGGGATGAGCGGAGTAAATCTGAACTAATTGCGTTTTTGATTTTGTCTTTGATTTTTCTACCTTTTTCGTTTTGATTTGCGTTCTTGTTTTTGTTTTCTGCATTTGATGCAATTCTTTCTTTAATTTCGCTTTTTGTATTGTGCTAACTTGTTCTATGCTGGTGATTGTTTTTTTCCTTTGCTTTTGCTTTTGAATTTTGCTTTTTGCTTTTGATTTTGAATTTTACTTATTGCTTTGTGTTTGTTTTCTGCATTTGCATTTGTTTTTGAATTTATTTATTTTTTTTGCTTTATGTATTTTGTTTTTGTTTTTGTGTTTGTTTTCTGCTTTTGCTTTCTTTTGAATTGTGCTTTTTGCTTTGTGTTTTGGCCATGTGTTTCTTTTTCATTTTTGCTTTGCACGGGGTGCAAAATAAGACTGACAATTAAAGCAATTCTACACGTTTACGTGCTTAATCTCGATAGCATTTGATACGTGTTACCTCTACCTCTCAATGTGCAAAAGCTCGGAAATTAGCAGTTTTTGTAACACTAAATATTTGACCCAAATTAAGATAAATGCTCTCAAATTATAAACTTACATAGCCTAATCCAATCATTTGTTAACAAACCGAAAATTGAACAAGAAGTTCCGTGACGAACTAAAGAGCCTACTTTTCATGCCAATGGTTATCCTACAGTATATGAACCTATCTAGAATAATGACGAAATTAAGTTGGTAATATCGAAATGTCTAATTAGTTCGAAATATTCCTGGTATAATGTAGCCTAATAGAGCACTAGACCGCTGGTGGCTCAGCGGTCTAGCTGAATGCCTCTCACCAAGGCGGTCCGGGTTCGATTCCCGGTCAATGCATGTGAGATTTTCGAAGTGAAATGCCATGTCCTGTGGTTCGGATTCCACGTAAAAAGGAGGTCCCGTGGCTCATGATCTAGAGATTAACGGTCACGTTAAACTACAAGCTTCCTTCCTTTTTTTAGAGCACTACAGTTGGCCGCCCTGGTGACTGAATATATTCTTAGTTCCATCCCTTAAGGTACAGAATACAAAATTTGGTTGATGTCCAATGGACGTTACATGCAGTTAGACATTGGATCTATCAGCACGCGTAAAAGCATGTTAGCAACAATGTCATGCGTGTGCTGGTTAGAAATAATCGGAAATATAATGATATCTTGTTGTGCCAAATTTGGATGAAATCCATTTGTTAGTATAGAAGTTACATGTGTTTTAAAATTGGACCTCTCGGCAAGCACAGAATCATGTTGGCAGCACTGACTTATATTAATCACTCCAAATTAATCTAGAGTGTCAGGTGCTATACGTGTGCAAAGTATAGAGCTGTTATCATTTATTAACAGTTGGCAGCCCTGATTGTTATTAAGAATACTTATAGTCATATCTGTTATGTTACACATAAAACATGAGAAATTTAGTTGAAATCCAACTGATAGTATAGAAATTACATGTATTTAAAAATTGGTCCTATCAGTAGGCTTAGAATCATGTTGGTAGAACTGAAATATTTAAGTTACTCCATATTAATCTAAAATGTCAGGTACAATACGTGTGCATAGTTTAAGGTTGTTGGCTTGCATACTTTCTGATATATTGGTATTTGGATAAAATTATAGGAGAACAATTATTAACAGTTGGCAGCCCTGGTGGCTCTTAAGAATATGCTCAGTCATATCTGTTTATGTACACATATTACATACAAAATTTGGTAGAAATCCAATTAATAGTGTAGACGTTATATGCATTTAAAAATAGGACCTATCAGAAGGCTTAAAATTATTTTGGCAACACTGTCATGTATGGCCTCCTGGAAATTAAACTGAAATAGTATTATCTACATATGTGCCAATTTGGAATAGCTCCCATGCATACCTTCCATGATATCCAACATGGAGCTCAAATTGCTATTGCGTTTTTTCAGCAGTTGGTGGCACTGACATCATTTTCAAATATGGGCTTGAGATATTCCGATATACATCTTTACTCATACTAAATTTGGTTTCGATTGCTGCAGCCGTTTAGGAGTTGATAGGGGGGGACACACCACAACCAGACAGAAATAAGGACTGACAGACAGACAGAAGGACATTTTCCCGGATCGATCTCATAAGTCTACTTTTTCCTCATTTTTGCAAAATGTGAAAAGTAGGCTAAAAATGTGTTACAGTGAAAGGTAATGATATCGTTTTATCTCTCTTCTGCTGCAACGTGCCCTGTCTCTCTCTCCCTCTCTTCTGTTGCTGCGCTCGAGTGTCGCTACTGTCGTTTTTGGATGTCACGGGTGAACCTCTGGAAGGATTTTGATGCGGTTTTCACCATTCTGTAAAGGGTATCTCGAGGACGATTTCTGTGGAAAATAATTTATTTATAATCACAGGAAGCTGAGCAGTAACGATTTCAGTGAAAAAATCGAAACAAACACATGGCGTCCGTGCGCTTTTTAAGCTTACGCTGGGCAAAACGTTAACAATATCTACATACTATGAGTGTAAGAATTGTACAGCATGAAAAGTTCTACAAAAAAGTCCATGAGAGCACATCTCTATTTTCAATACATCGCCCGCTATAAGTGTTTTTACGTTTTCATTTCTTCCAATACTCTCCATTCAAATACTGAGGCGACAGTTTACGAGCTGGCTAGGGGCGAGTCTATCACCCCAATTACAGTACAACCTAGCTAGCGGACGAGCCTATTACCCCAGATACAGCAATCAGCAAACTGTCGAGTCGTGTTGAGTTAATACTTCAGAGAAGAGTGGATGTGTTTGGAGTTTCCCTGGAAGTGCAACTCGGCTTTTCTTCATTTCGCCTGTGAAGTTTCCGATCCGCAAAATACTTAATTTAAAAAAATACACGAAGCTGAAATTTCGCAAGAGCGACAGTTTAAACAAATCTATCCGAGAATACATTATCACGCTCAAATATCGTCACGCATCGTAGTTGCACACACCCAATAATGTTTTTAAAATTAATTGGCTCTGATGGAAGAGGATTGATCCCCCTAATCACCCCACTGGACGGCCCCCTGGTCGTCAGTTTATGTCAAACGAGTAAGACATGACATTTCGTAACATCCGCCCCATTCCCTCTGATCTGGTGGGTGGCAGTGATTTGCGTCACTGATGTTGTGTACTTTAACGACAGGCAGATAGACATCTTCTGAGAAGTCGTCGTGTAGGCTGTTGCTAGGAAACACAACCCCCGCATCACCTGGCTGACAGTTCGCCTCACTGATCATCTTGTACCAGTAGTCAAGTAGTAGCGTCGTTAACAAGGTAAAATAAAAACGTCGGGACTCAAAGCAGTCGTGAAAAACTAGAACCGGCAATCTAAGTTCAAATCCTCAAGAATCTTGACCATCTGCAGAACATTTTATTTTTTGTAGATTTATCAAAAGTCATGTGCGTAGCCAACACCCAACTGCGAGGTCCTTAACCCTTAACAGTGGTCGGGCTGTTAACCACCTGTTATGTCAAAGATGCTGATGGTTGAATTTTGTTTTGGAAGTGTTAGGCTAATATTTCATAAAACCAAATAATATCTTTCTATCTTCTTGACCTGAGATACTTTATGAAATTTTATTCTTTTAACAGAAACAATTAAAACGTAAATAATAAAATATCAAACAAATACAAATTGAAAATAAATAAATTGTAATAGTACATTACGCAAAGGGCCTATAATGGCAATAATTAAGACACGAGTATGTATAATTTCCACAGGAGTGTATTAATTACCATTATAGGCGAGTTGCATACGACTGTTTATGTTCGACGATAATATTATAACTATTTTATTTTCGAACATAAATATTCATAAATATCTGTCGAGATTTCGACAGTTTTATGTACTGAAATTTAAAATAGCAGATGCGATGCTATCCTTACCTAATTGGTCACACAACTGTTTCTTGAGCTCTGATTGGTGGGAGAAACTGTTTCTTAATGAAAAATAGTGTTATAATGACCCTCATTATGATACAGTTTTCGTACATATAATATTTACATTTCGACATCGTCGAACATAAAAATTAATAAGAGTATAAAATAATTAATACGCTTATAAAATTACTAAGAAAATTGAATAAGCTTATACAATAAAAAATAAATAAGCTTATAGGACCTAGAATTATAAAAAAATAAGATCATAAAAATAACAAAAATTAAAATTAAAAACATTTAAACATAAAAATTAAAAAGATTACAATAACAAGTAGTTCCGTGAAGAACTATAGAGCCTATTTTCATATATCCTACTTATGTTAATTGCCTCTATCAACACACAACATTTCAGTTTGATTGCTGTAATAGATTCGTAGAAATTGAGAACCGACTAATTATTTCGGATGGTTGCCATGTTGGACTTTATATATGTAGGTCCTAGAGTTATGAACTGTTACATGAAGATTATTGTGTACGTGTAGCATTCATACATCAATCGCATGATTAGGACACAAGAAGTAACAACGAGATTTTAAAATTTCGCACAGCTGCCATCTTTTGGTTATGAAAACAATTGAAAAAAATAGATGCCAGTGGATTAACAATCGTATAAGGATTTACGGTACCAAGTTTCACTGCACTCGGATGGTTAAATTGCGAGAAACGTCCATGTGCATATTTATACTTCGCGTCGCCGCCATGTTGTATTTGTGATCACCAGGTTATTGAAAGTCCTATAGGTGAACGTATGTTCATAGCCCCTATGAACATAAAAATATTCAGTTTGATTGCTATAATACTAGATTCGTAGATATTCAGAGCCGTCTAAATATTTCGGATGGTTGCCATGTTGGATTGTTAAATGTACAGGCCATAGAGTCATGTACCATTAAAGGAAAATTATTGCGTAGGTTCATTATTCAAACTTTCACTTCGATCGCATGATTACGACACAAGAAATAAAAACTTAATTTTAAAATTCGCACAGCTGCCATCTTGAGGTTATGAGAACAATTGAAATAAATTAGATACCAGTGCATTACAATGTGTATAAACATTTCCTGTACCAAGTTTCATTGCGTTTGGAACATTAAATCGCTAGAAAGGTCTATTTAAATTTTCAAATTCGCTTGGCCGCCATGTTCGTTTTGTAGTTAACCGGTTTTTGAAAATCTTATAGATGAACTTCCAGTAGCGTTGTTTATCTCCGTACAAAATTTCAGGGTGATACCGCTAATTGTTTCAGAGATATAGAATGCCGGTGAAATATTTCGCACTGCCGCCATCTTGTTGTTATGTAAAGAATTGAACGAAGTTAGATGTCGGTGCATTACAATGTGTATAAACATATACTGTACCAAGTTTTATTGCGTTTGGTTGGTTAAATTGCTAGAAACGTCTATTTAAACGTCGCAACTTCGCTTGGCCGCCATGTTGGTTTTGTAGTTACCAGTTTTTCAAGAGTCACATAGGTGAACTTATAGTAGTTTCCTTTATCACCGTGTAAAATTCCCGGGTGATATCGGTAATAGTTTCGGAGATATTGAATGCTGTTGTAATATTTCGCACAGCCGCCATGTTGGATTGGTGAGACGTAACAAAATTTGAAGGGCACTTTTCCAAAAATTGAAAATAGGTTAATAAATTAATAATAATAAAATTTGGCTAAAATAATGAAATGTAAATAAATAAATAAATAAATAAATAAATGAAAATAAAATATTTTAATAATAATTCTGCCCTGTAAAGGCTCGAGTGAACACGAAACTGCTCGAAGTTCCAGTAAAGGAAGACAAACCGGATAAGTATCAGCCTGTATTATTACAGTATTATCCTGCTTCAAGAAACCCACACCGAAAATGATCTCCAACTGCAGTCCAGAGGGAAGATTCCTGGATTTTAATTAGTGTCCGCAATTAACCATGCGAAGTACGGGATTGCCACCTATGTGAGGAGCGATATCACACACTATCAAGTCTTGCCATCTTTCTCAGATAATGAAATATTTACTACCTCAATCAAAGTCTGTGATTTGACAGTAGTCAACGTATATAAACCTCCTGGAACTCCCTGGCCATCTCCGCCAATTCCAACTTTGCAAAATCCAAGTATAATTGCAGGGGACATTAACAGCCATCACACACTATGGGGATACAAGGAGAACGGCAGAAATGGGGAAAAGTTTACTGACTGGATGGAAACGGAAAACCTTAAACTTATCTATGATGCCAAGGATAAGGCTTCCTTCTCTTCTGCACGATGGAACAAAGAATACACCCCGGATCTCTGTTTTGTAACGCAGTCACAACATCCACTTAGCAACATACGACGCACAGTGCTCAACAAATTTCCTCACAGTCAGCACAGACCAATAATTCTCCAGTCTGGATTGCTTGTGCCTATTGTTCACTCCTGCCCGAAACAGAGATGGAATTTTAAAAAAGCCAATTGGGATGAATTTTCTAAACAGATTGACTCCAACCTGCGATGGATAAGACCTATCCATAGCAACTACAGCAGATTCATCGGTGTAGTTAAAAGTGCAGCAAAACGATGTATCCCAAGAGGATATCGTAAACAATACATCCCCGGCTGGAACGAGGAAAGTGAAAGGCTCTTCAAAGAATTTGAGGCCAATGGTGATCCAAATACGGCTTCTGAACTTTTACAATCCCTAGATGAAAACAGGAAGAAAATTTGGCAAGAAACTGTTGAGTCACTAGACTTTACTCACTCCAGCAGGGAAGCTTGGAGCCTGATCAGGAAATTGGACACATCAAACAGCAAAATTAGACCAAAAACAAGCATCAGTCTAAATGACATGGCCAGGCATATGATCTCTACCTCAAAGGTTTCAGTTGAAAAGCATCATAGAAGACACGAAAAGCAACTCTTCAAGGAAAAGAAACGTTTGGCTCTGCGATCCTCTGAATTCTCTGTCCCATTTCAACCACAAGAAACTAAGCAGGCCATAGAAAGTTTAAAACCTGGGAAAGCGGCAGGTGCTGATGGTATATATCCAGAGTTCATTCTACATCTTGGACCAGCTGCTGTCAAATGGCTTACTAACTTCCTTACGAACATTCTAGAGACAGGTCACCTACCTTCTCTCTTCAAGAAGACAAAAATAGTAGCTGTATTAAAAACATCTAAGGACCCAACAAAAGTTGAGAGTTACCGGCCAATAGCACTCCTCAGTGTCACAATGAAGCTTCTGGAAAGGCTGATACATAACAGGATCTCTGCGACAATCAATCAGCATATTCCAGTCGAGCAGGCTGGATTCAGACCTGGACGTGGATGTGATGAACAGGTTTTAGCACTAGTTACCCATATTGAAAATGGCTTTGAGAACAAAATGGTAAGCACGGGTGTTTTCTTATATCTGACAGCTGCATATGACACCGTGTGGCAAGATAAGCTCCTTCTTAAATTTATCAATATCATCCCTTGCCTGAAACTCACCACATTACTCAGTAACATGCTGAGTAATAGGTACTTTCAGATATTTTCAGAAGACTCCAGGAGTAAAGTACATAGGATAAATGGTGGACTCCCTCAGGGCTCTGTATTGGCCCCTCTACTATTCAACCTGTTCTCATATGATCTCCCAGCAACGAAATCAAAAAAAAAATCATCTATGCAGATGACATCGCATTGGTCGCCCAACACCAACGCTTCGACGAGCCTGAGTCGATGCTTACATCAGACTTAAAGATCCTAGACAGCTACTTTCGTCAGAACAACCTTAGACCAAACCCTCAGAAAACTGTTGTGTCTACCTTCCACTTGCGGAATAGATGTTCTGGGTACAAACCAACCATACCATTCAGAGGAGAGAATCTACAATACTGTAGTAACCCAAAATACCTGGGAGTCACCCTGGACAGGTCGTTGACTTACAAGAATCACCTCTGCAATGTGTCAGCCAAGATCAAGACCAGGAATAACATCCTTCAAAAGCTGGCGGGTACATCTTGGGGTGCTAATGCTCAAGTCCTGAGATCCACTGCTCTTGCACTTTCTTATTCCGTCGCTGAATATTGTTGCTCAACTTGGCTTAACAGTGCTCACATTGGACTAGTAGACACCCAGCTGAACCAGGCAATGCGTATCATTACAGGGTGCATCCGACCTACTAACACACACTGGCTTCACACCCTAAGCCACATACCACCTCCATCCCTAAGAAGATCACAGTCACTGCTTAACTTACGGAAGAAAATAGAAAACAATCCTCACCTCCCTATTCATTCTGATATAGCAGCTTCTCCAACCAAACGACTGATATCCAGACACCCTTCTTGGCGTACTGCAATGATTCTACAGGACACCTCCTTTAATGTATCGGGCGCCTGGAAAGAACAATGGCATCTGCAATCCTCGTTACCAAACCATCACATCATTAAGAACCCCTGCAAGTGCCCTGATGGATTTTCCCTTCCTAGACGACAGTGGAGGACGCTAAACCGTATTAGGACCGGCCAAGGTAGATGTGGAGCCACTCTCTTCAAATGGGGATGGAAGGCATCACCTCAATGTGACTGCGGAGAAAAGGAACAGACAGTGGACCACATTACATTCGAGTGTCCTTTACGTGCATACAGAGGCTCTATAGAAGACTTACACTGTGTCTCAAGCAAAGCCCTTCTCTGGCTCTCAACTTTAAACATGGAACTTTAGTTATGAACTTGAGATGGTAGTTGTACTGTATATATTGTGTATAATATTGTATTCATCATTCGCTAAATATAGTACATTATGCAACGAGCCTATAATGGCTATAATTAAGACACGAGTATCTTTATAAAACGAGCGTATGCGAGTTTTATAATTTCCATACGAGTGTCTTAATTACCATTATAGGCGAGTTGCATACGACTGTTTATGTTCGACGATAATTATAACTTTATTATATGTTTTAACATAAATATTCATAAATATCTGTTGAGATTGTCACTAGAATTTTGTGATCGGGTGCTGCGCTGAGTATAGGATATCTCTGATTTCCAAGCTCTCTGATCGACCGACGCATGCGCTCTGTGTGCTTCAATGCCATATGTGCAGATTGAGCGCCAGGATTCAGTAAAAATGTCACCGAATGCGTTTGAAAACAACGCGCTGTGTAGAAATTGGATTTGGAGATATTAAGGTACAGTGCTATTTCTTGTCTCATATTCACCAGTTTATTTACGAGAACATATGGACGGTGCACTTTCGGTAATTTATACAGACATGTTGGATTTTCAGCTCATGCACGAAAGGTATCCTTATCTAATTGGTGAAACAACTGTTTCTTGAGCTGTGATTGGTGGGAGAAACTGTTTCATAATGAAAAATAGTGTTATAATGACCATCATTATGATACAGTTTTCAGACATGTAACAGTCAGGGTCGAACATAAAATAAATTACAGTATAACCATAGTTGATTTTGTATAACCATACAATCACCCCAAACAGACAAACTCCGGATTTCTATCACCATTTTAGGATTTCACCAAACATTTGATATACTACATTTAGCATACACTGACATTTGCATTACCAATACTGCAACTAAATAATTGTACATATTGTAAATATTTTAGGGGCAGATGACCTCGTAGTTCCGCCCCTTAAAACAACAATAACTATAACACTATAAATATTTTTCACCTGTATTCTCAAACATAGATGTTATAGCCTAAGTGTAATGGATCTGATGATGATCGCTTGACGTTCGAAACTGGTCATCCATTTTTAGCCTATTTTCAATTTTGAAAAAATAGGCTTATGAGATCACCTTTTGTCCGTGTGTGTGTGTGAGAGGTGTGTGTGTGTGTGTCCCCTAATAAAATCTAAACGACTGGAGCGATTTCAATGAAACTCGGCAAGTTCATAGCACTATTCCGGGTGACCCCGACCGTGCCCTTTAAATTTAGTTACGTCTCACCAATTCAACATGGCGGCTGTGCGAAATATTTCACCTGCATTCAATATCTCCGAAACTATTACCGATATCACACTGGAATTTTGTATGGTGACAGAGAGAACTACTAGAAGTTCACTTATGTGACCTTTGAAAACCTGGTAACTACAAAACCAACATGGCGGCCAAGCGAATTTGCGACTTTTAAATAGACGTTTCTCGCGATTTAACCAACCAAACGCAATGAAACTTGGTACAGTATATGTTTGTGCACATTGTAATGCACCGACATCTAACTTCGTTCAATAGTTTACATAACCTCAATATGGCGGCTGTGCGAAATATTTCACCGGCATTCTATATCTCTGAAACTATTACCGGTATCACCCTGAAATTTTGCACGGAGATAAAGGGCACTACCGGAAGTTCATTTATGAAACTTTCAAAAACCGGTTAACTACAAAACGAACATGGCGGCCAAGCGAAGTTGAAAGTTTTAAATATACTTTTCTCGCGATTTAATGATCCAAACGCAATGAAACTTGGTACAGCAAATGCTTATATACATTGTAATATACTGGTATGTAATTTAGTTCAATTATTTACATAGCCTCAAGATGGCGGCTGTGCGAATTTTTAAATTAAGTTTTTGTTTCTTGTGTCGTATTCATGCGATCGAAATGAAAGTTTGAATAATGAACTTACGCAATAATTTTCCTTGAAAGGTACATGACTCTAAGGCCTGTACATATAAAAATCCAACTTGGCGACCATCCGAAATATTTAGACGGTTCTCAATATCTACGAATCTATTACAGCAATAAAAATGAATTTTTATGTTCATAGGGGCTATGGACATAGGACTTTCAATAACCTGGTGATCACAAATCCAACATGGCGGCGGAGCGAAGTATAAATATTCACATGGTCGTTTCTCGCAATTTAACCACCCGAGTGCAGTGACACTTGGTACAGTAAATCCTTATACAAATGTTAATCCACTGTCATCTAATGTTTTTCAATTGTTTCCATAACCACAAGATGGCATTTGTGAGAAATTTTAAAATCTCTTTTTTTTTTACTTCTTGTTTACTAATCATGCGATTGAAGTTTGAATACTACACGTACACAATAATCTTCATGTAACAGTACATAACTCTAAGCTCTGCATATGTAAATGTCCAACATGGCGACCACCCGAAATATTCAGACGGTTCTCAATATCTACGAATCTATTACAGCAATCAAACTGAAATTTAGTATGTTGATAGGGGCAATTAACATTAGTAGGATATATGAAAATAGGCTGTATAGTTCTTCACGGAACCACTTGTTTTTCTTAATCTCATGTAATTTATTTCAGGATTAGGGCATAACCCAGCTCTTTTTGGGTACATTCGTGTTGACCGACTGAAAAGCACCAAACTTTTGATTATTTGTTTAGAGTACTGAGTCTAACTACGCTGTTGATTTCGGCAATGGAAGTATTATTTGACATTTAATATTTAGCGGCTCCGTGGATGCAGGACACTATTGTGATATCGAATAATACGAAGCCATATTTAAAATCCAATATAAATAGGCCATTTCAGAAACAATTCCAGATATTATGCAGTACAGTGTAAGGGCCTTGACAATCAAATATAAACATTGTTCTACATTGTATTTCTCTTGCGTAAAATCAACGCGTGGTTACTTTGGTCTTTACTGTTGTGAGGATAAAATTGATCTGCTGGAAAATAAAATATTTGATAGGCTGCAACAATGTAATGATATTAATTTAAAAGTCATTGAACTTATATACAGTAGTTCAAACACATACATCAGCGTTAACAGATTAGATACTGAAGATGAAAGCCAGCTACTTTATTTTCCTACTATATAATTCTTCAATTCCTTGGAATTAAGGGATTCGCGTCCACATACTCCAAACGTTTGAGCCATAGTTATGCTCTTTAGGAATCTGAACGTTTCCCAAGGACTCGTATATGGCAACATATTAATTGTAAGAAATATGTAAGAAATTGTTTGGATTCGGATATAATAGGTGCAGTAATATTAGTCAGAGAGCTCAAATCCTATGACTTGATTTAACACCTTCCGATAAAACACTTGCAGGTACAGTACATCTTCTTTTAATAGGCAACAATTTCCTATTCGCTCGGCATACTTTATCACAATCAATAAGCTCAAGGAAAAACTCTGGAACCCATTGGGCTATTTACGTCATCACATTTTCAGTCATGACTAGCATTATGTTGCTATGTTGAGAGTGCTATGTTTTGACGCCCTTAACGTTGCAATAGTGCTAAAAAAGTAATCGTACAAAGAATTCAACTTATATAAGAAGCTTATTCAGTAATTTTTATTTCCATTGTCCGTCATGTTTTGACGGGTTTCAACTAGTTGTTATTAATTTTATTCAAACTGAAAAGTCAGGACACTTTTATCAATATTTGGGATGCCGGGACATGCTCCTTTAAACAGGGACTGTCTCGATATTTTCGGGATTTACGGTCACCGTATCAAAATCTCATTGGAATAGTAATAACAACACTAATATTAATATTGAGACCCATGCTATACAAGATGCTCCTCGAGTTATTGTACACTCTGTATAAAACTAGATAAGTTATGTTGCATTTATTGCCCCAAGGACCAACAATAAAACAGGGGAGCGTGATGACGCAGTGGCTTAGCTGCTCGTAATTCTCCCGTACGGCCGAGGTTCGAATCCCGGTGACAGGGGGTGGAATTTTCACCCTAAAAATCACGTGGCGTCAGGAAGGGCATCCAGTCTTAAATCCCCGGCCAAAACCAAAATGAGTCTGGTTGACTCCGGCGACCCCAATTAATTGGGAAAAGCCAAGAAAGTAAGTAACCAACAATAAAACGGGAATTCCCTAAACTTTTGTGGTAGCATGCTGAACTGCTGTGCCCAAGATAGCGGGTTCAAACCAGGCCGAAGTCGTCGGATTTTTTAAGAGCGTTAAAATCCTTCAGTATGCCTTCCTCCGGAGGGGAAGTAAAGCCAGCGGTCCCAAGTCATAGATTTATGGCATGTCAAAGATCCCTCCACAGAATAAACTTGTGTGAAGCTAAATTTGTTAGGTTAGATTTCGTCAGAACGCTCTATTTAAGTTCCAACGTTCACCACTAGGTATCATTGATATCTCATGACGAAAGTTGGAACTACTTGAAATTGAACGGAACTTGTAGATCACCCTAAGGGTGTCCGCTGGAAGCAGCTACAGACTCAGGCGAGTCGAACATGTCCTCGGACATTCCTGACACTAAAAGCCATACGATAAATACATAAATAAATAAGTGACTATACAAGGTTGGCAGCAATAGTCCCTAACTGCTCGTTACTCCAGGACGAGGCACTACTTGTGACAGGGAATCAGTGAGTGAATTGCCGGGTGAGTTAGCCGTGGTCGTTACGGCATGACTAATGGCAGTCGCTCACATCCGGGAGGCGAGGAGGTTCGAATCCCCTCGCCAGCAACCTTGCAGATGGTCTTCTGTGGTTTCCCATCTTCCTTCCAGGCAAATATCGGGGTTGGTCCCTAACTATAGGCCACAGCCGCTACCTTCCAACTCCTCGCCCTTCCCTTCCAACTTTCCTCCCCAACGGTACTTGTAGTTCACCCATTGGGTGTCCGTCTCGAAGCAGCTACAAAACTGGCGAGCCGAACATGTCCTCGGACACTCCCGGCACTAAAAGCCAAACGCTAAAAAAAAAAAAGTGAGTGAATTGCCGCTAGAGGGGCCAGCAGCAAAAATATCGCCATGCGCACGAGGTCTTATTGGAATGCTGACTCTACTCAAACGAACAATATTTTATCCAGTCAGCGTTAACGTGAGACTTCACATCTGCATCGGACGTTGCGTCACTTTTCAAACAAATAGGCTGAGTCAATTCGGTTCCAGGGAATATCCTTAGTCAGACGGGGCATCGATCTCAGAATAACTCAAATAAAAAAAACAAGTAGTTCCGTGAAGAACTAAGCCTATTTTCATATATCCTACTTATGTTAATTGCCACTATCAACATAAAATAAATTCAGTTACATTGCTGTAATAGATTCGTAGATATTGAGAACCGACTAAATATTGCGGATGGTCACCATGTTGGATTTTTATAGATGTACGTCTTCGAGTTATTTAACATTAAAGGCAAATTATTGCGTAGGTTAATTATTCAAATTTTCACTTCGATCGCATGATTACGACACAAGAAATAAAAACTTAATTTTAAAATTCGCACAGCCGCCATCTTGAGGTTATATAAACAATTGAACTAAATTAGATACCAGTGCATTACAATGAGTATAAACATTTCCTGTGCCAAGTTTCATTGCGTTTAGATCATTAAATCGCGAGAAAAGTCCTTTTAAAACTTTCATTTTCCCTTGGCCACCATGTTCGTTTTGTAGTTAACCGGTTTTTGAAAGTCTTATAGATGAACTACCAGTAGTGCCCATTATCTCCGTACAAAATTTCAGGGTAATAGGCCTACCCGTAATAGTTTCAGAGATATAGAATGCCGGTGAAATATTTCGCACAGCTGCCATTTTGAGGTTATGTAAACAATTGAATGAAGTTAGATGTCGGTGCATTACAATGTGCATAAACATATACTGTACCAGGTTTCATAGCGTTTGGTTGGTTAAATTGCAAGTAACATCTATTTAAAAGTCGCAATTTCGCTTGGCCGCCATGTTGTTTTTGTAGTTACCAGGTTTTCAGTGGTCACATAGGTGAACTTCTAGTAGTTCCCTTTATCACCGTACAAAATTCCAGGGTGATATCGGTAATAGTTTCGGAGATATTGAATGCTGGTGAAATATATCGCACAGCCACCATGTTGGATTGGTGAGATGTAACAAAATTTGAAGGCCACCGTCGGGGTCGTCTGGAATAGTGTTATGGACTTACCAAGTTTCATTGAAATCTCTCCAGCCGTTTAGATTTTATTAGGGACACACACACACGAATCACACACACACACGAATCACACACACACACACAGACATACACACGGACAAAAGGTGATCTCATAAGCCTATTTTTTCATAAATTAAAATAGGCTAAAAATCACTGGGTGAGTGTGACAACGTCTTCTCGTACTGATTTCTTTAAACTGTCGCTCTTGCGAAATTTCAGTTTCGTATATATTTTAATTATGTATTTTGAGGAACCGAAAGTTCACAGGTGAAATGAAGAAAAGCCGAGTTGCACTTCCAGGGAAACTCCAAACGCAACCACTCTTCTCTGAGGTTTTAACTCTACACGACTCGACAGTTTGCTGCTGGCTGTATCTGGGGTAATATGTTCGCCGGCTATCCTGGCTGTAACTAGGGTGATAGACTCACCCCTAGCCAGCTGGTAAGCTGTCGCCTCAGTATTTGAATGGAGATTGTTGGAAGAAATGAAAACGTAAAAACACTGATAATGGGCGATGTATTGAAGATAGAGATATGCTCTCGCGAACATTTTGTAGAACATTTCATGATGAACAATTCTTACACTCATAGTATATTGATATTTTTAACGGTTTTCCCAGCGTAAGCTTAATAAGCGCACAGACATCATGTATTTTTTTCGTTTTTTTTTCACTGAAATTGTTACTGCTCGGCTTTCTTTCATCAAAAATAAATTATTTTATACAGAAATCTTCCCCAAGATATCCTTTACAGAATGGTGAAAACCGCATCATAAACCATCCAGAGTTTCACCCGTGACATCCAAAAACGACAGTAGCGACACTCGAGAGCACCAACAGAAGAGAGAGAGAGAGAGCGTTGCAACAGAAGAGAGATAAAACGATATCATCACCTTTCACTGTAACACTTTTCAGGAACGTCACTGTATTCCAACAATTTAATTCACGTCGTCAGGTCAAAAAAACAACAATGATACCAGTCAGTGGTGGCTGGTGAATCATAGTTCTGGGTGTACTCTACTTTAAATAAAGAGGACGGGGTGAAGGCTTAGGCTAAATTACTACTTATTATCAGAGAAGAATCCGGTTAAAATCATAACTCATTCGTCACGATTACACAGTTCAGACAACATTGGATTCACATTGGAATTAAATTAATTGTAAGCTAACTTCACGAGAATAAAACAGCGTAACTATACACGAGTGCGAGAAAGAACCGCAAATGCATCACTTACGCTCCAAAAAAAACGCGAAACAATGGTATTGGCAGAAGACGGAGCATCTCCTTCTCCTCCCTTGTTGCAATCATCGGACAACGATCAGCCATGTTAACTGTTGGGATAGGACTTACTCTGCCATACCCTCCACTATTAAGATCTGGTCTGTGCTGGAGCCTGGCAAGGAGCAGCAGAGTTAACTGTTGGGATAGGACATACTCTGCCATACCCTCCACTATTGAGATCTGGTCGGTGCTGGAGCCTGGCAACGACCAGCAGAGTTACCTGTTGGGATAGGACTTACTCTGCCATACCCTCCACTATTGAGATCTGATCAGTGCTTGAGCCTTGAAACGACCATCAGAGTTAAATGTTGGGATAGGATTACTCTGCCATACCCTCCACTATTGAGATCTGATCAGTGCTTGAGCCTTGAAACGACCAGCAGAGTTAACTGTTGGGATAGGACTTACTCTGCCATACCCTCAACTATTGAGATCTGGTCGGTACTTGGGCCTGGCAACGACCAGCAGAGTTAACTGTTGGGATAGGACTTACTCAGTTATACCCTCCACTATTGAGATCTGGTCTGTGCTCGAGTCTGGTGACGACCAGCTGAGTTAACTGTTGGGATAGGACTTACTCTGCCATACCCTCCCCTATTGTGATCTGGTCTGTGCAGGAGTCTGGCAAAGAGCAGCAGAGTTAACTGTTGGGATAGGACTTACTCTGCAATACCCTCCACTATTGAGATCTGGTCTGTGCTCGAGTCTGGCAACGACCAGCAGAGTTAACTGTTGGGATAGGACTTACTCTGCAATACCCTCCACTATTGAGATCTGGTCTGTGTTGGAGTCTACCAACGACCAGCAGAGTTAACTGTTGGGATAGGACTTACTCTGCAATACCCTCCACTATAGAGATCTGGTCTGTGCTGGAGTCTGGCAACGACCAGCAGAGTTAACTGTTGGGATAGGACTTACTCTGCCATACCCTCCACTATTGAAATCTGGTCTGTGCTGGAGTCTGGCAACGACCAGCAGAGTTAACTGTTGGGATAGGACTTACTCTGCAATACCCTCCACTATTGAGATCTGGTCTGTGCTGGAGTCTGGCAACGACCAGCAGAGTTAACTATTGGGATAGGACTTACTCTGCCATACCCTCCACTATTGAGATCTGGTCTGTGCTGGAGTCTGGCAACGACCAGCAGAGTTAACTGTTGGAATAGGACTTACTCTGCCATACCCTCCACTATTGAGATCTGGTCGGTGCTTGTGCCTGGCATCAACCAGCCGAGTTAACTGTCGGGATAGGACTTACTCTGCCATACCCTCCAATATTGAGATCTGGTCGGTGCTTGAGCCTGGCAACAACCAGCCGAGTTAACTGTTGGGATAGGACTTACTCTGCCCCACCCTCCACTATTGAGATCTGGTCGGTGCTGGAGCCTGGCAACGACCAGCCGAGTTAACTGTTGGGATAGGACTTACTCTGCAATACCCTCCACTATTGAGATCTGGTCGGTGCTCGGGCCTGGCAACGACCAGCCGAGTTAACTGTTGGGATAGGAATTACTCTGCCATACCCTCCACTATTAAGATCTGGTCGGTGCTGGAGCCTGGCAACGACCAGCCGAGTTAACTGTTGGGATAGGACTTACTCTGCAATACCCTCCACTATTGAGATCTGGTCGGTGCTCGGGCCTGGCAACGACCAGCCGAGTTAACTGTTGGGATAGGACTTACTCTGCCATACCCTCCACTATTAAGATCTGGTCGGTGCTGGAGCCTGGCAACGACCAGCCGAGTTAACTGTTGGAATAGGACTTACTCTGCCATACCCTCTACTTTTGAGATCTGGTCGGTGCTGGAGCCTGGCAACGACCAGCCGAGTTAACTGTTGGGATAGGACTTACTCTGCCATACCCTCCACTATTGAGATCTGGTCGGTGCTTGTGCCTGGCAACAAGCAGCCGAGTTAACTGTCGGGATAGGACTTACTCTGCCATACCCTCCACTATTGAGATCTGGTCGGTGCTTGTGCCTGGCAACAACCAGCCGAGTTAACTGTCGGGATAGGACTTACTCTGCCCCACCCTCCACTATTGAGATCTGGTCGGTGCTTGAGCCTGGCAACAACCAGCCGAGTTAACTGTTGGGATAGGACTTACTCTGCCCCACCCTCCACTATTCAGATCTGGTCTGTGCTTGAGCCTGGCAACGACCAGCAGAGTTAACTGTTGGGATAGGACTTACTCTGCAATACCCTCCACTATTAAGATGTGATCTGTGCTTGAGTCTGGCAACGACCAGCCGAGTTAACTGTTGGGATAGGACTTACTCTGCAATACCCTCCACTATTAAGATGTGATCTGTGCTTGAGTCTGGCAACGACCAGCCGAGTTAACTGTTGGGATAGGACTTACTCTGCCATACCCTCCACTATTAAGATCTGGTCTGTGCTGGAGTCTGGCAACGACCAGCAGAGTTAACTGTTGGGATAGGACTTACTCTGCCATACCCTCCACTATTGAGATCTGGTCTGTGCTTGAGTCTGGCAACGACCAGCCGAGTTAACTGTTGGGATAGGACTTACTCTGCAATACCCTCCACTATTAAGATGTGATCTGTGCTTGAATCTGGCAACGACCAGCCGAGTTAACTGTTGGGATAGGACTTACTCTGCCATACCCTCCACTATTAAGATCTGGTCTGTGCTGGAGTCTGGCAACGACCAGCAGAGTTAACTGTTTCGATAGGACTTACTCTGCCATACCCTCCACTATTAAGACCTGGTCTGTGCTGGAGTCTGGCAACGACCAGCAGAGTTAACTGTTGGGATAGGACTTACTCTGCCATACCCTCCACTATTAAGATCTGGTCTGTGCTGGAGTCTGGCAACGACCAGCAGAGTTAACTGTTTCGATAGGACTTACTCTGCCATACCCTCCACTATTGAGATCTGGTCTGTGCTGGAGTCTGGCAAGGAGCAGCAGAGTTAACTGTTGGGATAGGACTTACTCTGCCATACCCTCCACTATTGAGATCTGGTCTGTGCTTGAGTCTGGCAACGACCATCAGAGTTAAATGTTGGGATAGGACTTACTCTGCAATACCCTCCACTATTAAGATGTGATCTGTGCTTGAGTCTGGCAACGACCAGCCGAGTTAACTGTTGGGATAGGACTTACTCTGCCATACCCTCCACTATTAAGATCTGGTCGGTGCTGGAGCCTGGCAACGACCAGCAGAGTTAACTGTTGGGATAGGACTTACTCTGCCATACCCTCCACTATTGAGATCTGGTCGGTGCTTAAGCCTGGCAACGACCAGCTGAGTTAACTGTTGGGATAGAACTTACTCTGCAATACCCTCCACTATTGAGATCTGGTCTGTGCTGGAGCCTGGCAACGACCAGCCGAGTTAACTGTTGGGATAGGACTTACTCTGCCATACCCTCCACTATTGGGATCTGGTCGGTGATCGGGCCTGTCAACAACCAGCCGAGTTAAATGTAGGGATAGGACTTACTCTGCCATACCCTCCACTATTGAGATCTGGTCGGTGCTTGAGCCAGGCGACAACCAGCTGAGTTAACTGTTGGGATAGGACTTACCCTGCCATACCCTCCACTATTGAGATCTGGTCGGTGCTCGGGCCTGGCAACGACCAGCCGAGTTAACTGTTGGGATAGGACTTACTCTGCCATTCCCTCCACAATTGAGATCTGGTCGGTGCTCGAGTCTGGCAACGACCAGCCGAGTTAACTGTTGGGATAGGACTTACTCTGCCATACCCTCCACTATTGAGATCTGGTCGGTGCTCGAGTCTGGCAATAACCAGCCGAGTTAACTGTTGGGATAGGACTCTCTCTGCCATACCCTCCACTATTGGGATCTGGTCGGTGATCGGGCCTGTCAACAACCAGCCGAGTTAACTGTTGGGATAGGACTTACTCTGCCATACCCTCCACTATTGAGATCTGGTCGGTGCTCGAGTCTGGCAACGACCAGCCGAGTTAACTGTTGGGATAGGACTTACTCTGCCCTACCCTCCACTATTGGGATCTGGTCAGTGATCGGGCCTGTCAACAACCAGCCGAGTTAACTGTTGGGATAGGACTTTCTCTGCCATACCCTCCACTATTGGGATCTGGTCGGTGATCGGGCCTGTCAACAACCAGCCGAGTTAACTGTTGGGATAGGACTTACTCTGCCCTACCCTCCACTATTGGGATCTGGTCGGTGCTTGAGTCTGGCAACAACCAGCCGAGTTAACTGTTGGGATAGGACTTACTCTGCCATACCCTCCACTATTGGGATCTGGTCGGTGATCGGGCCTGTCAACAACCAGCCGAGTTAACTGTTGGGATAGGACTTACTCTGCCATACCCTCCACTATTGAGATCTGGTCGGTGATCGGGCCTGTCAACAACCAGCCGAGTTAACTGTTGGGATAGGACTTACTCTGCCCTACCCTCCACTATTGGGATCTGGACGGTGCTTGAGTCTATCAACAACCAGCCGAGTTAACTGTTGGGATAGGACTTACACTGCCCTACCCTCCACTATTGGGATCTGGTCGGTGCTTGAGTCTGGCAACAACCAGCCGAGTTAACTGTTGGGATAGGACTTACTCTGCCATACCCTCCACTATTGGGAATTGGTCGGTGATCGGGCCTGTCAACAACCAGCCGAGTTAACTGTTGGGATAGGACTTACTCTGCCATACCCTCCACTATTGAGATCTGGTCGGTGATCGGGCCTGTCAACAACCAGCCGAGTTAACTGTTGGGATAGGACTTACTCTGCCATACCCTCCACTATTGAGATCTGGTCTGTGCTGGAGTCTGGCAACGACCAGCAGAGTTAACTGTTGGGATAGGACTTACTCTGCCATACCCTCCACTATTGAGATCTGGTCGGTGCTTGAGTCTGGCAACGACCAGCAGAGTTAACTCTTTGGGATAGGACTTACTCTGCCATACCCTCCACTATTGAGATCTGGTCGGTGCTTGAGTCTGGCAACGACCAGCAGAGTTAACTCTTTGGGATAGGACTTACTCTGCCATACCCTCCACTATTGAGATCTGGTCGGTGCTTGAGTCTGGCAACGACCAGCAGAGTTAACTGTTGGGATAGGACTTACTCTGCCATACCCTCCACTATTGGGATCTGGTCGGTGATCGGGCCTGTCAACAACCAGCCGAGTTAACTGTTGGGATAGGACTTACTCTGCCATACCCTCCACTATTGAGATCTGGTCGGTGCTTGAGCCTGGCGACGAACACATGGCGATCACTCCTGTACTGTTGGGGCTCTTCGCTTTATCAAACAGTTCACAATACTACAAAATGTCTTGAATTTTTCAAGAACTGAAGAATTAATTCCTATGCGTGCTAGAGGAAACGCAAAGCTTTCTATTGCTAAAAGATTATAATTACGGTTTAATTATGATTTTTAAAATCTGGCCGTTGTGCCAATGCTACCTGCTACGTAAAAAATACGAACTTAAACAATTTTGGCCGTTTAGGTGCACACCAGTGTCCCCTTAAGGTTCTGTGGCACCCGTTCTGTTGTCTTCCACTCCAAAATTATCTTACTTTTCAAGTAACGCCTAGAACACACATTACATGGCCATTCTTCTACGTCTCCCATTGATTATAAAGTTGTGGTTGACTGTTTAGGGGCTTTGCAACATCGTGATTATATAAACCCGTGTATTTAGGTGTGTGTAGAATTTGTTTGATAACCTGTGACGGTCGAACATCAATTCCGCCCGATTTTCCTCAATTCTACCCGGTCCTCCAAGGGACCCAAAAATAAGTTCCTCAACTCCGCTCAGGCTTTGAAAAGGGGTCGGCAAAGGGGTTATCCCCAATGACGTAAACAAATGTCATAACTAGAGACGAGAATTATAGGCACTAAAAACAGTTCAAATAGGCAGGCATATAGGCTCTTAAAATAGCCAAAATAGGCATGTAAATAGGCACTAACGTGTAAAATAGGCAACAAAATAGGCATGAAAAAAATTCTTGTAATTTAATAACATATTTAATTACTATAAAAAGAATTAACAATAAGCAACTTATAATTTAATAACATACTTATCTTATATATCAAAGTGAATGTATGTATGTATGTATGTATGTATGTATGTACGTATGTATGTGGGTGATTGGGTGGATGGATTCGTTCCGTATACAAATCTACACCGTTCCCCCAATCTCAACCAAATTTTGCATACACATAGTTTAGGACCCAGAAGGAACGGCTGGCTACATGAATTTTCGATAGTCTTTCTCATTCTTCTGATTTCGGCCTTTTTGCACTCAAGCAAAGGCTAATAAAAGCAGAAAATAAACTGACGAAGTAATAGCAAGGCCGGCCATCTCCATAGCAACAGTAGCTCGAGCCGGTACCACCAAGTTTCCATATATCTTGGTAGGAGGCCATGCTACACCAACTGCCAGCTAGATCGCATGCCTCCAAGCTGCTTTAAACTGTCTGTCCATTCAACACAAGATAGGTTACAGCACCAACGCACTGATCGCCGCTGCATTTTCACTCCCAGCTGGCCGCATCCCTCCTGGCTGCTTTAAACTCCCTGTCCATTCAACCCAAGATAGGTTACAGCACAAACTCACTGATCGCGGCTGCATTTTCACTCCCAGTGGGATCGCATCCCTCCTGGCTGCTTTAAACTGCCTGTCCATTCAACACATGATAGGTTACAGCACCAACGCACTGTGATCGCCGCGGCATTTTCACTGCCAGCTGGGTCGCATCCCTCCTGGCAGCATGGCAACAGTAGCTCAGGACGGCACCACCAAGTTTCCATCTCTCTCGGTAAGAGGCCATGCTACACCCACTGCCAGTTAGATCGCATCCATCCAAGCTGCTTTAAACTACTTGTCCATTCAACACAAGATAGTGTTTTAGATCCCTTATTTAGGGGTGGTAGGACCTAAAACGGAAGAGTTACTGTATTGATTTTGAATGGAGTGTCTAAAAGGGGGTAGCTGCCTTTGGAGGGGCAAGCTGACCAGTGTGGAGTGTTGTTTAGCGTTAGGAACTAGGGGGCGCTCCTATAAAGACTGTAAATGTGGTTTAAGGGATGTAGCCTTAGCACGCGGGTCGATGTACTAGTCGCCCAGCCGGCTACTTATTATATAATCACCTTGCTAGTGTCAGCGGTTCGGCACGCGCTTCACTTGAGCACGCGAGCCGCTGTGAGGAATACAATGACGTCTGAGTTGGCGTTATTACTACGGTGTGTCACGTCTGACTGTGACGGGAGTAAGGAAGGACGTTGGGACGTGAAGAAGAGTGTAGATCAGTAATGCAAGTGTAAGAGACTGACCAAGTGTTTATTGGTCAGCAATGAGTAACTGTTAGTCCCTTTTAAGGGATCTTGTGATGTTATAATGTGAGTACAAACTGTGGGTGTTAGGTTACAAAAGTAGGATTCTGAACACTGACTGACTGACTCACCTCGGTTGACACTGTCGTTAGCCTCCGGCTGTCTCGTCGAAGCACTGATGATGGAGAGATCCTCGTGACCCACTTAAGGCACCTTTTATACCTTTAGCCTCTGTTCTGTCAGCGCGTTGTGGCATAGTTGAACCAGTTTGTAGTATGTCGCTGTGTGTCATAATTACGCAAGGGTTGAGCTGCTTTATGGAGTAGCCAGCTGCCCTTATAGTATTGATGGATATTGGGTAGGCTTTTAAAGGGTTGCCTTTTATGAGATTTAGACAGATGATGGGGGGGATGATCTCTAAGGGGTGCATACCCCTTGGGTATTGTACAAGCCTCTTCCTCCATTTGGTCGCGTCCTCGCGACCGGGAAGGGCACTTGGGGTTGGGATGTTGTCGTAGTAGTTTTTGAATCCCCCTCGTCTCTTCTGGTGGTGGCGTCGTAAGCGTCGTCGTATGGAACGGGTGTCGTCGTGCAGAAGTGTAGGTGTGCGGTCAGCCCGTGTTCAGAGGGGAGGGTTATGGGGTGTACATAGATATATATGTATATAAATTTTACATTGCATGGTAAAATGTGCATTAACATTGTTGAATAAAGAAAATAATTGCTATTGAGGCACAATCGCCATTGCCGTTGTCGGCATAAAAAAGAAAAAAAACATGGTTATACATGGTTACATAGTTGTGCAGGGAGGAAAAACCCAGGGCCGAACGGATGATTGCGTCGTCCGCCCTATCTTGGGGAAAAAGTGCTCCCTGCAATAAAGAAGATAGGAGAGAATAGAAAAAAATGGGTGTTCCAGGGTATAATTTAAAGGAAATATTTAAAATGTATTTATTGGTGTGGGATAAAACGGAACACCCTGACAAATGGGGAAGTTAGAAGAGAGAAAAATGAAAGAAAACAATTCACAGACATTGGTTACGTGTTACCTTAGCAAACGAAACAAAACAAAACAAAAATATAGACATCGTGTACACGTGAACTTGATAAACAGACAAAAATATATATAGTGTTTAATGTATTATGTTGCGATGCTGACATTTAGGAATTTCCATTGGAATAATTGCCCGTGGGCGCATGAATATGTATGTAGTTTACTCTTTAAAATTATGAACTACAATGACCTTATGTCTAGTAAAATACAATGACCTTATGTTTAGTAAAATAATTGCCCGTGGGCGCATGAATATGTATGTAGTTTACTCTTTAAAATTATGAACTACAATGACCTTATGTCTAGTAAAATACAATGACCTTATGTCTAGTAAAATAATTGCCCGTGGGCGCATGACTGTGCATTAAGTTTACCTTTTAAAATTATGAATTACAATGACCTTATGTCTACTTAAGCGCGCTAAACCCTTATAATTCTAGTTTTTGTTTGGATCCTCGCGTGCACGCTACCTGTTTGTACGTACGCTTGCCGTATCACGGCTGATCCTATACGGCCACTTCTTGGTACGGTATAGTGGTCGTACCGCTTGCCTGTATGCTTAATACCTAACCTGTGAAGCATCCTCTGTGGGTGAATGCTTTCACACTTGACAATGAGAGTCACTGCCACAAACCGGTTGCGCCCTCATTGTCGTAATCTGCGTCACATTTTGACGCTTTATTTGTTGTAATTGAGTTGATCTGCCAGTAAGCCTGGTACCCCACAGGCACCAGTCCTGCTGTGCAGATTCATTTTAGAGTGTGTATCTGAAAAAGAAAAATGTGGTGAGTGTTTGCGAGTGTGTCGGGATTAGTGCAAGTTGAAAAAAATAAACAAAAAGTGTACACATCATGGCATGCTGTAGATAATATGCCACTGCTATGTGGCAGTGAAATTCCTGTCACCAGTTTTCTGTATCTGGTGACGATGCCTGTGAAAAAAAAATGGCGAGGTTTAGAAAAAAAAACATATTAGTACTGGTTGAAGCTGGTCTTTTACTGAAAGAAAAAAAAAACATGATTAATGTTACTTAGCTGCAAGGCCGGGCTTACCCTATACGGCGCCGTAATGCCGTAAATAATATGTAGTTGGTCTTACCCCGGTAGCGGAATTGTGGTTACCGGGTGCCGATATATTCCACTTTGAGTATTCCTATCTTAATCTAGTTTATCCTAAGTATTGTCGGGCTTACCTCGGTAACGGATTTATAGTCACCGAGTGCCGATATATTCTACGGTGATCTATATATATTAAAAAAAAAATGCCTTAAATGTAGGTTTATGTTACCTTATGTCTTACCTTACTTATTTAACTTATTGATAAAATTACTTAACTGTAAAACTATTCTGTATTTACATGCCGAGTGGACCTTATTCTAAAGCCGAAATGTGCTGTGCTATTATTAGCAACAGCTGTCAGTAAATTTGCTTACATCTAAGTGACCTTAACATGGCACTATGACTTAAGTACTAAAATTTAGATGGAGGCTGGCCGCTTGATTTCTCTCGCGGGGGCGCCCTTGTAGTACATTGTCGGGACCGGAACCCAACAATGCCTCGTAGTCCCCTCCGTTTTAATACTATTGTCGACATCTATTCTAGGTCTTAATACTAGTACTAACCTATTCGCAGGCGCCTTACGGTGCCACTAAGCTAACCGTTTCGCCCGCTGTAACTTTCGTGTTCATAACCGTGTGCTGTTCCTATTTGACGTAGGTGAGCCGCCCACTTGGCTCCTGTGAGGGGCGCGCAATGCCCCTCTCTGAATGCCCTCTGGTTGCCCGTTGCGTCGCCATTTATGTGGGCATTGGACAGTGTGGTCCAATGGCATAATATCCTCCGGGAAGAAAGCGTCCGGGGAGTCCTCTTCGCCTGTGTCGGCCGCAATATTTGTATTCATGTGTCCTCCGGGAAGTGAGCGTCCGGGGAGTCCTCTTCGCCTTAATCGGCATTGCTGGGTTGGCCCACTGAACCCTTTTGAGTGCCCGCTATGCTACTCATTTAAGAACTCTGGCGACCCGTTGTCGTCCATTTACGTGGGCGCAGGACCGAATGAGCGCGTACATTCCATATATATATATTCATATTTCATTCTGCATTATTGATTACCGTCGTGGTCTTCACCTTCACCTCGCGGGGTAAGGACTTGTCGGATCTAGGATTGGTCCTGCTGAACCCTTGGATCCTGCTTCACTCCTGACGAATAGGAGTCTGACTCCCCGCCATGGAAGTCCTACTTACGTAAATTTAACTAACAGTCTAGTCATAATATGGTCGTCTCTAGGGATAGCTCCCGAGGCCGGCGCTGAGTGAGCTATTTCTCCCGCCATCCTCAGAAAGTCACCCTGCAGATCTCGGCTTCGATGACCGTGACACATAGTGGGTGTAACGTTCTCCGACAAGGGGGATGGGCTAATATGCACCCCTAGATCTCGATGTTTGCCCGTGTCAGGTCCCGAATGCTTTGAACTTCCGTAGTTCGTCTGTTTGGTCAGGTCAGTGATTTGATGAGCCAACTGGGGTAAGGGTTGTCATTACCTACCCCAGTTCTGCCCCTAGTGTTGTGCTTTTGACCTTTGGCTAACGCCGGTATCATCAGCCAGGGTGTTTCAGATTCCCTTTTTTTTTTTTTTTTTAAATATATAGGTGTAACCTGTGTAAAAAGTGTCAAATGTAAAATACTTCCAGTGTGGTGGGCTGGTAAAACCTCTACATACGTAGACTACTTTAGGCTACCTGTGCTATATCAGCTTCTCCAGCGATAATGCTCTTTTTTAACCTTGATGGAGGTGTTAGTAGGGTCTGTGGCGTCAGGTACCCTGTTATTGTGATCTGGGGGTAGTTATCTGTAGAGTGGGTTAAAGCAGGGTAGGAGGAGGTTGCGCACTTCCGAATTCCGCGTTAGTGGCGGCCTGGAACCGGTGGTGGCACTGGGATGCTTCTATAGTGAGTGGAGTGGGGAGGTAATTCCCGGGGTTGCAAAAAATAAAATAAAAATCCATGCCGGTCTGATATCAATATCCCCTGGTGAATGGATGGGATATACATGCATGCGTCTGGATATGAGGCGTTTGCACTCATGTATGGATAGGTGTAGGTTGAGGCATAATACTAATATATTTCCCTCTCATGCGGGATGATTTAAATTTAAAAAAAAATGGTTAGTATTTATTACTTATGGCCTCATCTCTCATATGGAGATGTGCATTACGCTTAGTTGGTGTTTGCCGATGCACCCCTCTCATTCAGGTGATAGCGGTGGGGCTCAAGGCGTAGCATGCCCTTTCTGTAAACACATGAAGTTTACCAACCCTTATGTATACTTTGTAGTGTAGTGTAGCTGTTTTGGTCGTGTTCATGTGTCTGCGTTGTTTATGTTTGGACGTGAAAAGGTTATGGGAAGGGAGTAGAGTGGGACGCTGTTAGCATGTTCTCTTGTCATCCTCCCTTGGTCCATGTTGGTTTTCTATCCGCGCTTTGGGATAGCGAAGCTTCACGACCTACTCTGGTCCGTTATAGGGCTAAGTCCTAGTCGCCTGGAATGATTTGTTTCGGGACTAGGGTCGCAAAAAGAAGTTGTTAAGGGGAGGTCCCGTTTCCTCAAAGTCCCTATGTTCGCCCCTGATTGGTGAGCGCGTTTGTGTGTGTGTGTGTGACTACGCTCCGCTACACCACGCGGACGCCTGGTCTGCTGTAGGGCTAAGTCCTACTGTGTATATTGTGTATGGGTAGGAAGCGCCCGTGGCCTGCCAACGTCTTTACGAACGTGCTACTCTGGGCCTGCGACAAGTTTTGGTCTGTGACGTCTGCTTGTTGATAAATGCTTTCGCAGTGTTGAAAAATGTATAGTGTTATGATTGTTCTGCATTTGTTTATTCATGGTCACTGCCACTACACAATCGCGTTTTGTCATCGACAGTGTTGCAAAGTGGCTAAGTCTGCAAGTCATCAGTTTGTGTGTGTAACTTCAGGCCGGGATTTTATGTAGGTTAACCACTGTTGCGTGTTTTTCTGCACGTATGCCAGTGTGGTCATTGTGTTAAATTCCTGGCGGCCCGATGTGGTAATCCGCCCTGCTACCATTGCCGTTGTGTGGCCATTATTCCGTAAGACCGTTGTCTTACGAAATTTATATGTCTCTGTCTGGAAAGTCCATTTTCCCTGTCAAGTGTATTTCTGGAATTTTATGCCTGTCATTTGGCCGCAGGAATGTAGTATTATCTGTCTAAGCCGTTATATGGGCCAATTTTGGTGTGATTGGAAGGCCGTCTGCTTGTTTTTCCCTGGCGTGCAATTTTCTCTGGGGTTCGAACCCGTGTTCTATGTAATTCTCTGTGTTATATGTCTGCGTTGTTCATGTTCTGCGGGCATTCTGTCTGTATTTTGTTTGTGTTTCTCGTACCGAAAATACCGTTGTTTAGTTAGTTTTCGGTACGAGGTTTTTGTGTGTGGACATGGGTTCGAAGCCGGTTGTCTGTAAAGATTTGGTGGCCATTTCTGTGCCGCCTACACTATGGCAAATGGGCTGTGTGTTTTTCTATGCGCAACCCCTAGTATACCTTCCTGCGAGGAGTTTGCTTATTTTTGCCCTCTCCTCGTAGTGTAAATTTTGAAGATATAGGGTTCTTGGGTTGGCTATGAATGATTCCGTGCAGTGTGCTTTGGGAACTGTCGTCTGTAAGGCTCGCAGTTTATCACTGAGGTCTGCTTTACTGCTGAGTATGGTGGTGTCGGGTTGCAATGTCTTGCGCGCTCGCTTGTTTACTTGTTTCGATAACGCTGTGTATCCGAACATGTGTTCTTAATCAGCCTGCTTTCTGTTAGTGCTCTTCGCATTATAAAAAGGCAAGAGGGGAATTTTGTGGTTTAACGTGACCATTTCTGGAGATCATGTGCCACGGGATTTCCGTTTTACTTGGAATCCAAACCACAGGCCATGGCATTTCACTTCGGAAATCTCATATGCATTGGCCGTCTGTAAAAGAACCTTCCATTGACTACACTTGTGTCCCCGAGTGTTGTGTTATGTATACCTATGTATAAAATATATATATAGTTTATTTGGCCATTTTTCTTTCTTGGGCTAACTGTGTGAAACAAAAAAAAATTATTTATGCCCCGCTCTGAATTAAGAGAGCACATTGAAAGAAAATAATAGTAGGTGGCGTTAGTCTCTAAAAATTATGTCGTGAGCACTATGTTTTTGAAAAAAAAATGGTGATTGGGACCTGAGTGTAGTATTTACCATTTTGGTAACGTGAGTACTACCGTAATCTGGTTACGCCTCAGGGGAATCTACCGACACTGTCTAGTACACCTTAGGAAGGCCATTGCCAGACGTAACTGATACCCTTGTATCCACGTCACGAGCAAAGCCAGTGCACTGTGGGAGTCAAACCTGCCTATCAAAGTAATTGTAACTCACCAAAATGACAGTGTCTCATCCCGGTGTGCAATTGGGCTTTTTAGTTGGTTAAAGCACACCTCCCAAAATTTTTTTTTTTTTGAAACTAGTTTGAGATTCTTAATTCTTGCCATGCTTACGGTTTTCGCCCGCAACAAGAGAATCTGTCAAACTGTGGAACCATAACGTAGAACGTCTAGTCATTTCTACTTAGAAAGACTCCCTTAAGCTCTATGCTGTGATTTTATGCCTAAGTTGTGTTCAAAATATCTCTTTCCGGCCTTAAGCCTGATGGGCTTTCACTTGGCTTAGTGATGGCCTAATAGAAAGATGCCATGGTTCCCAAAAAAAAACACAGAAGGATTTAAAATTACTCACTTCTAATTTGGCCATGTTGCCCTGTATATACATAAAATACGAGAAAGAAAAAAAAATGCGCAGTTTATGTTTACTATGTAATTGTCGGTCTATTTTCTGATATCTCCCGCGTGAAAGAACTTGTGTGGCCATTTATGATGGGGGAAGTGATGTTATTTTATTTCTTTGGCCTTGGTGGAAGTCGTTATCGTCTTTCGAGCTTCAGTGCTCAGAAAGGTGAAGGGTTTTGCCCTGTTACGATATTATAGGCCTCTGAAATCCATTGAGGTGTTTCTTTGCTGTTTTCCGGCGGAATTTCTAGCAAAGTAAGCCTTGCCCTACTTCCACCGTAGCGCGTGTTTCTAGGTCTAAGTGTACCTGTATTTAAGGGCGTTATTGCGCTTGGCGCTATCTTAGCAGATTTTGCGGGAGTGTATGTATGTTTGACTGCGAGGTTTTGTGGGGTGGGTAATAATACCTTTCCTAATCCCCGTGTATTGTATGGTAATGCCTGTTTAATCTGTATGTGCGTGTACCGTGCATCCTGAGGGACTAATGCCGGTGTTCGCCTCCGTTCTGGCAAATTTGCCCTTTGAACTGGCGGTGAGGGCCGCTTAAGTGCCTGTTTTTGTCCTGCCAATGTGGTGTCGTGTAGCCTGTCCGCTTTCTGGCCCGTGGCCACGGCAGACTCCTGCCACTGTGTTAGCCTATCTGTGTGAGTGTATGTAGGCTTTATATGTGGTAGGTCGGGCTCTACGTCGTCAGCCCATGACGAGGTTACCTCCTGTTGTCCCTCTGTCGTATTATGTGTGATTGAAGGTCCTGGCTTCAACTCCCTCTCGTTCATCCGGTCCGAGGGGATTGTTCCAGGCTCTTCCCCTCGGCTTGGCAAAATTGCCTTCCGATCCGGAGCTGGAGGACGTGTGTCTGTGTAGGATGTATTCTTTAGTATGTTGGAGCCTAACCTGGCCGTCTCCTGGACTGTGGCCACGGCGAACTCCTGCCACTGCGTGGCAGTACTTGTCGAGAGGGACATCCTCGCAAATTGTCGAGTTAGCGTATCTACGCTTATGTCCTCTCTCGGCTGGGCTGGTGGCCCTACCATGAACTCAAAAATGGCCTTGTTGGTTTGGAGTTCACGGTATTCGTCCCAAATTTGGGTGTACTGCCTATTGAGGCATATGGCCTGTTTGCAAGTGCTTATGTGCGCATCTTAATCGCGCTGTCCTACCCTCTGACGGAGTGTATGGCTGTTTGCCCTGTATTGTCCCGATTTTCTGTTTTGAGTGTCCGTATTTGTGTTTGCCTGATCTGTATGTGCCTTTGGCATCTAGCCAATAATGCTACTAATATTGGCATACCCCTATTACCTTCATGGCTTGCAATCTCTTCATGAGGTGCCATTCTGCCTGAAGTGTATGGGCCTAAAGTAACAATAGAGAGAAAAAAAAATCTGTGCGTGTTTGCCAGTGTATTCCTATATCTCTCTGGTTCTGTATGGGGCTAGGGGGTTGGTTTATCAAGCCTTTCCCTTGTGTAGCTAGTTTAGAGCACCAAAAAAAAATATGGTGCTTTCTGTCTGGGGGAAAAAAAATTTCACTATCTGCTTGGCTTTTTGCGGTTCAGAGGGGGTCGTTTTGACTACGAGGGCTCGTTGGTTGAGTCCTGTTACTGCGCGTAGTACCCCGCCTCCACCATCTGTTTTAGATCCCTTATTTAGGGGTGGTAGGACCTAAAACGGAAGAGTTACTGTATTGATTTTGAATGGAGTGTCTAAAAGGGGGTAGCTGCCTTTGGAGGGGCAAGCTGACCAGTGTGGAGTGTTGTTTAGCGTTAGGAACTAGGGGGCGCTCCTATAAAGACTGTAAATGTGGTTTAAGGGATGTAGCCTTAGCACGCGGGTCGATGTACTAGTCGCCCAGCCGGCTACTTATTATATAATCACCTTGCTAGTGTCAGCGGTTCGGCACGCGCTTCACTTGAGCACGCGAGCCGCTGTGAGGAATACAATGACGTCTGAGTTGGCGTTATTACTACGGTGTGTCACGTCTGACTGTGACGGGAGTAAGGAAGGACGTTGGGACGTGAAGAAGAGTGTAGATCAGTAATGCAAGTGTAAGAGACTGACCAAGTGTTTATTGGTCAGCAATGAGTAACTGTTAGTCCCTTTTAAGGGATCTTGTGATGTTATAATGTGAGTACAAACTGTGGGTGTTAGGTTACAAAAGTAGGATTCTGAACACTGACTGACTGACTCACCTCGGTTGACACTGTCGTTAGCCTCCGGCTGTCTCGTCGAAGCACTGATGATGGAGAGATCCTCGTGACCCACTTAAGGCACCTTTTATACCTTTAGCCTCTGTTCTGTCAGCGCGTTGTGGCATAGTTGAACCAGTTTGTAGTATGTCGCTGTGTGTCATAATTACGCAAGGGTTGAGCTGCTTTATGGAGTAGCCAGCTGCCCTTATAGTATTGATGGATATTGGGTAGGCTTTTAAAGGGTTGCCTTTTATGAGATTTAGACAGATGATGGGGGGGATGATCTCTAAGGGGTGCATACCCCTTGGGTATTGTACAATAGGTTACAGCACCAACTCACTGTGATCGTCGCGGCATTTTCACTGCCAGCTGGATCGCATCCCTCCTGGCTGCTTTTAACTGCCTGCCCATTCAACACTCAGACGCGTACAGGATATAGGCTACTGTATATTAATTCACTGTTAGGTTGCAGCGCCAAACTAACGCGGCTTTTGAAGGGGACGATACCTAAACCGAAGGGTTTTTAACTTTGGAGGCTTAATATTGAGATTGAAAAAACACGAAAACATGGCACTAAGTTAGTTCTTTTGTTATTCAATCAGCATAAAGTTTGATATTAATTCACACACATACTAACGGGTAAATTTTCAATATAAAGAAAAGCGAAATACAAAACGAAGGGTTGTTAAGTTTTTAGGCCTAATATCGAGATCCCAGGCGCTATTTCTGGTGACTTTAGAGAATTCCCATTCTTGTTCGTGGGGTAAACACATATTGAGAAATGAGAATATAATTCTGTCGAGCACACCAGCTGCAATATAATGCACTTTAAAATACAGTCAAAAGGCATCAAATAGGCAATTATACTACAAATAGGCACAAACTCTTGAAATAGGCATTTATAGGCACAATAAAACCAACGAAATCTAGCCTAAAAGAACCTAAAACGGATTTATATCTCGAAAGCCTACGTTTCTAAACACAGGAATAAAATAGGCAAATAGACAAATTCCCGTCTCTAGTCATAACCCTCCTGCTCGCATACCAAGGGCCGGGTCAACGTCAAACACCTTCTGCAGCGCATGAGCGAATTCTTGCATTCCACACGACAACACAAGTACCACACCTCATCCAAATATATTTGTGGTTTTGTTAGTGCCTACATCAGATACAGACAGACACGTACATTCTACTTAACAGCAGTAGGCGGGTGTCGAGCAAAGACAAGAATAGTCGTGTGAGAAAAGAATTCACTGAAAACAAGCTCATGCAGTACGCCAACCAAACAATGAGTAGATTAGATCTTGTGAAGTGTGTTTCTCACACAATAGTTAGGGAATGAAAAGAGTTATTTGTATAATTTGAAATGAAGTAAAGATTTATGTGATTTTAAGATGCTGATTTTACTTATTTTATTAAATTTCCTGTCCATATTTTTATTTAACAACAGTGATTAATATCTAGCTCTTTGTATTATGTTTATATCTGATTTAACGATCGAGTGGACTTGGTGGTGGTGATTTAAAATTAATCATAATATTCTTTTACATAAGTCTGCCAAGTTTTCTATTTTTTTCTACTCATGCGCTGCATAAGGTGTTTGGCACGGCCCTTGGTATGCGAGCAGGAGGGTTATGACATTTGTTTACGTCATTGGGGAAAAGCCTGAGCGGAGTTGAGGAACTCATTTCTGGGTCCCTTGGAGGACCGGGTGGAATTGAGGTAACCCTGGCTACCTGACTGGAATTCCCGGGTGGAATTGATGCCCGCCCCCTGTGACACTATGATGTCTGCACTAGTGTGTGTATTTGTAATTAAGGTGGGATATGTGTAGGAAGCGATCGTGGCCTTACGTTATTTACGGTATTTGCCTGGAGTAGAAGTAGAAAATCAGGGAAAACCACTTCCAGGATAGTTCCTGTAGGAATAAAACCCACCTCTTCTCAGCTTTACCTCACGAGGCTGAGTGTACCTCGTTCCAGCCCTCAGCCCAGAATTAAATTTCTTGGCAGAACCAGGAATCGAACCCGCATCTCTGTTTTTTTTGTCGTGTGGCCTCCTGAGAGGCCGAGTGCAGGTCTTTCTAGTCGACGCCCGTGGGTGACCTGCGCGTCGGTATGAGAGATGGAATGGATGAAGATTAATGAAAGTGGGCAAGGATGTGGAAGGAAGCGGCCGTGGCCTGTCAGAAGGGACCATCCCAGCATTTGCCTGGTGTTGAAAAAGGGGAAACCACGGAAAACCATTTCAAGGACGGCCGACGGTGGGGCTCGAACCCACGCGTCTACCGAGTCAGCAGAGAGCTTGGCCCCATGGCCTAACGCTGCGCTTTAGCCAGCGTAGCCAATGCTGTCGGTATCTCTGGGGTGACAGTGATAGATGTTTGTCACCACAGCACCTCATTTCTAAAACTATTTCAAGGCTTTCAAGTGAGGTGGCTTCGGTGGCGTAGTTGGTAGCATGCTGAGCTTCTGTGCCCAAGGTCGCGGGTTCAAACCCGGCCGAAGTCGTTAGATTATTTAAGAGCGTTAAAATCACTCAGTATACCTTCCCTCGGAGGGGAAGCAAAGCCGACGTGCCCATGTCATAGATTTATGGCATGATAAACGACCTTCTACAGTACTAACTACAATTGTGTGAAGATAAATTTGAAGGTTAGATTTGTTTATCGCTCTATTACGTTCCAACGTTCGTCGCCAGGTGCTGGTTGTGGTGGCATCTAATTGCGAAATTCACAGCTAGGTGTCGTTGACGGTAGCATTTGGTAGCAAAAGTAGGAGCTACTTGAAATCGATCGCCGACTCCGTGGTGTTGCGGTAGGGTGCCTGTCTCTCACCGGGAAGTCCCGGGTTCGAGGACAATTGAGTAGCTGTCTGACAGTGAGGCAGCGCCCCGGGCGGTCACAAAAACCAAGATTAACGGCGGAGAGGGATGTAGTGCCAGGGGTTATTATTATTATTACTTGAAATTGATCGTCTGCAGTCCTTACCTGAATTCAAGATAACACACACAATAATACAGCCATCACAATTAACAGCGGTTATCAGACAGATTCTACACACGCCCAAAGTACACGGAGCTACCCAACCAACCACGGTTCTCAAGTGTATTCACCTCGATTTGAACCCGGATCATCTGGCTAGTACTTCACACCTCCCACAGCGTGTATGCTGTTACATTCCACAGTCTACAAGCAACACGATTCTTCTCTTCAGATCAATGTATATAAATCAGCTTTTCTTAGAAGTGCTCAGGGTTCGAACTGCAGACCTCTTTGTTCATACATGCAGTACAAGGCCCTGGTTCGAGACCAGTCCCCTTTCCTCTTGCCTTCTCAGAAACCATTACATGGTCGTGTGGTCTCCTTGGACGACGTTTTGGCCGATAAAAGTGTCTGGGAGACATATCCAAGCTATTAACTGTTCTCAGCACCAATATAGAAGCCTCCGTGGCTGCGGCAGCACGCCGGCCTCTCACCGCTGGGACCGTGGTTCAAATCCCGGTCACTCCATGTAAGATCTGTGCTGGACAAAACGGAGGCAGACAGGTTTTTCTCCGGGTACTCCGGTTTTCCCTGTCAAAATTTCATTCCAGCAACACTCTCCACTATCATTTCATTTCATCTGTCATTCATTTAATCATTGCCCCAGAGGAGTGCGTCAGGCCTCGGCAGCCGGCACAGTTCATATCCTCGCCGCTAGATAGGGGCTTCATTCATTCCATTCCTGACCCGGTCGGAGACTGGAAGCAGGCTGTGGATTTTCATTTCAGCACCAATATACGAGCTAGCCAGCTTTATTATAGCTACAGCCGCTCGCTACTAGACTATGATGATGATAATTGTTGTTTTAAGGGGCCTAACATCTAGGTTATCGGCCCCTAATGCTTTAGGTGATAGTGAAAGATGAGATGAGAATGAAAACTATAACTAATACTAACTACAGACTTACAAACTAGAAGAAGAATTGGTAAACTAATAAAGGATAAGGCAAATAATGGACAGGAAGAAAATAAATGTCCTCAACCCTCGAAGAATGAGGATTGAGGGACTTGGAAGGAAGGAGAGCCATGAAAGGCAGGTAGGAAAGGGGAAAGAGGAGAGGGCCCACTGCAAAGTCAGTAGAAACAAGAAGTTCCGTGACGAACTAAAGAGCCTACTTTTCTTAAAATTTAAGATTCATGCCAATGATTAATCTATATGGATCTATCTAGAACAATGACGAAATTAAGTTAGTAATATCGAAATTTCTAATTAGTTCGAAATACTGTATACTTGGCATAATGTAGCCTAATAGAGAACTACAGTTGGCTGCCCTGGTGACTGAATATATTCTTAGTTCCATCTCTTAAGGTACAGAATACAAAATTTGGTTGGAGTCCAATGAATAGCATGGAAGTTACATGCAGATAAACATTGGATCTAACAGTGCGTAAAATCATGTTGGCAACAATGTCTTGCATGTATTGGTCGGAAATAATCTGGTATAATATGATCTATTGTTGTGCCAATTTAGAATGAAATCCGTTAGTTAGTAGAGGAGTTACATGCATTGTAAAATTGGACCTATCAGCAGGCTTAGAATCATGTTGGCAGCACAGACGTATATTAGTTACTCCAAATTCATCTAGAATGTCAGGTACTATACGTGTGCAAAATTTAGAGCTATTGGCTTGCATACTTTCTGATATATTGATATTAGGGTAACAAAAATAGAGACAGCACATATTAAAAGTTGGCAGCCCTGGTTGATCTTAAGAATAAGCATAGTCATATCTGTTATGGTACACATGGCACATACGAAATTTGGTTGAAATCCAAATGATAGTATGGAAGTTACATGTATTTAAAGTTGGACCTCTCAGCAGGCTTAGAATAATGTTGGTAGCACTGACGTATATAAGTTACTCCAAATTAATATAGAATGTCAGGTACTATACGTTTGCATCGTTTAAAGCTGTCGGCTTGCATACTTTCTGATATATTGGTATTTGGATTTTAAAAAATAAGAGCATTTATTAACAGTTGGCAGCCCTGGAGGTTCTTAAGAATACGCTCAGTCATATCTGGTTATGTACACATACAACATACGAAATCTAGTTGAATTCCAATTGATAGTGTACAAGTTGTATGCATTTAAATATTGGACCTCAGTAGGCTTATAATCATTTTGGAAACACTGCCATGTATGGCCTCCTGGAAATTAAATTGCAATATTATTATCTATACGTGTGCCAATTTTGAAATAGCTCCCATTCATACCTTCCAAGATATCCAACATGGAGCTCAAATTTCAATTGCGATTTTTTAGCAGTTGGTAGCACTGACATCATTTTCAAATATGGCCGTGAGATATTCAGGTATGGATCTTTATTCCTACCAAATTTTGTTTCGATTGCTCCAGCCATTTAGGAGTTGATAGGGGGGGGGGGGGACACACACACAGCCAGACAGACAGACATACACACATTTGCCCTATCTCATAAGTCTACTTTTTCCTAATTTTTTTTTCAAAATGTGAAAAGTAGACTAATAGGGGAAAATTGGACCCAGCTCAGGAATCCCCCGGGATCACCAACTCCCGAACTCACCAGCCGTGAGGCCCTGAGGGTGTAGCACTATCCAGGATGCACCAGAAGTGGTGGGGCTACATACACACTGCCTTCTTGAGTGCCTTGAGCAGAAGGTAATCGATAACATGAAAAGAGAAAAATAAGCCTGATCCCTCGAGGAATGAGGGTATCAGGAAAGATGAAAGAAGGGTCATTTAAGATAGGAAAGTGAAAGACCCCCTCCCTACCCTAATACCATCGAGGTCGGAAGAGAACAAGGGAGGTCGACAGGAAAGAAGACGGAGAGGAGCCCGGCACAAGTAAGTGGAAGCAATGCCGGACTCAGCTGGGTTCCCGTGGTCGGCGACCCACGTCCCACTAGATGCGAGCTCCTGGGCGAGCTTCTAGACCACCCCTCGGTGTAGCCCCAGAGAACGAATCCTCCTCCCCTCATTTCTTCCTCACGAGGTTGAGTGCTCCTCGTTCCAGCATCAAACCAGAATTAAATTTGTTGGCAGAGCCCAAAATCGAATCAGGGCTTCATAGGGTGACAGTCAAGAATATTAGCCACATGACTTATGCTATCAATCTATACTTTTCAGTCAGTCAACAGGATTCGAATGGGTATTGACGAAATAATTCATGAAAATCTATCTCAAATTATAAAATCCGCCTTGTCAAACACTAGAAAATATTTATAGTAGGCTACATTATGCAACGAGCCTATAATGGCAATAATTAAGACACGAGTATGTTAATAAAACGAGCGTATGTGAGTTTTATAATTTTCATACGAGTGTCGTAATTACCTTTATATGCGAGTTACATACGACTGTTTATGTTCGACGATAATTATTATAACTATTTTATGTTCGAACATAAATATTCATAAATATCTATTGAGATTTCGCCAGTTTTATGTACTGAACAGAGCGCACGAGACGCAGAGAATGCCTTGTATTTGACCATGGCCTCCTCGATTACCCTACTATGACACTAGGCCAGGCAGTGAAATTTAAATTAGAAGGCCGTGGAACTCAGCGCATCTAATTATCTAATTGGTCAAACAACTGTTTCTTGAGTTCTGATTGGTGGGAGAAACTGTTTCATAATGAATAATAGTGTTATAATGAGCCTCATTATAGTACAGTTTTCTGACATATAATAGTCAGGGTCGAACATAAAGAATTAATTACATAATTATTGGATGTCTGAAATACTTTGTCGTACCATATCCACCTGAGATAACAGTCATTTCAATAAATTTTGCACTTGGGAAAGGTTTGCTTCAGGACAAAGACCTGCTGAAAAACATCTGTCGTTTATACATATGTATCAATCCAGACCACGCCAACGCGAACACTTAGTGCTTGCGCGCCCCAGTGCCGCACCGAGCAGCACTGGTGCTTTTCCCCTCCCTCCCCTCTTTCCTCCCCGTGCACTATGTGTGACCGTATTGAATGTTTCAAATTCCAGCTGGTGCTTTTGAAGAGTTAGCTTCAAGAAGGAAATTGGGACAATTTTCCCTCTCTAAAATCCTTGAATTTACGTGCTTACGAACACATAAGTGAGTACACAAAACCGTCAGTAATTGCATAAGGAATTTGAAGATAGTTTTGAAGAAATAAAACAAGTAAAACCGGCACTTAAAGTTTTAATGACGCCTATTTTGGTGCGCCCAGAGGATGCCACATCAAGTCTCCAAGTTGAGCTGATAAAACTACAGTGCGGATCAATTTTGACAGTACGCTATTACCAATACAATGGTGATTTGATTTCATTTTATAAAGGCGTTGAGGAACAAGAATTCTCGAGGATTCATGCCCTTGAGCTAAAATTTGTTGCTATGTTCGGAACAGCGTTCGTTTGTGAACAAATGTTATGAATATTAACAAAACAAGGTCAAGTTTTTCTGATACTTCCTTGGAGGGTATACTTCGGATTGCAACTGCCAAAACGATTGTTCCAAATATCGTAAAATTTGTGAATGCAAAGCGATGCCAAAGATAAACAAAGAATGTTGAAAATTAGTGCAAAATCAGGAGCGCAATAAAACTATTATTTCTGTCTGTACCCAAAATTGACTCTATTATTATTATTATTCGTTTTCATACCAGTACGCCGCCTGACGCGCGCTGATTTGCCCAGCCCCATTCCCAAAAAACAACAACACGACTCTCGCCTCGCTAAGCGCTGCCACTACTACCGGCGTTGTTCCAGGAGCTGGCCGGTGCTCGCGAAGCACCTGAGCTGGCGTGGCCTGTATTAATCAGATAGTTGAACAACGAATCACATCCAAAAACTTAGATACCAGTCACGTCAGTAAATTTTGCACATGGGACAGTTTGCTTCAGGACATAGACCTGCTCGAATCTGTTTGTTGGTTATCTCCGTCCACTGTTCAAAATGGTTAATGTACAGTGTATTTGCTAGGTAATTAAAGTATATAAAATGGGATGTGTAAAATATTTCGACATTGATAATCCAACCGTAATGAAATTATAAGTTGAGAAATTCAATTAACTAACATCATAAAACAGTGTATCAAAAGTGGTAGGCTACATGTACACGAATATTGCGCTCTGGGGATTTGATTTGTATAGTCTTCGATTGATTGTTTTCTTTTGCTACAGAGCTCTAAGTGGTAGCGTTCACATGCTTGTGTACATAATTGGCATACACACGTCACTGTAGGGTCATGGAAATGAAAATGAAAATCCACAGCCTGCTTCCAGTCGCCAACCGGGTCAGGAATGGAATGAATGAAGCCCCCATCTAGCGGCGAGGATATGAACTGTGCCGGCTGCCGAGGCCTGACGCACTCCTCCGGGGGCAAGGATTAAATGAATGACAGATGAAATGAAATGATAGTGGAGAGTTTTGCTGGAATGAAATTTAGACAGGGAAACCCGGAGTACCCGGAGAAAAACCTGTCTGCCTCCGTTTCGTCCAGCACAGATCTCACATGGACTGACCGGGATTTGAACCATGGACCCAGCGGTGACAGGCCGGCGTGCTGCCGCCTAAGCCACGGAGGCTTACACTGTAGGGTCATGGAATTATTTTTAAATGAAATTAAGGTGGTGAAAACCATGGACAGCCAGACGTGTAAGCACATGCCTCAACTCAAAGTTGGATGCTGCCCACGTTCGGTCGATTATGTCTCCAGTTCCGTAAATTTCTTGAGATATGTCTTCTCTTTCTTTCTTTCTTTCTTTCTTTCTTTCATTCTTTCTTCCTTTCTTTATTTATTTCTTCCTTCCTTTCTTTCTTACTTTCTTTCTTTCTTTCTTTCTTTCTTCCTTTCTTTCTATATTCCTTCCTTTCTTCCTTTCTTTCTATATTCCTTCCTTTCTTTCTTTCTTTCTTTCTTTCTTTCTTTCTTCCATTCTTTCTTTCTTTCTTCCATTCTTTCTTCCTTCCTTCCTTTCTTCCTTTCTTCCTTTCTTCCTTTCTTCCTTCCTTTCTTCCTTCCTTTCTTCCTTTCTTTCTTTCTTTCTTTCTTCCTTTCTTTCTTCCTTTCTTCCTTCCTTTCTTCCTTTCTTTCTTCCTTTCTTCCTTTCTTTCTTCCTTTCTTCCTTTCTTTCTTTCTTTCTTTCTTCCTTCCTTTCTTCCTTCCATTCTTTCTTCCTTTCTGTCTTTCTATATTCCTTCCTTTCTTTCTTCCTTTCTTTCTTTCTTCCTTTCTTTCTTCCTTTCTTTCTTCCTTTCTTTCTTCCTTTCTTTATTCCTTCCTTTCTTCCTTTCTTTCATTCTTCCTTTCTTTCTTTCTTTCTTTCTTTCTTTCTTTCTTCCTTTCTTCCTTTCTTCCTTCCTCCCTTTCTTCCTTTCTTTCTTTCTTTCTATCTTCCTTTCTTTCTTCCTTTCTTTCTTCCTTTCTTCCTTTCTTCCTTTCTTTCTTCCTTTCTTTCTTCCTTTCTTCCTTCCTTTCTTTCTTCCTTTCTTTCTTCCTTTCTTCCTTTCTTCCTCCCTTTCTTCCTTTCTTCCTTTCTTTCTTTCTTCCTTTCTTTCTTCCTTTCTTTCTTCCTTTCTTTATTCCATCCTTTCTTCCTTTCTTTCATTCTTCCTTTCTTTCTTTCTTTCTTTCTTTCTTTCTTTCTTTCTTTCTTTCTTTATTTATTTCTTCCGTCCTTTCTTTCTTTCTTTCTTTCTTTCTTCCTTTCTTTATTTATTTCTTCCTTCCTTTCTTTCTTACTTTCTTTCTTTCTTTCTTTCTTTCTTTCTTCCTTTCTTTCTATATTCCTTCCTTTCTTCCTTTCTTTCTATATTCCTTCCTTTCTTTCTTTCTTTCTTTCTTTCTTTCTTCCATTATTTCTTTCTTTCTTCCATTCTTTCTTCCTTCCTTCCTTTCTTCCTTTCTTCCTTTCTTCCTTTCTTCCTTTCTTCCTTCCTTTCTTCCTTCCTTTCTTCCTTTCTTTCTTTCTTTCTTTCTTCCTTTCTTTCTTCCTTTCTTCCTTCCTTTCTTTCTTCCTTTCTTTCTTCCTTTCTTCCTTTCTTTCTTCCTTTCTTCCTTTCTTTCTTTCTTTCTTTCTTTCTTTCTTCCTTCCTTTCTTCCTTCCATTCTTTCTTCCTTTCTGTCTTTCTATATTCCTTCCTTTCTTTCTTCCTTTCTTCCTTTCTTTCTTTCTTCCTTTCTTTCTTCCTTTCTTTCTTCCTTTCTTTCTTCCTTTCTTTATTCCTTCCTTTCTTCCTTTCTTTCATTCTTCCTTTCTTTCTTTCTTTCTTTCTTTCTTTCTTTCTTTCTTCCTTTCTTCCTTTCTTCCTTCCTCCCTTTCTTCCTTTCTTTCTTTCTTTCTATCTTCCTTCCTTTCTTCCTTTCTTCCTTCCTCCCTTTCTTCCTTTCTTTCTTTCTTTCTTTCTATCTTCCTTCCTTTCTTCCTTTCTTCCTTCCTTTCTTTCTATCTATCTTCCTTCCTTTCTTTCTTTCTTTCTTTATTTTTTCAATGATGGTAGTAGTTCCTCCGAGGTTCTGGTGTTTGGTGGAGGTAAATAGTTTCTAAGGTCTTCAACCAAGAAATGATTCTATTATACTCCTTGATAAAGACAAAGAGTTATAACTATGCTCATACATTTAGGAGAAAGCAGGCTATATGTCCTTTACTGAACATCTTGCTGACGAAGTTATCATTGATATAACGAAACATGTACGTGTTAATTTAATTATTAAACTTCTTTCTAGTGTTTCACAAGGCGGCTTTTTAATTTAAGATTAATATCAGGCAACACGCAAAACGCACACACACAGGCTTGACGTCACGGAAATGAAATTGCTTAGGTGGATGAGTGGAGTGACTAAGCGTGATAGAGTGGAAATGTCAAAATAAGAGGAACATTGAAGGTTGTGGAAATAACTAAGAAGTTACAAGAAAAGCGACTTCAATGGTACGGGCATGTGAGAAGAAGGGAGGAATCCTACGTGGGGAGGAAGATGCTAGACATGCAAATACAGGGAGTGAGAATCGAGGCAGAGGATTGTGTACAGGAGGACCTCAGAGAAAAACAGTTGTCAGAAGAGGATGTGCATGACCGGGCTAAATGGAGGAGAGCTGTCAGAAACATCGACCCCACATAAGAGTAGGAATGATGTAAAGTGAAAGAAGAATATCAGTCAACACGGATAATATTAATACCATATTCATAATGGTTAATGTCTATGCATTTTTTGATGGAAATCAATAAATGTAAAAAAAGAATTAAACAAGATGTTCAGTAAAGAACATATAGCCTACTTTCTCCTAAATCCATGGGTATTGTTATAACTCTTTGTCCTTTTCAAGGAGTATGATTGAATGTTGGTTGTAGTAGCTTGTTGAAATACAACGTGCTATAGGGATATTAAACATGAATATGAGGTGCCCTTTGATAGTGCTACCTCTGTACCAAATTTCGTTCAATTCGATTTCACCGTGTTTGAATTGATAGGGGGAATCGATTTGCACACATACTTGGCCACCATCTGCAAACTATTGGGCTGATGTTCTTGCAGTTTGGTCTGAATATGTTTCCCACAGAAAGATATGGTGTTGCAAAATTTGGTAGAGATTAGATTATTAGGTTGGTCGTAATTACATTTTAGCTTTTAACATTTGGGTGGCCTCGATTACGTTTCCGTCAAGATAGCGGTGATATAAAACATGACACTGAGGTGCCCTTTGCTAGTGCTACCTCTGTACCAAATTTCGTTCCATTCGGTTTCACCGTGTTCGAATTGATAAGGGGAATCGATTTTCACACAAAGATGGCCGCCATCCGCAAAATATTAGGCTGATAACCTATTAGTTGGTCAAAGGATGCTCCCTCCATAAAGGTATGTTGTTGCTAAATTTGCTAGAGATCGGATGATTAGGCTAATCGTAATTTGATTTAAGCTTTGAACATTTGTGTGGCCGCCATTACGTTTCTGTCAACATGGCGGCGATATAAATCATGACACTGAGATGCCCTTTGCTAGTGCTATCTCTGTACCAAATGTCGTTCCATTCGGTTTCACCGTGTTTGAATTAATAGGGAGAATCGATTTTGACACAAAGATGGCCGCCATCCGCAAACTATTAGGCGAATGACCTATTAGATTGGTCAAAGGATGCTCCCTCCATAAAGGCATGTAGTTGCAAAATTTGGTAGAGATCGGATGATTAGGTTAATCGTAATTTGATTTAAGCTTTGAATATTCGTGTGGCCACCATTACGTTTCAGTCAAGATGGTGGCGATATAAAACATGACACTGAGGTGCCCTTTGCTAGTGCTACCTCTGTACCAAATTTCGTTCCATTCGGTTCCACCGTGTTCGAATTAATAGGGGGAATCAATTTTGACATAAAGATGGCCGCCACCCGCAAACTATTAGCCTAATAACCTATTAGATTGGTCAAAGGATGCTCCCTCCATAAAGGTATGTAGTTGAAAAATTTGGTAGAGATCGGATGATTAGGTTAATCGTAATTTGATTTAAGCTTTGAACATTCGTGTGGCCGCCATTACGTTTCTGTCAAGATGGCGGCGATATAAAACATGACACTGAGGTGCCCTTTGCTAGTGCTACCTCTGTACCAAATTTCGTTCCATTTGGTTTCACCGTGTTTGAATTAATAGGGGGAATTGATTTTCACACAAAGATGGCCGCCATCCGCAAACTATTAGGCTAATGACCTAGTTATTTGGTCAAAGGATGCTTCCTCTATAAAGGTATGTTGTTGCAAAATTTGGTAGGGATCGGATGATTAGGTTAATCGTAATTTGATTTAAGCTTTGAACATTTGTGTGGCCGCCATTACGTTTCCGTCAAGATGGCGGCGATATAAAACATGACACTGAGGTGCCTTTTGTTAGTACTACCTCTGTACCAAATTTCGTTCCATTCGGTTGCACCGTGTTCGAATTAATAGGGGGAATCGATTTTCACACAAAGATGGCCGCCATCCGCAAACTATTACGCTGATGACTAATTAGTTTGGTCAAAGGATGCTCCCCCCATAAAGGTATGTTGTTGCAAAATTTGGTAGAGATCGGATGATTAGGTTAGTCGTAATTTGATTTAAGCTTTGAACATTTGTGTGGCCGCCATTACGTTTCCGTCAAGATGGCGGCGATATAAAACATGACACTGAGGTGTCCTTTGCTAGTGCTACCTTTGTACCAAATTTCGTTCAATTCGCATTCACCGTGTTCGAATTGATAGGGGGGGACAGACATTCAGAGTAAACAACCATGCATGAGCAGGGCCTATTAGACGGAGGGGGTACGACAGCCGATCAGTTCCAGTCATTCCACCAGGACGAAGGTACGCTGCTCATGTTGTCTGTAGTTCTACCATGCCTAGAAGGTCAATACCGCAGTTCGATCGCGTCCGCATTGTTACTTTGTGTCAAGAAGGGCTCTCAACAAGGGAAGTTTCCAGGCGTCTCAGAGTGAACCAAAGCGATGTTGTTCGGACATGGAGGAGGTACAGAGATACAGGAACTGTCGATGACAGGCCTCGCTCAGGCCGCCCAAGGGCTACTACTGTAGTGGATGACCGCTACTTACGGATTGCCGCTCGGAGGAACCCTGACAGCAATGCCACCATGTTGAATAATGCGTTTCGTTCAGCCACAGGACGTCGTGTTTCAACTCAAACTGTGCGCAATAGGCTGCATGATGCGCAACTTCACTCCCGACGTCCATGGCGAGGTCCAGCTTTGCAACCCCGACACCATGCAGCGCGGTAAAGATGGGCCCAACAACATGCTGAATGGACCCCACGGAATTGGCATCACGTTCTCTTCACCGATGAGTGTCGCATATGCCTTCAACCAGACAATCGTCGGAGACGTGTTTGGAGGCACCCTGGTCAGGCTGAACGTCTTAGACACACTGTCCAGCGAGTGCAGCAAGGTGGTGGTTCCCTGATGTTTTGGGGTGGCATTATGTGGGGCCGACGTACGCCACTGGTGGTCATGGAAGGCTCCGAAACGGCTTTACGATACCTGAATGACATCCTCCGACCCATAGTGCAACCATATCGGCAGAATATTGGAGAGGCATTTGTATTCATGGACGACAATTCTCGACCTCATCGTGCACATCTTGTGAATGCGTTCCTTCAAGATAACGACATCGATCGACTACAGTGGCCAGCATGTTCGCCAGACATGAACCCTATCGAGCATGCCTGGGATATGTTGAAAAGGGCTGTTTATGGACGTCTTGACCCACCAACCACTCTGAGAGATTTACGCCGAATTGTCGTTGAGGAGTGGGACAATTTGGACCAACAGTGTCTTGATGAACTTGTGGATAGTATGCCACGGCGAATACAGGCATGCATCAATGCAAGAGGACGTGCTACTGGGTATTAGAGGTAGTGGTGTGTACTGCAATCTGGACCACAAATGCTGAAAGTCTAGCTGTATGATGGTACAACATGCAATGTGTGGGTCTCATGAGCAATAAAACGAGCTGAAATGTTGTTTGTGTTGATCTCTATTCCCTTTGTATTTAACGGTTCCGGAACTCTTGGAACCGAGGTGATGCAAAACTTTTTTTGATGTGTGTATATAAAATCCAACATGGCGACCATCCGAAATATTTAGTCGGTTCTCAATATCTACGAATCTATTACAGCAATCAAACAGAAATTGTGTATGTTGATAGTGGCAATTAACATAAGTAGGATATATGAAAATAGGCTGTATAGTTCTTCACGGAACTACTTGTTTTTATTTAAGTAATGCAACTTAGAATTTTTCAAATAGTTCCTACTTTTGCCGCCAAGCGCCACCGTCAACGACTACTAGGCCAAGTTCAGAACTTAGCTACTAGACGCCACCGCAGTCGGCTCTTGGCAACGAACGTAGAAACCTAAGAGCGTTGTTTACATTCTTAACCTATCCAATTTAGCTTCACACAGGTGTAGGCTTAATTAGCGGAAGGTTCTTTAGCATGCCATAAATCTATGACATGGGACCGCCGGCTTTAATTCCTCTCCGAAGGAAGGCATACTGAGGGATTTTTAACGCTCTTAAAAAATCCGACGGCTTCGGCCGGGTTTGAACCCACTATCTTGGGCATAGAAGCTCAGCATGCTACCAACTACGCCACAGAAGCCACCAATCTCTATCTTTAATACACCGCCCACTGTATGTGTTTTTACGTTTTCATTTCTTCCAACAATCTCCATTCAGTGGAAATTTAAATTACTACATTCGGAGCGAGTTCACCAGGTAGCGACCAAGCCTATCACCCCAGCTTTGGCCAGCAACATACTGTTGAGTCGTATCGAGTTAAAACTTCAGGATAGAATATTTATGTGTTTGGAGTTTCACTGTTCACCTCGCCTTTTGTGAATTGCGTCTGGAGCCTGCCATCCTAGTGCCTTTAAGCTTACGCTGGGTAAACCGTTAAGGATACCGGGCGAAGCCGGGGTGGGTTGCTAGTTTATACATAAAACAAATCTGTTGACATCGAATATAGATTTAGGTATTAGGGAGTCATATTTGAAAGCCTTTGTCTGGAGCGTGGCGCTCTATGGAAGTGAAACTATGACTGTTGGTGCAGCAGAAAAGGGGAGAATAAAAGTAGTTTAATAATCAAAATATTTCCTAGTTCCGCCTCGTCAATACATTATATTCAAAATTTTGTGATATAATCGCATGTCACAATCTACATAGGTACATGTTTCGATGCCTATATGCATTGGCATCATCATCAGCCTTACAGTGTATTGGCAGCATTTAAAAATCACTTTGTAATTACAGTAATAAAATGTTGACACAAAAACACACTCAAATCACTTATACACTGTAACTCTTTAATAGTACATTATGCAACGATTCTCTAATGGCAATAATTAAGACACGAGTATGTTTATAAAAAGAGCGTATTCGAGTTTTATAATTTCCATACGAGTGTCTTAATTACCATTATAGGCGAGTTGCATACGACTGTTTATGTTCGACGATAATTATTATAACTATTTTATGTTCGAACATAAATATTCATAAATATCTGTCGAGATTTCGTCTGTTTTATGTACTGAACGGAGCGCATGAGACGCAGTGAATGCCTTGTATTTGACCATGGCCACTTTGATTACTCTACTATGACACTAGACCAGGCAGTGAAATTTACATTAGAAGGCCGTGGAACTCAGCGCATCTAATTAGATATTGGTCAAACAACTGTTTCTTGAGCTGTGATTGGTGGGGAAAACTGTTTCATAATGAAAAATAGTGTTATAATGAGCCTCATTATAGAACAGGTCTCTGACATATAATAGCCAGGGTCGAATATAAAACACATTAAAAGTTTTCTTAAAAAGTTAAAAAAAATAATATGTTAGGTACACATTGCAAAAGGTTTTCAGAGTTCAGTTCATGATGTTGTCTCCGAAATTGGTCAAAGATTTCCATTCCCAACTGGAAATAAATGACGCTAGGCGTAAGAAAATATGAAATTATACAAAGAAATTTGGAAAAATATCCTTAAATATTTGTAAAACTTACTCTATGAGTCAAAAAGAATAAAAGTATTTGAAATGTGGTTTTACAGGAGAATGATGATCAGATGGGTAGATCAAGTAACAAGTGAAGAGGTATTATGACGAGTGGGAGAGGAGAGATGTTTCTGGTTACTGCTAATGAAGAGAAGAGATAGGTTGGTAGGACACATTTTAAGACACCCAGGAATAGCAAGCTTAGTTATGGAAGGAAGGGTTGACGACAAGAACTGTAGGGTAAACCAAGGTTAGAATAAGTTAAACAGATTGTCTCGGATGTAAGGTGTGGTAGCTATGCGCAGATGAAACGATTACCTCAGGACTGGGAGGCATGGAGATCTGCATCAAACCTGTCAAACGATTGAGGACTCCAACAACAGCAACAACAAGAACGGTGAAGAGGCTTTGATCAATCTGATCAGGCGAGGTTACTATGTTTATGACAACTATTCCGGAAAAAAATTGCTTGTATTATTTACTGATAGCGGGTTCAAACCCGACCGAAGTCGTCGGATTTTTTAAGAGCGTTAAAATCCTTCAGTATGCCTTCCTTCGGAGGGGAAGTAAAGACGGCGGTCCCATGTCATAGGTTTATGGCATGTAAAAGATCCTTCCACAGACTAAATTTGTGTGAAGCTAAATTTTAGGTTAGATTTCGTCGGAACTCTCTATCAAATTTCCAACGTTCACCACTAGGTATTATTGATATCTGGTGGCGAAAGTTGGAATTACTTGAAATTGAACGGAACTTGTAGCTCACCCTAAGGGTTTCCGCTGGAAGCAGCTACAAACTCAGGCGAGCCGAACATGTCCTCGGGCACTCCTGACACTAAACGCCATACAATAAATAAATAAATAAATAAATAAATAAATAAATAAATAAATAAATAAATAACTGATAAAGGTGAAAATTTAGGTTTAAGCATTTCAACCGCCACGCGATCATCATCCGAACCTGATCACTAGGGTTAAAGTTTAATTTTATATAACATTATTTAATACTAGCGGACCCGTGCGATAACTCTCGCATGTGTATAAACCACCCGCCTGGCTTTATTGTAAATATGTTTATTTGTTTAAACACACTTTTAAACAAATTGTCGTTATTTATGAAATCAGTGTGCAATTCATCACCGCTGCTGGTTGTACAATGGGTTGTGTGCGTCCCATAAGTACAGACTACCCGCCCGGCCCTGGTGCTATGCGGGCTGTACGCGAAACAGTTCTGCCAGGGGCTATCGTCTTGTTTATTTGTTTAAAGGCACTTTATAGTCAAATAAATATATTTTCGTTGAAGTTTGAAGAAATGCAAGATATTTCCTTTAGTATTGAGAGGATTTAGAAGATTTTGGTACAAACCACACTTTCTAACTCCCTCTGGATTAGGAGCTTGAGTTTTGTGAAACATACACCCTAGCGCAGGGCCATCCAGTGATTCCGCTCGGGGAGCTCTGGGCAGTCCGACTAGCGCTCCTTCCCCTACCACCACCACCACACTGTGGAAGCGAGGAGACCTGAGACAGGCGGACGATGTTCCGACCACGCTGACTAGATACGTACGTACAGTCGTGCGGCCGACGGCTCTTGTGGGATTGTTGACATATTAATAGGGCTGTTTTGCCATAAAAAATATACCGTATGTACAAATCGAATGGTACTCCGATGTATGGAATGTGCAGGAAACAAACTCAAGTGTTAAATAAAGAATATTGTGATTTACTCCAAACTGAAATGTGAACATATTAGGGAGGATAATTCAACAACTTGTTACCAATATGAACAAATAGTACAGACCTTGAGTGACTTTTGCTCCTTTATAAGCTGTACAAATTAAAACTCAGCAATTCTTCTAGGTTTGTGCCGTGTCTTGTGTGGGGTTTCGCCTAGGACACCAAGCTAGGCACATCGGCGGGCTCTTGGTGTCCCCGCCCGGACCCCCACTGGAGTGACGAACTGCGCGCCACCTCCCTTTATATAAGGTGCAACTGCACCACTTGACTACGAGAACTAAAAGCTCAAGCAGCCTTAACCTCCCTATGAAGGATTCCAACAAGATGGTATATTGGCTTTCAGGGCCGGTGAATTAAAACTCAGCAATTCTTCTAGGTTTGTGCCGTGTCTTGTGTGGGGTTTCGCCTAAGACACCTAGGACACCTAGGGTCCGGGCGGGGACACCAAGAGCCCGCCGATGAGCCTAGCTTGGTGTCCTAGGCGAAACCCCACACAAGACACGGCACAAACCTAGAAGAATTGCTGAGTTTTAATTCACCGGCCGTGAAAGCCAATATACCATCTTTTTGTACAAATTAAATTTCCCATTCTGCTTTAAGGCCTTCTGCTCCACCACTCCATCTTTTTTGTATGATGTTTGGTCATGACCACTGTGAAACTGATTTACTTACACGCTGTCAACAAAGCGCTCGGAGCACTGGCTTGGAGCGCTGTGTGGATGGCCCTGCCTTAGCGTATTATATATATATAGGTGTTCTTGATATATTCGCGCGTGCATAATACGCCTACATTAACCCAAATCTATCAAACACTACTTAGAATAAACAGAATAGTTTTAATAACTGATTCTCTGCGGATCGTAAAACAGTAACTTACTAACTAGACAGGTTATCTCTACTTAGTATAAAACAAAGTCCCCGATTCTTGGATGTCACGGGTAATCTCGAGAACCACTGGATGGATTTTGATGCGGTTTTCACCATTCTGTAAAGGATATCTCGAGGAAGGTTTCTGTAGAAAATCATTTATTTAATGTCAAATGAAGCCAAGCAGTAACAATTCCAGTGAAAAGGTCGAAATAAACTGGTGTCCGTGCGCTTTTTAAGCTTACGCTGGGCAAACCGCAACAAATATCAATATACTATGAGTGAATTGTTCAGCATGAAAACTTCTATAAAAAGACCGGAGATCACATGTCTATCTTCAATACATCGCCCACTATAAGTGTTTTTACGTTTTCATTTCTTCCAACAATCCACATTCAATTATTGAGGCGACAGTTTACAAGCTTGATAAGGGCAAACTGTCGAGTCGTGTTGAGTTAAAACTTCAGAGAAGAGTGGTTGTGTTTGGAGTATCCCTGGAAGTGCAACTCAGCTTTTCTTCATTTCGCCTGTGAAATTTTCGTTCCGCAAAAATACACAGTCAACTTAAGATTAGACGGAAGGGGGATTTGTGTTTCATGCACCTCGCGATTCTTAAATTACGTCTGACAAGAATTCGTTGCACATGCATCTCCATGTTAATATAAACAATAGTCCAGTCAGTGATTTTTTTTAACCAATCATGCCGAGACGTAAACCGGATGTAGGTCGTAAACATTGACATCGAAAAAAGAGTGCTTATCTCGTAATGCAGGCTGTTCCAGCCGAGCAACTCGCCCGTGAGCAGCGGAGTACACGCCGCCTTCCGTGAGTAAAGCTGCTACATGCAGTACAGCTCTGCTGTGGGGGGCTGCCGTTACTTCGCGGTGGATACATCAAGACTGACAGGAAGTGCATGGACTTGTGCTATGACCTTCGCCCAGTGACGTATTGGCTCTCACCCCCAGTCCCTCTCCAACCGTGCTCCGAGCATTACTGCTGAGTACTCACGTGTACGCATACTCAAACACGTGGATTTGGAACAGCCTGTCGTAATGCATTCATAACTGTTTGCGGGCGAAGCCCGGGTGGGTTGCTAGTGCAAAATATAACAAGAACACATTTTTAAATATTATTTGAAGTTAAACTTAAACCCTCCTAAATCGGATCTGAAGATGACTGCTTGACGGTCGAAACGTGTAATGTTAAATTTTCCCCCTTTATCGGTGAATAATATCAATATACTGAGTGCGCCTCGTTGCGTACTGGCTAGCGTTCTTGGCTGTCACCTGGGAGGCCCAGGTTTGATTCCCGGCTCTGACAAGAATTTCCATTCTAAGGGCTGGAACGGGGTACGCTCAGCCTCGTGAGGCAAGAACAGAGAAGGGGCGTGCTCGAATCCTACCTCAACCATGGGCTTCATAACTTCACATACAGAACTTATGGCTAATGTCCTGCGCGGATGCCGCAAAATTTTTCGCAATGCGGATTCAGTATGCACGGCTGTGCGGATAGTTTAAAGAATACAATTCGAACTTGTTGAATATCAATACTATGATCCGGATGTTTGACATAAATATTTATATGACAAATGTAAGATGATTTAAGTTAATCTCAAATTAGGCAGCTTCGGTGGCGTAGTTGGTAGCATGCTGAGCTTCTTTGCCCAAGATCGCGGGTTCAAACCCGGCCGAAGTCGTCGGATTTCTTAAGAGCGTTAAAAATCACTCAGTATGCCTTCATTCGGAGGGGAAGTAAAGCTGGCGGTCCCTTGTCATAGATTTACCTATGGCATGTTAAAGAACCTTCCACTAATTACACCTGTGTGAAGCTAAATTGTATAGGTTAAGAATGTAAACAACGCTCTTAGGTTCCTACGTTCGTTGCCAAGAGCCGACTAAAGTGGCGTCTGGTAGCTTAGTTCGGAACTAGTAAGTTAGTCGTTGACGGTGGCATTTGGCGGCAAAAGTAGGAACTATTTGAAAAATCAAAAAGTCTGCAGTCCTTACTTGAATTTAAAAACAGATAACACACACTAATACAGTCATTACAGTTAACACCGGTTATCAGACACATGCTACACACACCCAAAGTACACGGGGCTACATGACCGCGTTGTCGCAGCCCCTAAACTTAAGAACCAACCAACCAATCTCAAATTATGTCAAGCATAATTTTAACACTGCGAACAGAAAAGGGTTGTTTAGTTGATTGGTTGATTCCTTACTTTAGGGGCTGCTACAACGTGGTCATGTAGCCCCGTGTACTCCGGGTGTGTGTAGAATCTGTCTGATAACCGGTGTTAATTGTGATGACTGTATTAGTGTGTGTTATCTGTGATTCAGGTAGACGATTGATTTTTTCAAGTAGTTCCTACTTTTGCTACCAAATGCTTACGTCCACGACACCTATCTGCGGACATGGCTACTAAATACAGTCGCAGTTAGCACCTGGCGGCGAACGTTGGAACTAATATAGCGTTATCAAACTAACCTACAAATTTTAGCTTCCACAAGTGTAGTTAGTGGAAGGTTCTGTTCCATGCCATAAATCTATGACATGGGACCGCAGGCTTTATTTCTCCTCCGAAGGATGGCATACTGTGGAATTTTTAACGCTCTTAAAAAGTCCGACAACTCAGGCCGGGTTTGAATCCGCGATCTTGGACATAGAAGATCAGCATGCTACCAACTACGAGAAAAGGGTTGCAATTCTGGATGTATAACATTCATTTTAAACATAGCACAGGGGAACGAATTTCTTCTCAAATGTCTAAAAGTGTTGTTATAATACAGGGCACCCAAGAATGTTCTCCGCAGTGGGTACGTGCAGCAGTGTGTGGTTGAGTCATGAGTTTAGTTGGCTGCACTGCACTGTGTCCTTGAAAGAGGGACTCCCCCGTGTGGGTTGCCAGTGTGTATTGCGATAAGCGAGCGAGCCTGCATGTCTTCAGTGTGTATTAGAGTCAGCGAGCGTTCAGATGGATTATTGGAAGTGTGCAACAGTATACAGGCGGTAATGTTTACTGCTGAAGAGAGAGTTTTTTTTGTTGGAATACTTTTTTCGCGAAGACGATTGGTTTACAGAAAATGTAACAAGAAGTTGTGTGACGAACTAAAGAGCCAACTTTTCATGCCAATTATTATTCTACAGTATATGAACCTATCTAGAATAATGACGAAATTAAGTTGGTAATATCGAAATGTCCAATTAGTTCGATATATTCCTGGTAAAATGTAGCCTAAAGAGCACTACAGTTGGCAATCCTGGTGACTGAATATATTCTTAGTTTCATCTCTTAAGGTACAGAATACAAAATTTGGTTGAAGTCCAATGGACGTTACATGCAGTTAGACATTGGATCTATCAGCACGCGTAAAAGCAAGTTGGCAACAATGTCATGCGTGTGCTGGTTAGAAATAATCGGAAATATAATGATATCTTATTGTGCCAATTTTGGATGAAATCCATTTGTTAGTATAGAATTTACATGTGTTTTAAAATCGGACCTATCAGCAAGATAGAATCATGTTGGCAGCAATGACTTATATTAATTACTCCAAATTAATCTAGAGTGCCAGGTGCTATACGTGTGCAACGTATAGGGCTGCTGGCTTGCATACTTTCTGATATATTGATATTAGGGTAAAAAATATAGACAGCATTTATTAACAGTTGGCTGCCCTGATTGCTCTTAAGAATACTTCTAGTCATATCTGTTATGTTACACATAGCACATACGAAATTTGGTTGAAATCCAACTGATAGTATAGAAGTTACATGTATTTAAAAATTGGTCCTATCAGCAGGCTTAGAATAATGTTGGTAAAACTGAAGTGTATAAGATACTCCAAATTAATCTAAAATGTCAGGTATTATACGTGTGCATAGTTTAAATCTGTAGGCTTGCATACTTTCAGATATATTGGTATTTGGATGAAGAAAATAGAGAGAGCAATTATTAACAGTTGGCAGCCCTGGTGTCTCTTAAGAATACACTCAGTCATATCTGTTTATGTACACATATTACATATAAAATTTGGTTGAAATTCAATTATTAGTGTAGAGTTGTATGCATTTAAATATCGGACCTATCAGAAGGCTTAAAATTACTTTGGCAACACTGTCATATATGGCCTCCTGGAAATTAAACTGAAATAGTATTATCTTCATGTTAGCCAATTATGGAACAGCTCCCATGCATACCTTCCATGATATTCAACATCGAGCTCAAATTTCTATTGCGTTTTTTCATCAGTTGGTAGCACTGACATCATTTTCAAATATGGACTTGAGATATTCCGGTATACATCTTTACTCATACTAAATTTGGTATCGATTGCTGCAGCCATTTAGGAGTTGATAGGGGGGGACACACACACACACACACAGCCAGAAAGACAGAAGGACAGACATACTGTGATGGTCCCAATTTGAGACCAGAACGAAATAATTTTATATATTATTATTATTATTATTATCAATATTTTTTTAAGTTTACATTTTACCTTTTATTAGTTATTATGTTAACTAATATATTTATATCTATTATTATGCGGTAATGTAGAATATTATGGCAATTGAAAGGATTTGGAGCGATACACATTATATTTGAAATAAGTTTGACGCTTGACTGAATATTATTTCTGAAGAAAATTCGAACAAGAGAAGAAAGAGGGTTGTTCACAGAAGGGCGGCGTATTCACGGCTTCTTGGAAATGACATAAATAGACACTTATGTCTGTCACATCAAGTATTCTACCAATATACAAATCATACTAAGAAGGGAGTCTAAGAAGACTTACCACTAACAATGCTGGGCCGATGAATGAGTCCTTTGCAACTTTATACTCAAGGTGGGCTGGACCTCCAGAGAATTTCTACAAAGAAGTATTGTCATTGTTGATATGTGAAAGGCGAGCTTATATCGCCTAGCGACTTCTGAAGAGGGGTCAAACACGTGCTTTACCTGGGAATGTTATATATATGACGGCCTCCCAACTGAAAGGTGATTATTATTATTGAATTGCTGGAGAAGAGGGAAGATGCTGAGTGGAGCAGAAGAACTTGTAGCGAGATGGAGTCTATAACGCAGTTCTAAACTAGACAGTTGACTATTAAGCATGTGAATTTGATAAGACATTCTGTCTCATCAAACTGTGACATGGTTGTGTACGAGGCTATTGTCACAGGGATGGTTTTTGGAATTTATTCCGTCATCCACATATAAATTAATTACTTTGAGGATGATCAGGGCCATCTGGAACTCTCTACGCAACAATCCAACTACAAAGATCTTCAATGCGGTGAGCGATGTAAACAGTTATACTCCAGTCAAATCAGAAGGCTATCATGCTTATTAAATTCAATATATTCTATTCAATTAACTCAGTATACTCCAATTTCCAATCAAGAACCATAATACAAGTAAATTCAGTAGATTCTTTAATTTAAATTTATTATTATTATTATTATTATCTTTAGTATTTTTTTTTTTTTTTTTTGCACTTGTTGTTTTTATATATTAAATTCATTTTAAATTCAAATATTTGACTGGTTTCCTTTAGTAGCTAGAAATTACTATAAGGCAACACCATACTCCTGAACTAATTATCGTAAGGTTAGATTACGTAAGTTTCACTACGGCTGGAGATAGGAATTTCGATGCTCTACCTCTGTTTAACCGAGGTTTAATATATTATTTTGATCATGATATATATAAATGATCTGGCGCCCTGGCAACACATATATTACACATTATGTACTTTTTAGTGAAGCTGACAACAATACAGATACACTATTAGATTAATACACAATTAAATGTTTCATTTTGATCACCCAAATGTGGGCGACTATTTAAATAATAACCTTTTTTTTTAACTTTATTCTTATTAACAGTAATCAAGTTTAAATATCTCTATAAACCATTACAATAACGCCCAACGAGCGGAGCGCTTTTCTTATTATTAACAGAACCCCCATTAAGTTCTCCCAAAACATTACAATACAGACAGGAGGACGGACAGACACACAGACACACACACATTTTCCCGGATCGATCTCATAAGACTACTTTTTCCTCATTTTTGCAAAATGTGAAAAGTAGGCTAAAAATAAGTTTCCAAATTCAAAGTGTCCAAACCGTGATACCGTTTGGGATTTGGTAAGTAAATTTCGTGTGACTGGCTCAGTTCACGATGTACCGGGAACAGGCAGGCCTACGCTTTTAACGGACGAAAAACTTGATGAAATCTCCGATATAATGCTGCGTAGTCCAAGTAAATCAACACGAAAATTAGCTCAACAAACAGGAATCTCTAAGTCGACAGCAAATAAAGCTGTAAGAGACAAGCTTCAGTTGTTCCCTTATAAAGTTACCGTGGTTCAGGAATTAAAACAAACTGATTACGGAAAAAGAGTGATATACTGTGAATGGTTCCAGCATCTGTTATGAATGGCTGTGGTGAGTACGAAGTTTAATGTTTATTTGTTATTATGCAAGCGGCAGCCGTGCTACCAACATGACTGCTGTAGCTAGCTCTCTCAGACACATGTAGGCGCTGCGGAGAACATTCCCGGACGCAATGTACTTTAAGCTTAATCTAATTAAACTATTATTGTAAAGCCAGTAGATTCGGATAACAAACGTGTGAATGCAGGGCGGATACGTATAACATTTTCTGTATCCGCGCAGGGCAATGCGTTATGGCCACACTTGTAGCACTGCGTAATACTTCTAGGAAATTTCTGAAGAAGGCTTGTTGAGTGACAAATCTCAAGTGCGTATTGCCAAGCACCTTAATTGCCCACTCAGAGCACTCAACAAGCCACGACTTATTTCACAACTTCTAGGAAGAAGAAACAAAGAGACAAATTTGACTTCCACGCAGTAAGTTTAAGGAAGTAACCGCACATATACACAGTATATTTCCGCTCGGAAATACAGTGAAGAAACTTTTCCAAGTAGACGCTTTCACTGCCCATCGTGCATGCGTGCTCCTGCTGTCTGTGTAATCTAGGTTTTCCAATAGAGAGATGAGTGGAAGAAAATGGTTGTAATTCCTGAGAAACAACGATTCATAGATATATTTTTATTATTATTATTATTATTACTATTACAATGAAACTATTATTATTTTAGCCTATTTTTGATTACGAAAAAATAGGCTTATGAGATCACCTTTTGTCCATGTGTGTGTGTGCGTCCGTGTGTGTGTCCCGCCCTAATAAATTAAAAACGGCTGGAGCTATTTCAATGAAATTCAGTAAGGTCTTAGTACTATTTCGGACAACCTCGACCGTGCCCATCAAAGTTTATTACGTCGCACCAATCCAACATGGCGGCTGTGCGAAATATTTCACCAGCGTTCTATATCTCCGAAACTATTACTCATATCACCCTGAAGCTTTGTACGGTGATAAAGGGAACTACTGAACGGTTACGGATTACCTATTAACTACAAAACGAACATGGCGGCGAAGCGACGTTGAAACATTTAAATAGATTTTTCTCGCGATTTAATCATCCGAACGCAGTGAAACTTGGTACAGCAAATGACTATACAAATTGCGATGCACTGACATCTAATTGAATCAGTGTTTTATTGAAAGGGCGTAGGTGAAGGAAAGGAAATTGTTGGGAAATAAATAAAACTTCCCCAAATACTCAATTTTTAATTTTTAATTTAATTTTAATTTTAATGGATTTTGTGACTAACATGCTTTTATGGAACATGTTCCACTCGCTAAAATAATTTTATATTTTTTTTTCCGGAAGATATGCGCAAAAGAAAATAGTGCAACTACGACTTTCAAAAAAAAACAATAATTCGACACAAAAATGTTCATTAAATTGTTCGAAAATGCAATCTATTTGCTAGAGACAGATATTTACACAAATATAGTCTAACGCAAATATGGACACAAAATATAATGGATCATTGTTAAATATCAATTTAGGACTTAAATTGGAATTTTTTGGCAAAACTAAGAAATTAGTGCAGATCTAAAGCCCAGACATTGTGTTCAGATAGAATGGATTTCCTACACTCAAAAAATGCAAGAAATCTGAAGCACAGGGAAACACTTACAACATAAGAAAGCCATTGTTGGTTGGATCCTTAGTTTAGGGGCTGCGACAACGCTGTCAAGTAGTCCCGTATACTTTGGGTGTGACGCACGTCTGCCCTTAAAAAAAACTCGATATTTATGAACATGAGTTTTATAGGGTAAGAACGCTTGCACAAGCGTCCTTTCAAAGGAAACAGATGGCTCTATCCAAAAGGAAAGCAAAACGCTAAAAAAGTGAAAATGTCAAAAAAAATCGATTACGCCCTTTCAAAAAAAAACACAATGTTGTTCAATTATTTACATAACCTCAAGATGGCGGCTGTGCAAAATTTTAAAATTAAGATTTTATTTCTTGTGTTCTAATCATGCGATCGAAATCAACGTTTGAATAATAATCCTTATCTAATAGTACATAACTCTATGGCCTACATATAGTAAAATCCAACATGACGACCCTCCGAAATATTTAGACGGTTCTCAATATCTATTAATGTATTACTGCAATCAAACTGAAATTTTGTATGTGTATAGAGGCTATGAATAAGCCTCCGTGGCTTAGGCGGCAGCACGCCGGCCTCCTACCGCTGGGTCCGTGGTTCAAATCCCGGTCACTCCATGTGAGATCTGTGCTGGACAAAACGGAGGCAGACAGGTTTTTCTCCGGGTACTCGGGTTTTCCCTGTCAACATTTCATTCCAGCAACACTCTCCACTAGCATTTCATTTCATTTGTCATTCATTTAGTCATTGCCCCAGAGGAGTGCGTCAGGCCTCGGGAGCAGGCACAGTTCATATCCTCGCCGCTAGATGGGGGCTTCATTCATTCCATTCCTGACCCGGTCGGAGACTGGAAGCAGGCTGTGGATTTTCATTTTCATAGAGGCTATGAATCTAAGTTCACCTATGGGACGTTCAATAACGTGGTGAGCACAAATCCAACATCGTGGCGACGGGAAATTTAAATATTCAAATGGACGTTTCTGGCGATTTAACCATCCGAGCGGAGTTGAACTTAGTACGGTACATGCTTTTATAACTTGTCCTCATTGTATCATTCAGTTGCGTATCAACATTTGCAGTGTGTGCACTATTAAGCCACACAGGAATTTATGATTGTGATTGAGGTCATTGTGTATACGCTGTAATTAAGAAGTATGTACTATGGAAAGGAAGAGAAAGTTCAGCTTTCACGGGAATTTTCCGCGCGTAGTTCTTGAATGTTTCCCACAAGTTCACAGAAAATGCAACCACCCTGTTTTTGGGAATATTATTATACTCAGAAATAAAATGAGCGGCTTCGGTGGCGTAGTCGGTAGCATGCTGAGCTTCTATGCCCAAGATCGCGGGTTCAAATCCGGCCGAAGTCGTCGGATTTTTTAAGAGCGTTAAAAATCCCTCAGTATGCCTTCCTTCGGAGGGGAAGTAAAGCCGGCGGTCCCATGTCATAGATTTATGGCATGTTAAAGAACCTTCCACTAATTACACCTATGTGAAGCTAAATTGTATAGGTTAAGAATGTAAACAACGCTCTTAGGTTCCTACGTTCGGTGCCAATAGCAGACTGCGGTGGCGTCTGGTAGCTAAGTACTCGTTTTGGCAGCAAAAGTAGGAACTATTTGAAAATTTTAAAAGTCTGCTGTCCTTACATGAATTAAACAAGAAGTTCCGTGACGAACTAAAGAGCCTACTTTTCTTGAAATTTAAGATGCATGCCAATGATTAATCTATACGGATCTATCTAGAATAATGACGAAATTAAGTTGGTAATATCGAAATTACTAATTAGTTCGAAATACTGTATACCTGGCATAATGTAGCCTAATAGAGAACTACAGTTGGCAGCCCTGGTGACTGAATATATTCTTAGTTCCATCTCTTAAGGTACAGAATAGAAAATTTGGTTGAAGTCCAATGGATAGCATGGACGTTACATGCAGTTAGACATTGGATCTAACAGCGCGCGTAAAATCATGTTGGCAACAATGACATACATGTATTGGTCAGAAATAATCTGAAATAATATCATCAATTGTTGTGTCAATTTTGAATGAAATCCATTAGTTAGTATAGAAGTTACATGCATTTTAAAATTGGACCTATCAGCAGGCTTAGAATCATGTTGGTAGCACTGACGTATATAAGTTACTCCAAATTAATATAGAATGTCAGGTACTATACGTGTGCATAGTTTAAAGCTGTCGGCTTGCATACTTTCTGATATATGGGTATTTGAATTTTAAAAAATGAGAGCATTTAATAACAGTTGGCAGCCCTAGTGGCTCTTAAGAATACGCTCAGTCATATCTGTTTATGTACACATACCACATACGAAATTTGGTTGAAGTCCAATTGATAGTGTAAAAGTTATATGCATTTAAAATTTGGACATATCAACAGGCTTATAATCATTTTGGCAACACTGCCATGTATGGCCTCCTGGAAATGAAACTGCAATATTATTATCTATACGTGTGCCCATTTTGAAATAGCTCCCATTCATACCTTCCAAGATATCCAACATGGAGCTCAAATTTCAATTGCGATTTTTCTGCAGTTGGTAGCACTGACATCATTTTCAAATATGGCCGTGAGATATTCAGGTATCGATCTTTACTCCTATCAAATTTTGTTTCGATTGCTGCAGCCATATAGGAGTTGATAGGGGACACACACACACACACACACAGCTAGACAGACAGACAGACAGACAGACAGAAGGACAGACAGACAGACAGACACACATTTGCCCGATCTCATAAGTCTACTTTTTCCTCATTTTTGCATTTTTGCAAAATGTGAAAAGTAGGCTAATAACAGATAACACACACTAATACAGTCATCACAATTAACACCGGTTATCAGACAGATTCTACACACACCCAAGTACACGGGGCTACATGACCACGTTGTCACAGCCCCTAAACTTAAGAACCAACCAACCAGAAATAAATAAATAATTTAGTAAGCTTTTGGCCAGAAAAAATCTATTTCCGGTGAATGTTAGTGCATTTTCTTAGCATGGTATATCTTACCACAAGACTTAATATATTGACGACTAATTCAATGGAATTTTATGAGTACTTAAAATAGCGGCTATGAAATTCTTTTAAATTGAGTATTTCTACCAACGTGCCCTGATTAGGACATGAGAAGTAACAAGTAGTTCCGTGAAGAACTATACAGCCTATTTTCATATATCCTGCTCATGTCAATTGTCTCTATCAACATACAACATTTCAGTTTAATTGCTGTAACAGATTTGTAGATATTGAGAACCGTCTAAATATTTCAGATGGTCGCCAGGATGGATTTTTATTTTTGTAGTATTACATTAAGATTATTGTGTACGTGTGGTATTCAAACTTCATTCGCATGATTAGAACACAAGATGTAAAAACGAGATTTTAAAAGTACGCAAACCAGCCATCTTTTGATTATGCAAGCAATTGAAATAAATTACAAGCCAGTGGATCAACATTTGTATAAGCATTTAAGGTGCAACGTTTCACGGCACTCGGATAGTTAATTCGCGAGAAACGTCCATGTAAATATTTATACTTCGCGTTGCCGCCATGTTGGATTTGTGCTCACCGGGTTACTGAAAGTCCTATAGGTGAACATATGTTCATAGCCTCTATGAAAATAAAAAAAATCAGTTTGATTGCTGTAAAAGATTCATAGATATTGAGAACCGTCTAAATATTTCGGATGCTCGCCATTTTGGTTATTTATATGTATAGGCCATAGAGTTATGAACCATTCAAGGACAATTATTGCCTAGGTTCATTATTCAAACTTTCACTTCGATCGCATGATTAAGACACAAGAAAAAAAAACTTAATTTTAAAATTTCGCACAGCCACCATCTTGAGGTTATGTGAAAAATTGAACTAAATTAGATGCCAGTGCATTACAATATGTAAAATCATTTACTGTACCACATTTCACTGCGTTCAGAGAGTTAAACCACGAGAAAAGTCTATTAAAATATTTCAAATTCGCTTGGTCGCCATGTTCGTTTTGTACGTTACAGGTTTATGAAATATACATAGGTAAAATTGTATCAGTACCCTTTATCACCGTACAAAATTGCATGATGATATCTGTAATAGTTTCTGAGATATAGAATGTCAGTGAAATAATTCGCACAGCCGCCATTTTGACGTTATGTAAACAATTAAACTAAATTAGACTCCAGTGCATTACAATGTGTATAAACATTTGCTGTACCAAGTTTCATTACGTTTGGATAGTTAAATCGCGAGAAATGTCTATTTAAATGTCTCAATTTCGCTTGACCGCCATGTTGGTTTTGTAGTCACCAGGTTTTTGAAAGTCTCATAGGTGAACTTCTAGTAGTGCCCTTTATCACCGTACACAATTTCAGGGCGATATCGGTAATAGTTTCGGAGATATTGAATGCTAGTGAAATATTTCGCACAGCCGCCATGTTGGATTGGTGAGACGTAACAAAATTTGAAGGGCACGGTCGAGGTCGCCCTGAATAGTGCTATGAACTTACCGAGTTTCATTGAAATCGCTCCAGCCGTTTAGATTTTATTAGGGGGACACACACACACACCTCTCTATCACACACACACACACACCTCTCTATCACACACACACACACACGCACGCACACACACACGGACAAAAGGTGATCTTATAAGCCTATTTTTTCAAAATTGAAAATAGGCTAAAAACGAGATATTAAAATTTTGCACAGCCACCATTTTAAGTTCCCATAAAATTCCATTGAATTAGTCGTCAATATTATTAAGTCTTGTGCGAAGATATACCGTGCTAAGAAAATAAACTAACATTTACTGGAGATATTCCTTTTCTGGCTAAAAAATTACCAAAACTTTATTTTCTTTCTGAGTATATTAATATGGCAGATATCTTATTCAAAATACAACAATTGGAAACATTCGTTAATAATTTACTTTAAATTTTTACAATCTTGTTTTATGGGACCATGTGGTTTTATTCGAACTGCTGGTGAAACAACGTAGGCACTGAGGCCTGACGAGAGGAAAGGGCAAACGGGGCTGTAGCCCTGCGGCCCGAGGTGGTAGAAAAGCCCAGAGTAGACAAATTTACTTTATTTAATTTGCCAACAAATTTTACATTTTCTGATATTCAATGCATCTGAGTTTTTTTTTTAGCGTATGGCTTTTAGTGCCGGGAGTGTCCGAGGACATGTTCGGCTCGCCAGTGTTGTAGCTGCTTCGAGACGGACACCCAATGGGTGAGCTACAAGTACCGTTGGGGAGGAATGTTGGATGGGAGGGTCGAGGAGTTGGAAGGTAGCGGCTGTGGCCTATAGTTAGGGACCAACCCCGGCATTTGCCTGGAAGGAAGATGGGAAACCACAGAAGACCATCTTCAAGGTTGCCGGCGGGGGGATTCGAACCTCCTCGCCTCCCGGATGTGAGCGACTGCCAACAGTCATGCCGCAACGACCTCGGCTAACTCTCCCGGTTGAGTAGTGATTATGCTAGAAAATACTATACAGAGAATAAAAAGAAATGGTTGGTTGGTTGGTTGGTTGGTTCCTCAGTTTAGGGGCTGCGACATCGCGGTCATGTAGCCCCGTGTACTTTGGGTGTGTGTAGAATCTGTCTGATAACCGGTGTTTATTGTGATGACTGTATTAGTGTGTGTATCTGTTTTTTAATTCAAGTAAGGACTGCAACTTTGAATTTTTCAAATATTTCCTACTTTTGCCGCCAAAAGCCACTGCCAATGACCACTAGGCCTAGTTCAGAACTTAACTACTATACGCCACCGCAGTTGGCTCTTGGCAACGAACGTAGAAACCTAAGAGCGTTGTTTACATTCCTAACCTACACAATTTAGCTTCACACAGGTGTAATTAGTGGAAGCTTCTTTAACATGCCATAAATATAAGACATGGGACCGCCGGCTTTACTTCCCCTACGAAGGAAGGCATACTAAGGGATTTTTAACGCTCTTAAAAATCCGATGGCTTCGGCCGGGTTTGAACAATAAAAGAAATGAATTTTGTAAATAACCATTATGTTCGACCATGGCGAAATGTAAATATCATATGTCAGAAACCTGTAGGCTACTATAATGAGGCTCATAATAGTACAAGTTTTCATTATGATACAGTTTCTCCCACCAATCAGAGCTCAAGAAACAGTTGTGTGACCAATTAGGTAAGGATAGCATCGCACTTGCGCTGAGTTCCACGGCCTGCTAATTTAAATTTCCCTGTGTAGCTAGTGTCATAGTGGAGTAATCGAGGAGGCCATGGTCAAATAAAAGGTATTCTCTGCGTCCCATGCGCTCTGTTCAGTACATAAAATTGGCGAAATCTCGATAGATATTCATGAATATTTATGTTCGAACATAAAATAGTTATAATTATCGTTGAACATAAACAGTCGTATGCAACTTGCCTATAATGGTAATTAAGACACTCGTATGGAAATTATAAAACTCACTTCGCTCGTTTCATAAACATACTCGTGACTTAATTATTGCCATTATAGGCTCGTTGCATAATGTACTAATATGTTAACATCTTCGTGGTCAGAAAAATAGTAAAGTTCCCATCTTCTATCAGCAGGAAAGTTGCTAAATAACCTTTCAACTCAATCTAATAGCCCCAAAGATGCATTATGAACCTTTGCAAAGTTCGAATATTAGAAGCTTGCATAAGGTTGGGAAAGGCCTTGAACTTGTTATTGTGATGAGAAAGAGCTAAATTTTTGATCAGATAGTCTGCAACGAAAACGACATTGCAAATTCACATTGAACAAAATTAATACGTTCCAAAAGCAGTATATACAAATATTAAAAAAAGAGCCTTTCAGTAGTCGCATAACATGTGCAATGTTATCCTACTAAGTGTCTGTCGGGAGCGCAAATCCCTTTGTAATGGCCAACTTGGGAAGTCAACAACCCACCAAGAGTATTCTGGTAATAGTGGACAATGTATAAAAATTTGTTGGCCAAAGCATTAGATAATGATGTGATAATACAAAGAGTTGACTTTACAAAGGTCGCTTGACAATTTAGCAAACATGTGGAGGACCAGACAATATTATTGTCACTAAATAAGGAAGTCCAGGAAGGCATAAAGGACACGACATCACCACTAACTAATAATAAGATATATTATTAAATAGATGGCACATAAACATATAAGAAACATTAGCACAAATTTACACACTTGAAGAAACACTCATTAAGAATTAACACACGTTACGTCTTGAGCCTAAAACACACATATTGTCTTGAACGTAGCTGCAGATCAGTACATCATAGAACGGCATGCAATACACGGCGGTTCCATAGAATGATATAATTTAAATATGCAACACAAGTGGAGTTGCAACAAATAATGAAAAAACAGGTCGCATGGAACGAGAATGTGTCGTCGAACCAGGACTGACTTACAGTGATGCGCCGATACTGTAAGCCCAAAATGAATTGTTAATAAAACAAATTATGTGTGAAACGCAGGAAGTCAAAGTAGTTGCTGTCATACAAATACCGGGATATGCCAATCGCGCGGTATTGTCACAATAATAAAGTAGTTAAGCCCAGCGTCAACTTCCAATCCAGTGATGTTGCAGGAAGTCAAAGTAGTTGCTATCATACAAATACCGGGATATGCCAATCGCACGGTATTGTCACAATGGTAAAGCAGTTAACCTCCAATTAGTGATGATGCCTGGCCCTGTAACATGCTTCCAGACACGATGAATTACTTATCACACGAAGCATCATCATTATTCATACGCGTGAAGACAAATTGTTAGGCAGTAAATGAAGATAGAAGTAAACACATTATAACAAACTATCCGACGCCGCGGATTGAAGAATTCGTCGACATGACGCGTATCAACATCAAGCATGGTGATGAGGAAATCGAAAATCACCGTAATGTCACTGCCCAAACAAAATATGAATCATGTGCATAGGACATGATTGCTAAGCACGGTTACTATGAAGATAGCACCAATTATAGAAAAGATTAGCTGGATACTTGTTGATATATCACAACCAGCGTTGACGCACAGCATTGTGTCATGGCTACACACTTAGAGCACAACGAAGAAGAAACACGTGATTGGTCGCTACAAGCAGCAAGGAGGCCTCTGATAGGCTGGAAGCAGCCAATCACAGTAGAGAGTTTAAAAACCAAATAAGAGGCCTCTGATAGGCCGAAAGCAGCCAATCACAGTAAAGAGTTCAAACAAGTTAAAGAAGAATCAATGTGGCCAACTTAGACATACCAAAATTACCTTCTAAGCCAAAATATCCTACTGGAAACACGGCAGTGGGAATACTACATGCAATCAAAACAAATAAATCACGACAACCAATCAACATAAACAAAACCAACCTGACAATGAATAAATGCAATGAAGACAAATAATACAGATATGTACAACCATACAGAGTGGAAACAAATGGGGAAACACAAAAACTGGTTTGCCAAGACAGTGGCCGAACCATATTGCCCGCACAGAAACAACAGGCAGGTTGTTTATGAAAATACAAGAGTGTTTAGTTCTGCGGCAACAAGGGAGACACCTTGACGATGGGACGTTTCAACAGTCCAGAGGTGGTATGTAGAGAGACCACACGAACTAGGCCGTCCTTACCACAATGAACCTCAAGAATACGTCCAAGTCGCCAGTAAGTAGGAGAAACATTGTCGTCCATAATAAGCACAAGCGTGCCAACCTTGAGGTTAGGAGACATACGGTTCCACTTGCGACGTTGTTGAAGGGAGAGTAAATGATCTGTGGACCATTTACGCCACAATGAAGTCATAATCTGTTGAAGTAATTGCCATCTAGACAACCTATTGATGGGCACTTCAGAAGCGTCAGGAATGGGCAAGGCATTCAAAGGTCGTCCAACAAGAAAGTGACCTGGCGAGAGATAGCACAAGTCAGTAGGATCCTCAGTCATAGGCGAAATGGGTCTAGAATTTAGAATGGCTTCAATTTGCACCACGAGAGTGGTCAATTCTTCATACAGAATGAGTGCGTCATGCTCGGAATCACATCCCGAGATACAATCATCAACATAGAAGTCGTTTAAAACAATCTGAGTGGCAGCTGGAAAAGCTGTGCCATCAGTGAGGGCGAGCTCCTTTAGCACACGAGTGGCTAAGAAGGAAGCTGGGGCAGTACCATATGTAACAGTGTTTAATTGATATTCTACCATTGGGTCTGAAGGAGAGTCTCTCCAAAATATTCTCTGTAAGTCACGATCCTTGTGATCTACAAGAATCTGTCTGTACATTTTACTCAGATCAGCTGCAAACGCTATCAAGTGAGTACGGAACCGAAGCAAAATAGAGAATAAATCCTGCTGAATTACAGGGCCCACCAACAAGGTATCATTAAGGGAGCACCCAGACGTAGTAGCCATCGAAGCATCAAATACCACTCTGAGCTTTGTAGAAGTACTGTGCGGCTTGAAAACAGGATGATGGGGAATGTAGTAAACTTCACCATCAGTCGGGTGGGAGGCAACTTGCATATGGTTTAAGGCTAGATATTCATGCATGAATTCAGTGTATTCTAACCTTAACTCAGGGTTACGAGCCAAATGCCTTTCGAGAGAGTGAAAACGTTTTAGTGTAGCGCAGCGAGAGGCACCTAGAGGCTCCGAGTCTACCTTGCGAGGGAATCTAACCACAAATCTACCATCGTCTTTGCGAGTGGTAGTAGCAACGAAGTGTTCTTCACATATGGATTCATCAACAGACAACACTGGGGTTTCAACTTCTTCAACGTTCCAAAACGCTTCCAGCTGTTGTTCTACATGAGGGCGTGAGAGTGTAAGTGCTGATACCACGTGCGATGGTTGCGAGGTGCTTGCACTGGGCAGCTTCCCAGAAAACACCCAACCCACAGAGGTATTTTGAATGATGGGCAAATCACCGACTGGTATGATTTTACCAGGACATAACAGGTCAAAGAAATATTCTGCACCAAGAACAAGATCAATAGATTTAGTGCAATTGAAAGCAGGATCAGCTAAATCAATATGTGATGGAATGTTCCATTCAAAGGTATCGAAACCAGCAGCGGGTAGCTCAAGTGCAATATTGGGAACCACGAGACATTCAAGCTTAGCAGACCAATTAGTAGCACAGGCAAAAACGTTCACATCAGCAACAACAGTAGCAGTGCTTTGATTTTGACCAACACCGTGAATGTGTACCTTCATAGGTTTGGTGTGGAGTCTTAATTTCTTAATTAAGTGTGACGAAATTAAGTTACAATCTGATGCAGAGTCAAGTAGTGCAGTGACAGGTACACGTACGCCATTGCCAGCTAATATATTCAACTTGGCAGTGGGTAATAGCGTCCTTGAAAATTGATTGTCACGAGCGACGTTACTGCAACTAGTGTTTACCACGTTAGCATGAGCTTGAGAAGCATCATTACTAGTGCCACTGGAGGGCTCATAGTGAAGAAGAGTGTGGTGTTTTCGGGAACAAGTGTTACAAGAGTACTTCGAACATTGATGATTAGGCTCGAAATTACGCAAACAATTATAACACAATATTCGAGACCTGTCAAAATCCCATTTGGCTGTGGACGAAAGTTTGATAAAGGTACCACATTTCGACAATTGGTGATCAATGCTCCTACAATATGTACAACGAGATTTGGTAGTAGTTAACATGGGTTTCTGAGGCGAATGACCTTCAGCTTTAAGTTTGGTTACAGCAGTATGTAATGCAGGCCTGGACCCATTCTTTTCAGTTATTTCCAGTACCTTGCATTTTTTCTCTAAGAAGCTAACCAAGTCCTGGAGAGTGGGAATTCTCCCAGAATCAACATGATTCTCCCGTTCACGGATGCTATCATTATCTAGTAGCTCCAATATAAAATGTGACAATAACAGGTCTTGAAGGGGAACCCCGTTAAAGTCCAAAGCTTCTAACGCATTGACATGAGAAACAAAGTGGTCGATGATGGCACGCAATGACACTGAATCATTACCGTATGCGGGGGGCTTGAAAAGCTTGGTAACATGATTGTGCGCTATGAGCCTAATGTTATTGTATCGAGTTGTCAGCAAGTTCCATGCAACCATAAAGTTATCATCTGACACAGTAATGTTCTTTAAGAGGAGTTTGGCCTCACCACTAAGACTAGAATTAAGGTAGTAGAACTTAACAATATCAGACAGAGCATGGTTATCAATTACTATAGCCTTGAAGCTATCTCTGAAATTCAACCAGTCTGTGAAGTCGCCACTGAACTGCGGAATTTGAATTTCAGGCAACTTTATATGAGCTGCAGCTACGTTAGCATTAGGAAATTGTGCACTCTGCAAATTATTCAAAGGGTTATCACTGTCTGTAGTGTTGGATTTTTTGAAATTGTCACAATGTAGTTTAATTTTAACCAGCAACTCAAAATATTTATCTTCGAAGTCACAACGTTCGGCTATTTCTTCGTCGATATTGTCTGTAATATCCTCTAAAGCGACTTGCGCTTCGTTATATTGTTCATAAATATCCTCGCATTTGTGTTTGCGTAACACTAACATTTGATATTGCTCTTCTGTAATGTCCTGAAAGTTGCTAATTACCTTTTCTTGTGAGGTAAGCATGCCCTTAGCGACTGCACGCTTCCTAACTAAAGGTCGTTTTTGGGCATCCTCCATAATGACTTTAGGATTGCCCGCCTAGATGTAATTACCAGAGTTGCACACCTAACTAACACAACAACTAACTAACACAAAAAATAAACACTGAGACAATGGTCTCGATTAAGTTGTAAACAAACATCTGAACATAGAATACTGTATTGTGTCCTTGGGAAGTTAATGGGAACGTATACAATTTAAATTTATGGCCTTCCTGGTGAAATAGCAAGAAACAAGGGCCCAACGTGGCCAAAGCAAAGCTTAATAATTCAAAATAGTAAACAGCTCAATATCCGGCCCGGAGAGGACCAAATAATGTAATGGCCAACTTGGGAAGTCAACAACCCACCAAGAGTATTCTGGTAATAGTGGACAATGTATAAAAATTTGTTGGCCAAAGCATTAGATAATGATGTGATAATACAAAGAGTTGACTTTACAAAGGTCGCTTGACAATTTAGCAAACATGTGGAGGACCAGACAATATTATTGTCACTAAATAAGGAAGTCCAGGAAGGCATAAAGGACACGACATCACCACTAACTAATAATAAGATATATTATTAAATAGATGGCACATAAACATATAAGAAACATTAGCACAAATTTACACACTTGAAGAAACACTCATTAAGAATTAACACACGTTACGTCTTGAGCCTAAAACACACATATTGTCTTGAACGTAGCTGCAGATCAGTACATCATAGAACGGCATGCAATACACGGCGGTTCCATAGAATGATATAATTTAAATATGCAACACAAGTGGAGTTGCAACAAATAATGAAAAAACAGGTCGCATGGAACGAGAATGTGTCGTCGAACCAGGACTGACTTACAGTGATGCGCCGATACTGTAAGCCCAAAATGAATTGTTAATAAAACAAATTATGTGTGAAACGCAGGAAGTCAAAGTAGTTGCTGTCATACAAATACCGGGATATGCCAATCGCGCGGTATTGTCACAATAATAAAGTAGTTAAGCCCAGCGTCAACTTCCAATCCAGTGATGTTGCAGGAAGTCAAAGTAGTTGCTATCATACAAATACCGGGATATGCCAATCGCACGGTATTGTCACAATGGTAAAGCAGTTAACCTCCAATTAGTGATGATGCCTGGCCCTGTAACATGCTTCCAGACACGATGAATTACTTATCACACGAAGCATCATCATTATTCATACGCGTGAAGACAAATTGTTAGGCAGTAAATGAAGATAGAAGTAAACACATTATAACAAACTATCCGACGCCGCGGATTGAAGAATTCGTCGACATGACGCGTATCAACATCAAGCATGGTGATGAGGAAATCGAAAATCACCGTAATGTCACTGCCCAAACAAAATATGAATCATGTGCATAGGACATGATTGCTAAGCACGGTTACTATGAAGATAGCACCAATTATAGAAAAGATTAGCTGGATACTTGTTGATATATCACAACCAGCGTTGACGCACAGCATTGTGTCATGGCTACACACTTAGAGCACAACGAAGAAGAAACACGTGATTGGTCGCTACAAGCAGCAAGGAGGCCTCTGATAGGCTGGAAGCAGCCAATCACAGTAGAGAGTTTAAAAACCAAATAAGAGGCCTCTGATAGGCCGAAAGCAGCCAATCACAGTAAAGAGTTCAAACAAGTTAAAGAAGAATCAATGTGGCCAACTTAGACATACCAAAATTACCTTCTAAGCCAAAATATCCTACTGGAAACACGGCAGTGGGAATACTACATGCAATCAAAACAAATAAATCACGACAACCAATCAACATAAACAAAACCAACCTGACAATGAATAAATGCAATGAAGACAAATAATACAGATATGTACAACCATACAGAGTGGAAACAAATGGGGAAACACAAAAACTGGTTTGCCAAGACAGTGGCCGAACCACCCTTGTTTACAGTGAACTCTGTCGGTCATTGAAGTAACTATTTGTAAAACTCCTGTGCCAAATCCTTTCAGCAAATATGATAATTGAGTCGTCCAGTTGCATAAACTCGTTTAATCCAATTGTGAATAAGGATCAAGTCGTAACATTATTTATTTCATTATTTAATTTTATTATACTTTCTTTTATTTTGTTTTGTTTAATTTTATTTTAGTTGTTTTGTTTAAATTTGATCTTGTTTTTTATTTTATTTCATTTTATTTTGTTTTATTTTGATTTTGTTTTTGTTTTTTTGTTCTGTTTTGTTTTGTTTTATTTTATTTTGTTTTTATTTTGTTTTGTTTTATTTTGATTTTGTTTGGTTTATTTTGTTTTATTTTATTTTGTTATGTTTTATTTTCATTTTCCAGAAAACAAACATAAAACCAAAACCAAAAAACACGAAGCAAAAATCAAAATTCAAAAACAAAAGCAAAAGCAGAAAACAAAAAACAAGAAACACAAAGCAAAAAGCAAAATTCAAAAAAGGCAAAATCAGAAAACAAACACAAAACCAAACCCAAGAAAGAAAAGCAAAAAGTAAAATTCATAAGCAAAAGCACAAAGCAAACACAAAACCAAAAACACAAAACAGAAATAAAAAAGTAAAAAACAACATACACAAAAGATACGCGGGGCAAAGCCCAGAGACACGTTTCTCATGAAAATGATTCTTATTGACAAGTGGATTAAACGAGTTTTGCAACTGGACGACTCCTATAATGAATATTTTCACACCAAGCAGCGACAACTTGATGATTTATTGTAGGAATATCTTTAATGGGGCCTCCAAACCTTGAAGTAAACCGTGTACGATATACATTCCACATCCTACTATTTGTCTGCCGGGAGCGAAAATCCCTTGTTAACAGTGAACTGTGTTGGTCATTGAAACAAGTAAGCCTACTTGTGAAACTCCAGTGCCAAATCCTTTCAGCAAATATGATATAATGAATAGCCTATTTTCACACCAAAGAACGACAACTTGAAATGATTTATTGTAGGAATATCTTTAATGGGGCCTCCAATCTTGAAGCCACATGGCCGACAGTACGTCGTTGTACCAATCTCTGCCACCGCGCGCGCTCATTGTTTCCGTCCCATTTCCGTCCCTTTTTCAAAATCACCCCCACAAAAAATATACAGCAACCGAGAGGAAAGATGTTACACATCAAAAAAGTCCTCTCGGCACGCCGGAAGGCGGAGGTAGATTTCACCGGACAAACTTGGGGATAGTCGAAAATAGGCAGAATATGCAGGTTTTCGTAGAAGGATCAGACCACATTTATTGCGTGAAAGTATTTTATAATTGGAGATTAATTAACTTTGTTTTTCGTCATTTTATGCATATTTTAAACATTCTATTGTCTTATGATGACGGTAACTTTCTTGTCATTTGGAGTCCATTTTTATACTTGTGGTCACACTGTCCTTATGCAAAGTTTCGACACTGATGTGTAACTATGTAACGGTCTGTTACTTCTTCACGCAAAATTATATCTCCCGCAGAGATGTTGGTTGGTTCCTCAGTTTAGGGGCTGCGACAACGTGGTCATGTAACCCCGTGTACTTTGGGTGAGTGTAGAATCTGTCTGATAAACGGTGTGAATTGTGATAGCTGTATTAGTCTGTAATTCAGGTAAGGAATGCAGACGCTCAATTTCAAGCAGTAATTCCTAATGTTGCTACCAGATACTACCGTCAACGACACCTAGCTGTGAACTTGGCTACTAGATGCCACCGCAATCAGCAACTCGCAACGAACGTTGGAACTTCCCCTCCAAAGGAAAGCATACTGAGGGATTTTTAGCGCTCTTAGAAAATCTGACGACTTTGGCCGGCTTTGAACCCGCGACCTTGGGCATAGGAGTTCAGCATGCTACCAGTTAAGTCACCGAAGCCGCATCACACTTAGTCAGATGGAAATCTGAATCTGATCTCGCGCAAGTGCGTTGTCATGGCAACGTCTGATGGCTCATCCCTCATCAATTTAGTAGTGTTGCCATGTCAACCACTGATAGCTCTTGGCATTTTCTTACAATTCCGAAATAATTTTTCTCATCCCTTGGCGTAATGGTGGCTCATATCAAAAATTCTTTCAGACAAAAGTTTTTGGTAATTATTAGGGGAATATTGTCCATTTTGTACGGTTTTGATATTGTGCCTATTAACAGAGATATGATTAATGTTTCCCGAAAAAAACACTTTTTCCCATCCCTTTGGTCAATGGTTGGTGCTATCAAAAAAACGTTTCAAACATAAATTTCTGAGCTTTATCCGACACATAGTATGAACTTTGAACGGATTCGATATTTCACATATTAAGAGAGTTATAGCAATATTTCATTTTTTCGAAGAAAAAAAAAAGTCCCCCATTTTCATCCCCTTCGACCGATTTAGCCCAGTAACGAACTCGTCCGAGATTTTATGGGTATACATATTCGGTAAAAAATTCAAAGTGATTGGTGCAAAATTACGGCAGTTATCGTGTCCACAAGAAACTGATATACATATATATACATATATTACATAAATTATATATAAACTTTTGAACTGACGGTGGTTTTGGGGTCTGGGGGATGTGAAACGCGAAGATATGTCGAAATTTTCCGGAAATCGAAACATGGTACCCATTCCAATAGTTAGCTTTCTAATGAAATCTACCTAAAATACTGCCGTCAACGACACCTAGCTGTGAACTTGGCTACTAGATGCCACCTCAATCAGCAACTCGCAACGAACGTTGGAACTTCCCCTCCGAAGGAAAGCAAACTCAGGTTTTTTAGCGCTCTTAGTAAATCCGACGAATTCAGCCGGGTTTGAACCCGCGACCTTGGGCATAGAAGTTCAGCATGCTACCAGTTCCGATACCGAAGTCGCTTCCCACTGACATATGAAAACTGAATGTGATCTCGTGCAGTGGCGTTGTCATAGCAACTGCTGATGGTCATCCCTTATCAATTAAAAGTAAAGTTGTCATGGCAACCTCTCTTGGCACTTGACATTTTCTTATAATTTAAATCATTTTGTTCACCCCGTGGCGTAATGGTGGGTCATATCAAAAATTCTTTGAGACAAAAGTTTTAGGTAATTATTGGAGGAATATTGTCCAGTTTGTGCGGTTTTGATATTGTGCCTATTAACAGAGATATGATTAATGTTTCCCGAAAAACCCACTTTTTCCCACCCCTTTGGTCAATGGTTGGTGCTATCAAAAAACTTATTTGACATAAATTTTTGGTACTTATCCGACACATATTATGAACTTTGAAGGGATTCGATATTTCATGTATTAAGCGAGTTATAGCGATATTTCACTTTTTCGAAAAAAGCCCCCCATTTTTACCCCCTTTGACCGATTTTGCCCATTAACGAACTCGACCGAGATTTTATAGGGATACATATTATGTAAAAAATTCAAAGTGATTGGTGCAAAATTACGGCAGTTATCGTGTCCACAAGAAACTGATATATATATATACATAAATTATATATAAACTTTTGAACTGACGGTGGTTTTGGGGTCTGGGGGATGTGAAACGCGAAGATATGTCGACATTTTCCGGAAGTCGAAACATGGGACCCATTGCAATAGTTAGCTTTCTAAAGAAATCTACCTAAAATGCACGGAGTCTATTTTAGTGGGCTTTGAAAATAAAATATGCAAATTTATAATTTCCACGAGGTAACGGGAGGAACTAATATGGAGGGGTCCGGAAGTCCTAGTCCTAGGGCCCGTGCTCCCTCACCACGGCCCTGTGTTACTGACCTCAAAGTCTCCTGAGTCAACCACCCATACAGCAGAGTTACATAGAAGTTGAGTTGGAGTTGAGGTGTCCATGACCAGTAGGGCTTCCAAAGGCAAAGTTGGGACACCAGTTGATGTGGGATATCGTTTGTTAAAGTTCGTGAAATGTAGAAGCAATTATTACTATATTCAACAGTTTTAAAGCGTGACGCACAGTTGTTAGTCTTCGTCTCCATGACCGTAACATTCTGTAATCAATAATACAGGGTTTTATATTTGCTTGGCAAGGACATTCTCGCTCATGCGCTCCGCCAGTGACGGCTCAGTTGCCGGCTGCCGCTCGCGCATATGTACGGCAGATACCGTGCTTAAAATCAGCAACGTCCATTTATACCCTCCATGTTTATAGTAGATGCTGAAAATGAGGAAAAAGTAGACTTATGAGATCGATCCGGGAAAATTTGTGTCTGTCTGTCTGTCTGTCTGTCTGTCCTTCTGTCTGTCTGGCTGGCTGTGTGTGTGACCCCTCCCCCCCCCCCCCTATCAACTCCTAAACGGCTGCAGCAATAGAAACCAAATTTAGTATGAGTAAAGATGTATAGCGGAAAATCTCAAGCCCATATTTGAAAATGATGTCAGAGCTACCAACTGCTGAAAAAACGCACTAGAAATTTGAGCTCCATGTTGGATATCTTGGAAGGTATGCATGGGAGCTATTCCAAAATTGGCTCACATGTAGATAATACAATTTCAGTTTAATTTCCAGCAGGCCATACATGACAGTGTTGCCAAAATAATGTTAAGCCTTCTGATAGGTCCAAATTTTAAATGCATATAACTTCTAAACTATCACTTGGATTTCAACCAAATTTTGTATGTAATATGCGTACATAAACAGATATGACTGAGCGTATTTTTAAGAGCCACCAGGGCTGCCAACTGTTAATAATTCCTCCCTCTATATTTATATCCAAATACCAATATATCAGAAAGTATGCAAGCCGACAGCTTTAAACTATGCACACGTATAGTACCTGACATTTTAGATTAATTTGGAGTAACTTATATACGTTAGTTCTACCAACATGATTCTAAGCCTGCTGATAGGACCAATTTTTAAATACATGTAACTTCTATACTATCCATTGGATTTCAACCAAATTTCGTATGTGCTATGTGTAACATAACATATATGACTATAAATATTCTTAAGAACAATCAGGGCTGCCAACTGTTAATAAACGCTGTCTATATTTTTTACCCTAATATCAATATATCAGAAAGTATGCAAGCCAACACCTCTATATTCTGCAAACGTATAGCACCTGACATTCTAGATTAATTTGGAGTAATTAATATAAGTCAGTGCTGCCAACATGATTCTATGCCTGCTGATAGGTCCGATTTTAAAATACATGTAACTTCTATACTAACAAATGGATTTCATCCAAAATTGGCACTACAAGATACCATAATATTTAAGTTTATTTCTGACCAGCACACGCATGACATTGTTGCCAAAACGCTTTTACGCGTGCTGATAAATTCAGTGTCTAACTGCATGTAACGTCCATTGGACTTCAACCAAATTTTGTATTGTGTACCTTAAGAGACGGAACTGAGAATATATTCAGTCACCAGGGCTGCCAACTGTAGTGCTCTATGAGGGTACATTATACCAGGTATATTTCGAACTAATTAGACATTTCGATATTACTAAATTAATTTTGTCATTCTAGATAGGTCCTTATAGATTAATCATTGGCATGGATCTTAATTTTAAGAAAAGTAGGCTCTTTATTTTGTCACGGAACTTCTTAACCTGTACGTTTGAATCTCTTAGTCAATTGTTTTATTGTCTGATCTATAGGAATGGGTCTCCCTGGAAATTTCACTCGAAACTTTTGCCTGGTTCTAGCGCAGGATTTCCTGCACTTTATGTACGTATTGTGCAGATATACTCGTTTACATGACGAATATTTCACACAAGACATTACAGCACTGTACGCATTAACAATGAAACACATACAATACGATATACAGTACCGGTACACAGTAGCTTTATAAAACACCCAATCAGCTTGGAGCTCACAAGTCTACCGCAGCAAGAACGTGGGTATACAGCCGCAGACCGCGCGTGCCAACCTGTAAGAGCGGACTATTGGCCAGGGACCGGCGGCCAAAGTGGAGTGGAATCGCCTTGCCATGCAAAAATAATACCCTCAGAGGAGTGCGTCAGGCCTCGGCAGCCGGCACAGTTCATATCCTCGCCGCTAGATAGGGGCTTCATTCATTCCATTCCTGACCCGGTTGGAGACTGGAAGCAGGCAGTGGATTTTCATTTTCATTTGTCGAGAGTGGTGGTGGCTGTAGTTGAAAGGTGTCAAACATCTTAGTCTCTCCCGCTAATGATGTGAGTTGTATTGAAGTTGTTGTTGTTGATTCGTTAGTGGCTTTGTGACATGTGATCTTGTAACCCCGTGTATTTTGTTGTGTGTGTAATTTGTCTGATAACCTATGTTATTGAGATGGCTGTACTAGTGTGTATATTTGTAATTCGGATTAGGATTGGGAAAGAAGCAGCCGTGGCCTTAAGTTAAAACCATCCCAGCATTCGCCTGAAGTAGAAGTGGCAAAACCACACTCTTTTCTCGCCGTAAAGAGGCACAGGCATGCTTCATGATAAAGGAAGTAGCTCGCAGTTCGCTACTAGTGTGGGACACCAGGCGGGGACACTAAGAGCCCGCTAATGAGCAAGCTTGATGTCCTAGGCGAAACCCCACACAAGACACGGCACAAACCTAGAAAAATTACTGAGTTCTAATTCACCGGCCGTGAAAGCCAATATACCATAATTTATGTTATTTCTTCCGCGCACTATTTGTTAATTTAACTGGCACGTGTTGTCATTTACCGACCTTCATGTCTAATGATATTCACAGAACTACTTCAAGAAGCATTTCCTCCAAGCACTTAGTCCGCTCGGTAAAACAACAGAAGATAGCGGGACACGTGGCTGTAAGGGGCTGATTGGCACGTCTCTTCCGAGAGTATTCTTGTTGGGACGTTCAGGGGATTGGATACAGAGTTCGTCAGCCATTACATCCCGGCTTAGCCACACGCGTTAAATCGTTCACCACGCTGCAGCAAGTCCGGATAATAATAATAATAATAATAATAATAATAATAATAATATCATATGGTTCGGGTGCCGGGTGCAAGCTTTGTTATTTGACACCCGGAGGGCAGCTTGCATTTCGAATTACGTCGTTCCTTAGAACGCTATGAAACTCAAGGAGGTTAAATATCTAAGCTCCTTGACACTATAGCGCAATCTAGTAGAGAATGGAGGAACTTTGTGTTGGCGGAATATCCCGAGATTAATGTTGGCATTATGAACACGACCTACTGAATTCAAATGGGTTCTTTAACATGCCAACAACGTATGACATGCATGTCGTGATTTTTACCGCCTTTCAAAAATCACTTACCACGGCCAGGGGCGAACCTGCAAGTTTGGGGGTTGGCAGTCCGACACGTTAACCACTCACCCATCGTGGCAAGCAACAAGTCCAGAGAGTACCTTATTTCAAGTCCCGAAGGAAGGAAGGAAGGAAGCTTGTAGTTTAACGTGACCGTTAATCTCAAGATCATGAGCCACGGGACCTCCTTTTAACGTGGTATCCGAACCACAGGACATGGCATTTCACTTCGAAAATCACACATGCACTGACCGAGAATCGAACCCGGTCTTGGTAAGGGGCAAAGAGTCAAATCCCGAGGTCCATACCCCATCCTCGACTATACCAATATCACAGTTACCCACACTACTACAGTCACCACAGGAGCACAGGTTATCAGACAAATTGAACATGCACCCTAGTGCACAGGGCAGATGATCAAAGTTATACCAAGCCCCTAATATGAATTAACAAACAGATTTCCGTAATTGAACTTCTCTCTAGTATTTTCAGTTTCTTGTCTTGTCTTGTCTTGTCTTGTCTTGTCTTGCCTTGTCTTGCCTTGTTTTTTCATGTATTGTCTTGTCTTATCATGTCATCTTTTGTTTTGTCTTGTCTTGTCTTTTGTCTTTCTCTAATCTTGTCGTTTCATTTCTTCTCTTTTCTTGTTCATTTTATCCCTTTCTTTTCTTCATTCTTTTATTTTCTCTTCTTTCCTTCGGTGATGGGGATATGACCTAGTAGTTGTCCTCAAAGCTAGTATTTTAAAGACTAATCACTTCGCTATTTTCACTGATGGTGCCGTCAGTCTACTCCTGAGGCAACTATAACAGGTCGTTATGCTCTTCCCTCACGAGTTCACAACTAGTGGTCGGTGACCACAGGGCACCAGCTGAATCCGGCCGTGTTTCCACTTACCTATGCTGTATGTTATAGGGCTGGGGTGAATCTGTGATTAGCGTGGACAAAAACAGCCACGGTTATTTATTATTAAGATTATTATAATGAATATTAGTATTACTATTATTATATTTAGGGAGGAAGCTTTTAGTTTTACGTGACCGTTAAAGTGACACGGAGACTAAGATTAACGACCGAAGGAAACCGACGCGCTGACCTCGCGTCACCGCATAATCTGCAGGCCAAATGGCTCGTCAGCGGTCGCTTGGTGGGCCAAGGCCCTTTATGGGCTGTAGTGCCACGGGATTTGGTTTGGTTTGGTTTGGTTAAATTGATGTCCTTTTACGTATAATGCGAACCTTCAAACTTGATGTATCGTTCGCGGGATATGTTTTCAGTGCATTAGTAGGCCATACGGAATGCAAGCCGAGAAATATCAACCTTCCTGACAACACGCGTTAGCTGGGTTGCAGCAAACGATATCGGAAGGGGCTGCTAAAACACCCGGTATCATAATACATCATTTCAATAACATGGACAATGTGGCTATTTATCCCGTGTACTTTCTCATAACCTATGCTATTGTGGTGACTGTAACGGTGGCTAGGATTGGGAAGTAGGCGGCCGTGGCCTTGAGTTGGTAACCAACCATGCCTATACTAAGGGTGGGAAACTGCCTTCTAGGATGGTCGAGATTGAGTGAACCCCATTTCTTTACACAGCCTGGAACCAATGACAGCCAGGAATGCCAGCGAGGTAGTCAGACAATCCGATGTACACAGGGTAAATGACCCCGATGCCCTGGCCATTAAATGTGACAACATTAACATTACTAATGTTGCAATTTCTGGGAAGTGGTCTGATGGTGATGGTCTCTACCCAAATGACCTATAAATGGCGGACTCGTTGTAATGTAACCTCGAAGGTAAATCACTATTATAGTTAAAAGAAGCCCTCGCATCGGTGTGGCAATGGAGTCCATCAAGCGAATTGTGTTCGTTTCCCGTCATTATGTGTTGTGTTGTGCTGTGTTATGTTGTTGATTTCTCTTCCGAGAAGTCCTCGCTAGCCTGTGGGGAAAGCGCCTCGCCAGGCCTCGCCTCGACTTCCACGAACAACAAGTGGTGTTGTCATGGTGATCACGACACTAACAATATTGCCTTCCTTCCTTCCTGCCTTCCTTCCAGCCTGCCTTCCTTGCTTCCTTGCTTCCCTCCTTCCTGCCTTCCTTCCTTCCTGCCTTCCTTCCAGCCTGCCTTCCTTGCTTCCTGCCTTCCTTCCTGCCTTCCTTCCTGCCATCCTGCCTTCCTTCCTTCCTGCCTTCCTGCCTTCCTGCCTTCCTTCCTGCCTTCCTTCCTTCCTGCCTTCCTGCCTTCCTTCCTTCCTGCTTTCCTTCCTTTCTTCCTTCCTGCCTTCCTTCCTGCCTTACTTCCTGCCTTCCTTCCTTCCTTCCTTCCTTCCTGCATTCCTTCCTTCCTTCCTTCCTGCCTTCCTTCCTTCCTGCCTTCCTGCCTTCCTTCCTTCCTGCCTTCCTTCCTTCCTGCCTTCCTTCCTGCCTTCCTGCCTTCCTTCCTGCCTTCCATCCTTCCTGCCTTCCTTCCTTCCTTCCTGCCTTCCTTCCTTCCTGCCTTCTTTCCTTCCTGCCTTCCTTCCTGCCTTCCTTCCTTCCTTCCTTCCTTCCTTCCTGCCTTCCATCCTTTCTGCCTTCCTGCCTTCCTGCCTTCCTGCCTTCCTTCCTTCCTTCCTTCCTTCCTTCCTGCCTTCCTGCCTTCCTTCCTTCCTGCCTTCCTGCCTTCCTTCCTGCCTTCCATCCTTCCTGCCTTCCTTCCTTCCTTCCTTCCTGCCTTCTTTCCTTCCTTCCTTCCTGCCTTCTTTCTTTCCTTCCTTCCTTCCTGCCTGCCTTCCTTCCTGCCTTCTTTCCTGCCTTTCTGCCTTCCTTCCTGCCTTCCTTCCTGCCTTCCTTCCTTCCTTCCTGCCTTCCTTCCTGCCTTCCTTCCTTCCTGCCTTCCTTCCTGCCTTCCTGCCTTCCTTCCTGCCTTCCTTCCTGCCTTCCTTCCTTCCTGCCTTCCTGCCTTCCTTCCTGCCTTCCTGCCTTCCTTGCTTCCTGCCTTCCATTCTGCCTTCCTTCCTGCCTTCCATCCTTCCTGCCTTCCTTCCTTCCTGCCTTCCTTCCTTCCTGCCTTCCTTCCTTCCTTCCTTCCTTCCTTCCTTCCCTCCTTCCTTCCTTCCTTCCTGTCTTCCTTCCTTCCTTCTTGCCTTCCTTCACTCTTTTCGTCCTTCCTTCGTTCCTTCCAATGACATAGTTTCACTTCGCCGCTCGCTAAGTCATCAGATCAGCAACTGGCATTTTTGGCTGTCGCCCAGGAGGTCCGGGTTCGGTTCTCGGCACTGCCAAGAAGGCCATTCTCGACATCGTGAGGCTAAACTGACAAGAGGCATGTTCGATTCCTACCTCAGCCATCCGTGATTTCCCACTTGTGCACCAGAAAAATGCCAGGATCGTTCCTAACATAGGGCCATGGCCGCCCCCTTCTCAATCCTCACCAGAATTACAAATACCCAGCCAATTTCAGACACCACAATAACACTGGTTATTAGAAAATTTCTATATAAAAACACTAAATGACCACGATGTCCAAGCCTCTCAAATTAATGAACGACAATAACGTTATAAACAAATAATTATGATTATTACAAAGTTTTTGCCTAAGCAAAGATACGGGAAAACCTGCCTTCAACGGAAATACTTGACGGTGCCGTGAACTTAGGGTGGAGAAACGTGCAAAATTCCCTTCAGAAAACGGAAACTGTGTTACACGGACAACGGAAATCAAAATACCTATTTTAACGGAAAATTTCCAAGTTCCAATGCAGTGTTTGGAAAATTTTCAGGCACCCTGTGAATGTCAACCTCGTCTGCTACAACAGTTCATTCTGTAGTTAACAAGGAATGTGCAACTAGATCTTCCTTCTTTTGTTCATAAGCGTACACGTCCAAAGTGTACGGCTAATTGCCTGTTTCCCGTTTCCCAAGCCATTTCCATTGCTCGCTTTAATGAGCTATCAATCACCATATATCTCTGGCTTCGGTTGATTCGCTTAGAATTCTGCTTTTAACTGAGCACTACGCAACTTACATCACTGACATAGTTTGGCAGCAGTCATTATGTCTTCGAAAGCAAGAGTACAGTAAATAACTGTATTAATTCGTAGCAGTAGTATGTAAATTAGGGCTGGCACTGTTAATCTATTGGTTTCAGTTATCGAATAACTTGCCACAGTGGGTGAGTGGTTATCGTGTCGGTCTACCAACCCCAATTTGCAGGTTTGCTCCTGGCCGTGGTAAGTGATATTTTTTTTTGAAAGGCGATAAATATCATGACACGTATGTCATACGTTGTTGGCATGTTAAAGAACCCATTTGAATTCGGTCGGCCATGTTCATAATGGCGAAATTGATTGATTACCTGTTTTGTCGATTAATCGATTAACTTCGCTTTCACAGAAGCGAAACAGACATTTATTTAATGAAAATAATTTTTAATTCACGTTTTCATTTCTCGTATTGCTCCTATTTCTAGCCTTCTTTTCACATTTTGCAAAAATGAGGAAAAAGTAGACTTATGAGATCGATCCGGGAAATGTCTGTCTGTGTGCGTGTCCCCCCCTATCAACTCCTAAACGGCTACCGCAATCGAAACAAAATTAGGTAGGAGTAAAGATCTATACCTGAATATCTCAATGCCGTATTTGAAAATGATGTCAGTGCTACCAACTGCTGGAAAATCGCAATTGAAATGTGAGCTCCATGTTGGATATCTTGGAAGATATGCATGGGAGCTATTCCAAAATTGGCACACATGTAGAGATAATACTATTTCAGTTTAATTTCCAGGAGGCCATACATGACAGTGTTGCCAACATAATTTTAAGCCTTCTGATAGGTCCAATTTTTAAATGCATATAACTTCTACACTATCAATTGGATTTCAACCAAATTTTGTATTTAATATGTGTACATAAACAGATATGACTGAGTGTATTCTTAAGAGCCACCAGGGTTGCCAACTGTTAATAATTGCTCTCTCTCTATTTTCTTTATCCAAATACCAATATATCTGAAAGTATGCAAACCAAGAGCTCGAAACTTTGCACACGTATAGTACATGACCTTCTACATTAATTTGGCATGAAAAGTAGGCTCTTTAGTTCGTCACGGAACTTCTTGTTAAATAATGTGCCTTCTTTGTGAAGAATAAGCAAAAACAAAGTACAACAAAAATGGTGCAGTCATAAATTGTGAACATTGAACAAGAATTCAAAATCTTTGCTGAAAATTCTTCGCTTTCTATTTTCGAAACCTTTCCCGATTTAATTGATCTCTGTCCTTCCACCTGTCACAGACTCTTATTTGGTTATTAAATAACAAAATGTTTACACACAATGTGCAAAATATGTACTGTACATTACATCAGAGCAAAATTGAGTCATAGAGGCCGTTCTTGCACTATTACCCATTCAACATTTGATTGCCGCTGAGCGTGGCTTCCCCAGCGTTTGTTATTAATAGAGACGGGAATTTGCCTATTTGTCTATTTTATTCCTGTGTTTAGAAACGTAGGCTTTCGAGATATAAATCCGTTTTAGGTTCTTTTAGGCTAGATTTCGTTAGTTTATTGTGCCTATAAATGCCTATTTCAAGGGTTTGTGCCTATTTGTAGTATAATTGCCTATCTGATGCCTTTAAACTGTATTTTAAAGTATTGCAGCTGGTGTGCTAGACAGAATTATATTCACATTTCTCAATATGTGTTTACCCCACGAACAAGAATGGGAATTCTCGGAATTCACCAGAAATAGCGCCTGGGATCTCGATATTAAGCCTCCATACTTAACAACCCTTCGTTTTGTATTTCGCTTTTCCTTTTATTGAAAATTTACCAGTTAGTATGTGTGTGAATTAATATCATAAACTTAATGCTGATTGAATTACAAAAGAACTAACTTAGTGCCATGTTTTCGCGTTTTTTCAATCTCGATATTAAGCCTCTAAAGTTAAAAACTCTTCGTTTCAGGTATCGTCCCCTTCAAAAGCCACGTTAGGTTGGCGCTGTAACCTAACTGTGAATTAATATACAGTATATCCTGTTCGCGCCAGAGTGTTGAATGGGCAGACAGGAGGGATGCGATCCAGCTGGCAGTGAAAATGACGCGGCGATCACAGTGGGTTGGTGCTGTAACCTATCTTGTGTTGAATGGACAGGCAGTTTAAAGCAGCTTGGAGGGATGCGATCTAACTGGCAGCGGGTGTAGCATGGCCTCTTACCGAGATAGATGGAAACTTGGTGGTCCCGTCTTGAACTACTGTTGCCATGCAGCCAGGAGGGATGCGATCCAGCTGGGAGTGAAAATGCCGCGGTGATCACAGTGCGTTGGTGCTGTAACCTATCTTGTGTTGAATGGACAGGCAGTTTAAAGCAGCCAGGAGGGATGCGATCCACCTGGGAGTGAAAATGCCGCGGCGATCCCAGTGCGTTGGTGCTGTAACTTATCTTGTGTTGAATGGACAGGCAGTTTAAAGCAGCTTGAAGGGATGCGATCTAGCTGGCAGTGGGTGTAGCATGGCCTCTTACCAAGATAGATGTAAACTTGGTGGTCCCGTTTCGAGCTACTGTTGCTATGGAGATGGCCGGCCTTGCTATTACTTCATCAGTTTATTTTCTGCTTTTATTAGCCTTTGCGTGAGTGCAAAAAGGCCGAAATCAGAAGAATGAGAAAGACTATAGAAAATTCATGTAGCCGGCCGTTCCTTCTGGGTCCTAAACTATGTGTATGCAAAATTTGGTTGAGATTGGTGGAACGGTGTAGATTTGTATACGGAACAAATCCACCCACCCACATACATACATACATACATACATACATACATACATACATACATACATACATACATAGGCCTACATACAGACTTTCACTTTTATATATAAGATAAGTATGTTATTAAATTATAAGTTGCTTATTGTTAATTCTTTTTATAGTAATTAAATATGTTATTAAATTAAAAGAAATTTTTTCATGCCTATTTTGTTGCCTATTTTACACGTTAGTGCCTATTTACATGCCTATTTTGGCTACGGTATTTTAAGAGCCGATATGCCTGCCTATTTTAACTGTTTTTAGTGCCTATAATTCTCGTCTCTAGTTATTAATCATAGCATGAGCTCTGTGGAGCGAAGGGGAAGACACAGCGATGACAGACTGCAGTCCGCGCATAAGTCAAGCAGCATTGAGCGTCAAAGGAGCTCATGTACCGCGAACAGTTAAACGATGACTGAGGCTATTTGAGCTGAGTCATATCCTACTGTACCTGTCAACGAAGCAAGCTGACGTGTGACACAAGTAAACAAAGAATAGTTCCCATATCGACCGCCGGAAATCAATTCGTGAAAGGGTAACACATTGCCTAATGTATCGCACTGTTCTCTAGACAAAGTGTAACATTTTTAATATATGTTAAACGTGGTGATGACAATTGTAAAGGTTCTATTTAACACAAACATAATAAGAATAAATAATATACACTGTGGTGTGACCTTACCTGCGATAGTATAATATAATAAGTTGTTGTTGAGCGCCAGATTCCTATTTAAGACAGTGAATCGAAATTTATTAATTAATCCTCGGCTATCAGCAGTAGAGTGAGACCTAATTATCCCGGGCCGTAGTGTAACTGAGTTGACTAACCATTCAGTATTTATTTATAAGGAGTAGTTAATTTGCCTATAGTATTTACTAAAATGAAAGAAATAGGCATTACGTTGAAGAGAATGAATTTATTTACTCAAGAACAAAATACTAATAGTTACAAAAAAGAATTTAATTTACCAACTGCGGTTTAATTATTTAAAAGAAACTGAACATTTAAAATGAATTGAAAGTTAATTGAAGTTACATTATAATAGAGACGATAGTTTTATTGAATTGTTTGCTCACCCAGTCGAAGATTCGTCATATTTAAGAAATGATCGATGATCTCGATGTTACGTCGCTTATGTTTAAAAAAATGATGTGATATCTCAATTATTATGAAATATCCTCATTAAATACGTTGCCATCTGTAGAAAGACTCTTGATCAGGGATATAACCCATTATGTATTGATATAGATTTCGGCAAGACATCGTACTGAGCCAACTCTGCTTGCTCAGTTCATTAAGACCCAGAAAGCAAGGTTACCACTTCCTCCCTTCATTGAGAGCTGTAGATCAATGCCTGTCTTGTCGAGTGCAGATACTAATAACTTCCTTGTCACGTGGTGTCACAGCCCCCACTATAGAAGCAAGCTACCCTCTCTCTTCATTCTTGACGCGTACGTACATTAGAAAATGGCGTGTTGATTGCACCATGAGTAAATATCAAGCTTCTATTGCTTCTCGAAGGAACTAGATTGTGCGCACGTGATGGTTACTCATATTGGGTTTCATAGCATCTCGAAAATGACGCAGTTTGCTGTGGTGAAATTATTACTACGTCGTTCAGTTTGTGACGCATTGGGTTGATCCGTATTGGCAATCTTGTTGCAATATATATATTACTTCGTCTCTTTACAAATAATTGTTAATAAAAATATTTCTGACTATAATAATAAAAACCGCTTACAATTATCTGATATAAAAATCATCTCATGGATGTACTAATTAATAATAATAATAACATGATAAATGAATAACCCTTTAAATATAATAAGTATGGGATCGAATCGTTACAATCGCCCCTAAGATAAATAATTTAAATGACATTTCACATTATTTCTCTTACCCCATCCAACATTAAAAAAAAACTATAAATTTAAATATTATAACCCCCAAAAAGACAACATACAATATACTCTTCATCAATACACAAAAATATACAAGAACATACTCTTTTCACTTTACATATTTGTACTATCATTTCTCATTCTTCCAAATGTTCATAATGTTCATTCTTCTTTATATATGTTGTAAAAAAATATACATAAATGTATTCTTCACAAAAAATTCATATTTTAACTTCCATTCATCTTATTCTTCCAAATGTTCATAATGTTTATTCTTCTTTATATATATATACTGTAAAAAATATACATATAATGCCCTTCACTTTACATTCTTCGAAGTAATTACTTCGTTGCACACGCATATCACTGCACGCGATGTGGTGATACAATCAACATAATATCCCTTTCGTCTCTATAAAGGGATTACTCAAATGCAGTAAAATTTCAATAATTGAAGAAAAAATATCTTAGCAAGATACCTAAGGCAATTCCAATTTCAGTGCATATGTCATACATGTAAATATTTCCCCAAATACATAATGACATCGAAATACCTTAAAGCAGTTATTAAACAGTTCACATAAATATCCAAGTTACTACTCACCTGCCTTCGTGGCTTAATTCTTTCTTAGGCCACGGCCGCCTCCTTTCAAATTAATACTTCCTAAGTCTCCACGACTTCTTAACTTTTCATAAAACCATAATTCCTCTTCACTACTTCTCGAAAACAATAACTTGAATTTTCAAAATCACAAATGAACTTAAAATCTGACTTCTTGTTCACATTATTAAATTTAACTTAGCGTCGATATAACTTTACTGTATTGTCATTCTTTACTTACCATAACAAAATGATTAAGACTTGGGCAAAATACTACTCAATACTTGAATTACGTATATCACTAAACTATTTCACAAAAACACATGACAAACTCCTCGGAATAAATATTTCGTTCCACAAAATATTAATGCTCTTATACTTTAAATTTAGTCTATTCATGATTTGATTTCTTGCTGAATACCTAAAAAAAACCATAGTTTTCTCTCAAAACTCTTAATTAAGTCCTACAGACATCACTTCCTACTTGTTCTGACCGCCTGGAGTATAGCTTATTCCTACTACACCAGAATCTCTCAGAACTCTTAATTATTCATCGTGACATCACCCGTCACATACAAAAAACCTCCCCTATTCGTGGTATAATCCCACATCTTCTTACTGTTACAGGTCACCTCTTACTGACCAATAACACATTAAATTTCAGCTAAAAAATCTTACATGCTTCGACTAATTCCTTGGAATAATAACATCACACTTTGCTTTCCTAACTATTGTCTTCCTAAAATAATGACAGTGTTCCAGTTGATAGTCAATAACACCGACACTCTTAATTAGCAAATATTCTCCCATAATCACTTCATAAAGCAAGTCCTGAGTTATAACACAGTTCAGATACTTTCTTCTCTATCAAATTAAACGCGTAAATTACACCTGCCTCTAATTGAAACTTCATTATTACCCCTTATGTATTCTCACCTTACATTACTAACTTATTCTTGTCTTCAAAATATTAAACTTATCTTTACTAACTCCGTATGACATAAATAAAACTTAATTTCTCCTCTGACTAAAAAAATGATTTATCTTTAAATCCTAAAACGTCGAATTATAACAAATTCCTTTCAATTCTAGAAAATATTATGCCAACCATCTAATTATAATTATTATCTTTACTTTTACCTGTGTAGGACAACGATCTACCACATAATTAATTCGTTATTAATCATCAGTAACTTTTTACTACAAAGTGGTTTAGCTCGATAACAAGCCTTGTAATATCTTTAAAAGTGCTTAACTGTAACTAAAACTTGGACAATCTTACCTTTGTAATCTCTTATTACCTTGTGTGCATACATCCATATATACTTAAAAAAACTCCCAGCATTAACTTCACTTAGTCCCGTAGACACCATAAAAAACTCATTGCTCAACGGAATATACCTCGCTGACCTACTTCATCTTACCAAAAACTTCCTCCAACCTACTTCATTTGGCATCTTACCAAAACTTCCTCCTTAAAAAACTTCATTTGGCATCTTACCAAAACTTCCTCCTTAAAAAACTTCATTTGGCATCTTACCAAAACTTTAAAACCACATTGCTCAACGGCATTACCTTCGTTGGCCTACTACTTCAAACTCACGTCCATTTACGTGAAAATACACACATACACACACACATATCTGTCAGCAAGTACCAGATGCCCTAATCATGTTACTACTTCCTCATTTCAACCCGATGTTGGTTAATTCAAACAACGCATTACTATTAACTATTCTAAACCACTTATAAATTTCTCAAAATATATCCACTGATAACCTCGCTGTCCTCAACTGAAACTTCTTTAAAAATCAATACCTAATTCTTCAACTCATTCGTTTTATTACCACTGTATCATCTTATCTTCACTCACTTTTGAATTAATTCTTCATTACCATTATTTTCATAATTATGGTTGCCATAATAATTATTACTTTCTTTCGATTACTTACTTTTGTAATAATCTTCTCAACTTTTTTAAATTTAATTCTCACTTCATCCAACTTACCTGCAGTTTAAGGACCCACATTCAACTTACCTGAATTGCTCAAAGGCACGACAACCTCTGTCTTCCAAATTAAATGATTTTAGTCAATCTAAATCAATAAGCGTAGGCACTACGCGCCCCTTACCATCCTAACTTCACGACTGAATTAAAATTACACACAGCAGGTTTCTTATTTACCTCTGTAAAATCCTATAAAACTTCATTACTTAATATTTAAGTCATACGGAACAGTAACTATCGTTAATATAAATTTGCATCACTACTTTCTCTGGCATATCACAGTTCTTACCATCTACTATTCTGATATTGGCCCCTGCCATTATAATTCTGCTGATTATTATCATAATAATTATTTTCAGGATTATTCTGTAATATGGGCATATCGTATGAATCTTCGAGTGCATCGAATCTGCTTAACAATCCCTCTAATTCCTGTATTGTAGTGATCATTTGCATACAAGCAGCCACGTTTACCTTGGGTGGGAAATGCCTGAGGAGAAGCCTTATCACATCCCCATCTTGATTCATCCCGTCAAGATGTTTACATATGAGTACATACTCTAGAAAGTAATCAGTCATATTACTCCCTTCCCCAGATTGATACCTGCCAGAATTAATAATCTGTCTCATTTGTGATTGGATATCCTCATTCCAATATTTTTCAATAAATTTACTTTTGAAATCTTCAAAATTTATCAAGGTATGTTTGTATACTAAAAACCATCCCTTAGTATCTCCTATAAAAGCCTGGTCCAATAGCTCTACTACCATCTTCCATTCAATTTGACCATCTTTTAGCCTTTCTTTAAATCTATCCTCCACCTGATTTATGAACTGCATAGGACACCCCTGTTTGTTTGAAAACTTAGGCAGTTCAGTCTCTCTCATACTACTTAAATACTTCATTCTATCCTGATTTCCTTCCTCCCTTATCTGCTTCTTTAATCTCGCCTCCATTTCTTGAAAATTACTCTCTTTATCCATTAATTCATTTCTCAATACCTTAATCTTATCCCCAAAATCTTCTCTCATCTGCCTAGTTTCCGCTTCTATCAATTTGCTAAAACCTTTACCTAAAATTTCCTCGGACTCCGATCTACTTTCATCTAAAATCTCCTGAAAGGCTGTCTTTACTGATTCTACTTTCTTATTAACTTCTATCTCAACTTCCTTAATTTGATTTTCTACTGCTTCTAATTGTTTATCTATTTTTTCAACCATATCTTTAGCCTTCTTCTCTACCACTTCCTTAATTTCACCTCTGATCTCCTGTTTTACCCCCTGAATACTTTCCTGTAGTATATCATACTTCTTACTCAATCCTTCATTTACCTTAACCACACTGTCTAGCTTTTTACTATTTTCTTCCAGCTTTTGGTTGATCGTTTTACTATTTCTATGCAATTGTTCAAACTTCTCATTAAATTCCTTCCTACTTTCCTGATTTTGTCTACCCATCTCTTCTCTCATTTCCTGACTATTCTTATCAAGCTTCAAATTCAACTCCTGACAATTCTTTTCTAATTTCTCAAATTTAACATTGAACTCCTGACTATGCTTATTTAATTTTTCACTCATATCTTGATTTAGCCTACCCATCTCTTCTCTCATCTCCTTACTATTTTTATTCATATCTTTATCTAATTTCTCAAATTTACCATTGAATTCCAAATAATTTCTTTTATTCTCTTCACTATTTTTATTCATACTTTCATCAAATTTCGCACTTAAATCTCTACTCATCTGCCTTATGAGCGCAGTTAATGGATCTTCAGGAATCTCTATAGACTTTTCTTTCTCTAGACTACCACTAGTCTCAGGATGTACCTCTGTATTCTTGTCAGGGTTAACCTCAGGATTATTCTCAAGATTTACCTCCGACATCTTGGTATTATTCTCTACGCTTTCAACATCGCTACCGGTATTAACCTCCTTATAATTAACTTTCTCGACTTTATTCCTACTTCTCAACTGCCTCTGTTCCTCTTCCGACATCTCGAAGTACACCGTATAACAATTGCCCTTCAAAATTTCACTTCACTTCACTGTCCCCCAAAAGCACTGACAATTTGCACTGAAATTATACTCTCCTCTCCTAAATACCGAATGGTTTTCGTGTCCTACTTTGTGGCGCCAAATGTAACATTTTTAATATATGTTAAACGTGGTGATGACAATTGTAAAGATTCTATTTAACACAAACATAATAAGAATAAATAATATACACTGTGGTGTGACCTTACCTGCGATAGTATAATATAATAAGTTGTTGTTGAGCGCCAGATTCCTATTTAAGACAGTGAATCGAAATTTATTAATTAATCCTCGGCTATCAGCAGTAGAGTGAGACCTAATTATCCCGGGCCGTAGTGTAACTGAGTTGACTAACCATTCAGTATTTATTTATAAGGAGTAGTTAATTTGCCTATAGTATTTACTAAAATGAAAGAAATAGGCATTACGTTGAAGAGAATGAATTTATTTACTCAAGAACAAAATACTAATAGTTACAAAAAAGAATTTAATTTACCAACTGCGGTTTAATTATTTAAAAGAAACTGAACATTTAAAATGAATTGAAAGTTAATTGAAGTTACATTATAATAGAGACGATAGTTTTATTGAATTGTTTGCTCACCCAGTCGAAGATTCGTCATATTTAAGAAATGATCGATGATCTCGATGTTACGTCGCTTATGTTTAAAAAAATGATGTGATATCTCAATTATTATGAAATATCCTCATTAAATACGTTGCCATCTGTAGAAAGACTCTTGATCAGGGATATAACCCATTATGTATTGATATAGATTTCGGCAAGACATCGTACTGAGCCAACTCTGCTTGCTCAGTTCATTAAGACCCAGAAAGCAAGGTTACCACTTCCTCCCTTCATTGAGAGCTGTAGATCAATGCCTGTCTTGTCGAGTGCAGATACTAATAACTTCCTTGTCACGTGGTGTCACAGCCCCCACTATAGAAGCAAGCTACCCTCTCTCTTCATTCTTGACGCGTACGTACATTAGAAAATGGCGTGTTGATTGCACCATGAGTAAATATCAAGCTTCTATTGCTTCTCGAAGGAACTAGATTGTGCGCACGTGATGGTTACTCATATTGGGTTTCATAGCATCTCGAAAATGACGCAGTTTGCTGTGGTGAAATTATTACTACGTCGTTCAGTTTGTGACGCATTGGGTTGATCCGTATTGGCAATCTTGTTGCAATATATATATTACTTCGTCTCTTTACAAATAATTGTTAATAAAAATATTTCTGACTATAATAATAAAAACCGCTTACAATTATCTGATATAAAAATCATCTCATGGATGTACTAATTAATAATAATAATAACATGATAAATGAATAACCCTTTAAATATAATAAGTATGGGATCGAATCGTTACAAAAGCACATGTACACTCCTGGCTAGCCTGGTGAAAGAGTTTCCTGGCACAAATACGATGATATAAACCTTGTATCGCAAAGCGTGTCACCATGTGTTCCAACTCGTATTCCTCTTTTGTTGATCATTGCGTCTGCATTGTAGAAGATTTCTTAGTCCCTTTTTTCTCGTAGCTCTTGTAACAGTTCTTTGTAGGATGGTGCTGCAGATGCAAGTGCAATCTTAGGTCATCTATCAAAGAGGTTTCCCGGGCTAATGGCGTACTATACTGTTTTACACTTTATTTTTGTTCTACCCAAATGAAGTACATTACACATCAGTTGTTACGTCCACCTTCTCAACATAATCTCCTTGTAACTTTATGCACTTTTGCCATCGATGTGTCAGTCTCTCCAGATCTTTCTGAAACCATTATTTCGGAGTGCTGCGTGCCCATTCCTTGACAGCTGTATCCAGAGGTTTATTCATGTTCCCGAACAGGTGATAAATACTTGGTGCCAAGTCGGAAGAGCATGGTGGGTGTGACAGCACCGTGAATCCCATTTGATCAATGGCAGCGGTGGTCTCTCGGCTAGTGTGGGGGCGGGCATTGTCATGTTGCAGAAGCGCACCTTTAGCCCATTTTCCTGGCCGCTTAGTTTGAATGGCACGACGTAAGCGCTTGAGGGTTGCCACATGTGCTGCACTGTTAATCGTGGCCCACAATTCCAGCCAGTCAATGAGGATGATGCCCTTTGTGTTCCAGAACACTGTCGCCATTCGCTTGGCAACTGATGGCACTTTTCGACATTTCTTTGGCGGTGGACTTCCCCTATGCTTTCATTGCATGGTCACCGTTTTGCGAAGTTTGCAGAACTGGACACAGCTGTCAAAGAATGGGTACGCAGTACTCCGAGATAATAGTTTCAGGAAGCTCTGGAGAGACTGACACATCGAAGACAAAAGTGCATAAAACTACAAAGAGATTATGTTTAGAATGTGGACGTAACAACTGATGTGTAATGTGTATCATTTGGTAGAAAAAATAAAGTGCAATAAAGTGTAGTACGCCCTTCGTACATACCGGAATCGAGCAAATTTTGATACGCCAAGAACCCTCTTCAGGTATCTTGGTTTCATGCTTTCCAGTTTCTTTAGCTGTTTACGTGACAAGAATTGCCAAATTAATTCTAATCTGTATGTGAGTGTTGGTAGCACTTTGACTTGGAAGGGTACCATGGGTATCTTATTTGGTTATTGTTAACATGAACAAGGAAGGACACTTTGTATATTTAGGCAAAAAGTAACATTTATAAATCTCTATACATCATTCCAAAACTCAACTTAAAAGCGATGACCACTGATTTAAATTTCTCACATTTTTTGTTTACTAATCAATTAATCTATTATTTCGTTAGTCGATAGATCGATCAGTCAATTCATCGATTAATCGTTTTCGATTCATTTCAAATTATAGGATTAATCGACTATTGATGATTAACCGAACGTTACTTATGACCAGTTCTAGTGTAAATACAACATTGGATAAGATTACACCATTTTATTTTTTTCTCAGTATGTCCACATTATGCATGTGAAGAAAATAGAAAATCCACAGCCTGCTTCCAGTCGATCGACCGGGTCAGGGAATGGAATGAATGAAGCCCCCATCTAGCGGCGAGCATATGAATTATGCCGGCTGCCAAAGCCTGTCGCACTCCTCTGGGACAATGATTACATGAAAGACAGATGGAATGAAATGATAGAGGAGAGTGTTGCTGGAATGAAATTGTGACAGAGAAAGCCGGAGTACCCGGAGAAAAACCTGTCTGCCTCCGCTTTGTCCAGCACAAATCTCACACGGGGTGACCGGGATTTGAACCACGGACCCAACAAAATTAATCTCGGGCGTTTCCACCAACACAAAGTTCCTCATTTCTCTACTAGAAAGCTCTATAGTGTTCAAGGAGATTAGATATCTAACATCTAACCTCCTTGACTTTCATAGTCAAGGAACAACGAAATTCGACATGCAAGCTACCCTCTGGGTGTCAAATAACAAAGCTTGCACCCGGCACCCGAGGCCATACGATATTATTATTGTTATTAGCGGTGAGAAGCCGGCGTGCTGCCGCCTACGCCACGGAGGCTCATATTATGCATGTCCATGGTTTAATAGTTCGACGATGTAGAAATGTAAATATTATAAGTCAGAAAACAGTATCATAATGGGGGTCATTAAAGTACTACGAAAAGAAAGAGTGTGACACACTATGGGTCAAAATGACCCGGCGCCAGTCCTCCTGTTATATTTTTAGCCTACTTTTCACATTTTGCAAAAATGAGGGAAAAGTAGACTTATGAGATCGACCCGGGCAAATGTGTGTCTGTCTATCTGTCTGTGTGCGTGTCCCCACTTACAACTCCTAAACGGCTGCAGCAATCGAAACAAAATTTGGTAGGAGTAAAGATCTCTACCTGAATATCTCAATGCCGTATTTGAAAATGATATCAGTGCTACCTACTGTGGAAAAATCGCAATTGAAATTTGAGCTCCATGTTGGATATCTTGGAAGGTATGAATGGGAACTATTTCAAAATTGTCACACGTATAGATAATAATATTTCAGTTTAATTTCCAGGAGGCCATACATGGCAGTGTTGCCAAAATGATTCTAAGTTGCTGATAAGTCCAATATTTAAATGCATACAACTTCTACACTATCAATTGGATTTCAACCAAATTTCGTATGTGCTATGTGTACATATTTTAATGAAGTAATTTTACACCTGGTGTCTTCCTATGAACTATTCCCAATATAAAATGTGGTTAATTTATATTTTTCAAAATGAACATGCAGAAATGACAATAATTTTGGTAACAGTGTCATTGGCCATTTAGATAAGGATAGCTTCACACATGCACTCAAAATCGGGTATGAATTACATAATTTGGAAGTTGACAATGTGAAGGATATCGGTCAACCATTGTAGTTACAATGCCAAACACAAAGACAAAATCAGCTTGCCACGGTGGCTAAGTGGATAGCGTGTCGATCTACAAACCCCAAGATTGCAGGTTCGCTCCTGGCCGTGGTAAGTGATATTTGAAAGGCGGCAAAAATACGATACGCTTGTCATACGATGCTGGCATGTCAAAGAACCCATTTGAATTCAGTAGGCCGAGTTCATAATGGCAAAATTAATCTCGGGAGTTTCCGCCAACACTAAGTTCCTCATTTCTCTACTAGAAAGCGCTATTGTGTTCAAGGAGCTTAGATATCTAACATCTAACCTCCGTGACTTTCATAGTACAGAAACAACGAACTTCGACATGCAAGCTACCCTCTGGGTGTCAAATAACAAAGCTTGCACCCGGCATCCGAGGCCATACGATTTTATTATTATTATATAGCACGAACCTTTACGGTAACACGAAAATACTATGAAATATGCGAGGACACCAAGAGGCCGCTGATGAGCCACCTTGGTGTCCTAGGTGAAACCCCACACAAGACACGGCACAAACCTAGAAAAATTGTTGAGGTTTAATTCACTGGCCGTGAAAGCAAATATACCATCGTTCTACGTCCAGAAGTTTGCAACACCATCTTTCAAGTAATTACCGATATGTTAATTGTGCACCGTCCCTAATGTTTGCATAATCAAACTGGGCAATATTGCAAAAGAAATAGCATTGTATTTTAATATCCGCAACTCCATTTTCTACACAGGGCATTACATTCGTAAGATTACGCCGCCAATTTTAGTGAATGCGGTTGATGACATACGTACACCAGAACGTCCTGGAGGAGTAGGCGTATGTCATTAGTTCCACGGAAATTTTTATCCTGCTCTCTGTTCAGTAAATGGATTTCTTATGCGAAACTTTTCCCCCAGATGTCATAACTGTTCAATTTGAGACTCAATTGATTTGCCTTCCGTTGACATTCTAAACGCATCGAATTTGAAGAATAACTAGTTGATAAAACGTTACATTTTAATTTTAAAGCGTTTGTAACAGCTTATTTTGTGTTATTTGACCAAAATAACAAAATGATCCAACATAGTACCTGTGCGCTATCTATTGGTACTACTTCAGGATAAACAATGTTTCAAAGCTCTGCAATTCGTTATTGGGTAGAAATCGGATGCTGTGCCGACACAATTCCCAAGAAGAAGAACTCAACCGACAGAATCTCGACAGATATTTATGAATATTAATGTTAGAACATATACTGAACCATTTATCCACAGGCTGTATAAAGGATTCTAATAATTATTCATCATCTTTTGATACATTTCTACAGACAGCAGATATGAGAGCCAGACGGTGTTGAGAAATATTGAGAAATCAGTGGCCGAGAGGACACAATGGTTTAAGCTCCTGTGGTATTTTAGGAAGTAGCATAATATTCATGACACATAGGACAGGTGCAACTTTTAGCGCTGAGATGGCTTGGGTACGCACTACATGGCTTGTTGCTATGAGTGTTGGCGCCAAGAAGAAAATCGAATGCTACGTTGTAATTGGTCAATCTTCATGTTAACCACTCCCTGTGGCAGAAATACAAGTAAAAGCGCGCAAAGATTTACAAGAGTCTGAACCAATAATATCAAGACGCCCTGTTTTAGCGGCAACTCGGCGTGGTAACGCACCCTGCTAATTAACGCGGGAGTTATCTACAGATTAACTCCACGATCGATTCAAGCCGGCTACAGCATAATCGTAACCTCCACACTGCTACGAACTCAATGATACCGATCGTATGCTAGTCTGATAATTATTATGGAATATTTTTTCATAAATCCCCTTCTACACCTACCCTAGTCAGTGTCATTTATAAGGATCCAGAAAGCTTCGAGAGAACAACACTTATTTTTGTGCGTCTGAGGACGTAACGTACACTTATTTTTGTGCGTCTGAGGACGTAACGCCGACATTTTATTTGAGCATTTGAGGACATAAGGTGTCCGAGGACACGAGGCATACTCTGCAATATTTCATGTATTTGAACATGGAACAATTTCGTCAAGTTATAAGTGTAACTTCAGTGATTTATTTGTAGTCCCAGCACTACCAGTAGGACCAGTTCATCGAAATAATTCCCCAAATAGACTGTCAAGGAATTTAGTACTTGATAGGTGAATGTAGTAGGAAATATATTGTGTGTGTATCTGACAAAACTTTATTTACTTCAGCACGAGATGACGTCTAGGACCGAGACCGGATCTTGGAACCAGCAGGACATTTGCCAGAAGATGTCGATGACGAGATAAACATCTTAAAGGAGATGGCTGCAGATGTTTCCTTGAGGCTGTTTTAAAGGAATGAGTACAAATGAATTTATTTATTAAATCAGCTATGGTATTATTTTGTAGATATTTGTTTGCTTGTTTGGTAATGTAGATTCTTAGTTCTTGTTTTACTGGCTCATTAAATATGGGACAAGCCGAGCGTTGTGTAATTTGTAAATATTGTGATTTGTGTTCGTTCAACTTTACGGGGCGACGCGCAGCTCGTGCTCGCATTCGCTTGCGTAAATCGCGGTCAAGCATTATTATTCGGAGGTATGCCTTATTACAAAAATGGAACTGAATTAATTTTGAGATTAAAAATAGAATTTGGAGGGTAAAGATTATTTGTGAATAGAATTTTATGACGGATCAGGATTATTTTGATAGTTGCTTTTTCATTAGATCTGAACGGGATGGCACTTTGCACCCGAGTTTTGTTGTGTATTTTTTTAAATGTGTCAATGGACGCAATATTGTTGATCTGTTTTGAGCCGACCCAGTGATATATTTATGAGAGTATAAATAAAAAGATATTTTTGTATTGTAAAGTGGACAAGTGCATAACTTATCTAAATCAATACGGAAAAACTGGAAAAATGACTAAAGTCATAGATATTCATTATGAGAGTCAGTCTGAGCTTTTGGTGCGTCGTGTGATTTCTTTTATGATGTGCTAGCGAGAATATATCATGGTGATTATTCTGACTTGCTCCACGTCAGCCCAGTTCATGACCTCGCGAGGCTGGACTTGTGGTATATATTTGTGTTTTCTTGCCATCCAGGGGGATGGGTGAGATAGTTGGCGTTTCCAGATGGAACGTGCACCTAGCTTGAGGGACTGAGAGAGATAATTGAGGCAGCGATGACTCATACAAGAGGGGCGCGCTCAAATCAGATAACGCGACTTGTCATTAGTAACAGGCCTGGCTCCTGTACTTCAATTTTAGACGTTGTTTTAAATTCACAAAACCTGATCGGTTATAATGAGTATTTGATTGATTAAATGGGTGTTGTCCATGTTGTAAGGTAGCTTCCGAAACTCCTGTTTGTCTGGCGTTTTATATAAATGTAAACATAGTTTTTCAGCCGCTAGGCTTGTATTTTGTTGCTTTTGCTTTAATTCTCGTGTGTTTATTTTACGCGTTCAATGACCCGTGTGGCATTAGGGTGCGCGAGGCTATGTTCCCAAGTTGTGATGAGAGCGTTTTGGCCTATTTCTGGCATGCTCTTTTTGTTCATGTATGTGCTCTGGCACCAGCTAGAATCTCAGGGAGATTCTTCATCTTTTTATATTATTAGATCTTGCATGTGTCAGTAGTAATTAGAGTGTATTAATTAAGGGTGGGTCCCATAGCCGTAGTGTGATTTAAAAGATGCAACTCCGTGAGCAACATGACTGTTTCAGTTGTAAACGGACTCGCATCAGTACTCATTTTCATATTAACGAGCAGTACACCACGTATTATATAACTTCTTGACCAGGAAAAATGGACTTGTATCCATATATTGTGACGAGCGAGTTCTTACAGCTCAAAGTTTATGTTATGATTTATCATTTTGTGTGAAGCTGAATTTATATTGTTTTGTTGTTGTGGAGCGAGTCTTACCGCTCAGTAATATTATTATTTATTAAGGGGGTGAAAGTCAGGGAGGATTTCTTTTATTTATTATTATTATTATGCACATAATTTTCAGTCATTAAATTTCTTTTATTCTACCTGTTATTCATTTTATTTCTAGTATAGCCTCTGTCATGGTCCTTTCTATTCATTAGAGCATGTTGTTTTTATGCGAACTTTGCTGTGTAACGCAGTCTGGACTGAACACGACCCCGTAGATGAATCTTGAGAAAAACCATGTTTTATTGAAGGGTGCAATACTAAAGTTATAATTATCGTCGAACATAAACAGTCGTATGCAACTCCCCTATAATGATAATTAAGACGCTCGTGTCTTAATTATTGCCATTATAGGCTCGTTGCATAATGTACTATAGTTTTGAACTACCTCCGTTAACCGGAAACCTATCTTTAACGGAAAAAATTGCGAGTCCCGTTCAATTCCGTTGAAGGTAGGTTTTACTGTAGGGGTCCAGCGAGTGAATATCGGAAAGGATCCACATTATTCAGTTTCAGTGTTGCAAGATGGCAGCTCCAGCTGAAATGAAGTTCTGGTGAATGGTTTTCTTCCGGATTCTCAAGCCGGCAGTTCACACAAATAGTGGATTGAATTAATAAGCCATCCTTGGAATGGCGATGTCTTCATCATCATGTGTGATGGTCGAGTTAGTGGAAGGCGTGTTCAAGGGCGTCACGTCCGGACTGAAGAACTGGCTTGGCCACCGATTGGAATCTACGTGTCAATTGCTTGAATAGCCAGTTCAAGTGAAGTGGCCACTGCTATGTAAATAAGGCGCCTGACTGGCAAGCCAAGGACAGACCGCGTGCGACTCCTGGTACTTCACACTTCTAAACTCGCATCCTGCAACATCAGTAAACAATTGGCGTCACAGCGGCCAAAATGTGAAGTTAACAGCAATTATCGAGGGTATTTTCCTACGGCAACAGTATCTGCGAATCGCACACTTCATACATTAAATACATTTTTAATGAAATTATGGATATTTATGAAATTAGAGTGTAATTCGTCACTGCTAATGTCTATTCTCTTTCATTTGAATGCTCATTTGCCACGATCGGTCGCTTGTGAGCGCCGCAGGAGGGATCTATACTACTGAAATAATATATATGATAAACGACAAGGAAAAGGAATGCCTTCAGCACTCGAAGGATGTGGACAGAAGGACTTGGAAAGGAGTAGAGCCATGGAAGGCAAATAGGAAAAGAAAAGAGGTGACGGCCCACCCCAAAGTCAATGGAAGAAGGGATAAACGGACCCAACTCAGGATTCCCACAGGGTCGCCAACTGCATGCTGCGCCGTTTAGGACTTTGAGCTGAAGGCAGGAGATACCATGAAAGAAAGAAAGAAAGAAAGAAAGAAAGAAAGAAAGAAAGATCGCTCCCTCGAAGAATGATGAAGTCAGGAAAGATGAGACAAGGCCAATTAAGGCCCAATTACCCTAATACCACCGTGGTCGGAAGAGAATAAAAGCTGGCCAAGGGAGGTCGATAGGGACGATGACAGAGTCGAATCCGGCACAAGTAAATGGAAGCGATTCTGGACTCAGCTGGGGTCCCGTGGTCACTAACCCACGTCCTAATAGTTGTGAGCCACTGAGGAAGCGATAACTTACCATACCGATTTCACTCTGGCGATCAATAATATTTATTCTTCCTTCTATTCTAGGTTAATTCTTACTCATCTTTCTCCTTTAATTGTTTTTTCTCTTCTATTCCCTCATTGTCATCAACCTACTCTTAATTTTCTTCCTCCTAGTTATCCTTCTCATCTTCTTCCCTTTCTACTACCACTTCTTTATCTTTCTCTTCTTCTACTTTCTCTTTGTTTCCGTCTTCTTCTCCTCCTTCCTCATCTTTTTCATAATTGTGCTACTTTCTACTTCTTCCTCCTCTTCTTCGTTTTACTCTTCATCCACTTGTTTTTCCTCATTTTTCTCCTCCTCTGAATCTTCCTCTTCTTCCACTTCCTCCTCTATTCCCTACTCTTCATTTTTATGTTCTTCTTCTCCTTCTACTTCGCCTTTTCCCTTCTATATACTCTTCTCCTACTTTCTCCTCATCTGCTACTAATTCGTCTACCTCCTACTGCTACTCTTCTTCAACAGTCCGCCGTGATGCGCAGTGCTGCCATTCTTGGCTGTCACTGCGGAGGTCCGGGTTCAATTCCCGGTTCTGGTCTAAGGCCTGGAATGGGGTACACTCAGCTTCGTGAGGCAAAACTGAAAAGAGGCGGGTTCAATTCCTGTCTGAGCCATCCTAGAAGTGGTTTTCTGTGGTCTCCCACGTCTACTCCAAGTAAATGCCAGGATGGTACTTAACGTAAGGCCACGGCCGCTTCCTACCCAAATCCGACCCCGATTACAAATACACTGGTACAGAAATTTCGCTACTCCTGTGGGGGTCTGGGCGGGGACACCAAGAGCCCGCTGATGAGCCAGCTTGGTGACCTAGGCGAAACCCCACACAAGACACGGCACAAACCTAGAGAAATTGCTAAGTTTGAACACTGGTACAGACATCATAGTGACACAGGGAATTACACAATTACTACACACACCCCTAAAAGAATCAGCAAACACTCTTCTTCTACTTCATCTTCCTCAATCTCTTCGTCTTTCTGTACTTTGTCTTCTTCTACTTCCTATTACTGTACTTCTTCCACCTGTGCCATGACTAGTCTCCTGAACGCTAGCTATTACTGTGAAGAGTACACCGTTATTTTCTTTGGAAATCAACAGTCATTTGAACTTCCTTCTACTTTCCAATGCTGTGACCTCCTCATAGTGTAGGCCAGGTTCTCAAAGGTCCTCAATTCTCTTTGTTTCTGTCTTACTCTTCTTCCTCCTCATCTTTTTTCTCATTGTCTTACTTTCTACTTTTTTCGTCTTACTCTTCCGTCACGTCTTCTTTGTCCTCGTTTTGCTCCTACTCCGCATATTCCTATTCTTCAAACTTCTACTACTGCTTCTTTATCCCCCTCTTCTTCTGCGTTCTCTTTGTTTCCGTCTTCTTCTCGTTCTTCCTCATGTTTTCCCTCATTTTCTTACTTTCTACTTGTTCTTCCTCCTCTTCTTGGTCTTACTCTTCCTCCACTTCTTCTTCCTCATTTTGCTCCACCTCTGAATCTTCCCCTTCTTCTGTGTCCTCCCCTTTCCCCTACTCTTCTTTACCATGATGGTACCTTGCATAACGCCACGGGCACCTCCTTCCAAATCGCCGACTCAATAACGATACATACTACTGCCGACACCAGAATAACTCAAGTTATCAGATAAATTCGTCTCACTCTCACTCACTCACTCACACAAGCATAAGGGGTTGAAATGACAGCCCGTAAATGAAGCAACAACAAGAGCTCTAATGTTTGTCAACCACGATAGCCGTTTTCGACATAACCTACAGAATGCATCCCAATTTACTAGACCTCATTAAACCGCACGGCATAGCACCACGGTCGCGAGGGCAGCTGTATCAAGTCCAGAAATCGCAGGTTCGAATCCTGGCGTCCATCCTGAGTTTAGTTATTCCCTGGTTTTTACCACACTCCCTACCCCATCCCTGTCCCTGATGCACGCACTACGGCAGTCATCACAAGAATACAGGTTATGACACGAGTTAAACACACAGCCAGCTACACTGGGTTGATGTCCAAGATGTCCCAAGACCCTAAAATGAATTAACAAACAAATATACATCCAGCAACGTTGGCGGTCGCCCGAAAAAACGAATAATCAAGTTTCGACTGTATAAGTTTCCGTACACATAACTTTGCCTGATCGCTCTGACATTCCTTCAGGCTGGTGAATTTTGATGATGATGGTGATGATTATGATAATTGTTGTTTGAAGGGTCCTAACATCTAGGCTATCGGCCCCTAATGGTTTGGGTGATGTGAAAATGTATCTGAAATGAAACTAAACCTTAAACTAACTACAAACTCACAAACTGGAAGAGGAGATGGAAAACAACAATAAGAATAAGGGAAACAAAAGACAGGAGGATAGGAAATGCCCTAAACCCTCGAAGAATGAGAATTAAGGGACTTGGAAGAAAGGAGAGCCAGGAAAGGTAATGAGGAGAGGGACCGCCCCAAAGGCAATGGAAGAAGGAGAAAAAACAGATCCAGCTCAGGAATCCCTCGGGGTCGCCAAATCCCGAACTCACCAGACGTGAGCTCTTGAGGGTGTAGCACAATCCAGGGTGCACCAGAAGTGGTGGGGCTACATACACCCTGCCTCCTTGAGGGACTTGAGCACAAGGCAGGAGATATAATGAAAAGAAAAAGAAGGCTGACTCCTCGAAGAATGAGGGTATCAGGAAAAATGAGATGTGGGCCAATTAAGGTGGAAAAGTGAAAGAGTCCCTAGGCCTTGGATACCCTAATACCGTCGATTGAAAACGAACAAGAGTTGACGAAGGTCGAGAGGAAAGATAACAGAGAGGAGCCCGGCCGGACTCAGATGGGGTCCCGTGGTTGCCACCCCACGTCACACAAGTTGTGAGCCCCTGGGGGGGGGGGGGGTCCTCCCTGAGTGCTGTAGGCTAACCCCTCAATCACACACTTCTTGCAGGTTGCGGGGTCTGCAATTAATGGGCGGTACGTAGCAATGACCCGCTGACGAGTAAAGATGCCGTATTAGCTCACAAATAGCACTGACCGCATTCAGCCAAACACACATGAGATAACACCCGAGACCTTGAACCTAATACACTAGACCTAGATACAATAGATCGATCAGCATTATCGCTACTGACGCGAATTCGCTTTTAAGAATGGTTCTTAAAACTGTGAAACACAGACGAACTGTAACTTTGATAAACAAGAAGGTGAGAGACAGCTGTCGTCGTCCATGATGAACCTAGCACAGGCCAATGATTTCGTCCGGACAGTTGTCTAACCAAGTAGCGACCGATGGTTTCGTCCAGACACCCATTTTAGTACATCAGTAATTTTCGTCCAGTCGCCTTCGCTTAACCTCACTACAGGGGAGTGCGGTGAAGTGAAATTGGCAGCATTGCCTTATCCAACATGGTGACGTGTTTTTTCGTCAGTTTATTACTTGAAAGTGAATGTTGATAATTTCCTAATTTTAAAGTGCGTTTGTGCTGTGTGTTAAAAGCAGTTAGCTTCAATAACGTGGCACAATAAGTACAGCTATTTTCTAGAGCGATACTAACAAAAATAATACAAAAACAAGAAGTTCCGTGACGAACTAAAGAGCCTACTTTTCATGCCAATGATTATTCTGCAGTATATGAACCTATCTAGAATAATGACGAAATTAAATTGGTAATATCGAAATGTCCAATTAGTTCGAAATATTCCTGGCATAATGTAGCCTAATAGAGCACTACAGTTGGCAGCCCTGGTGACTGAATATATTCTTAGTTCCATCTATTAAGGTACAGAATACAAAATTTGGTTGACGTCCAATGGACGTTACTTGCAGTTGGACATTGGATCTATCAGCACGCGTAAAAGCATGTTGGCAACAATGTCATGCGTGTGCTGGTTAGAAATAATCGGAAATATTATGATATCTTGTTGTGCCAATTTTGGATGAAATCCATTTGTTAGTATAGAAGTTACATGTATTTTAAAAGTGGACCTATCAGCAAGCATAGAATCATGTTGGCAGCACTGACTTATATTAATTACTCCAAATTAATCTAGAATGTCAGGTGCTATACGTGTGCAAAGTATAGAGCTGTTGGCTTGCATACTTTCTGATATATTGATATTAGGGTAAAAAATATAGACAGCATTTATTAACAGTTGGCGGCCCTGATTGCTCTTAAGAATACTTATAGTCAAATCTGTTATGTTACACTTAGCACATACGAAATTTGGTTGAAATCCAACTGATAGTATAGGAGTTACATGTATTTAAAAATTGGTCCTATCAGCAGGCTTAGAATCATTTTGGTAGAACTGAAGTATATAAGTTACTCCAAATTCATCTAAAATGTAAGGTACTGTACGTGTGCATAGTTTAAAGCTGTCGGCTTGCATACTTTCAGATATATTGGTATTTGGATGAAGAAAATAGAGAGTATTAACAGTTGGCATCCCTGGTGGCTCTTAACAATACACTCAATCATATCCGTTTATGTACACATATTACATACAAAATTTGGTTGAAATCCAATTAATAGTGTAGATGTTATATGTATTTAAAAATCGGACGTATCAAAAGGCTTAAAATTATTTTGGCAACACTGTCATGTATGGCCTCCTGGAAATCAAACTGAAATAGTATTATCTACATGTGTGCCAATTTTGGAATAGCTCCCATGCATACCTTCCATGATACCCAACACGGAGCTCAAATTTCTATTGCGTTTTTCAGCAGTTGGTAGCACTGACATGATTGCTGCAGCCACTTAGGAGTTGATAGGGACACACACACACACAGGCAGACAGACAGACAGACAGACAGAAGGACACACAGACAGGCCGACAGACACACACACATTCTCCCGGATCGATCTCATAAGTCTACTTTTTCCTCATTTTTGCAAAATGTGAAAAGTAGGCTAATAACAAAATTGAAACGTGACATCGTCAACTGCACAAGAGCCAAACGTTATATGAATACAATAGCTGTGCCTGTTTCAATGTCTATCATTGCATATAATTCCTATACTCGGTGGTTCACAATTCATATTGCAAATTTCTGGGGGTTGTAAAGGGGAATAAGTAGATTACATTTTGTTTAAGAACCCCTGTACGACATGTATCGTTTCGATAACAAATCAGGTTGACTCGATTGCACATCTCCCACTTCACTACAGACACGTATGCACTACAAGAGTTGTTCCACGTGGTGAACCTACTGTTCATTACACACCGTGTACCTGCGCAGCATGTTGTCATACACACGTCACAAGAGACCGGGTGTGGGTTCAATAATGTGCCTTGTCGCCAAAACGCGTGCAAGAAGATCTTCTTCCAACTCGACTGGAGTCTCATAAACAAGGTTCTTCATGTGGTCCCACAGGAAAAAGTCGAAGGTAGTTAAATCTGGCGAGCATGGTGGCCACGAAATTGGACTACCTCGAACTGTCAAAGCGGACTTACTGTCATTACAGTTTGTAAACGAACATACGACACGATATCATTGGTCTGCGATCTCGTCCTGTGGTAGACTACTGCGCCCTAACTGCATCCCTACTGCTGTCAAAGCGGACTCACTGTCACTATGGTTTGTAAACAGAAGACACACGTACTGTATGCTATCAGGGGACTATAGAGGTTGCCCTGAGGCAATTTTATTTGCGTTCCGTGAAGCGGGCGATGTAACATGAAAGTGATCTTCAAACCGATTTGGTATCGAAACGACAAATGTCCGGACAAGGGCTCCTATTCAAAATGTGATCTACTTAGTCCCCTCTACAACCCCCAGATGTTTGTAATAGGAATAATGAATCACCTTGTATAAGTACCTATTTCTGAACTTTTTATAAAGGGGGATTCTTTTGCCGGGCGCGCGTGCCTTCCACCAGCCAGCCGAGCTCGTACTGTGGATTGCGCGCAGGTGGAAACCGTAAGAAAGTACATTAATTAATGGTAAATTCACCAGCAAATCGTGATTAACGAACTTACCTTCCACAGGAAATGCTGAGAGTGTTCTCCTTCAACTGACAGACAGGCGGGTTGTACCGTGTAAATAAATTAGCATTTGCACGTTGTGAGCGATATCTGCTGCCGTATATTGTTCAGCTCCACTACAGTACGGGTAATTGATCTGTACACTTTGTATTTTAAATTAACTTAAATGCTTCGATTAATTACAGTAAACACGCAGGGGTGGGGCTGCAGGAGTAGCTACATAATGTAACTATGTGACTTCGAAAGTTACTGTCTGTCAGCTGAAGGAGAACAATTTTAGTATCTTCTGTGAAATGATAAGTTCTGAACTTTAACTGGTGGCGTGAGGTCATCCAGATTCCCAAGGAAAGAAAAACACCTGTGCTTCTTTAATTAAATCTTGCAGTTGTTGTTTATGTTTCCTTCTTATCTGTGCACTGACTCTACACACCATCGTTGATGAAAGTTTAGTGACTTAAAGACTTAAATGACCCTGATTAGCTTGCCTCCTCCTCGCGCAATCCTGCGGATCGAGCTCGGTTGTCTGGCGGAAGGCGCGCGCGCCCGGCAGTTGGCCGCCGGCCCCACACCTACAAAAGAATCTCACTGTAGTACTTAGGATATGAAATGAAAATCCACAGCCTGCTTCCAGTCTCCGACCAGGTCAGGAATGGAATGAATGAAGCCCCCATCTAGCGGCGAGGATAGGAACTGTGCCAGCTGCCGCGGCCTGACGCACTCCTCTGGGGCAATGATTATATGAATGACAGATTAAATGAAATGATAGTGGAGAGTGTTGCTGGAATGAAATTTTGACAGGGATAACCGGAGTACCCGGAGAAAAACCTGTCTGCCTCCGTTTTGTCCAGCACAGATCTCACATGGAGTGACCGGGATTTGAACCACGGACCCAGCGGAGAGAAGCCGGCGTGCTGCCGCCTAAGCCACGGAGGCTCCACTTAGGATATATGCCTGCCTATTTTAACTGAGTTTAGTGACTATAATTCCTGACCCTAATAATGAATGACCTTAGCAAAACCCTGGGCGGATGCGGGTATCCGCAAACGTTTTCGTCATGCGGATATAGTTTGTATGGCTGAGCGGATAGCGGATAAGCTGCGGATAATAGTTAGAGTAAATTTGCGTCTAGTTAGCCTACTTTCAATTTTTGCAAAAATGAAAGTAGACTTATGAGATCTAAACAGGGCCGAACATTGTGTGTCTGTGTGAGTGAGTGTGTGAGTGTGTACTCTGAATGTTTGGTACAGAGATAGCACTAGCAAAGGGCACCTCAGTGTCTTGTTTTACATTGCCACCCAAATGTTAAAAGCTTAAATCAAATTACGACTAACCTAATCATCCGATCTCTACCAAATTTTGCTATAACATACATTTATACGACGGGCGTCTTTCGATTATACTACAAGGTCATCAGCCCAACAGTTTGCAGATGGCGGCCATGTATGTGTGCAAATCGATTCCCCCAATCTATTCAAACACGGTAAAACCAAATTGAACGAAATTTGGAACAGAGGTAGCACTAGCAAAGAACATCTCAGTCACATTTCTTATATCGCCGTCATTTTGACGAAAACGTAATGGCGGCCACCCAAAAGTTAAAATCTTAAATCAAATTACGACCAAACTAATCATCTGACCTCTACCAAATTTAGCAACAACATACCTTTATATAAGAAGCCTATTTTGAATTAACTACAAGACCATCAGCCCAATAGTTTTGCAGATGGCGGCCATGTATGTGTGCAAATCGATCCCCCCCCCCTCTCAATTCAAACACGGTAAAACCGAATTGAACGAAATTTGGTACAGTTGTAGCACTAGCAGATAGCACCTCAATGTCATGTTTTATATCGCCGCCATCTTGTGCCCTCGAGCACACTTGACGGAAACGGAATGGCGGCCACCCAAATGTTAAGAGCTTAAATCAAATTACGACCAACCTAATCATTTGATCTCTACCAAATTTTACAACAACATACATTTTTGTGGAAAGCATCTTTTGACGGAACCACAAGGTCATCAGCCCAATAGTTAGGAGATAGCGGCCATGTAGCCTATGTGTGCAAATCGATTCCCCATATTAATTCCAACACGGTGAAACCGAATTGAATGGTTTTTTTTACAGAGGTAGCACTAGCAAAGGGCACCTCATATTCATGTTTAATATCCGTATAGCACGTTGTATTTCTACAAGGTACTACAACCAACATTCAATTATACTCCTTGAAAAGGACAAAGAGTTATAAAAAAATACCCATGCATTGAGGAGAAAGTAGGCTATATGTTCTTTACTGAACATCTTGTTTTTTACAGTAAGAGGCAAAATATGTAATTTTACATTTAAAAAGTAACAAGAAGTTCCGTGAATAGAGCCTCCGTGGCTTAGGCGGCAGCACGCCGGCCTCTCACCGCTGGGTCCGTGGTTCAAATCCCGGTCACTCCATGTGAGATCTGTGCTGGACAAAACGGAGGCAGACAGGTTTTTCTCCGGGTACTCCGGTTTTCCCTGTCAAAATTTCATTCCAGCAACACTCTCCACTATCATTTCATTTCATCTGTCATTCATTTAATCATTGCCCCCAGAGGAGTGCGTCAGGCTTTGGCAGCCGGCACAGTTTACATCCTCGCCGCTAGATAGGGGCTTCATTCATTCCATTCCCTGACCCGGTCGGAGACTGGAAGCAGGCTGTGGATTTTCAAGAAGTTCCGTGAAGAACTATACAGCCTACTTTTCATGCCAATGATTATTCTACAGTATATGAACCTATCTAGAATAATGACAAAATTAAGTTGGTAATATCGAAATATCAAATTAGTTCAAAATATACCTGGTATAATTTAGCCTAATAGAGCACTACAGTTGGCAGCCCTGGTGAATGCAATGTTGATCGTGATTTTAGTTTTTCTTGTTATTTCCCTATTTGTTTCCTCTTGGATTGTAAGAGAATAATAGAGAAGCGAGAAAAGCCAGTCAATTAGTGTTGACCTTCTGCCAAAAAAATAAGTCCTTTATTCCTGCGCTTGTCTGATGCCGGCTTCGGTAGCGTAGTTGGTAGTATGCTGAGCTTCTATGCCCAAGATCGCGGGTTCAAACCCGGCTAAAATCGTCGGATTTTTAAGAGCGTTAAAAATCCCTCAGATTACCTTCCTTTGGAGGGGAAGTAAAGCCAGTGGTCCCATGTCATAGATTTAAGGCATGTAAGAGAACCTTCCACTAACTACACTTGTGTGAAGTCAACTTTGTAGGTTAGATTAGATGATGCTCTATAAGTTCCAACGTTCATTGGCAGGTGCCAGTTGCGCTGGCATATAGTAACCAAGTCTGCTGTTAGATGTCGTTGACGGTAGCATTTGGTAGCAAGAGTAGGAACTACTTGAAAATTAATCGTCTGCAGTTACAGATAACACACACTAATACAGCCATCACAATTAACACCGGTTATCAGACAGATTCTACACTCACCCAAAGTACACGGGGCTATATAACCACGTTGTCGCAACCCTTAAACTGAAGAACCAACCAACGGTATATCCGATGAATAAGGATTGGCTATAGCCTAATTAGCGACCCGCTGAATTAGATGCCGTTGCTCAGAGGGACAAAACTCAGTCAACATTGTATCGCGGTTCACACAGCCTAGGGGAACGAATTTCTCCTCAAATGTCTAAAGGTGTTGCCTTAATATTTTTTGCTTTATCTAATGAATTAACAAGATGTTCAGTAAAGAACATATAGCCTACTTTCTCCTAAATGCATGGGTATTGTTATAACTCTTTGTCCTTTCCAAGGAGTATAATTCAATGTTGGTTGTAGTAGCTTGTTGAAACACAACGTCCTATACGTATACTAAACATGAATATGAGGTGCCCATTCCTAGTGCTACCTCTGTAAAAAAAAACAACATTAAATTCGGTTTCGCCGTGTTTGAATTGATATGGGGAATCAATTTGTACACATACATGGCCGCCATATGCAAACTATTGGACTGATGACCATGTAGTTTGGTCAAAGAACGCTCCTCACATAAAGGCATGTTGTTGCAAAATTTGGTAGACATCAGATGATTACGTTGGTCGTAATTTGATTTAAGCTTTGAATTTTTGTTTGGCCGCCATTACGTTTTCGTCAAGATGGCGGCGATATAAAACATGACACTGAGGTGCCCTTTGCTAGTTCTACCTCTGTACGAAATTTCGTTCAATTCGGTTTCACCGTGTTCGAATTGATAGGGGGGGACAGACATTCAGAATACACACAGACAGACACACACTTTTTGGCCCTGTGTAGATCTCAGAAGTCTACTTTCATTTTTTGCAAAAATCGATAGTAGGCTAAAAATATTATTGTAATGTCGGCGAGTCTCCGTGGCGTAGGTGGCAGCACTGCTCGGTCCGTGGTTCAAATCCCGGTCACTCCATGTGAGATTTGTGCTGGACAAAACGGAGGCAGACAGGTTTTTCTCCGGGTACTCCGGTTTTCCCTGTTCTATTTCATTCCAGCAACACCCTCCACTATCATTTCATTGTGGGGTTTGCAGCCATTTTTCAGTGTTGCCTTAGTAAACAAAAGTTTGGTGCTTTTTAATCGGTCAACACGAATGTACCCAAAAGACCTGGGTTATGCCCTAATCATGAAAAAAAATACATGAGATCAATAAATACACAGTTTCGATCGTCAAGCGATCATCATCGGATCCATTACACTTAGGCTGTAAAATCTATGTTTGAAAATACAGGTGAAAATATTTACAATATGTACAATTATTTAGTTGCATTATTGGTAATGCAACTTGTCAGTGTATGCTAGTTCTCTCTCTGTGGTTAACAGCCGTGAGGCTCGCCATTCTTCCCGTCTCTCCGTCTTCCTCTTCAGTTCACAGTATGAGCCACAACTCCTATCTTCCAGTATTTGACTCATTTACTCCAGTCTGGGTCTTCCTCTACAATTCTTGCCGTCTACTGTTCCCTCAGTTATAAGCATAATCAGTCCATTGTGTCGCAGTATGTGGCCCACGAGGTGATTCCTTCTTCTTTTTAAATATTTAAGGAAGCATCTTCTCTCTTCCACTCTTCTAAAGACTTCCTCAATTGTGACCATTTCTTTCCAGCTGATTTTCATAATACTTCTATAGCACCAGGTTTCAAATGTTAGTAGTCTTTTTCTCTCTCTCTCTCTCCTATTGTACAAGATTCGCTGCCATATAGCGCGACGCTCCATACTTAGGTCTTCAACATTTGTTTCCTCTCATCAAGACTTATGTTCCTTGCAGTAAATAGGTTCTTCTTTTTATAGAAAGCGTTCTTGGCTTGGGCAATCCTACTTAATATCTCTCTGCTGCTTCTTCCATCATTCGTTATTTTACTTCCCATATAATTACACTCATTCACTTCTTGTATCTTTTCATTTCTTAACTCTATTGCTGTCTGGTTTTCGCCATTTCTACTGCAGTCCAAAATTTTTGTTTTGTTTATTTATTCTCATAATAAATTCTTCCTCCATTATTTTGTCCATCTTGCTCAGGATCTTTTGTATGTCTTCTTCACGTTCTGCAATTAGCGCTATGTCATCAGCAAACCTTATCATGCCTATATATGATGTTAGGTGGAATGCAAAAATGGTGATAGAAATCCGGAATTTGTCTGTTTGGAGTGACTATATGGTTGTAAATGGTCAACTATGGTTGTTCTGTATAGTACAAGCTATTACTTATCTCGTTGGATGCCTTCCGTTCTGTAGCTGTGAGGAGTATCAACTTCCCTCCTGGAGCAGTGACGGTTGCATGAATTGGAATGTTTTCTCACTGAGCTGGTTTCCCCCGCCCCGTGTTCCTATGTGTTGTCTGTAGTCAATGCATGACTGTGTAATTGTGACGTATTGCCAAGTCTAGATAAGATGTATGTTATTGAATTCAGGAAGGTCTTCAACTATTAGAGACCGTGGAACATTCCCCGCACGCGTAGACAAATAAGCTAGCCATTTATACTAAGCGCACCCGGTCTTTTGAGGACGTCCCGGCACCTTTAATACTGCCGCGAATGCCAGCCTTGGTTTATTGAAGAAAAGAGTACATCGTACTCCTGATCCAGATAACATTTACCTATTTAAAAAACCTATTTTTCTCCCCTTTTTTATCTAGCTTGGCTGTATCACTAAGTTGTGTCTTGTTTATTAATCACACGTAATTTTTTTTCAGCTCTTTTGGGTACATTCGTGTTGACCGACTGAAAAGCACCTAACTTTTGTTTACTATCATTTCATTTCATTTATCAATCATTTAATCATTGCCTCAGAGGAGTGCGACTGGCTTCGGCAGCCGGCGTAGTTCATATCGTCGCCGCTAGATGGGGGATTAATTAATTCCATCCCTAACCCGGTCGATTGACTGGAAGCAGGCTGTGGAATTTCATTTCATTGTAATGTCGGCGGATTCGGATAACAATCGTGCTGATGCGAGGTGAATGCAGATAACGTTTTGCTTATCCACGCAGGACTCGAACCATAGCAATTGACTTGGCAACAGAGTATGGTTGCTCCAACAATGAATAATTGAGAATCCCTCACTCAACGTGGTAACTCTACCGTGCTTCCCCCTAGGGGAGAAAATGAGCTTTACTCGGAAACATATTAATATTTAAAATTATTGTGAAAGAATATTTCTTGTTTAACTTTTTGCTTTTGTCAGCTGTGAACCTTTTGATCTCAATAGTCCACAGTTCGCGGAAGAGGTAAAGAAAAAAAGACGTTTTTAACACAAAATGGAGTTCCGTGAATCATAAGAGACAAGCCATATGCTGGTCGGCTTCCTTCGCTAGTTCGCGTGTTAAGCCTGTCAAGCGTTTTTCCGACATATTCACGTAATAACCCATCACGACACACATCTGTCACTATTTCAGCCAGTTTTAGGAATCGCCATTAACTACAGAAGATTGCCTCTGAGTCATTATGTTATAATACACTTCACACGCGAATTACATTGTAAAACGTAATATGCATATAACTTAACTTACTGAACCCTCCTAAACAAACACAGACATCCTTGCCGGAGGCGCGTTCCAACGCACTGGGTTATTGCTCACGGCTATGTTCTCTCTTCTTCCTTTTGGGCTATATTCACGTCAACTTCAAGCAATTAACATAGGAAACACTTTTTTTTTATCAATATATTCCCAGGAAGCTTAATACTAACAGGCACGTAAATTATTATACACACATATCCAACTTGTTTTGTAGCATGAGCTACTCTGTCTTGAGGATAGTTACTTTGTGTTCTGCTTATGTTTTCGAATTTTGCTTTCTGTTTTGTTTGTTTTCTGCTTTTGATTTAATTTTCGAATTTTGCTTTCTATTTTGTGTTTGTCTTTGAATTTAGCTTTTTGCTTTCGGTTTTTGTTTATTTTCTGCTTTTGTTTACGAATTTTACATTTTGCTTTCTATTTTGTGTTTCTTTTCTGCTTTATCTTTTGTTTTCGAATTTTGCTTTTCACTTTTGTTTGTTTTCTGTTTTTGCTTTTATTATCGATTTTGTTTTGTTTTCTGTTTGTTTTCTTTGTATCTTTCATTCTTTCTTTCTATCTTTGTTTCATTTGTCTCTCTTTTTTTCATTTGTTCTTTCTTCCTTTCATTATTTCATTCTTTTTTCTTTCTTTCTGTTTTCCTTTCTTTCTTTCTTTCTTTCTTTCCTTTTTCTTCCCTTCTTTCATTTATTCTTTAGTTAGTTACTAGCGGACCCGTGCGAGAACACTCGCATAATGGGCTGTGTTTGCCCCATGCGAACAGACTACCCGCCCGGCTCTAGTTCTATGCGGGTAATACGCGACACAGTTCTGCCAGGGGCAGCACATTATAAACACTTTATAAGCAAATAAATATATTTCAAGGAGAAATATTTCAAACAAAGAAAACAAACAGATAACTGAAAACAAGAAGGAAATGTATTGAACAAGCAATGAAGGAAATAGGAGAAAGATGTAAAGTGGGAGTGATGATGCAAGGAGAAATAATTTCAACTCTGAGATTTGCTGATAACATCGTCATCTTGGCCGACACGCCTGAGGCGTTGAATGGTATGGACTCCGTCTTGAGGAAAGAATTCATGATGAAAATTAATAAATGAAAAACATAAATATTGGAATGCAGCCGAAATAAATAAGAAACCTCTATGGACAACAAATTGGCAGGTGAAAACTAAAGGAAGTAGGAGACTTCTGTTACTTAGGAAGCAACATAACCAGTGATGGACGAAGCAAAGAGGATATAAAAAGTAGGTTAGCTCAGGCAAGGAAAGGATTTCTACAGAAAAGGAACCTGTTGACATCGAATATAGATATAGGTATTAGGAAGTCATTTTTGAAAGCCTTTGTCTGGAGCGTGGCGCTCTATGGAAGTGAAACTTGGACTATTGGTGCAGCAGAAAAGAGGAGAATTGAAGCGTTTGAAATGTGGTGTTACAGGAGAATGATGAAGATCAGATGGGTAGATAGGGTTACAAACGAAGAGGTATTAAGACGAGTGGGAGAGGAGAGATGTTTCTGGCGAATTCTAATGAAGAGAAGAGATAGGTTGGTAGGACACATACTGCGACACCCAGAAATAACAAGCTTAGTTATGGAAGGAAGGGTCCAGGACAAGAACTGTAGGGGTAGACCAAGGTTAGAATATGTTAAACAGATTTCCTCAGATGTAGGGTGTGGCAGCTATGTAGAGATGAAACGGTTAGCTCAGGACAGGGAGACATGGAGGGCTGCATCAAACTAGTCAAAAGACTGAAGACTCAAACAACAACAGATATATTTCCGTTGACTTTTCAAGAAATGCAAGATTTTTCCTGTACCATTGAGACGATTTGGAAGATTTTGGTAGCCTACAAACCACACCTTCTAACTCCTTCTGGTTTAGGAGCTTGAGTTTTGTGAAACATACCCCTTAGCGTATTATATAATAAGATTGTTGTTTTAAGGGGCGGAACTACGAGGTCATCTGCCTCTATTCTTGCGGATAGAAATCATGATGAAGAGCTTGATACGAGGAGAGCTTGATAGAAGAACGGACGCTACAGGACTCAGTTTCTAAACCCAGATACATATACATAATTTTATTCCATTTTTGTGCAATATTCAATATATATGTACAAAAGGCGATCGACCGAGTAAGAGAAGAATTTATCACAGGAGTGAATATTCATGGAGATAAAGTTGACATGATGCTGATGACATAGCGCTAATTGCAGAAAGTGAACATGACTTACAAAAGATCCTGAGTAAGATGGACAAAATAATGGAGGGAGAATCTAATATGAGAATAAATACAGGCTAAACAATAATTTTGGTCTGCAGGAGAAATGACGAAAACCAGACAGCAATAGAGTTACGAAATGAAACGATACAAGAAGTGAAGGAGTTTAATTATCTGGGAAGTAAAATAACGAATGATGGAAGAAGCAGCAGAGAGATATTAAGTAGGATTGCCCAAACCAAGAACGCTTTCTATAAAACGAAGAACCTATTTTCTGAAAGGAACATAAGTCTTGATGTGAGGAAATAAATGTTGAAGACCTAAGTATGGAGCGTCGCGCTATATGGCAGCGAATCTTGGACAATAGGAGAGAGAGAGGAAAAGAGTGCTAGTATTTGAAACCTGGTGCTATAGAAGGATTATGAAAATCAGCTGGAAAGAAATGGTCACAAAATGAGGAAGTCTTTAGAAGAGTGGGAGAGAGAAGATGCTTCCTTAAGGGGAGATCCCACAAAACATTTAACTTCTCTTCTACTGCATCGATTTCAAATTAATTTTGTGATCATATATATCACGTAAAGATGTAGGAATGTCTAAGATTTGAAGGCCATAACTTGAATGGTTTTAGAATTATTGAACTTTAATGTGGTTTTTAATGGCATTTTTGAAAACTATATTTTGGTAATAATTTTTACAATCCAAGTATTTTATAAACTGTAACAGGGCATAGTTTAAGAGTTCTATGCATTTATTTTATGAGAATATTTGTTTATTTGCCATTAGTTCATTTTTCAAATTTCAAATATTTCTTTTCAAATAATTTGCACATGAATATCATAAACATCATTGAAACTGCAAATAATTTAATACTAATGCACAGAAGTATGCAAATACCTCATTACTACTTCCTGCAAAAAATTCACTGAGATTGGTTAATATTTAGGATTTAAAAAAAGTTGGTATTGAAGTTAGAAAATACAATTTTCAGGTAAATGGATTTTAAAACGATAGTTGGTTGCTTGGTTATTAAGTTTAGGGGCTGCGACAACGCGGTCATGTAGCCCCGTGTACTTTGGGTGTGTGTAGAATCTGCCTGATAACCGGTGTTAACTGTGATGACTGTGTTATCTGTTTTTTAATTCAAGTAAGGACTGCAGGCTTTTGATTTTTTCAAATAGTTCCTACTTTTGCCGCCAAATGCCACCGTCAGTGACTACTAGTTCAGAACTTAGCTACCAGACGCCACCGCAGTCGGCTCTTAGCAGCGAACGTAGAAACCTAAGAGCGTTGTCTACATTCTTAACCTATACAATTTAGCTTCACACAGGTGTAATTAGTGGAAGGTTCTTTAACATGCCATAAATCTATGACATGGGACCGTCGGCTTTACTTCCCCTCCGAAGGAAGGCATACTGAGGGAGTTTTAACGCTCTTAAAAATCCGACGACTTCGGCCGGATTTGAACCCGCGATCTTGAGCATAGAAGCTCAGCATGCTACCGACTACGCCACCGAAGCCGCTAAAACGTTAGTTGATATCACTAGTTCAGCTTTTTATCACCATGAATCGCTACATTTGAATGAAAAGCAAAGAGCCAACTTTGGAACAAAAATTGTCCGATTGGAGAGAAGATGGTCGCGTTTGATGGTGATAACTCCAAATACTATCTTTGACAACTGTCAGGTAGCCACGTCCCCCTCGTGCAGTCCATATATCAAATATGATTTAGACTTATTTATAATTCGAATAGAACCACAACATTGTGGGATCTAAGAGAAAACACTCTAAGGGTCTGAAATAGCCAATAAAAATATTTGAAGAAAAATGAAGTTTTGCGGTGGAGTCTCCCCTTAAAATCCACAGCCTGCTTCCAGTCGATCGACCGGGTCAGGGATGGGATGAATGAAGCCCCCATCTAGCGGCGAGGATATGAACTGTGCCGGCTGCCGAAGCCTGTCGCACTCCTCTGAGGCAATGATTAAATGAATGCCAATGAAGTGGAATGATAGTGGAGAGTGTTGCTGGAATTAAATTTGTGACTGGGAAAACAGTACCCGGAGAAAAACCTGTCTGCCTCCGTTTTGTCTAGCACAGATCTCTCGTGGAATGACCGGGATTTGAACCACGGACCCAGCGGTGAGAGGCCGGCGTGCTGCCGCCTAAGCCACGGCGGTTTAGACTCCCCCTAAATATTTAAAAAGAGGACGGAATCACCATATACCATTAACATAAAAGTGGCCATATATTTTCCTGAGAATTTTACGTTCTTGGATTTTGATTTCAACAATTTGAGAGTGGCCTCCTAGAGATATAGTTTCGGAGGCGTACAATGCTTCCAGAAGAACAACTGTCTGGTAGTGAAGTAGTTTCGCATTTATTATTATTTATTATTATTTTGGTCTTCAATAGAAATGGCGAAAACCAGACAGCAATACAGTTAAGAAATGAAACGATACAAGAAGTGAATGAGTTTAATTATCTGGGAAGTAAAATAACGAATGATGGAAGAAGCAGCAGAGAGATATTACGTAGTGAACCCTTATTAATCTGCGATAAATAAGTATTCATGATTTATTATTATTATTACTGCGGCCCAGGCAGTACTTATGGATGGTGATAAAGAGGAAGGCAAGTTAGCGTGTTGCAATGATTGCCACAGAAACAGAGCTTGGTAGCTATTCTTGAAAACGGCTGGGTAAGCTGAGTTCAAGGCCAAATTGTGTAACAACATGCACCAGAATTGGAGTCATAAAGGGATGGTCACGAGTTTCTTGCAACCGACCTACGATTGAATCACCCAATCAGGAGAGACCAAGCCTAAACCACGCGATGGGTGGCGTCACTGCTAAAAAGCGCGCGGAATTGATTATCTAAAGAACCGCCGATCCGAAATATCTCCGCATGAGTGCGCTGAGACGTTTGAATTAAATGATGAAGATGGACACTAGTCCCGTGTGTGTGAGATGAAAACTCTAGAAATTTTTTCTTAATTCACCCCACTCCACCTCACTCTGTCAGTTCCCAATAAATTGATCGACGAGACGCTGTTTCGAGGTCTATCTGTTTGGAGCTCTGGTGAGCTAACTTCACGCCAGTTCGCGTCGTGATTTTTAAAGCTCTAATATTATTTGAAGTCATTCGTTTTGAGCTATGGTGAGCTAACTTCACGCCAGTTTGCGTGGCGACTTTAGTACTCTAATATTATCTTGAAGACAACTATTTTCAGCTCTTAGGGGCAAGACTTGAGTAACATTCCAATTAGCGCTCAACCCGAGCGAAGGTCCACGCAGAGCAGTAGAGATTACCGAGCGAGATAACGACTGCGACACGGGCAGATTTAAAACTTGTATTGTCAAGCCAGTGACGATGGGTTTGAAGTGTACATTTCATGTAAATTTTTACTGTATTTTTTCAAGTGTTGTATTGTGCGTGTGTAAGCGAGAGCTAGGGAAAGTCTTCGTTGATTAATCGCATAGGACAATTCGTGGGCGAAATTAGTAACTCACAAGCGATTATAGCCAGGTCATTTTGTAATAACATTGAACTTTCCTTCCAAAGAGACTACACCAAGATGTCCGACGTGTGGTCAGGAGCCGGAGTGATGTCCAACGCTTCTACGAAGACAACGATGGAGGGCTAATTTTCCCGTAGGGAAATGAGCCGAGATGGAAGTTATGTTCTACAAGCTGATACGGTGATGTACAAAAATTGATTATTCAATATGTAGTTAGATTGGCGGGGGAACTTTGTAAATAGTTCATTTTAGTCTTTTTCTTGTTTTAGATTGTTTTTCTTGTACCGACACTAAATGTTTTAAATGTACGTTGGCGCGTGGCCAAAGTTGTTTATTGTGTATTATTTTTCTTTGGAGTCATATTTAAAGTACACGGCGCGTGTACGTGATTTTTATCCATGCGAATGCGAAACCCGTTACATTCGATAGGTGGTGCTTTATTAAAGTTCATATTTTGTTGATAGGAAAGGGAGGTAATTACTGTAAGATGTTTGCTGAACAGGTTATTATTCATATTAGGGTTGCCGAGCGCAACAAATTAAGATGTAATTGTAGAACACCTTAGTTCTAATTTTTTAGATTTTTTGAGTCCTTTTCAGGTTTATTAGTCACGGCATAGAATGGAGGCGCCAGCAGGTGGAAAATATGTATGTCATTTTATTTCAGGGTCTGTCAAACCCATACGTGTGATTCTGTGTGTGTTATTGTGTCAGGTGTGTGTTTTGATTCTACGTAAAGAGGGGTAGAGGTCCTACCGCCCTCATATATTTGTTGTTGTTGTATTTTTTGATGGAAAGGCAGGGTGCTCTGAGGAGACCGCTGTTCCTTGTCCATATGCTGATTCTTGGAATTCCTAGTGGAAATGCTGAGATATATTTTGTTCTGACACACACACACGTATTATTGTGCTTTGGGGCACGTTTCTTCGAGACTGGATCCCGTGCCTTGGGAGGTCGAGGTTATTTTGACACGTGGGTTGACAGATATGCAGAGTTTCACGAATCGCCCGTCTTGCCTGGTGACTTATTTTTGTTAGGCAGTCCTATTTTCCGACTGGCCCCTTTAAGCTTTCATTTAGCAAACCTGTTCTTTGTGATGGTTATTTTGAACCATAATTAATTGGGGAGTTCGCCATGTTTGTGACGGATTATTGCATGTCGTATGGATGGAATATTGTGTTAATGATATAAATGTTGGCCTTGAGCCTAGTGATTGTTTATGACTCAGTTCATGTAATTTAGTATGTGACGCCCGTGTGGTGTAGTGGTATAATACTTGTAAAAATGACGGCGGTCATATGTGTATTTCTGTTTTGTTGGTCACGTGTTAACTTACTTGTGTTGATTTGTGTGAGAAGTCCTAATTTTAGGCAGTAATGTTTTGCTACGGCAGTTTGATTCCAATTTCATGCGGAAATTATTGTGTTGTTTATTTTAAGTATAGGAAGTGTCGGTTTAGTTTTAAGTGTTGTATAGTAGTTCCTCGCGTCTGTCTAGCTCTAAGTAATGCGGATTCGTCTTCTGAAAGTTTATTCCGGATGATGACGAATCATGCATTCAATTGTACTCATCGTGAAGCATGTAGAACAGCACTCGCGCATACATTGTCATTATTGTTGATTTTCTTTTTGGGACATTTGGTCCGAGTAATAATCTCTCCTGAGATTTGGCCTAGTTTTGGCAATTTGATTTATTCAGTGGGAGTCATTATGGGAGTTTTGTTTGTTAATTCATCATTGTAAATAGCTGATCTGTTATTAAATTCATTTGTTATAACCCTGGCTTCACTGTTTCCTGCATGTTATTTTGTTATATGTTACCCTGCATGTTAATGAAGCGCTTTAACAACAACTTACGATATGGACTGTTACACCCCCCCGAAACTGAGTCTCATAAGCTTCTTTGCAAGGGTTCAGTAGGATGGCCCAAGCCAAGAACGCTTTCTATAAAAAGAAGAACCTATTTACCGTACTGCAGAGAACACAAGTCTTGATGTGAGTAAACAAATGTTGAGGACCTACTCTATGTATGGACAATAGGAGAGAGAGAGAGGAAAAGACTACTAGCATTTCAAAGCTGGTGCCATAGAAGGATTATGAAAATCAGCTGGAAAGAAATTGTCACAAATGAGGAAGTCTTTAGAAGAGTGGGAGAGAGAAAATGCTTCCTTAAATATTTAAATAGAAAACGGGATGACCTCGTAGGCCACATACTGCGACACAATGGACTTCTTAAGCTTATAATCGAGGGAACAGTAGATGGCAAGAGTTATAGAGGAAGACCCAGACTGGAGTACATGAGTCAAATCCTGGAAGATATGAGTTGTGGCTCATGCTGTGAACTGAAGAGGAAGGCGGAGAGACGGGAAGAATGGAGAGTTGCTGCCAACCAGCCTCACGGCTGTTAACCACACAGAGAGACAGAGTGCAGTGTATCATTTGTGTATTTGTCTCTATTACAGTACAATAAAGACCACTAGTTTCAATAGGAACGGTTGATTAACAACATGAATAACAAAATAGTGTAGACAACATCATACCTGAAGTTATTCCATAACATTCAATAGTTAGAAATAAAGAATATTAAGAAAATAACAAGTAGTTCCGTGAAGAATTATACAGCCTATTTTCATATATCCTACTTAAGTTAATTGCCTCTATCTACATACAAAATTTCAGTTTGATGGCTGTAATAGATTCGTAGATATTGAGTACCGACTAAATATTTCGGATGGTCGTTATGTTGGATTTTATATATGTAGGTCCTAGAGTTATGTACTGTTACATGAAGATTATTGTGTACGTGTAGGATTCAAACTTCAATCGCATGATTCGGACACAAGAAGTAACAAGGAGATTTTAAAATTTCGCACAGCTGCCATCTTGTGGTTATGGAAACAATTGATATAAATTAGATGCCAGTGGATTAACATTCGTAAAAGGATTTACTGTACCAAGTTTCACTGCACTCGGGTGGTTAAATTGCGAGAAACGTCCATGTGAATATTTATACTTCGCGTCACCGCCATGTTGGATTTGTGATCACCAGGTTATTTAAAGTCCTATAGGTGAACTTAAGTTCATAGCCCCTACGAACATTTAAAAAAATCAGTTTGATTGCTATAATAGATTCGTAGATATTCAGAGTCGTCTGAATATTTCGGATGGTCGCCATGTTGGATTGTTAAATTTATAGGCCATAGAGTCATGTACCATTAAAGGAAATTTGTTGCGTAGGTTCATTATTCAAACTTTCACTTCGATTGCTTGATTACGACACAAGAAATAAAAACTTAATTTTAAAATTCGCACAGCCGCCATCTTGAGGGTATGTAAACAATTGAACTAAATTAGATACCAGTGCATTACAATGTGTTTAAATATTTCCTGTAGCAGATTTCATTGCGTTTGGAACATTAAATCGCGAGAAGGTTCCATTTAAAATTTTCAAATTCGCTTGGCCGCCATGTTCGTTTTGTAGTTAACCGCTTTTTGAAAGTCTTATAGATGAACTTCCAGTAGTGCCCTTTATCACCGTACAAAATTTCAGGGTGATAAAGCTAATAGTTTCCGAGATATAGAATGCCGGTGAAATATTTCGCTCATCCGCCATCTTGTGGTTATGTAAACAATTGAACGAAGTTAGATGTCGGTGCATTACAATGTGTATAAACATATACTGTACCAAGTTTTATTGCGTTTGATTGGTTAAATCGTGAGAAACATCTATTTAAATGTCGCAAATTCGCGTGGCCGCCATGTTGGTTTTGTAGATACCAGTTTTTCAAAAGTCACATAGGTGAACTTCTAGTAGTTTCCTTTATCAACGTAATAAATTCCAGGGTGATGTCGGTAATAGTTTCGGAGATATTGAATGCTGGTGAAATATTTCGCACAGCAGTCATGTTGGATTGGTGAGACGTTACAAAATTTGAAGGGCACGGTCGAGGTCGCCCGGAATTTTGGTATGAACATACCGAGTTTCATTGAAATCGCTCAAGCCGTTTAGAATTTATTAGGGGGACACACACACACACCTCACACACACACACACACGGACGAAAGGTGATCTCATAAGCCTATTTTTTCAAAATTGAAAATAGGCTAAAAAATCTCAAATCCACCATAAATCTCTTTTCCAAAAACAGAGATGATGAGCACCCAACAAGAACTACATGAAGAAACAAGTAGTTCCGTGAAGCACTATACAGCCTATTTTCATATATCCTACTTATGTTAATTGCCTCTATCAACATACAAAATTTCAGTTTGATTGATGTAATAGATTCGTAGATATTGAGATCCATTTAAATATTTCGGATAGTCGCCATGTTGGATTGTTAAATGAATAGGCCATAGAGTCGTGTACCATTAAAGGAAAATTATCGCGTAGGGTCATTATTCAAACTTTCACTTCGATCGCATGATTACAACACAAGAAATAAAAACTTAATTTTAAAATTCGCACAGCCGCCATCGTGAGGTTATGTAAAACATTGAAATAAATTAGATACCAATGCATTACAATGTATATAAACATTTCCTGTACCAAGTTTCATTGCGTCTGGATCATTAAATCGCGAGAAAGGTCTATTTAAAATTTTCAAATTCGCTTGGCTGCCATATTCATTTTGTAGTTAACCGGTTTTTGAAAGGCTTATAGATGAACTTTCAGTAGTGCCCTTTATCTCCGTACACAATTTCAGGGTGATACCGCTAATAGTTTCAGAGATATAGAATGCCGGTGAAATATTTCGCATAGCCGCCATCTTGAGGCTATATAAACAATTGAACTAAGTTAGATGTCGGCGCATTACAATGTGTATAAACATTTCGTGTACCAAGTTTTATTGCGTTTGGTTGGTTAAATCGCGAGAAACGTCTATTTAAAAGTCGCAAATTCGCTTGGCCGCCATGTTGGTTTTTTAGTTACCAGGTATTCAAAAGTTACATAGGTGAACTTCTAGTAGTTCCCTTTATCACCGTAAAATATTCCAGGGTGATATCGGTAATAGTTTCGGAGATATTGAATGCTGGTAAAATATATCGCACAGCCGCCATGTTGGATTGGTGAGACATAAAAAAATTTGAAGGACACGGTCTGGGTTTTCCGGAATAGTGCGATGAACTTACCGAGTTTTATTGAAATCGCTCCAGCCGTTTAGAAGTTATTAGGGGGAGACACACACCATCTCTCACACACACACGCACACACAGACAGACACACGGACAAAAGGTGATCTCATAAGCCTATTTTTTCAAAAATGAAAATAGGCTAAAAACAGTTAAGACGAAGTATGGAAGGGTAAAGGTCACGAAACAGTTTAAATACCTCGGAGGGATCATTAGCAACAATGGACTGGACAATGTGACAATGGAAAACAGAGGACTTAAACTAGAAAAACTTAACTTCCCCACTAAAAATATATACAACAAAAAGAACCTCTCCCTTAATTCCAAACTACAACACTACAATGCTGTGATAAAACCGGTGATCTTATATAGTGTAGAGACGGCAAATTTGATTATCATGGAAAAGCTTCTGAAGATTGAAAAGAAGATATTGAGGAGGATTTACGGCCCAAAAGTGGTACAGGGAACCTACCCACTACAAACAAACAGGGAGATATATGAAAGGGTGGAAGACCTGGAAACAACAATAGGAAAACACGTTTACGTTTCTATGGACATATGGTTAGAATGGACCCAACAAGAAAAAATAATCAAATTTTTGATAAAATATATAATCTGAAGAGCCAAGGGGGTTACACCAAGCAGATGAAGGAAGAACTCCGGAGGCTAGAAATTACATACGTCGACTGTCGATTTCGAACATAAAGATTCTTGTGAGTGAAAAGAGAGAATGCAGGGGAGGAAGATGGATCGCAGAGAGAAAGGCGCAACACTCTGAAAGAATGAAGGAAGTGTGGAGGAAGAGAAAGGAAGAAAGAACTATGAGAAGGAAATAAAATGATATTTGCGTGGTCCGTAGTTTTGGCCGGTTCGCATAATGTAATGTAATAATTCAATAGATCACAGAAAACATACTTAAACTACGAGGGCGGATCGAAAAGTACTTGCCCCTATTAGTAGTGGTTTTTGAGGGGTTCTACACCCACCTCCACCTCCCCACCTCACAAGATGGCGGCAGCCCGATATCTCTCGAACGCATGGTTGGATTTTGACAAATGAGGTGTCATTGAACTCGAGCTAACACCCCCTTTCCAATGGACAACATATTTCAACCCCAAAAGTAAAATCTACCCCTACTAGGGGGTGAAATTGTATTTTTTTAGAGAATCTCTCTTTCCAATTGCAACATGTGAGAGTTTGAATGCCGATATGGATTTAAACGTTGTTCCACATAAAGTGCATGTGTACGGTGGATAGCCACTATGAATTAACATGCTTGTTTTTTGTTTTTACGCATGCCCACTCATGGCTTTTATAAGAGGGTGGAGGAGTGGTTCCCTGTGGACGGGTTATTGTTGACAGGTCATTGTTGACAAGTCATTGTTGACGGGTCCCTGTGGACTGGTCATTGTTGATGAGTCCTTGTGGACGAGTCCTTGTCCCTTTGGACTGATCCCTTTGGACCGGTCCCTTTGACCTGGTCCCTATGGACTGGCTCATGAATTTATTTAAATTATGTCAAAGGGTCTAACTACATTTGTGTGTGTTGAACTGACGTTGTTCACCACTACTATAATGGGATAACGATATGAAAGGAAAGTGACGAAATACATGTGAACACGTGTGAGATGACCTTATTACCGTCCTCCTTGTGAAACAAGTCACATCCTGTTTTGGTTCATACGTGAGAAAATGCGAGTTCATGTGTAATATGAACAGGTGAAGGGAGAAAGAAATATGTATTGCTCATAATACATGTAGAGCTGAGGACTGTACATAGGACTGTAGGTTAAGTACAACATGAGTGAATAAATAAATACAAGACACACAGGTTCATACAACATGTAATTTATTAATCCGAGAATTAAAGGCTGAGCTAAATCCCAACCATTTTACATAAAGTTTATTTCCTTTTTGTTTCAACACTTTTACCACAAGGTAATGTTTAGGAAACGCTGTCTTTTGGAGTTCTTGAAGATAAAACCTGCCTTTTATGGGTTGATGGTTGAGGTCCTCGAGTAAATAGGTGACTGGACTGTTCAGGTTGACTTGACGAATTCGAAATAGTTCAGTCCCCCAATTTGGTGTGTAGCCCTTGTCGAAGACGGACTTGAATTTGCTCACACGAACATGGTCCCCAATGTTAAGGCGATGACGTTTAGGGTCTGCTGTTTTTATGGGGTTAAACAGTTTATCCAGTTGTGGAATATTTTTGGTCACAAGTCGTGGCTTGGTCCCAATGGTTCTGTGTTTGGTGTCATTGTAACGTGACACTAACTCAGGTAACAAGTCCAACCAGCGATAAGTGCCCTGAGCGGTAAACGCTTTCCACATATGGGTTTTCAATGTTCGGTTGAACCGCTCGACCACGCTGGCTTTGAGATTGCTGTACGTGGTGTAATGGTGAATATCCTTAGATTTGAGAAAACTGGAGAAATCCTTGTTGAAAAATTCTTTTCCCTGGTTGGTTTGTAGCAGCTGAGGTTGACGTTTAGATTGTCGAATAATATGTTGAAAGGCTTTGGTGACTAGTGGACTAGACTTGCGGCGCACAGGTTCAACAAACGCCATTTTGGAATAAACAGCAATGACCGTCAACATATAGCGTACACCATCGTTAAAGTTAGCATAGGGAATCATTTCAACCAAGTCTGCTTGCCAAAGTTCATCCACACCTTGTGAAATCACCTTGAGTCGTTGATAGTGACGTCTAGCTGGATGATGCAACTCGTGAGCAATACCCATTTTAATGGGTGAGGGCTTAAACAATAATTTTGGCATTTCGAAGTTCTTCCTCAATTTCTTGAATTTCCCAATCGTGACCAGTATGACCGGCTTGACGTGAAGCATGCAACAGCTGTAGTCGCTGGACGAGTTTATTTGGATTGTGCCAGTAGGTAACATCCACAAGGGGTTTTAATGGTTTAAATGTCACCCCTGAAGCGGACACTTTACGACGACCACTTTGACTAGTGGGGAACATTTTTGCAATGATGGTTTTATATTTTTGAGATATATTGGCATTCACTTGTTGAGTGGGATCATACTGTCTTTTGTGTGCATGGGTGTCCAATAAAATGGATTTATATTTACTAAGGTCCCCTGACGTATAATCTTGAGATGAGGGAGTCCGAGAGAATAGTAGCTTTAACAGTCCTGGTGTTAATTTATAGTTGATCTTTTTAATGACAGCTTTAGTACGACTAAATTTAATCGATGAATCACCAATTTTAAAACTATCATCCTCATAGCGAACACCATACGTGGTATCTGTGTTTCCAACAAATAGATTGGTGAAATAGGGTTCCAGTGTTGATCCATAATATTTTATTAAAATGTTTTTCAGTTGAGCTTTATGTTGAGGGGTGGCCAAGAGTTGTGAAAATGGAGACGATCTGGAAGGGCAAGGGGTTTCGACCATGGCCAAGGATTTCCTTTTTCTTAAAAACTCTGCAAGGGGTGATGCCTTTTTTTGAGGCGTAAACACTTGTTCCTCATTATCCTCAACTTCGCTAACACTAGTTAAATCTTCCTGTTCCTCTTCCTCTTCCTCTTCCTCAGGGTCCTCGTGGTGCGTCTGAGTGGCTTGTGAAACGGTAGGTAGCGTTTCAGATGGCTTGAAAGAGGGTTTCAATATGGCTTTTAGCGGAGGTGCTAAATGTTGTTGAATAAACAAAGCATGATCCGCACGCGATCGTTTCAATTGACGAAACTTTTGGCGAATATTATTTTTTGCTCTAATAATATGCTTTTTCAATTGACTCTCAGCTAACGCCATGATGTCGTGACAAATGACTTGAGAGGGAATGATACAGTGCCTTAAATAGCTATAAAATGATCAAACCCTAAGCGATACCGCCCTTGGATGAGTTCACTTTGTTTGTCAATCACTAAACAGGCATGACGTTGTGTGTTCCAGCACTTGCCACACAATTCGGTAAACATTTGAAAGGTCATATCCGGATTCACATGTTCATTATAAATGTGACGACTGTTCCTCTCGTCCTGGCGAAATAAAACAATGACATTGGCATTGTCACTAATCAACTGTTTGGACATTTTAGAATACGTTTGTCCAAGATAGAAGCAATCGATATGTTTGTGTCGACCCATGCTGAAATAGCTTTGAATGATGCCTTGTCGTTCAGTGGATACATCATCGAAAATCATGAGTGAATCAGGCTTTACCTCATTCGGTGAAATATCATTTTCTTGCGTGGAAAATGTAAAATACCCCATATTCTCATTTTGTAATCCAGACATGACTTGATCCAGAAACATGTAGAGGGGTTGGTAGAGAGATTTTGCGAAAATATAAATATTTTGAAAACACAGACCATTGGGCGCTGTAATAAGTGTCAGCAAAAGATTAGTCTTTCCACAGCCGGAAGGTCCCACAATGATGCAGCGAATGGAAGATGGAAACAGTGAACCATGGCGTTGTTCACGTGATGTGGGGCAGAGATGGGAAACCATGTCCCTCACGGGGAATGACTCTTGCTGCTTAATTAGCTTCATTTCAACTAAGGCTTAGAGAGACTAGCAGGCTGTCTATGTACATCGCACCGAGCCTTATCATAGAAACAGTAGACTCGTACTACAGGTTGACGATGGATGTCTTTGGACGTGCGTTGATGGTCAAAGCTAGGTCTGTTCCCATACATGATCCTAAACAAGAAACAGATCCTGCTAATAAACACTATGTGGATAGGTCAGTAGTGCCACGCACAAAACAAGGAGATTATGACTTTAAAGGAAAGCGGTTAACTCATGTAAAACATCCTCAAGTGTCTACAGACGTTACTACAAAAAAGTATGTGGATAACAAGGTGTATGAGTTTTATGATAAAGTGCCTCAGTTTACGGTGAATGGCTATAGCGCTAATCATCACCGCATTATTCACGTGGAAGACCCACAAGAAGATGATGATGTCTGTACCAAGCGATACGTGACCTATGAAATGAAAAGGCTTTATAAATTTATCCCATCTGTATTTTTAGTGCATCTGACAAATGTAAAACCTGTGAATGAGAGAAACCATATACCGCTAGTTCATGACCAGCACTTGACCTATGTGCTTGCTTCGGGTTTAAGCCACTATCGACTACACTATAATGGAACCATTCACATCAAATATGCCATACCTGATGAGAACCATTTACAAATAGAGATAAATGGTCATAGGATGTTGGTTCATAACCATGAAATGGTCAATGCAGGAGACGAATTATCCTTTCATCTCATGTTGACATGGAATGAAAAGCAAGCTGGAAAAACTATAAACGATTTCCCACTTTATGTAGAATTGGAATATACAGCCATGAAATAACAATCTGACGTTAGTTGTGACTTAAACTTTCTTGTGTAAGGTTGTTGGTCATCATCATCATGGTGAAACAAAGATATGTGGTGAGAAAGACAAAAAATATGAGCCTGTCCTTGGCAAAGCCTGGGCTTATGACATTCATGGACAAGCCCTTGCGAAAGAAAAAAAGAAAAAATAATGTGTTGACCATAAGGAAAGCTCTTCGTGTAGCACAGAGACATGTTATTCCAAAACGTCAGCGACAGGGTTCAAAACAAGGACGAGTGATTCCCGTCCCTAAACGAGCGGGATTTTTACCTGCATTATTCGCTGGTCTGGCTGCTCTGGGTTCACTTTTAGGCGGTGCCAGTGCAGTGGCAAAAACTATTAAAGCCGCGCAACAGGGCAAGCAACAACTCAAAGAAAGTCAGCGACACAATGAAACAATGGAGGCCATTGCTATGGGGGCTAGAAATGTCAATTTGAAGCCAGCCTTTTATCAACAAGGATTTGGAATTTCACCTTTTCGAAATGAAATAAAAACATCTTTAACCTCAGCCATAGCAAGACATGTCCTAACGCATCAGCAAGTGGAAAGCTATGCTAAACAACTGAAGCTTTCTCATTTTCGAGGTGTGTTTATGCGAAACCAATTACCCTCACGACCCTGGAAACATGAATGTGCTGTTGTCAATTTGGATGATCACCGAGGACCTGGAACACATTATGTAGCTTATGTCAAAGAGGGATCTACTGTATGGTACTTTGACAGTTTTGGGAATTTGCCCCCGCCCATGGAACTAGTGGCCTATTTTGGAAACAGGATCAAGATATATTATAATGTGAAACGTGAGCAAACGTTTAACAGCCAACAGTGTGGACGTTTATGTTTATTTTTTTTATATAAAACGCAACATAAGCAAAAACGTCAACAGTATGTCGGTGGAAAGTAAGACGTTTACACTGCATGGGCGAGGACCTGAAGTGAACCTCGACTTTTACCCACCTATCGAATTGAGTGAAAAACCTTATGGTTTAGGACTTGTTTCTCTTGAAACATACAATCGAATATACAACATACGTGAAAATGTGAACAACAAGTTTTACTATGATGATTCTGTGCTCACCCTGAACTCTGGTGGATACACGATAGATGACATTTATGAACACATTTATGTGGTGTTGATCAATGAATATGGTTTAAAGTCATTTCTCGATTGAACGCGCAAGTTTGAACTTGTAGGAAATACCAACACTCATCGCTGCAGTATTTTTTCTACATTCAAAATTGACTTTATAACTCACCCCGATTCCATTGGTCCATTACTAGGATTTAAACCACGTGTGTTAGAGCCCAACAAAAAACATGAATCAGACCATGAAGTGAAATTCATTGAGGACCATCATGTGTCGGTGACGTGTAATATTATTAGTCAAGTGTACACCAATCAAGAACCGTCGCATTCGCTTTATGACTTTATTGTAACATCGCCCAATGGCTATATTATTCGTGAAAACCCTCCAGTGGTGCTTTTTCATTCTGTGGCTGTCGATGGTATTAGTAATATAACATTAAGACTGATCAATAGAGAGCAACAACTCATTGATCTAGATTCTACCACACCAGTGACTTACAAGTTGGTGCTAAAGCCACTATGAAGTTTGTATATAAAGCAACAGCACCGTCTAGGAATGGTGTTAGTTGTTTACCACGTGAATACACGTTAACATCTCAGAACAAGCAGATTTTACAGCATTTGGGTTACCACATCAACCCCCGCGATGAATTCTATCCTAGAGGTAGCAAACCACATCGAGGAGCAACCAGGAGTGGTAAGAATTGATCTGCATTCATATCAAGCTCAAACACCTGGACTCAATAACAATGATGAAATTCAATTTGTTATCAACAACCAAGATATTTACACTCTACCGCATGAAAGTGTTATTCAGATTGAAGGTCGGCTCACCAAAGCCGATGGCTCTACACCCACTACATCCAAGTTAGCCAACCATGCTTTCGCCTTTCTGTTTTCTGAAGTGCGTTATGTGATTAACGATATCGTGGTGCATAGCACTCGAAATGTGGGTATTTCCAGTGTTATGAAACTATATCCCTCTTATAGTGAGGAAGAAGCTAAAACACTTTGCATGGCGGGTTGGTGCCCTGACTCGACCAATGACTGGATGGTACACACCGATGGCACCTTTACTGGATATTTACCTCTCAAACTGATTTTAGGTTTTGCTGAAGATCACCAGCGCATTGTGGTCAACGCAAGGCAAGGGCTTTATCTGGTGAGAGACAGGAGTGATAATAATGCACTCAAGGGAGTCGACAATGCCCCCATTGATTCAAAAAATCAACTACAACGCTTGCTATGGAAAGTGCCTCATGTGACCCTTAACGATAGCAAAAAACTGGACATACTTAAAATGGTAAAGAGAGATATACCTCTACCCATGGAATTTAGAAGCTGGGCACTCCATGAGTACCCGTTATTGCCTACCACCAACACACATAGTTGGTCTATAAAAACAGCCCGCTATACAGAGAGACCTCTCTACATGATTGTGGGTTTTCAAACAAATCGCAAGTATCAACAAACCAAAGATGCCACGCAATTTGATCACCTGCAATTGAGAAATGCATGTCTTTTCCTCAACGGTGCTGTGTTTCCCTATGAAGGGCTGGATTTAGATTTTTCAAAAAATAAGTTTTCCCCCCTGTACGACTTGTTTTCTAAATTTAGATGGTCGTATTATCAAAAAGAGAATTGTCAAATGTTGTCACCCCAAGGTTTTAAGACAAGGGCGCCACTGATTGTCTTTGACTGTTCCTACTTGGAAGAGTCTGTCAAACCATCCAATATTGACATTCGGCTAGATTTTGAAACGCATGACAATGTTCCAGCCAATACCACGGCCTACTGTTTGATTATTCATCACAAACAAGTCAACTATTATCCACTATCCAACCAAGTGACAAGTGTATAAATAGCAGGTCAACACACAACAAACCACTCAGTCATGTCTTGCTTTCAAGCCTCAAGAGAAGTTACATCCATGAATTTAAAATCTGAGGAACAACGTTTCAAGACCTTTGCGACGTGGCCGGTGCCTTTTATAAACCCTCAAGCCTTAGCAGCCGCTGGATTCTACTATTTAAAAAGAAGAGATGAAGTGAAATGTGTGTTTTGTCCCATCATCTTAGACCAATGGCAAGAGAGCGATGAACCCATGCAGGAATATCAGCGCTGGTCACCTGCCTGTCCCTACCTATGCAGAATGGAGGTGGGTAATATACCCTGTCATTCAAGTTACCCCTCACTCATGCCTCTGAGTGATGAAAAAAGTTATGATACTTGTGGACTTTATGGTGCCGGCAGTGCTTCAGTGAGCAGCTCACAGTCAAAAACATCCAGTTTAGAGACATAAGAATATCATCGGTGTTTTGGACACTATAAACACAAAAGACTTTTTTGTTGTATGAGATGGTACCGCCTCTATCCTAGAATGAAAAAAGAATGTAAAACTTGCTATGCTAATAAAATAATGAAATAAAAAAATTGGTTGTTGTTGTTATATTATTATTTCTTATGCCCCCCCCCCCCCCTGTCATATCCTAACCTCTATAGTGACTACTCGATGTTTTTCTTTTCTTTTACTAGAATGGAATGTAAGTAAATGACATGGGTACACCTTACTGAACAATTATCAGTCTGTGGTCAGTTGGACTTGATCCAGACAAGAGTGAACATGTTGCGTACACTGATTGTCGACTGTCAAGGGTTTAAAATTGGAGATAAATTTATATTTAAAGAAGTGGCCATCATCGATTGTTCCACTTTTTGGATATCACAAGCTACCCATTTGGTGTTTAAACCACCTTATGCGTTTGATTTGTTGTGTGATAAAGACCGTAAACAAACCCAGTGGATTGAAACTCATATGCAACTAGACTGGAAGCAAGGAACCATTTCATATAAGCACCTGGACATGGTCATGAAAGCCCACTTGTCTTCTGCCCATGTAATATTTGTGAAAGGTAGTGAAAAACGTCAATGGCTACAACCATTTTTAGCGTCTTACTGTCAATGTATCGATTTAATGGACATGGGCTCTCCATCGCTGCAAACACTCATGGATCGCTGCCCCTGTGACAATATTACCCATAAAGCCTTGGCACAGGTGTGGCAATTGTTTCATTGGCTATCCACCAATGCTTGCTGGGAGTTGTTAAATAAAATTAAAACTAAAGGTTTACCTGTGAATGACACCAGTGAGATTTCTACAAGCGACGTGTAAACATCAACGTGATACCATGGAGAAAGGGGATGCTACCGATAAAGCGATTGGAAAGTTCTTTGTGTGTAAAAAGAAACTAGACAGTTTTACTAAAGAAGAATTATTGGCTCTTCCAAAATCATTCATTTATTATGTCGCAGCAAATGCAGTGAAAGAAATCTGGCAACATGTACCAAAATCATGGACTCAAGACCCTGTGTTAAGTGAATTGCAACCATGTACGGATTATGATCACCATAAGCAAGTGGCTATGGCAAAAATACCCTCTATGCGACAGTGTGCTACTTGTCAACTAGTCAAACTATATCATGGTCATAAAAGTCAGTGTAAAGACTTTGTTTCCTCATACCACGGGAGTAATGAAGAAAAAAAGCAACAACAACAAACATCATCCACAGAGGAAGAGGAAGATCAAACCTTTTTACCATCGATGGAAAAGGATATGCCAGACCTGTACTGGCAATGGCGTCATTAACAAAGTAATTCAATACTTGACTTTCGAAATCTACCTACCTGGTTATTATTTGTGTAGTCCTGGAACTTGTCTTGAAGAACCTTTGCAGCATAGTGATATACCTATTAATCCTTTGGATCAAGCATGCACCTTTCTTATCACCACAGTCATTCTGCATTAAGACGTGTAGCGGATAAAGTATCGTTGAAATGCTAAACATCTTTTGACATTCTGTGATGTCTCAGTGGGAGAGAGGTTGGCAGTCGTCATTGTGATTAGTGTTATAAAAGAAAAGTCAATAATCAGTGGACATGGACATTGAAAAGGATTGAGGAATTGGTATTTCTTTGTATTCTATTTATGTAAAGCTCTATTTGTTGTGAAATAAAAACAAGGTTTACAAGATCACAATGTCTTTTATTTAAAAAAATGGTGATAGCCATTTCATTTTTTTCACACAATGAATATTTACAATTTCCACTTTACATTTTTTTTACATTCCCCTTGATTAGTTTAAACATTCTGTACATTTTTGTTGTTGTGAAATAAAAACAAGGTTTACCAGATCACAATGTCTTTTAATTCTAAAAATGGTGATAGTCATTTCTTCATTTTCATTTTTTTACACATGAATATTTACAATTTCCACTTTACATTTTTTTACATTCCCCTTGTTTAGTTCACACATTCTGTACATTTTTTTTGTGAAATATAAATAAGGTTCACTAAATCACTATGTCTTTTAATTTTAAAATGGTGATAGCCATTTCTTTATTTTCATTTTTTCACACATGAATATTTACAATTTCCACTTTTCTTTTTTTACATTCCCCTTGTTTAGTTTACACATTCTGTACATTTTTGTTGTTGTGAAATAAAAAAAACAAGGTTTACCAGATCACAATGTCTTTTTTAATTTTAAAATGTTGATAGCCATTTCACTTTTCTCATACATGGATATTTACAATTTCCACTTTACATTTTATACATTCCCTTGTTTAGTTCACACATTCAGTAAATTTTTTAAAAATCTTTTAGTAATATACAAAAGCAAACATTTTACACTAAAATGTATTACTTATCTTATTTTTACTAATCTACAGTAGCCTAACATTATACATTCTACTTACAGTTTTTACAAAAAAATATTACAATATAAAACACACTACAATTATTACAATATAGTGATCATTAGACTTAAGTAAAGTAATAGTCGTCAATGCGACTGTTTCCCCATGCAAGAGTATTAAATGTGTTGTGTATAATGAATCGTTTGTTGTCTTCATTACTTAAAGCAACTTTGTTCAACAAATTGGTATGTAGCTGATGATTTTTACTTCTAAATACACACATTTTCTTATATAATACAGGTGGGTTACTAACTATACAGTTTTTATAATCACTTATATCTAACTCTTTACTAACAACATTCTTTTTCACTCCTTTTAATTTTTTTACTACTACATCATCAATTGTTATATAGCTGTATGATTTAGATTTTGTGCCTACAAAGGTGTCTATAATAACACCAGCACCTTCATCCTTAAATTTCCCAAGAACCTTTTTGTTTACTAGAGGTAAATGGTAAATATTATCCTTGGGGTAATCACTTGTATCAAACCTATTTAGCTCAGTTTTGATATCCTCGTAAAAATCATCAGTTTTAAACTCATAAATAAAAGAATCTGTGTCTGTGTAGAGTAATTTAGCATTATCAAGATAGTTTTTCTTTACATAATCATAGTGAAATTCATACATAAGTGTTTTTGATAATTCCAGAATGGTGTAACCCACATATATGGGTTTTTTGTAAGTTACTTTAAGACGATTCATTTGTATTACAACTAAATCCTCATGAATAATTGAACTGCTATGAAAGTTAGGCTTGCTTATTAAGTTGCTCGCACCATACCTTTTACCATCATTCTCCCACTTTGTTATCAGCTTTACATCAACTCGTTTATCAACATTCTCCATAGTCTTACCAAAAACACTATTATTCATGAGTTTATAAAAATCTTTTTCAAACGCGTTTGTTGACTGCGTTCTTAAATTATTGTTTAGATCAATATACGGTTTGAGCCATGCTGACTGATGAAATTGCAATACGCGATGAATTTTAGTTAATTTCAATCCATGCTGTAGACACTGTTTCAAGTTTTGATAATGTATTACATATTTACATTTATCATTTACATTAGCAATTAACATTTTTGTTCGTGATGTGATGTATGGAGATTTCATATTCTCAGGACAAAATGGTAAATCATTATGATCATCATGTAACTCTTTAGGGTACTCAAGATTTACCTCTACAATATATCCTTTATCATCGTTATCATTAAGAGTGTCAACATGTAAGACATCAATTTCAGGTTGTGTCAGCCAGCGAAAATCTTTCAGTGATAGATATTGACTCATAGCCCAACCATATTGGTTATTTGCATCGAGGTAGACAATATACTTTGACTCTTCACAAGGGTTGTAGCTAGGCATGTATTTATTATTCGCTTTAGAGTACCGTCCACTACATTGAATTAATCCACCTCGAATTGATGTTTTTATAAAATTGATCACGTCTATATCAGTCATTAATTCTAAATTTAATTTCGTTTTTTTCAACATTGAACTGAAACTTAACCCAGGAGCTGTGAAATACTGACAAGGATCAAGGTCATAAGTTTATATACATACATTCCGAAAATTTTCAAAAACATCTGCTAATAACAACACATCTGTCTTCAAATATATGTCTGAAAATTCTCCTAAAGTTTGAATGTCAAACTGTGCCCATACACGTTGTGCATGTAAATATTCCTGATCACTGATATGACTTGTGTTTAAGGAACTGTAAAATGCATCTTTCGGTGGTAAACAACACTCCTCAAGACGTTCCACACAGCTAATATATTCATAAGGGAATATACCCTTTTGACGAATCAAATTAAAATCATCTTCTTTAGAAAAGACACGTTGAATTTCATGAAACTGATCTGATTTTAAATTACTAGTCAGCTTATCAAGACTACTCGGCATAAAGCGGAATGAATCTAAAAATCGCAGTTTAATGGTTTTTTTATTGCTAGTTTTGATGTATTTTGTGAACGATATGTATTGTTCCTTAATATTTGCAATAACATCAATTTTCACATCTGAAGCTCCAAATTCTTTAACGATAAAGTGGTTATCGTATTTGCTACCATTGTGTAGAATGACCGGAATGAATTTACTTACTCTATAATTTAAATTACATTCTTGGTGAGCCGCACCACGATATTTTCCTGTTAAATGGTCATGATCGCGAACCCTGTCTGTATATAAACATTCACCACATATAAAACAATTAGTTTCAGTTTCAAAATTCATTTGCTCTGATGAAGTTAGTGGCTCCATTGGAATGATCGTATTTAAAATAGAGGATATACGGATGGCATCTTCCTCAAGCCTTTCCATAAAAACTTTTGGTGCATGAGGTCCTCTATAGAGCTCAAACTTATTTTAAGAGTCATCATAACTACATTTAATATAATATGCAAAGCTAAAAGGTTCATGAATGTGAGTAGTGTTGGTGAAAGGTTGGGCTGGATTCGATGAACATGTATTAAATGGTTTTAGCAAAGCCTCGAAGTCAGCATATATAACAAATGGTACTCGAAGCTGTTTCTCATAATCCTTAAATTTTAGAATGTTATTTTTAGGAGTCGGTAATACCGTACAAACATGATTACACCCCCATTTTTAGCCTACTTTCGATTTTTGCAAAAAATGAAAGTAGACTTATGAGATCAACACAGGGCGAAAAAAAGTGTGTCTGTCTGTGTGTGTGTATGTGTGTGTGTGAGTCTGTGTGTGTGTGTGTCTGTGTGTCTGTGTGTGTGTGTGTGAGTGTGTGTACTCTGAATGTCTGTCCCCCCTATCAATTCGAACACGGTGAATGCGAATTGAACGAAATTTGGTACAAAGGTAGCACTAGCAAAGCACACCTCAGTGTCATGTTTTATATCGCCGCCATCTTTACTAAAACTGAATGGCGGCCACTCAAACGTTCAAAACGTAAAATCAAATAACGACTAACCAAATCATCCGATCTCTACCAAATTTGGTAACAACATACCTTCGTATAGGATGCGTCTTGTGACCAAACTACAAGGTCGTCCGCCATAACATTTCAGGATGGCGGCCGTGCGAATTATGCAAACTTTATAATCCATATCATGGGACCCACCAGTTCCGATTATCGAGCCGAGAATCGTTTTAACTGTTCTAAAGGAAGAGGCACGTTCGAAATTAAAAGTTTATTTTGTAATACTATAGTGCAGACGTGATTTTTAAAAGCTGAGCTGATTTAGTAATAAGAAAAGATGGCAGCGGATATCTTGTGCCTGACTGATATTTCACTAATTTGAGTATTGCATGCAATATAGCGTACTGATATAAAATAAATAAACTTTGTATGAAATGCTTTATATATAAATAATATACTCCAGTGATGAAATCGTTTAGTATAAATCACTATTTGCTAACAAGTTCTATGTAAGTCATTTTATATAGAACGATATTCGTTGACACAATTAGCTCAGTGGTAGAGCGTTAGCCTATCGCCCAAATGCCTATGGTTCAAACCCGATCAGAGCTAGTTTTTTTGCTTGAAATTTTATATGTTTATTGTTTTGTAATGACTCAGATGTTTTAAAATTAAGCGTTATATTGTGCATATTATGGTGTAAATTATATATTTAATTAAAACATAATTCGCCAGCAGATTTACTCGAGACATCTAGCTGCCAAAAAGGTAACTGCACGCCGACCAGATTTTATTGAAAAGTTTCTTCTTCTGGCCGCTAGAATGCACTCGCTCTGTTAGGATTATATTGTTAGATATTTCACCACTAGATATCACGACTAGTCTACGTGGGGCTCCATTGATTACTATACCATTTGCATTCTATGCGCATCGAATTTGAAGAATGACAAGATGATACTACGATACATTTTTACTTTCTATTTTAAAGGGTTTGTAACAGCCTATTGTTCGTTATTTGAAAATGTTAATTGAAGTAAAGAACAAAACGATTTCACATAGTATCTGAACTCTACCGTTGGTGCTAGTTCAGGATATTAATTAATACTTCTATTTCAGCCAAATAGCAATCGAAAATATCCACATAGTTGGTATACACACGTCTCTGTAGGGTCATGGAAAGATTTGTTAATTCAATTAGGGTTGTGAAAGTCATACGCAGCCAGACGTGTAAAGACATGCCTCAACTCAAAGTTGGATGTTGCCCGCGTCAGGCCGATTATGTAATAATAATAATAATAATAATAATGTTATTGGTTTTACGTTCCTTTTAACTACTGTTGCTTTTAGAGACGCCGGGGTGCCAGAATTTTGTCCCGAAGGGGATCTTTAACGTGCCAGTACATCTACTAACACGGCTCCCTCGCATTTGTGCACCCTCAAATGCCAGCTGACTGCGCCAGGATACGAACCTGAAACATACGGTCCAGCAAGCGAGAACGTTACCGCTGAGCCACGCCGCCAGTCCGGTCGATTATGTCTCCAGATCCATAACATTCTTGATATACTTCTTATCTTTCTTTCTTCAATGATGGTAGCAGTTTTTATCTAGTTTGTGGCGTTTGGTAGAGGTAAATCGTTTCTAAGGTCTTCAACAAAGAATAGTTCTATTATACTCTTTGATAATAACAACGAGTTATAACTATACCCATACATTTAGGAGAAAGTAGGCTATATGTTCTTTACTGAACATCTTGTTGATGTTGAATTAGTTGGTCCTCTTTTCTGAAATATAGCAAACAGCCATCACACAACCACTTCTTACCTTTGTATTTTGATAGTTGACTACCAACAAGTCTACATAAATGTTTTATCCAACAATAGTGAGCATTTTCACCTTCGGTTATGTATAGTAAATTTACATGAATATCCTTTTTTTCCTGAGTATAATATAGAGGACCAACTATACTCTTATTTTCAATTCCATAAACATTAATACTCACATTGTTCAGCTCTTCAAAACGTTGAATGTCTTTTATCGCCATAGGAAATTCCATTTCTTCTAAATCTAACACTGAAGAATAGTGAGGATATGATGACGTTCTATTCTCATGCATCGCTGCCGGATGGAGAGCTGAGGTTACAGCCCATGCAAAACATGCATGGTCACTATTCATAACGTTTACACAAGCGTGCTTACGTTTGATCCATCCTGGCAAATCAACGTATTATGATGCTCGAAGGGGGTTGTATTTATTCATGTTCTTTTCTAAATAAAGTACTTCAACCAATGCCCAGCCCGACTCCCTTTCCTGGAACTCTTCACTCTTCACGATGATAGCACTTGAAATATTTTGATATATATCACTAATATTAGTTGATTCACTAACAATTACGTTTTTTGTATTAAAAGATTTGATATCCGTAATTTCACCTTCGCTCCCAGTTTTTACATAGAGGCCAAAAAGTTCAAAATTCATTTTAAATGTTTTATGCTCTAATAAAACAATACCTACCAAGCCAAACACAGTAGGTTGAACATTTTTTAAAAATGATTCAATACTTTGAGTTTTTTTTCTTCACTATGAAGTCTATAACTAGCAATTCGACTTTTAAATGCACTACCAATTTGTTGAACATTTCCAGAATTTCTTTCATGGCAAGTGTTATTTTTATGTTGAATACTGCGTAAATGTCCATGAATGATTGAAGAAGGTATATCAATATTACATACATCACAATGTGTTATTGAAGGTTCACCATTCTTCTTTCTTTTTGATGCACAACTATTTTCACAATCTTGAGAACGTTTACGCTTTTGAGCATTAGATTCATTTAAAGGTTCCATGCTAGTTGTTGGTTTCACAGTTTTTAATTCTTGTTGTTCACCATGCACTTCAACCATGTGGGATTGATATCGCTTTACAGCAGAAAAACCAAGTTCACAAACTGAACATGAAAATGGTGCTGAACTAACATGCATTAAATTTACATGACGTGCAAGATTACCTTGTCTGTTAAATGTGGTAGCACAATGACTGCACACAAACATTTTAATGTCATGTTTAACATTTGCGTGTCGTTGAAGGCTGTCAGGTCTTGAGAACTGTTTCTTACAGTCACCACACTTGAACATGATGATCCCTTTCGAAATTACCTATAAAAGAAAGAAATCATAAATGTTAATAAATGATAAACAAAAGTACAATATAAATAGTTTAATTACATTCCAGTCAATGGTTATAGCAGGGTATTTAAATCGATCATCTGTGAACTCCTAGCAAGTCTAACTTCATGTAGTTCTAACTGGGGGTTACTATATACCACTGTCACTGACACATAGCGGTGAACATTGGAACATGATAGAGTGATAGAAACCAGTGATCGCCAGTTAAGTGAGCTAAGTGTGACGTCATAAGAAATCTTAAAACAAGTCTAAACTTGTAGAACATGTCACTTGATAGAAACCAGCGATCACTAGTTAAGTGAGCTAAGTGTGACGTCATAGCCAGTCTTAAAACAAGTCTAAACTTGTAGAACATGTCATATGAACATTCGAAGTTAATAGAGTGGTAATCAAAATCTAACCTACAAATTTAGCTTTACACATCATGGTCAAGTAGTTCCAACTTTTTACTGCTAAATATACCATTTTCACTGACATGTAGTGGCGAACATTGGAAAATAATACTCTAGCTGTTTAAAAGTTATTAGAGGGGCACTTACCTTTTTATAATTGATCAACTGCTGTCACTGAATGAACAGATTGTAGGAATCTGGTATCCTACAGGTACCCAATTATCTGTAAACAAATCAATCAATCAATTAATCAATCAATAAATACATTCCAATCAATAACTTCATCATCAATTAGTAATAAAAGACTACAATCCATTAATAATAAGTACTTACCTTGCAAAATAATTTAATGATTTTCTACCAAATCTTGAGCAGTAATAGAGCATTGTTCACTCAAAGCGAGTAATAAAGACTGACAGTAGGGAGATATATGACACCCCTCTTATATAAACTCTCATCGCTCGTGTCAGCAGTTTTTTGCAGATCATTGCAATTCCTTTCCCAATCCAGTTGAGAGTCCAAAGTACACTAGGAACACCTGTGTGGTATCCAATGACTGCTGACTTTGCATGATCATCACCCATTGTCTTAATCAACATATGGGGTTTCAAATTACTGCAGCATCAGTCATAGCAACAGCAGTGTGCGCTCTCTGGTATGTCAGCAACATGACACCGGAAGGAACACCTGTGTAATATCCAATAACTGCTAACTTTGCATGATCATCACCCATTGTCTTAATGAACACTTGCGGTTTCAAATTACTGCAGTGTTAGTCATAGCAACAGATCTGCGCGCTCTCTGTCATGTCTGTAATATGACACAGGAAGTAACAAGACGTCTTACTGCACGTACCATCTCCTCAGTTTTAACATCTTAAGAACATGTATTATTCTCTTTCAACTACAAATGACTCGTTAGAACACATCCATCCACCAAGTTAGATCCCTTGTATGTTCACATGTATTTCGTCACTTTCCTTTCATATCATTATCCCATTATAGTAGTGGTGAACAACGTCAGTTCAACACACACAAATGTAGTTAGACCCTTTGACATAATTTAAATAAATTCATGAGCCAGTCCATAGGGACCAGGTCAAAGGGACCGGTCCAAAGGGATCAGTCCAAAGGGACAAGGACTCATCCACAAGGACTCATCAACAATGACCAGTCCACAGGGACCCGTCAACAATGACTTGTCAACAATGACCTGTCAACTATAACCCGTCCACAGGGAACCACTCCCCCACCCTCTTATAAAAGCCATGAGTGGGCATGCGTAAAAACAAAAAACAAGCATGTTAATTCATAGTGGCTATCCACCGTACACATGCACTTTATGTGGAACAACGTTTAAATCCATATCGGCATTCAAACTCTCACATGTTGCAATTGGAAAGAGAGATTCTCTAAAAAATTACAATTTCACCCCCTAGTAGGGGTAGGTTTTACTTTTGGGGTTGAAATATGTTATCCATTGGAAAGGGGGTGTTAGCCCGAGTTCAATGACACCTCATTTGTCAAAATCCAACCATGCGTTCGAGAGATATCGGGCTGCCGCCATCTTGTGAGGTGGGGTGGTGGAGGTGGGTGTAGAACCCCTCAAAAACCACTACTCCTATTCTTTTAGTCAAAAACATACAGGTTACCGTATTACATAAATCAATGAATATATTGAAAGACAAAGAAACCAGGTGTCAATCTTAAATGAGAATAAACCCGACCCAAAAGAATCCATTTTCGAACACCCCTATAAAATAGGTGAAACTAGATATGTTTTAGATTCTCTAACCAGAAATAGAAAATCTAAAAACCTGTATAATGAGGGCACAATAATCAAAATTGAAGAAAACCGACTATATTGCAAAATGAAGAATGGTAAAACACATGTCAGGAACTGCGTGACATAGAACCTATAAAGAAAAAATCTTCCTATTCCAGATTCCTCCCAGGATATGCCATCATCTACACTGAACCCATAAAAACTCCACGATTTTATGCCGACCCTATGGGGTCTGTATTGGTAATCAACAACAAATTACCATAAATTCATGTTTCATTTCGATCTTACTACTTTAAAAGATTCATATAATAATATTGACTAGCATTACCCGTCGTGGCTTCGCCCGCGAATATTCTAGTTGTAAAGAGTACACTTAGCAAAATCTCAATCATGAATGCTATGACTCATTTATCCTTGGTATGAATAATCAGACTTTATCAATTCAGCTACTGGTGCAGTGGTTAAGGGTTTGTCTTTCCTTCATAGGTATATCAAAGCGAAGTTAGTTTTCTGGGAATATCACAGACACTGTCAATTTGGGGGCCTTTAAATGTGGTTTTCGGAGACGCTGTATAGTCTGGTGAAAAAGACCTTTCGTACCACACTCACACGTAAAAATTGCGTGAATAATTTCTAGAGTACCCCTTGACCCCCTTAAGTGCATTATACTGTATGTATCGATGAATTTTACAGCTTAATTTGGTTCCGTGATAACCTTATAACCGTCTGGAAACTTTCACAGTAATGTAATAATTGGAATTGCATTGCGTCTTACAGAAATAGATGGACCTGTGAGATTCTGTTACCATGGTTACCGTGTTGCATTCTTTCATTATTTCATTGTAAATATACATGTTTTAAGGTATTTATTTAATTGTGAGGCATTTAAAGATTAAGTGAGTGCGTTTCGCTTATGCATTGGTTTATGCTGAACCTGTAGGTACCCCATATGTGTAGGTTGGTGTTAATGGGACCAAATTTTCGGTACAAAACTGGAATGGGACCTTAGCAGAATAATATAGGGAGGGATAACACTGTCTCTAACCTTGTATTAAAAAGTAATAATACTTTTCCTCATTTAATTTATGAATTAACTGAAGAAACCAAAAGAGATTTAAATAGGCTAATACCTGTTCTATGCACCTTACTCTATTTTTAGCCTACTTTCGATTTTTGCAAAAAATGAAAGTAGACTTATGAGATCAACACAGGGCGAAAAATTGTGTGTCTGTGTGTATGTGTGTGTGTGAGTCTGTGTGTGTGTGTGTGTGTGTGTGTGAGAGTGAGTGTACTCTGAATGTGTGTCCCCCCTATCAATTCGAACACGGTGAAACCGAATTGAACGAAATTTGGTACAGAGGTTGCTCTAGCATAGGGCACCTCAGTGCCATACTTTATATCGCCGCCATCTTTACCAAAACTGAATGGCGGCCACTCAAACGTTCAAAACGTAAACTCAAATTACGGCTAAACTAATCATCCGATCTCTACCAAATTTGGTGACAACATACCTTTATATAGGACGCGTCTTTCACCCAAACTTCAAGGTCATCGGCCTTGCCATTTCTGGATGGTGGCCGTGTGAATTATGCAACCATTATAATCAATAGCTTAAGACCCACCAATTCAGATTATCAAGCCTAGGGTGGTTTAAGCTATCCTGAAGGTCGTGATCCGTTATTTATTATAATTTAATATTATAATATTATTCTGTGTGACTGGCTTAAAAGAGCTGAGCTGTATCTGCCACACGACAAGATGGCAGCTGTCCTCATGAGCCTGTCTTATATTTCAGTAGTTTTAGTATGTTGTATGCGATATACCCTACTGATACAATAATATAAACTTTGTATGAAATGATCTATAATGAAGATGTACTGCAGTGAAGAAATAGTTTATTTCAAGTCATTATTTGCCAACAGGTTGAATCTAATATATCAGTTAAGATCGCCATGATGTTACGGATATGTTTAGCTCAGGGCTAGCGTGTTAGCCTGTCACGCAGTTGACTGGGGATCGAATACAGCTACAGTTGACTTTTTTTTTCTTGAATTCTTTTACAAATGATGTGCACAAGCTCTTTTCACAGATACTGAATAAAATGTCATTTAGCTCAAAGGGGAGGCTAATGTATACACTCGTTTATTAATAAAATCACAGTCCCAGCATTGCACATAAACAGAAGACATTACGAAAAGGAGAATAGAAGAATAGGGATGTAGCCTGAGAAAGTTCGCGCCAGATAGCGCCCGTGTAGTACTGGGTAAGCGCAAGGCGATCTTCCTATATTTCCCCCAGTCAGCTGCGAGGAATGTATAGATTGTGACCGAGTTTTCTAAGCTAAAGTAAATTATAACTTCTCTAATATTACTCCAAGACTATATTAATTAATTTTATAGGTATATCCTCTAATATATTATGGACGATTTTCAGCGTTTAAGCGTTAAACAGCTGCAAAATGAGCTACGGACTATAGGTGCTAAAACTAGCGGGTGGAAGGAAGAATTAATAGGCTACAACGGTAATAACAAAATTCTAACACGCTTTATTATTCAAATAATGAATAGGAGTCAGAATTCTTGAGTATTGTAGGCCTATATTGATAAATATATCCCCATAAGACTTAAATAATTAATAGAGATTTAAATATGCACTTGCTCCCCTTGCTTATAGACTAAGATTCGTGTCTTTTTTTGGTTGATAGCTTACATGAAACTGTTATGTTTTAAGGAGTAAACATTATCAGAGAAAGTTAATACCGGTATTGTATACCTCAAAATCCATCGCAACGTTTGGTTCTTATGTAATTTTGTCAATTTCTCAATACGAATCGTTCCCGTACCCCTTCGTTACGACTTAGGGGTACAATATTTGAAAAGTTTGAGAATCCCTGCTTTAGGGCCACGAACTGTTTCCATTCATCTGACTAACTTATGACTCAAGAATGTAGAAGTCAGTCACTACCGGTACCACATTCTCCGTCGGGCAGATGGAAGTTGACGATTAATTCTGATTTCAAGAAACCAACCATAATACGTTTGTGACTGTTAATGTTGTGAAATGTATTCTGGAAGTATTTGTCCGAGTATTGATGCCTTTGAAAATGGGAGTTACAAAATGTGTTACATTCACTTCTTCCTGTATATTGACGATTTCATCCTGTGCCGTACTTCAACGGATATAATTTCTGCAGATTTCGATATTGTAGGCTTATCGTGGTAATCCAGCAATTTTCTTGTGTGTGGCCTCTTCCTTATTTTTGTTGTGTTCGTGGTCCACGGAAAAAGCGATGGAACAGCGCCCGGTTTTAATCTTGCTCTCTTACCTTCAAATACAAACGCATAAATTCAGTGGTTGTTATCGAAATGTCAAATTAGTTTATAGGTAGGAATTATTTCCCTTTGTAAATCACACTTGCCCAACACAGTTTTCGTAAAGTCATCGAGTTGCAAATTATGGGAACACACTTTAATATTTTCGGTCAGATTTTCTTCACCGAAATGTTTCCTTCTAATAGCATGTAACCATTTCTTCCTCATTTCTTTATTTTGTTAAAATTGGTGAAACGATAACGGGCTTCCTTGATTTTTGCAAAGAGGAACACTGCAATAGCTCGGCATAGTCACGAAAATAGCAATTTAAACGACTTGAATTCGTGGATATTAGCGGCATGAGAACACAGGAGACAAATGAAGAGCGCCTTGCGCTTACCCAGTACAACAGCAGTGCGCTCTATCGGTGCTAGTTCTATACATCCCTATTAGATACACGTTGTTATCAACCACAGCCTTCTTAATGTCTCTGTACGGTGCTGTCCTCTTGTGGGTTATGTGGGTAGTATTGTACCAAATATACCGCTGTGTCAATACCTGGCCTCCTAAAGTATGGCAATTTTGTAATACTGGTAGTTCGACTATTAGCCACGATCGCGCTCCGATTACCTTTAATGATAGAACGTACAAGGCACTGCCGGCAGGAAGTTAGGTCCTCATTTGAGTACGTAATTCAATTGCTTATATGAGGACGAAGCGTCCTGCTGGCAGGACCGTTCTTTTTTCCATTATATAGAGGGAAATGTAACGAATCAGCGCATGCAAGTCTGAAGTTGGTAGCTCTGACCGTTCAGTAATGGCGGCGATTATACGTAATGGTGACTGTGTTAATGTTTTTGCTACCTATTTCGATGCTCCAAACAGCGGAGATGCATGGAGTCGCTCGTTATTTGCTAGTAATTATGATATCAGTAAATGTCATGGTACTGTAGTTTAAATTACGTGTAGTTGTGCAACTGTGCAGTGGGATATTGACAAAAACACAACTAGGCTTTTTTTTATTTATTTATTCTCGAGTGATGGACGCGCCGTCGCTCATACATTTATTTAGTCTCTGTACTATAAGAAAACACGTTTATACCTTATACGTTTATATATTTTAGAGTCAATATGTTGTTAAGATGCAGTTATTGTATTAGTCAATATGAGTCATATTGAATATTTTAGAATATTTACAGACTTTTATTGTTTGCCCAGTACCAGAACTGCAATATTATTACGCTCTGATAACCCAAAGTACTGCCGGAAGGACGCGTCCTGCTGGAAGGCCAGTTCAAACATTTGCCATAAGGGTCCAAAGTCCTGCTGGAAGGACGCACCGCTGTGTACAAAAGTACTTCCGGAAGGTCCCTCTAGCAGGACGAGTGACTGTACGCTCTATCATTAAACACTGCCAGTTGGATCGCCTCCCTCCTGGCTACTTTAAACTGCCTACTCGTTGAACACCCAGAGGCGTACTAGATAAATATGAATTCACTGCTAGGTCGCAGCACCAACCTACTGTGATTGGCGCGGATTTTTTAAGGGGAAGGTACCCAAAACGATAGATCTTTAAGTTTGCAGGCTGGCTTAATATAGAGATTAACGGACGTGAATGCATTACAATAAGTTAGTAGTTTTGTTATCCAATCATCATAAAGTATATAATATTGATTTTGACACTTACTGGCTAATTATCAATATAAAAGAAAACAAACACTACATGGTGGTAGATGTGGTTTTAGGGATGATGACAAAGAGTTATAAATATACCCATACATTTAGGAGAAAGTAGGCTATATGTTCTTTGCTGAACATCTTGTTTTTTCATATAGTCTCCACATTTGTTCAGATATTTGTCCCATCACAGCCCTAGATTTGAGATGTACCTGTGGTACAATTCAGCCGGCTGACTGTGGAACCATCTCCGGACTGCTGTCTTGGCGTCATCGTTTCACGTGAATCGCTGTCCTGCCAGGAACTTCTTCAGGGGACCAAAAACGTGGGAATCACTAGATGTGAGGTCCAAACTGATGGTGGGTGGTCCAGACTCTGTCAGTGAAATGACTGGAGCTTGTTGGTGGCTCTGGTTGCCACATGTGGTCTCGCATTGTGAGTGTGGTTTTATACCCGGGTTTTCCCACGCACCCTAAAGGGAAATGCTGGGATAGTACCTTACTTCACGTCCCGGGGTACCTATCCAATCCCTGCCCCTAATAGTGCTACACACACTACTACTGTTATCAGCATGGAACGGATTTATACAGGACGCCAGGAAACGTTCTCCGCAGTGGCTACGTACTGCTGTGGCGGTAGCGTCACCAGTTTAGTTGGCAGCACGAGGTCCTTGACAGGGTGAAGGTCACATGTGTGGGCTGTGGGCTGTCGAAATCGTCAGTGTGTATAGTTAGATTATTGGAAGAGTTCAACAGTATAGAGTATACAGACGGTTATTTTTATCATTTTAAATGTTCTTGTCGACTTCGTCGTTACGCTGGGGTCTGGCGTTACGTTACGGTGACGGGACAAAATGTACCCAGATGCACTGAGGTGTGTGACGTCATAGTACTGCTTGGTGCATGTGTTCCCCGACAATCTCTACTTCGTTAATATAAGGCAAAAATCCCCAATTCTTGGATGTCACGGGTAATCTCGAGAACCACTGGATGGATTTTGATGCGGTTTTCACCATTCAGTAAAGGATATCTCGAGGAAAGATTCTGTAGAAAATAATTTATGTATGATGAAAGGAAGCCAAGCAGTAACGATTTCAGTGAAAAAGTCGAAAACAACCTTGGCGTCCGTGCGCTTCTTAAGCTTACGCTGGGCAAACCGTTAAAAATATCAATATACTATGAGCGTAAGAATTGGTCAGCATGATAAGTTCTACAAAAAAGTCCGCGAGAGCATATCTCTATCTTCAATACATCGCCCACTATAAGTGTTTTTAGACTGGATGGAAGGGGCACGTCCCCGCGCGCTCTGGTGAGCGTGAAGGCATCCCGCGCGCTTGACCTTGCTTTGCCCTTGTTTTCACTTGCCGTTCGTGAGTAATTTGATACAAGATAAGCAAGATAAGTATTCGCGAGAAGCCTGCAGCCTTTCTAGCACTTTTCATCATTTGTAGGATTTAAAGTGATACAAAGTCTAGTCTTTCAGACTGACTGTCACTTTTACTACTGAAGAGAGAGCTTTTTTTCGGGGGGGGGGGGGTAGAATACGTCCTTTGTGAAGGCGAACGGTTTACAGAAAATGTAAAACTAAAATTTCAGGCGCGGTTTCCTAATTCAAAGTGTCCAAACTGGGATACCGTTCGGGATTTGATAAGTAAATTTCATGTGACCAGCTCACAAACTAATCCTAAAACGATTAAACTAAAAGTGAATACCATTAATTATGTGCAGTGTCCATTACGCAAAAAAATTTAATGATAGTCTTCGATAATACAGTATAATTATGTAGATGTGTTGGAGACAGTCTTCGAACACAAGGACAACACTTTCAGCATCAGTTTTGAATGGCTGTAGTGAGAACAAAATTTACTGTTTGTTATGATACAAGCGACAGCCGTGCTGCCAACGTAACTACTGACGCTACCTCCGGCAGTAGTATGTAGACGCTGCGGAGAACATTCCCTGGCATCCTGAATGTACTAATAATAAATTAATGAAATATGTACATATATATTTAGTTACTTCTATGGAAATATGGAATTACAGTATATATGGACTTGAAATTACAAAAAAAAATCTATTTAATATCCAAGTTCAAAGAAGCTAAACAAAGTAGATCTACTTGAAAAATAACGTTGCACTTCTCATTTGATGAAGAACACTCAATCTTTTATTCTCTGTTACCAAAACAATGGATTTCATATTGTTTTTTATAGTGTTGGAAAGTGAATCTTCTCCTATTGACTCTTAAGGACAGATTTATATTGATTGAAACTGCGTTCAACATCAGAAGAGGTAATGGGAGGCATGTTTGAAATATTCACAATGCCTGCTGTGGTTAAATCCAACGTTAACTTTACACTTAAATCTCCACACAAAATTGCAGCAATCATCCAATTGTTTCATATTCAGGGTTCTTTGAAAGTACTGTACAGTGTCCATCTTGATTTTTGCCACATCTCCGACTTTACCTGTGCCATGATTTAAATTTTTAAATATATATTTTTAACTTGTTTCTCCATTACTGACAGGGCTGCTAATTTTCTAGAATTTAATACTTTCTAGCTGCAATATGGACTATATTGATTTTAATGACGAAGAATATGAAGCATATGTGCTTAACCTACATTATGGAAAATAATAATATTCCAATTTTCAACTCCACAGGCCATGATTCGTAAAAATAATGCAAAATATAATTAAGGTGATAAAATGATGATAATTGTTGTTTTAAGGGGCCTAACATCTTGGTTATCGGCCCCTATTGGTTTGGATGATTATGAAAAGTGAAAAAAAAACTATCATAAATTTAAACTAACTACAGCTTACAAACTAGAAGAAGAAGAAGAAGAAGAAGAAGAAAAGGAAAGTAGAGTAAGGGAAAATAAAGAAAGGGGAAATACACGCCCTCAACCCTCAAAAAAGAGGATTGAAGGACATAGAAAGAAGGAGAACCATGAAAGGCAGATAAAAAAGGAAAATAGGAGAGGGCCCGCCCCAAAGGTAATGGGAAAAGAAAGATAAAACCGGGCCCAGCTCAGGAATCCCTCGGGGGCTTCAACTCCCGAACTCACCAGCTGTGAGTCCACTATCCAGGGTGCACCAGAAGTGGTGGGGCTACACACACCCTGCCTCCTTGAGGGCCTTGAGCAGAAGGCAGGAGATAACAGGGAAAGAAAAAGAAGGCTGACCCCTCGAAGAATGAGGGTATCAGGAAAGATGAGACAAGGGCCAATTAAAGCGGGAAAGTGAGAGACTCTCTAGGCCTCAGATACCCTAATACCGTCGGGGTTGGTAGAGAACAAGAGTTGACCAAGAGAGGTCGAGTGGAAAGAAGCCCGGCAAAAGTAAGTGGAAGCAATGCCGGACTCAGCTGGGGTCTCGTGGTTGCCAACCCACGTCCCACTAGATGTGAGCCTCTGGGAGGAAAATATAATTCAGTTTAGCTTCCTAAATAGAAATGTACTGTATTTACATAGAAATCCGTTCCCTGATAATAATAATAATAATAATAATAATAATAATAATAATAATAATAATATTAATGATAATCCCTCCCTATATTATTCTGATAAGGTCCCATTCCAGTTTTGTACCGAAAATAAGGTCCCATTAGCACCAACCTACACATATGGGGTACCTACAGGTTCAGCATAATCCAATGCGTAAGCGAAACGCACTCACTTACTCTTTAAATGCCTCACAATTAAATAAATACCTTAAAACATGTATATTTACAATGATATAATGAAAGAATGCAACACGGTAACCATGGTAACAGAATCTCACAGGTCCATCTATTTCAAATTATTAAATTACTGTGAAAGTTTCCAGACGGTTATAAGGTTATCACTGAATCAAATTAAGCTGTAAAATTCATCAATACATACAGTATAATGCGCTTAAGGGTGTCAAGGGTCACTCTAGATTTTTTTCACGCAATTTTCACGTGTGAGTGTGGTACGAAATGTATTTTTCACCCAACTATTCAGGGTCTCCGAAAACCACATTTAAAGGCCCTTAAATTAACAGTGTCTGTGATATTCCCAGAAAACTAACTTCGCTCTGATATAGGCTACCTAGGAAGGAATGACAAACCCCTAACCACTGGACCAGTAGCTGAATTGATAGAGCCTGATCATTCATACCAAGGATAAATCGGTCATAGCATTCATGATCGAGATTTTGCTAAGTGTACTCTTTACAACTAGAATATTTGCGGGCGAAGCTGCAACGGGTAATGCTAGTAATAATAATATTCCTAATAATAATAATAATAATAATAATAATAATATGATGATGATGATGATGATGATGAACATTACTGACATAGCTGAGTGGCCTGGAACAGCAGCGTCACTGGTGACATTATCTTGAAATGCCGCCCAGATGTTCACTGTTTCGCCAGCACCTGGCAGTATCATTTCATGGCCCCCTCTGTTCGACTGATAAAGCAGTTCCATGTAATCTAGATGGTGTATCCCCAGAACTATGAGCAAGCACAAATATTATTATCACGCTTAGCAAACATGACTAAACATCTGGTACAAACACGCCCGGCTAGTCCATGTTTAGTAAACGTCTAGTTAAGACGAGCTTTGGAGTCCATATACTTCACGGCACAAAGACTTGGAATTGACGATTGCAAATTTAACTCCTGACTAAAATTTAAGATGGGCCAGATTATATTCTTGTTCAAAAGTTTGATGCATTTCAGTCGGTTTGTACCCAAATAAGATGGGTTATTCCTTAATCCTGAAAAAATGTGCATTGGATTGATACAATATTTTTAATTATCATTAATTTATTATTATTTTTATTATTATATATTATTATCATTTTAAATGATTGTGTCGACTTTATCTGGGGTCTGGTGTTACGTTACGGTGACGGGACGAAATGTACCGAGAATGCACTAAGATGTGTGACGTCATAGTACGAGCCAAGTACCGAAGGCAGTGCAAGAACAGAGTTTCAAGAAGGCAGTGCGAGAACATTCAAGTAGGCAGTGAAGAAACAAAATAGAATCTTGAAACTCTGTTCTCGCACTGCCTTCTTGGTACTCGTCTGCTAGCATTTAAAATGATATAAAGTCAAGTGTTTCAGACTGACTATCCGTGTCTTTTTGAAAGAAAGGTACTTCGAAAGATCTATGGACCCGTCTTCAATATCATGGAAGGTAAATGGGAGAAATGAAAGAACGAAGGAAAGACCTGTACCATCGGTTTGGAAAGCCACAAATTGGACGAATATTGGGACAGAGGCGACTACAATGGTTTGGCCTCATCTTACGATTGGACGGATCCCTTTCTAAAAGAGTCCTCAAATCTCAACCCACGGGAAAACGCCCGAGAGGACGCCCAAGAACACGATGAAAGGATCGAGTGACGACGATCCTTCAAGAAGTGGAACCGACAGCCGTGGAGGATAATGCTAGAGACCGGGAAAGATGGAGTGCCATCTGCAGCATAATACCTCCTCTTATGATTGACTGACTTCCTTTTTATTGGATTTTTTGTGTCTTTGTATTATTATTTTTTTCCTTTGTAATATGTTTAGCCTACTTTTCACATTTTTCAAAAATGAGGAAAAAGAAGACTTTTGAGATCGATCCGGGAAAATGTGTGTCTGTCTGACTGTCTGTCCTTCTGTCTGTCTGTCTGTCTGTCTGTCTGTCTGTATGTATGTATGTATGTGTGTGTGTGTGTGTGTGTGTGTGTGTGTGTGTGTGTGTGTGTCCGTATCAACTCCTAAACGGCTGCAGCAATTGGAACCAAATTTGGTATGAGTAAAGATCTATACCGGGACATCTCAATGCTATACTTGAAAATAATATCAGTGCTACCAACTGCTGATAAACCGCAATTGACATTTGAGCTCCATGTTGGATATCTTGGAAGGTATGCATAAGAACTATTCCAAAATTGGTACACATATAGATAATAATTTGTCAGTTTAATTTCCAGGAGGCCATACATGACAGTGTTGCCAAAATGATTATAAGCCTGCTGATAGGTCCAACATATCAATGCATGTAACTTCTATACTAACAAATGGATTTCAACCAAATTTCGTATAAACTATGTGTACATAAACAGATATGCCTAAGCGTTTCTTAGAAGCCACCAGGACTGCCAACTGTTAATAAATGCTCTCTCTATTTTTAGCCTATTTTCAATTTTGAAAAAAATAGGCTTATGAGATCACCTTTTGTCCGTGTGTGTGTGCGTGTGTGTGTGGTGTGTGTGTGTGTGTCCCCCTAATAAAATCTAAACGACTGGAGCGATTTCAATGAAACTCTGTAAGTTCATAGCACTATTCCGGGCGACCCCGACCGTGCCCTTCAAATTTTGTTACGTCTCACCAATTCAACATGGCGGCTGTGCGAAATATTTCACCAGCATTCAATATCTCCGAAACTATTACTGATATCACCCTGGAATTTTGTATGGTGACAGAGGGAACTACTAGAAGTTCATTTATGTGACATTTGAAAACCTGGTTATTATAGAACCAACATGGCGGCCAAACGAATTTGCTACTTTTAAATAGACGTTTCTCGCGAGTTAACCAACCAAACGCAATAAAACTTGGTACAGTATATGTTTATACACATTGTAATGCACCGACATCTAAATTCGTTCAATTGTTTACATAACCTCAATATGGCGGCTGTGCGAAATATTTCACCGGCATTCTATATCTCTGAAACTATTAACGGTATCACCCTGAAATTTTGCACGGAGATAAAGGGCACTACTGAAAGTTCACTATGAGACTTTCAAAAACTGGTTAACTACAAAACGAACATGGTGGCCTAGCGAATTTGAAAGATTTAAAAAGACTTTTCTCGCGATTTAATGATCAAAACGCAATGAAACTTGCTACAGCAAATGTTTATATACATTGTAATGCACTGGTATGTAATTTAGTTCAATTATTTACATAACCTCAAGATGGCGGCTGTGCGAATTTTGAAATTAAGTTTTTATTTCTTGTGTCGTAATCATGCGATCGAAATGAAAGTTTAAATAATGAACCTACGCAATCATGTTCCTTTAAAGGTACATGACTCTAAGGCCTGTACATATAACAATCCAACATGGCGACCATCCGAAATATTTAGACGGTTCTCAATATCTACGAATCTATTACAGCAATCAAACTGAATTTTTTAATGTTCATAGGGGCTATGGGCATAAGTTCACCTATAGGACTTTCAATAACCTGGTGATCACAAATCCAACATGGCGGCGGAGCGAAGTATAAATATTCACATGGTCGTTTCTCGCAATTTAACCATCCGAGTGCAGTGACACTTGGTACAGTAAATCCTTATACAAATGTTAATCCACTGGCATCTAATGTTTTTCAATTGTTTCCATAACGACAAGATGGCATTTGTGCGAAATTTTAAAGTCTCGTTTTTACTTCTTTTGTACTAATCATGCGATTGAAGTTTGAATACTACACGTACACAATAATCTTCATGTAACAGTACATAACTCTAAGCCCTACATATATAAAAGTCCAACATGGCGACCACCCGAAATATTTAGACGGTTCTCAATATCTACGAATCTATTACACAATCAAACTGAAATTTAGTATATTGATAGAGGCAGGGAACATTAGTAGGATATATGAAAATAGGCTTTATAGTTCTTCACGGAACTACTTGTTTCAAATCAAAATACTAATATATCAGGAAGTATGCAAGCCAACAAATTTAAACTTTGCACACCTACAGTACCTGGCATTCTAGATTAATTTGGAGTAACTAATGTATGTCAGTGCTACCAACATGATTCTAAACCTGCTGATAGGACTAATTTTATATACATGTAACTTCTATACTATCAACTGGATTTCAACAAAATTGTGCATGTGCTATGTGTACCATAACAGATATGACTATGCGTATTCTTAAGAGCAAACAGGGCTGTCAACTGTTAATAAATGTTGTCTCTATTTTTTATCCTAATATCAATATATCAGAAAGCATGGAAGCCAACAGCTCTAAACATTGCACACGTATAGTACCTGACATTCTAGATTAATTTAGAGCAACTAATATACGTCAGTGCTGCCAACATGATTTCAAGCCTGCTGATAGTTCCAATTTTAAAATTCCAGTAACTCCTATACTTATAAATGGATTTCATCCAAAATTGGCACAACAATACATCATAATATTTCAGATTATTTCTGACCAATACATGCATGACATTGTTGCCAACATGATTTTACGCGTTGATAGATCCAATGACTAACTGCATGTAACGTCCATGCTATTCATTGGACTTCAACCGAATTTTGTATTGTGTACCTTCAGAGATGGAACTAAGAATATATTCAGTCACCAGGGCTGCCAACTGTAGTGCTCTATTAGGTTACATTAAGACAGGTGTATTTCCAACTAATTATAAATTTCTATAATACCAACTTAATTTCGTCATTATTCTAGATAGGTCCGTATAGATTAATAATTGGCATGAATCTTAAATTTCAAGAAAAGTAGGCTCTTTAGTTCGTCACGGAACTTCTTGTTTTCTTTTCCTATTGTCCTTCTGCTGTTTATGCAATAAATGATGATGATTAATGTTTATTAATCTAGCGGCTTCGGTGGCGTCGTTGGTAGCATGCTATGCCCAAAGTCCTCGGATTTTTTAAGAGCGTTAAAATCCTTCAGTATGCCTTCCTTCTGAAGGGAAGTAAAGCTGGCATGTAGGCCTAAAAGATCCTTCCACTAACTAAACTTGTTTGAAGCTAAATGTCTAGGTTAGATTTCGTTGTAACGCTCAATCAAAGTTCCAGTGTTCACCACTAGGTGTCAGTGATATCTGGTAGCGAAAGTTGGAACTACTTGAAATTGAACGGAATTAGTAGCTCACCCTATGGGTGTCTGCTTGAAGAACCTACAGCCTTGGTTCGGACGAACATGTCCTTGGACACTCCCGGCACTAAATGCCATACGCTAAATATTAAAAAAAAAGATAATAATAATAGTCTAATAATAATGGTCTAATAATAATAATAATAATAATAATAATAATAACAGTAATAATAATAATTATACAGTGGAACTTGGGTAATTCGAACCTCAAGGGACCAGTACAAAAATTCGAATTATCCAAACATTCGAATTAAGAAAGTTCTTTGAAAATGGTAGAGGAAAGATATTGTATTACGTTTACATAATGATTTACGTTCAACAAAGCATTTTAACAGACAACGGTACTTTATAGAGACTGTATCGTGAATAAGCTCAAAAGTTTCAAATGGAAAATAAAATCAAAATGTACTATTCACCTATTTAACGACAGTAGAAATCCAGCAATCTAGTTAAGTCTTAGAGAAATCTACTGTTTTTCAAAATAGTTTGAGTTTTTTACCTGTTTCCTACAGAGTCTCTCAGCCATCACAAAAGAATCTAACAAATTTAAGGAACGGAGAACAGAACCATTTACGTCATTTCTACTAAAAAAAACGCCTAAGTTTGTTGATTGGGCTCCACTCGGAACAGTTTTTTCGGGAACTGACCCAACTGTTTGGATTCCGATCGGCTTTTTACACTAAAAACTTCGAATTATCCAAAATATAATTCGAATTAACCACGATTTTTTAACGTTGATTGAATATAAAATGCTAGGGACCAAGAGAAAAATTCGAATTAAAGAAGATTTCGAATTACAGAAGTTCGAATTAGCCACGTTCCACTGTACTATAATACAGAAACAGGCAAGGCTTCTAAGATCAAATGGATTGCGTCAGATAAGTCAGGTATGGAACAACTAGAAATCCCACGGGATCAAACTCGTGACCGTCTGATATTTCGTCAGGTCATCCGACAGGGCGCTTTTCCAACGTCCCTTACAAGTAAGAAGACTACAGTAGTTATGTGGACAGAAGAAAGGAGACTGACTCATAGTCAGAAAATGAGGGACGATTGGAAGAAGAAGAAAGCAACAACTTTACCGAAGAGTAGATACGAGCCCCTTGGTCCTACGTAGGCCCAAACGATAAAGGAAGAAATAATTTATAATAATAATAATAATAATGATAATAATAATAATAACTAGCATGACCCGTCGCGGCTTCGCCCGCGCATATTCTAGTTGTAAAGAGTACACTTAGCAAAATCTCAATCTTGAATGCTATGACTGATTTATCCTTGGTATGAATAATCAGACTTTATCAATTCAGCTACTGGTGCAGTGGTTAGGGGTTTGTCATTCCTTAATAGTTATATCAGAGCGAAGTTAGTTTTCTGGGAATATCACAGACACTGTTAATTTAATTGCCTTTAAATGTGGTTTTCGGAGACCCTTTATAGTCGGGTGAAAAAGACCTTTCGTACCACACTCACACGTGAAAATTGCGTGTAAAAATTCTAGAGTGCCCCTTGATCCCCTTAAGCGCATTATACTGTATGTATTGATGAATTTTACAGCTTAATTCGGTTCAGTGATAACCTTATAACCGTCTGGAAACTTTCACAGTAATGAAATAATTGGAATCGCATTGCGTCTTACAGAAATAGATGGGCTTGTGAGATTGTGTTACCATGGTTGCCGTGTTGCATTCTTTCATTATTTCATTGTAAATATACACGTTTTAAGGTATTTATTTAATTGTGAGGCATTTAAAGAGGGAGTGAGTGCGTTACGCTTACGAATTGGGTTATGCTGAACCTGTAGGTACCCCATATGTGTAGGTTAGTGTTAATGGGACCTTATTTTCGGTACAAAACTGGAATGGGACCTTAACAGAATAATATAGGGAGGGATATTGTTCCGTTCTTTATTCGTGTCAGAAATACAGTGGTAAGAATGTTGTTGGAGGTGATAAAGATGATGATGATGATGATGGTTAGTTGGTTGGTTCTTAAGTTTAGGGGCTGCGACAACGCGGTCATGTAGCCCCGTGTACTTTGGGTGTGTGTAGAATCTGTCTGATAACCAGTGTTAATTGTGATGACTGTATTAGTGTGTGTTATCTGTTTTTTAATTTATGTACTGCAACTTAGAATTTTTCAAATAGTTCCTACTTTTGCCGCCAAGCGCCACCGTCAACGACTACTAGGCCAAGTTCAGAACTTAGCTACTAGACGCCACCGCAGTCGGCTCTTGGCAACGAACGTAGAAACCTAAGAGCGTTGTTTTCATTCTTAACCTATCCAATTTAACTTCACACAGGTGCAATTAGTGGAAGGTTCTTTAACATGCCATAAATCTATGACATGGGACCGCCGGCTTTACTTCCCCTCCGAAGGAAGGCATACTGAGATATTTTTAACGCTCTTAAAAAATCCGACGGCTACGGCCGGGTTTGAACCCGCGATCTTTGGCATAGAAGCTCAGCATGCTACCGACTACGCCACCGAAGCCGCTTGATAATGATGATGATAATAATAATTTGTGAAGGAACCAAAATGTGACCACCAATGGGACTCCCAAACACGAATACCGGCAGCCTGCATTCTTTACAAAAATTGCAAAAGCGAGAAACGTAGAGGTTTCTGATTTATTTCGGCTGTATTCCAATATTTTTGTTTTACATTTATTATTTCTCATCATGAATTCTTTCCTCAATACAGATTCAAAACCATTTAAAAACATTTTAAAATTCTCTGGTGTGTCACGTCGCAAGATGGTAAAGTAGGTCATCAAAGGTCCCACGTAGCCTTCAAACTATTTCCCGTCGAAGCAGTCATGGATGACCGTTCCGAGGAATTCTGAAGACAATGTGTCTGGGCAGAATTCACCGTAATCTATTTTAAGGTGAAGAAGAGTTGACATTTTTCCCCAAATAAATGTTCAATATTGACAAAGTGCAGGTCCCGTAGCGCGTGTACTCACTAAATCTTTACATCAATATTGATCTCTCTGCTGCAGTGGTGTTTGATCTTCCCAGGCTCCAACTCACACGCTTCCACAGCTCACTACAGCCCGATTTGGTGGGCTCTATAGAGATTCCACGAATCAAAATGTTCACGAACCTCATACATATCGAACTTCCGGTCCACCAGGCTCCATTTGATTTGCATTGACAATGAATCCTCCGTTATTATTTTTCTTTATTATTTCTGAGTAGCATGCTGAGCTTCTATGCCCAAGTTGCGGGTTCGAACCCGGCCGAAGTCGTCGGATTTTTAGCCTATTTTTATTTATGAAAAAAAAAATAGGGTTATGAGATCACCTTTCTCCTTGTGTGTGCGTGTATGTGTGTGTATGTCCGTCCGTGTGTGTGCGCTCCCCCCCACCTGTAATAACATCTAAACGGCTGGAGCGATTTCAATGAAACTCGGCAACGTCGTAGTACTACTTTCGCCGACCCCGACCATGCCCTTCAAATTTTATTACGTCTCACTAATCCAACATGGCGGCTGTGTGAAATATTTCACCTTCATTCAATATATCCGAAACTATTACTGCTATCACCATGAAATGTTGTAGGGTAATAAAGAGTGAGGTACTACAATTTCACCTATGAGACTTTCAAAAACCTGTTAACTACAAAACCAACATGGTGGCCAACCTAAGTAGAAACTTCTAAATAGACTTTTCTCACGACTTAACCATCCAAACGCAATGAAACCTGGTACAGCAAATGTTTTTACTCCTTGATAGAGGCAATTAACATAAGTAGAAAATATGAAAATAGGCTGTACAGATCTTCACGGAACTACTTATTTTAAGAGCGTTAAAAATCCCTCAGTATGCCTTCCTTCGGAGGAGAAGTCAAGCCAGCGGGCCCATGTCATAGATTTACAGCATGATAAAGAACCTTCCACTAATAATTACACTTGTTTGAAGCTAAATTATATGAGGTACTGTACCCATGTGAGTAATCTCGGTGGATAATATGCATCTGCCTCCAGCTAGCATCAGCTCTCAGGTGTGTACGGTAACCCCAATTTAGCAGTGCATATTTTGGATTTGAGGCTAAAAGGTATCAACTCTACAATGATAAGGCACAACTCTATTCTAAAACTTTAATTCAATAAAATAAATCATGGCTTCAAACACAAAACAATACCCAAAAAGCATAAAAATAAAGCAAACAAAAATTTTTACTTCCACAATCCATAAGTAAACAAATATAAAATCACAACAAAGTCCTACCTAGCCATAAGGCTTTACCCTTCTGTGAACTTCACAAGGATATACTAGTGCGCTGATGCACCTACGATTTCAAAACAAACTGTACATTAACATAACAGTCATACAATGTGACTTCTTTAATATTACAACAAGGATTATTCCTTAAACCTCTTTATGTTAAACAATTATGTGTGCCGTGCGTGTTTTAATATTTTTCTTCTCACCAATGAAATGCTTTTCATGCATTTACCTATTTGGACGTTGCACCAAAATCAACGTGCAACTCCATAATTATGTAAGCTACCCCCTACACATCCTCCAATTATATGGTTTCCCCGCATGCTGTCTGTGATTCCTAGATAAAACGTTACGTTATAGCTTATGTCGGATTGTACGATAGACTACCTCGCGCTCATGGCGATTGGCATCTAGTCACCAACTACATGACTTGGCTCCAGTGACAGTACAAATATATCATGTAACTATTCGTCAGATAGCTAAAATAATGGACCATCAGGATGAACTATAATTATCCATGTGTTCACAAACCACATGGCTATAATACTCAACATAACAATCTTGCATTATATGTCATTTCAACAAGGTCTAGACTCTTCCCTCTTATAACTTGCCTGAGCGGTCCGGGTGGCTAGCACCGACCCTCGGCTAAGGAAGTCGCTACACAATAGAAAGTGGAATGGGTCGTTTCACCAATTATCTCGACCTTTCTAAAAGTTTGAAAGCTTCCCTCTCTCTAAGCAGTGAAGATTTACAAGACAAAAACTGTGTCCTGACCGACACCCATGTTCCCAAAGGATCTTAATTGACTATTATGCCAACAGGTATTGAATGAGCTTTTGTAATTATTCCTACGTCGAGGATAACGATTAATTAATGGCCTCACATGGGTCCATTCAACATGAAGGTTCGGGGTTCGCAATGCATGAGCCTGGCGGTTGACCGATGTCTCAAGTATAATATAGGCGCACAAAACCACTGTCGCCATGAGTTTTCGCTGCCAACGAGCGTAAATAACTCATCAATAAGTTCTCGGGAAATCATAGAGCTGCGAGGTGTCCTTGTTTCCTCGACCCTGTCAAGATTCCAGTCCGGAACACATTTCAATCCTTTCTTCAGAGTAAGGGTCCATCACTAAAACTCTGGAATAAACAATATCTCCAACAATGTCCACGACATAGGAGAATTCATACGTAGAATAGACTATCTGGCCCCTAATGCTCCATGCTACGACACTCCGACCTATAATATTAAGAGAAATCTAACATTTACTCTATAAGCTTCTCAATTAAGCTGCAAATTCAATTCACTAAAAGCTCTTTCATTACTGGTATCATTACTGAATATCTGCAATATTCTGATATAAAACTTCTTTCCATAATTACTGAAATGTAATCTCACTGTAACATCTTCCTGCTTAGATTGATAAGTCTTGCACTTAGCGTTAATAATTCTCGCTTACAACATTTATTTGTTTCCTGATGTGTTCATTCATACTCTTAATAACCATTATTATTATTATCATCATTTCTCACTGACATAAATGACCAAAATCATTATTTATTATTATTATTGTAAATCTCATTGACATAAATGACCAAAATCATTATTTATTATTATTCTCATATAAATTACCAAAATTTCCGACATAGCTAGACGTTTTAAACTCGAACAATCGCGTTCGTTGCATTTACATAACTGATTGCCATTCTTAATTCATAGTGGGAATAATTACTCCACTTAATGATGCAAATTAACATCTCAACTCTATCAAAATCAATTCAATACTGATTAAACATGGAGGATCAGCCTCCTAACTGACTTTTACTGGCATCTATAAGGAATTCACAATATCTTTACGGAATCACAGACATGCAGCGGTCCATACTTCTACATAATCATAACCATAATTTGTGGGGTACTTACATCTCTATAGGCATCTAAGGTGGCACCGACCAATCATATTCTTCCATGTCGCCCGCCATAATGGGTTTAACGCGACATATTTATCTTGTTTACACACATTTGATTACACATAATTTCTATCACCAACACGACACGTTGCATACCTTTCAGGAAGTTATCACTCCCCAAACATGTGAAACACTTCATCAAACATTACTTTAAATGATATTTTTACACATGCATTACACTGAACACTCGTCACTTTATACACACTTCAATGCTGAAATTCCCTAGCAGAGATCGAAATTGCAGGTGTCGACGGCATCTTACGTTACCAACTCCTGATTGAAAGTCTGGTTATCTGCTCTCGGAACTCTCCAACAGTTTTATGACGATCATTACTCCTACAGTAAGCGTCCTGCGTTACATCAATACGCTGGCTCCCAAACATGAGCGTTAACATCTGGTACTCTCATGGCAATACCAAACACTTAGTAGAGTTTCTTTCGCGCATTCTATCGTAGTTACACATATACGATTAGTTAATACTATACACACTGCGCTTAATAAAGTTCAACACTTTCACAAATAATTATATACAATAGTTCTACCGTTAGTCTATACGGTGCTTCGTAACTGAACACGTCATAGTTCGTGCTGCTGATTATGCCTGTATCACGACTATTATTCATACAAGCATGTTTACTGTTTCTTTTACACATACCAGTCTTTGTTCGGCGTCTTGATGAATAGATCCGTCATGCGTTTTGCCTTGACGAACTTGCTTCCACCTGGCTGTAGCTGACTGAAGTTTCACTCGAAGACTGCACGTAACTTATTTGAAGACTTCTGTATGCGGCTTACACGCTGTCTCGTACTGCTGCATATTTGCTGCATACTGATTGCAAATTATTGCCATTGTGCTACAACTGAAAAACTGCGTAAGACAATAACTGGCTGTAACTGCGCTTGGCGGCATGTAGACTGAACTTGACTGCGTTACCACTGTGTTTCAACTGAGTTAGACTGAGTAAGACTGAGCATAGCTGAGTAACAACTTCGCCTGCGCTCGACTGACTTAAACTGAGAGCTCCTCCTGGGGTCTACTCCCTTTATCGGATTTCCACAGAAAGTAGAGCAACATCTTCCCGCGTAATCTTGGCTCCTCTCACAGCATGATTCAGGTCTTCAAACCATGATCATTGTGTTCCTCTCTCTTCACAGGTCCCAAAACTATCTGTGTGCAAAGGAATCGCTCGTTCAATTAATTAATATTAATTCCTTTCTCCATGGCGTGGGACGCTACCTAACGGGAAACCCCCGGCAACATCTTCACATCCATCCGCGAACAATGGTCGTTTTACAGTCCTTACGCACATCATTAAATATGCACCAATTTCGCAGGTAAAAGACTCTAAAATTATCTTCTTGCCAAGATATTCACCTGTGTGCAACTCTCATCTCGATTCGTTACTCCAATCACGAGTAATCAATGATTTTTCTGGGCATTTCTCCGCCCCTACTCTAACTCCATTCTCCGTCGGGGAATAACTATGTCATTATTCAGGCCTCACCCCTGCTCCAGACGACATAATGGGGTCGCAGAGATGGACGTGGCTCCACTGGGACCAACCCACAATTCTCGGCCAATTAGTAAATGTCAGCTCTGCCCTCCTCTGTGCTTCAAGCCTCCAATAGCTTACACCACATCGTCTTATAATGATATAATCTGCTCATTATTTCCTACATTATTTTACTAAATAATGCCATTTCATCAAAAATCACACCAGTGATTAAATATACATTTCTTTCGAGGGGTTTTTACCAAGAAACTCCCTCTACAGATCTCTGGTTCGCTTCCTGGTGGAACCTTTATACTGAGATCACAGTCTCTGAGAACCATGTTTGATTCCAGTCAGCATAACCCCATCGGGTTCATGTTCCCCTTGCAAAACTTATAAAAGTCCAATGCAAGTGGCTTATATAAGTAACCAGCTGACTGTCGACCACCGTCTGTGTTTACGTCTGGGGTCCTTCACCTTGTCTGGCTGCGAGTGGGTTAGTAGTGTTCCCCCTTCCACACTCGGCCTTGTTTCTGAGCTGTCTATTCTCCCTGCGAAGGGTCGCGTTTACAGCCTCAACCTCTCTAGCCACTCTGACCATTTCTTCATAGAATTCTCGCAAACACTGGCATTCTTTCTGCTCTCCGCTTACACTGGGTAAACTGTCTGCTTCTCGTCCCGTCTCGCCGTTCCAACATTCAGGTCTGCCTGCTTGGCTGCCTCCGCTCTCCACGTTGAGTTGGGTGTGCGTTACTAATTCTTCTTCTGGTTCGTCGAATTCTTCTGGCGAGTAATAAACTTTTAAGTTGGCTATGTTCATAACGACCTCGTTTCCATTCTCTAAATGCCTTAACCTGTATGCATTGTTCTGGAGGTCTCTTATCACCTCGAACGGGCCGTGGTAAGAAAAAATAAACCTTTTAAACTTCCGTGCCTCTGGATCTGAACTGGCGGGTTTCTTAATTAAAACTTTCTGTCCCACGAGAAGCGGTTTATGATACCTCTTCGCACGATTCCTTCTCTGACGTCTCTCCGCCTGTGCTTTGAGATATTCAAAGGTTCGTTGGATCCTCAATTCTCTACCGGGCTGTGCGTCTACAGGTAATGGAATAACACCATTCCACGGTCGCTCTGGTCTCTGATCCAGATGTAGGGTAACGGGAACCTGACCTGTCACCTCATGTACAGTATTATTTATACAGTATTCAATGACTTCTAGAAATTCAATCCAACGCCAATTCGCTTCAGAACAGTAGATCTTCATGTATTTCTGGACCTCTCTCATTACTCTTTCAACGGGACTTGCCTCAGGATGGCGAATGGTAGATAAAATCTGCCTAATTCCTAGAGTTTCCAGTTCTCGACGAAATTCTGCACTAGTAAAGCAACTTCCGTGGTCCGAGAGAATGTTATCCGGCTTCCCAAGAATCGGAATAACTCTCTCTTTCAGGCGCTTCAAGACCTGTTTTGAACTTGTCTTTTGAATGGGGCACAACACCACCATTTTCGAAAATACATCCATGGCTACAAAAATGTGTCTATTGCCTCTACGTGCTCTAGGCAATGGTCCAAAGTTGTCGATACTCAATAGCTGCCTTGGCTTCTCTGGTAATAACGGGATAGGTCGTTGCCTCATTAAAAAGGGATTCGGCTTTACCCTTTGGCAAAGATCACATGTTCTAATAGCATTTCTCACCGTTTCTCTCAATTTTGGCCAAGTAAATGCTTCCTTCAACAGAGCACAAATTTTATCTATTCCAGGATGTCCAAATGCTCTGTGGGCTAGCCATACTAATCTCCTCTGCAAAGATGCAGGAATTACAATCCTTTGACGTGTGTGATCCACATCGTCCCACTTGTGTAATATCTGATTATACCATACATAATCTGTTGCCAATGCCTCCGCCTCTCTGTATATCGCAGTTCCCCTTGCTAAGCGTCCCCCGAAGTAATCGATTATCATCTTCAACCATGGGTCTTCGCGTTGTAGGTTGGTAATGTTCCTTAAGTCATCCAACGTCTTCTGATCTCGATTCTCAATCTGGACCGCTAGTACTTCTTCTTCTCTAGGGTAACGACTTAATATGTCCGGTATTACATTCTCTTTCCCTGGACAGTATTCTATTTCCACATTAAATTGCTGGATATACAGGGACCATCTTGTCAATCTCTGACTAGACAAATCCGTCTTTAACAAAAATGTTAAAGCTTTATGGTCTGTTCTCAGAACTATTCGGAAGCCGTACACGAGTTTATGCCACGATTGCAACGCGTACAAAATTGCGAGCAATTCTATCTCTGTGATCGTGTAGTTTTTCTCATGGGCTCTCAGTCTTCTGCTTATAAAGGCGATAAAAACTTTCTTCTCAGGCTGGTCAACATTTTCCTGGAATTGCATCGCTCCAATCCCAATAAGTGATGCATCCGTCTGTATGATGAACTTCTGGGTATAATCTGGGTATCCCAGTTTCACATATTCCAAAAGCATTTGTTTTGACCTCACGAATGCTTCCTGACATTGCTCCGTCCAATTCCATCTGCCGCCTTTCTTCAATAGGTCCTGCAGTGGTGCTACTGTCGCAGTGTAGTTTGGGCAGTGGTTCGAAAAGAATCCAATTACTCCCAAATACTGTCGGACGTGCTTAACTTTCGTGGGTCGAGGGAAATTTCGAATTACCTCCAATTTATCTGGATTAGGCTTCACTCCATTTGCATCAATAACATGCCCTAGGAATTTAACTTCCCTCTGACAGAAGTGCGATTTCTTGATATTGACCTTAAAGTTCGCCTCTCGAAGGTCATCTAGCAACTTCTTCAGGTCTCTCATGTGCTCCTCCAGAGATTCTGATGTGAGTAGAATGTCGTCTACATATCTGATGGTACTCTCTTTAACCTCATCTGATAGATTGCGATCTAACGCTCTTATCAGGGCTGAACCAGCTGTTTTCAATCCAAAAGGTAGCCTTAAAAATGTGAATGTATGTTGATCAAACATAAATCCTGTCAACAGACTAGTTTTCTTCTCTAATTCAAGATGGTGGAAACTGGATGTGATATCCAAATTTGAGAATATAGTTTTCCCTCTAAACTTCCTGAGGATCTCTTTAATAGGTGGCACTTGGTCAAATTCCGGAATAACTCTCAAATTTAAGCGTCTCAGGTCCAAGCAGACTCTGACAGATCCGTCTGACTTTGGTACAATTACCAATGGACTTACATAAGGCGTAGGTGTTTTCTCAATAACGCCGGCCTCCAACATCTCCTGAATTGCCTCTTTCACTTTAGCATAATGCTTTTCAGCTATAGGGTAGGGTTTCTGCCTAAATGGTGTCCAATCACTGACTTGAAAAGCATAAGTGAAGTTCTTTATCCGACCAGGTCTCGAATCAAAGACTTCCTTCTGTTCCAGTAATAACTGCTTTAAATTTTCCTTCTCTTTTAGCCCAATTTTCGCTTCTTCTAGCTTCTCCGAAATGTATTCTTCCAATTTGGGTTCCAGATCTTTTTCCAAGTCTGTGGCTAGTGTTTTGAGCTCTTCTTCTAACTGCTCAATAGCTAACACTTCTTCATCAGCCACATCTCTGTATGTATGCCATACTTGTTCACTGGATCCTGGTTCAATTTCATTGAGTGCGACCTCTAAGCCTTCAGCTTCTTCATTCACATGGAACATAACCCTGTCCTGTGCTAGGTCAATTATCACTCTGTATTCCCTTATAAACTCTGCCCCAATAAGTAGGTTATAAGGTAGTTTGTTTACTAACAGAAAACTCTGTGAGAACATAGAGCCTCCTATCTGTAAATCTAGGAATACCTGGTATTTACATATCATTGTTCTGTCTGGAATTACCCCTTTAATTTTTACACTGGAGATCGGTATCTTCAAAATGTTCTCTCTCCGGGCTATTTCATTATATAGAGCTTGTGTCATCAGGCTTACTGTTGATCCCGTATCTAACAGACTTCTGACTTTTAATCCTGCCACTCTCACAATTATAATAGGCAATTCTCTCTTGACCATGACCTGTGGTCCCCCTGTATCCTCAATCAATTCTTCTGGTTTGGCTATCCAATTGATGATGTTAATAGACTTCCATCCATCAGTCTCGAGCTCTTCTAATTTTGGCGTTTTTTTTTCTTCAGCGCCCGTCCCTTTGGAGTTCCTTCTCTCCTGTTCGCTGCGCTGTAGTTCCAAACTCTTAGCTCCATCTCCATATCTGTCTGGCGATGTCCTGTTCTGCATGACTTCTTGCCAGCGGACTTGTGGTTTCTGGGGCTCATCTCCCCTTTCTTCGAGGTATCGCAAAGAAGCATGATATCGCTCTTCTGCCTCGTCATCGATGTTATTTCTTCTCTCTTGGGGTCTCCAATTTCTATTATTGCCTTCCTGGCCATTATTACCTCCATTGTTATGGTACGGTTTGCCCCTGTTATTGTGTTTATTCCACGAACTTCGACCTCTTCCTGCTTTATTAGCATTTCCTTTGTACCTTGACTGCCATTTTCTGGGTTCCTGTTCCCATTGCCGTCCATAGGAATCTAAAGTTTCTGTGCTCGTGGCTTTGTTGTTCCTTGGAGCTTGCTGTTGGTCAGTCTGTGTGTTGGTCACGTGGACTTGTTCCACGGTTCGACTCTGACGCATAGTATTTGCTGTGGTGAGGTCAAGTTGCCTTAGAACTGTCTCCATTTCCATAGCAGTTTTCGCATTAGCCGAGATTAGTAGCCTTTGGATCTCGTATGGAAGCTGTTTGGCGATAGCAATGCATAGCTCCAGTTCACTAGGTTTTTGATCCAGCTCTTTAAAACGACACATCTGCGATATGAAGAATTCTGCGTACTTCGTCGGGTTGTTCGTGCTGTACTTTTTGGCATACAAATCCAGCCGTAAATTCTGCTGAGTCGCGGCGTCCCAATATCTCTTCAAGAATGCCTCGCGGAATTCCTCAACAGTATCAAAAGTGTAACGGAAGCTGCGAAACCATAATGCGCACTCCCCCTCTGTTAACTTCTCTATAGCACGTAGCCTACGCTCCTGCGGTATTCGTGCATCATTGAGATATTCAGTCACTTCCTTTAACCAATATTTTGGTGTCATACTACAGTGACTACCTGAAAATTTCCTAGGTTTTTCTTCGCTTGCCCTAATGACGTTTATCACCTGGGTGTGCATCGCGTTTTCATATGGCGTCGATGCCGCAATTGGTACACCTGGCGTCATGTAAGGACTTTCTCCTGCGCCTGCAGCGTTCCTGCTTATAGGTTGGGTTTCTAGGTCTGCCCACCTTGTTTTTCTCATATCCTCTAGGCTGCCTTCACTTGACTTAGGATCTTTCAGAAGTGTCTCCTCCTGTGCTATTATCCTAGTCTCCATTTGGTTATGGCGCATTTCTGCTCTTTCTAGGCGAGTAATGACTTCTTTTTCTATTCTCGTAAGCCTATCTCGGTTTTCCTCGGCTACTTGATAAATTTTCACCTTGTCTTCTTTCAGACTTTGTTTGATATGGGATATTTCATCCTCTACGTCCTCTTTAATTTGAGCAAGGGTCTTGTCGCTTGCCTCTGTTTTCTGGCCTTCTCTTATTTCGAGTTCTTCTCTCAGACCTTTAATTTCATCTTGAATGTGTCCATTGACTTTAGACAATTCATTCCGGACCTTGGTGATCTCGCCTCTATTTTCCTCTTGTCTTTTATTGACTATGACAATATCACCCTGAACTTGGTCCAGTTCTTTATGAACTTTACCCATCTGACTTTTCACGTTGCCTACCAGCTCCTTACTTTCATGAGCGATAGCCTTAATTTCGCCTATTTCCTGGCATTGACCTAATATATTCTGGTCCTGTTTCTTGAGGTCACCGTTAATTGCTCTAGCGTAGCTTTTCAATTTCTGGTCCCATTTGGAGTTGTTCTCCTCTAATCTCTGGTCTACTGTTTTCGTAAACTCTGCGAACTGTTTCGCTTGGCGTTCGAGATTCGCCTCATTTTGGATCTGAATATCCTTAATATCGTTAGACAACGCCTCTAATTTACTGTTGGTTTGCTCCTGAGCATGCCTACACGCTTGCAAATTACCCTCAAGTTTGGCTTCTATAGCCTCGAAACGTTTGTCAGTATTTACCTGCATTTCCGATACAATGCTTACAACAGTATCTGTTACTTCGGTCTTAATGACTTCTTGCATTTGACCTAACTTATTATCTAATGCAACCTGATTTGCATCTAACCGACTACTCAATTCAGCTTTATTTGCATCTAAACGGTTGTTTAATTCAATCTGGTTATTATCCATTGCAACCTGATTTGCATTAATTGCCTCCTGATTGGCATCTAACCTGTTATTTAACTCTCTCTGGTTCTCATCTAACCGAGTGTTTATACTATCCTGGAACGCCTTGGTTTCCAGTTTACTCTGCTCGTGAGCAGCATCAAAATGCTGTTTCAGTCCTGCAATAACTTGCAAGATCTCCTGCGTACCTGACATTTTCCAATAACACCCTTAAATATGCAGGCAGGCTTCCTGGAAAAATATGTGGATACGTTTCGAAGAGAAACATCAAACACTGCACACATATTGTGAAGTCGTACAAAACCTGATAATATTATGGTAGATTGTGGATTGGGTATGTAACGCTAGTACCCTTAGGCAATTCTCTTCTCAATAGAGAGATTCTGCGTTACCTCAAAAGCCTACTGAATTCAAAAAATCACTCAAACACAGTTTGAGGCAAAACAATTACTATGGTTTTCCCCATGAAATACCATAAAAAATCTATGGGTTTTCCCTAAATCCCATAAGTTCCACGTATTCTGGGCGCCATGATAAATTAGATCAGAGGGTGTGGTATTAGTAGGACATCGGCCATATTTTAATTTACTATAAAAACTGTTCAGGGAGTGGTTTTTACTGCCGAAAGCCCCACTTGGGCCACGCCATGATAAATTAATAGAGATTAATGTACTATCTATCAAAATTTATATATACGTATCGGAACTTAGCTATGGATTAGGAGCGGTCACACCCTACTTCGTTAATTCTTACTTTAATAGAGTTGTGTGCATTAAATCTGACCGACTTTAGTCGTACCTTTAGCTCAAATCACAGTATAGGACATCAATTCCCATGTACCCATGTGAGTAATCTCGGTGGATAATATGCATCTGCCTCCAGCTAGCATCAGCTCTCAGGTGTGTACGGTAACCCCAATTTAGCAGTGCATATTTTGGATTTGAGGCTAAAAGGTATCAACTCTACAATGATAAGGCACAACTCTATTCTAAAACTTTAATTCAATAAAATAAATCATGGCTTCAAACACAAAACAATACCCAAAAAGCATAAAAATAAAGCAAACAAAAATTTTTACTTCCACAATCCATAAGTAAACAAATATAAAATCACAACAAAGTCCTACCTAGCCATAAGGCTTTACCCTTCTGTGAACTTCACAAGGATATACTAGTGCGCTGATGCACCTACGACTTCAAAACAAACTGTACATTAACATAACAGTCATACAATGTGACTTCTTTAATATTACAACAAGGATTATTCCTTAAACCTCTTTATGTTAAACAATTATGTGTGCCGTGCGTGTTTTAATATTTTTCTTCTCACCAATGAAATGCTTTTCATGCATTTACCTATTTGGACGTTGCACCAAAATCAACGTGCAACTCCATAATTATGTAAGCACCCCCTACACATCCTCCAATTATATGGTTTCCCCGCATGCTGTCTGTGATTCCTAGATAAAACGTTACGTTATAGCTTATGTCGGATTGTACGATAGACTACCTCGCGCTCATGGCGATTGGCATCTAGTCACCAACTACATGACTTGGCTCCAGTGACAGTACAAATATATCATGTAACTATTCGTCAGATAGCTAAAATAATGGACCATCAGGATGAACTATAATTATCCATGTGTTCACAAACCACATGGCTATAATACTCAACATAACAATCTTGCATTATATGTCATTTCAACAAGGTCTAGACTCTTCCCTCTTATAACTTGCCTGAGCGGTCCGGGTGGCTAGCACCGACCCTCGGCTAAGGAAGTCGCTACACAATAGAAAGTGGAATGGGTCGTTTCACCAATTATCTCGACCTTTCTAAAAGTTTGAAAGCTTCCCTCTCTCTAAGCAGTGAAGATTTACAAGACAAAAACTGTGTCCTGACCGACACCCATGTTCCCAAAGGATCTTAATTGACTATTATGCCAACAGGTATTGAATGAGCTTTTGTAATTATTCCTACGTCGAGGATAACGATTAATTAATGGCCTCACATGGGTCCATTCAACATGAAGGTTCGGGGTTCGCAATGCATGAGCCTGGCGGTTGACCGATGTCTCAAGTATAATATAGGCGCACAAAACCACTGTCGCCATGAGTTTTCGCTGCCAACGAGCGTAAATAACTCATCAATAAGTTCTCGGGAAATCATAGAGCTGCGAGGTGTCCTTGTTTCCTCGACCCTGTCAAGATTCCAGTCCGGAACACATTTCAATCCTTTCTTCAGAGTTAGGGTCCATCACTAAAACTCTGGAATAAACAATATCTCCAACAATGTCCACGACATAGGAGAATTCATACGTAGAATAGACTATCTGGCCCCTAATGCTCCATGCTACGACACTCCGACCTATAATATTAAGAGAAATCTAACATTTACTCTATAAGCTTCTCAATTAAGCTGCAAATTCAATTCACTAAAAGCTCTTTCATTACTGGTATCATTACTGAATATCTGCAATATTCTGATATAAAACTTCTTTCCATAATTACTGAAATGTAATCTCACTGTAACATCTTCCTGCTTAGATTGATAAGTCTTGCACTTAGCGTTAATAATTCTCGCTTACAACATTTATTTGTTTCCTGATGTGTTCATTCATACTCTTAATAACCATTATTATTATTATCATCATTTCTCACTGACATAAATGACCAAAATCATTATTTATTATTATTATTGTAAATCTCATTGACATAAATGACCAAAATCATTATTTATTATTATTCTCATATAAATTACCAAAATTTCCGACATAGCTAGACGTTTTAAACTCGAACAATCGCGTTCGTTGCATTTACATAACTGATTGCCATTCTTAATTCATAGTGGGAATAATTACTCCACTTAATGATGCAAATTAACATCTCAACTCTATCAAAATCAATTCAATACTGATTAAACATGGAGGATCAGCCTCCTAACTGACTTTTACTGGCATCTATAAGGAATTCACAATATCTTTACGGAATCACAGACATGCAGCGGTCCATACTTCTACATAATCATAACCATAATTTGTGGGGTACTTACATCTCTATAGGCATCTAAGGTGGCTCCGACCAATCATATTCTTCCATGTCGCCCGCCATAATGGGTTTAACGCGACATATTTCTCTTGTTTACACACATTTGATTACACATAATTTCTATCACCAACACGACACGTTGCATACCTTTCAGGAAGTTATCACTCCCCAAACATGTGAAACACTTCATCAAACATTACTTTAAATGATATTTTTACACATGCATTACACTGAACACTCGTCACTTTATACACACTTCAATGCTGAAATTCCCTAGCAGAGATCGAAATTGCAGGTGTCGACGGCATCTTACGTTACCAACTCCTGATTGAAAGTCTGGTTATCTGCTCTCGGAACTCTCCAACAGTTTTATGACGATCATTACTCCTACAGTAAGCGTCCTGCGTTACATCAATACGCTGGCTCCCAAACATGAGCGTTAACATCTGGTACTCTCATGGCAATACCAAACACTTAGTAGAGTTTCTTTCGCGCATTCTATCGTAGTTACACATATACGATTAGTTAATACTATACACACTGCGCTTAATAAAGTTCAACACTTTCACAAATAATTATATACAATAGTTCTACCGTTAGTCTATACGGTGCTTCGTAACTGAACACGTCATAGTTCGTGCTGCTGATTATGCCTGTATCACGACTATTATTCATACAAGCATGTTTACTGTTTCTTTTACACATACCAGTCTTTGTTCGGCGTCTTGATGAATAGATCCGTCATGCGTTTTGCCTTGACGAACTTGCTTCCACCTGGCTGTAGCTGACTGAAGTTTCACTCGAAGACTGCACGTAACTTATTTGAAGACTTCTGTATGCGGCTTACACGCTGTCTCATACTGCTGCATATTTGCTGCATACTGATTGCAAATTATTGCCATTGTGCTACAACTGAAAAACTGCGTAAGACAATAACTGGCTGTAACTGCGCTTGGCGGCATGTAGACTGAACTTGACTGCGTTACCACTGTGTTTCAACTGAGTTAGACTGAGTAAGACTGAGCATAGCTGAGTAACAACTTCGCCTGCGCTCGACTGACTTACAACTGAGAGCTCCTCCTGGGGTCTACTCCCTTTATCGGATTTCCACAGAAAGTAGAGCAACATCTTCCCGCGTAATCTTGGCTCCTCTCACAGCATGATTCAGGTCTTCAAACCATGATCATTGTGTTCCTCTCTCTTCACAGGTCCCAAAACTATCTGTGTGCAAAGGAATCGCTCGTTCAATTAATTAATATTAATTCCTTTCTCCATGGCGTGGGACGCTACCTAACGGGAAACCCCCGGCAACATCTTCACATCCATCCGCGAACAATGGTCGTTTTACAGTCCTTACGCACATCATTAAATATGCACCAATTTCGCAGGTAAAAGACTCTAAAATTATCTTCTTGCCAAGATATTCACCTGTGTGCAACTCTCATCTCGATTCGTTACTCCAATCACGAGTAATCAATGATTTTTCTGGGCATTTCTCCGCCCCTACTCTAACTCCATTCTCCGTCGGGGAATAACTATGCCATTATTCAGGCCTCACCCCTGCTCCAGACGACATAATGGGGTCGCAGAGATGGACGTGGCTCCACTGGGACCAACCCACAATTCTGGGCCAATTAGTAAATGTCAGCTCTGCCCTCCTCTGTGCTTCAAGCCTCCAATAGCTTACACCACATCGTCTTATAATGATATAATCTGCTCATTATTTCCTACATTATTTTACTAAATAATGCCATTTCATCAAAAATCACACCAGTGATTAAATATACATTTCTTTCGAGGGGTTTTTACCAAGAAACTCCCTCTACAGATCTCTGGTTCGCTTCCTGGTGGAACCTTTATACTGAGATCACAGTCTCTGAGAACCATGTTCGATTCCAGTCAGCATAACCCCATCGGGTTCAGTACATTAGATTTGACTAACGCTCTTAGGTTCCAACGTTCTTCGCCAGGAGCCGGCTGTGGTGGCATCTAGTAACTAAGTTCAGAACTATTTGTCGTTGACGGTAGCGTTTGGTAGCAAAAGTCGGAACTACACACACCCAAAGTACACGGGGCAACATGATCGCGTTGTCGCAGCCCCTAGACCAACAAACCTTGTTCCCCGAGCATTGTTGTCAGCACGAAACTCTGACGCCTTGAAGCTCGTTAGTGATATCGGCTCTACCTGTTGTAACGGAACTGCGGTGGACGACCTCGCGAACCGTCTTCCCAGAATCAGAGCGGCTAATGCAGCAAGTATATTATCACTGATATAGTCTCATTAGCGCCAAATAAACTAGTTCAAGTTCCCGTCTCTGAGTGCCCCATATAATGTAATTTGATGTTCCAAACTCCCTAGGTAACGGTTAGTCGCTCAATCTGATAAAGCTGAGTGAGGAAGTCATTTTCATCGCTCCAATCGGTTCTCGTTACTCCACATACGGTTATAGACTAGGTAGTGCCCCAATTCGTATGTTATATTGATGATGAATGATGATGATGAAAATTGGTGTTTTAAGGGGCCTAACATCTGGGTTATCTGCGCCTATTGGTTTGAGTGATAGTGAAAATGTAAATGAAGTGAAACCAAACCTAAAACTATATTCGAGTTTGCTAACTGTACCATAGACTCCAGAGATTTACAGAAGAGGTATAAGTGTTATTTGTCAAACATAGGCCATTATGTCGAAGAGTACACCATAGAATACATTTGCCATTGATAGCACAATGTTTGTAGATATCCGTATTGACCACTGATCTCTATACATGGATCGCTGATGCCAGCTCTCCACTGCACGAGAAAGTACGCCAGGTTGAGCGCGCGGTCCGCCATGTTGGCGTACCCATTCTCGAGCTCTCCGTATGGGGAAGCAATGATAATCTCGTCAATTTTAAATCGTAATTAATGGTGCTTTGGAGCAAATAAAAATATAGAGATATGTTCACTCATAGCATAAGGGCAATGCGATCACTGACACGTCATTCCGAGGTCAGTAAATCTCCGGAATATCAATAAAAATGAATGTATAATATCGGCTGACAAATATCAACTTAGGTGCTGAGTACACGCAATTAGCGATCAGTAACAGAGTATCGAGTGAAAAAAAAATCTGGAAACATTCTTGTAAATTGTATATACGCTATACATGTATATATGCCACGAAATTATGCATTCTTCAAATGATGTACCTATAAATGTAGCTCACTATACAGGCCTAGATTCGACATATCGTAATCGGTGCTTGGTAATGAATTCCTGTTTCCATGAAATAACCAACACTTCCCCCAGTTAATCCCAGCACTCTACATAAAATACTATAGCTTTTAATCACGCTAGCAGCACAATAAACTTTATAATAACGGGAAGTAGATCAAAGCCAAAAATGCACTTTATGCCAAACCAATTTCACTCCTCAGCTCCACATAAAACTGAACACAACTAAAAACCTACTCAAAATATACTCTCCCCAGCGTTCTACAACTATTAAGCGAACTATTCGCACCCAGAACCGAAAAACCCTGAAATGGGATCAAATTTAATCACGCAATAGCCTAGCCCGATCACGTCTGGTTCAGCACCACCGCATATGTATACTTATCTTCACAATAACTTCAAAATTACGGCTAAGTGACCTATCTGCCTGAGAAGTAAAGGTATTACCGGCTTGCCTGGGATGATGGGTCACCAAACCGGTACTTAAAACTAAGATTTTACGCTTTAAATAACCAAATTCAGCCCATTTTACAACCACAAGAAACACAAAATATTTACTGCCAGTATAAATACATGTATAATATTAAACTATCAGTAACCAATCACAGAGCCGGATTCGCAATATTGCACCATGCGCTCGCTGCCATCTTGCTATACCTGTCATCGTCTATTCGGCTTACTGCTGCCTTAGCTACCAGCCATCCATGTATAGAGATCAGTGGTATTGACAGATGAATTCGAAGTTTAAAATATACTTACAATACTTACACAAATATATCTATTACTAGCGGACCCATGTTCATAAACCACACTTTCCCTAATAGGTTTATAATGAGAGACTTAAGGAGAAAGGTTGTTATGTTTTTATTTGAACCAAATGATTATAGAACACTATTTACGTTTCAGGCGTCCCTACGGCCAAAATGCAAACTGAACAGCAATGATGTCGCGCATTTTCCTACAGCAACAGTATTTGCAAATCGCACACATCTTACAAAAAGATATATTTATGAAATTAGAATGCAATTCGTCACTGCTAATGTCATTTGTGCTGGGTCCATTGATTCACAGCTTAGCTGTAACACTCACCGGTTATTCGATATTTATGAAATTATACGATTTGAGTACTCATTCCTCTAAATTACTATTTCTGAAATCCATGCAAAATGATAAAGGAAAAACCTCAGAATGTCAAAATGACATGAAACAGGCGTCACAGCGGCCAAAATGTGAAGTAGACAACAATTATGGAGCGTATCTTCCTACGCACACTTCGTACAGTTTTTTAAAAGTCATTTTTAAAGAAATTATAGATATTTATGAAATTAGAGTGCAATGCGTCACTGTTAATATCTATTCTCTTTCATTTGAATGCTCATTTGTCACGATCGGTCGCTTGTGAGCGCCGCAGGAGGGATCTATACTACTGAAATAATATATGATGATGATATGTTGTACATGTTTCTACCTGATATTGAGGTCTTCTTCAGCTCAATTAAGAATAAAATTAATTAAGAATAAAATAAAATACTAGAGATGTATAATATTTAAGGAATACCTAGAGGTCGCTATCTCTCAACTCACCAGCGGTGACTCCTTGAGGGTGTAGCACTATCCAGGGTGCACCATAAGTGGTGGGGCTACACACACCCTGCATCCTTTACAGCCTTGAGCAGAAGGCAGGAGAAATCATGAAAGGAAAAGGAAGGCTGACCCCTTGAAGAATGAGGGTATCAGGAAAGATGAGACACGGGCCAATTAAGGCGGGAACGGGAAAGACTCCCTATGCCTCGGATACCCTAATACCGCCAGGGTCGGAAGAGAGCAGGTGTTGACCAAGAGAGGTTGACAGGGAAAATATCTGCAAGGAGCCCGGCACAAGTAAGTAGAAGCAATGCCCGACTCAGCTGGGGTTCAGTGGTCGCCAACCCACGTCCCACAAGTTGTGAGCCCCTGGGGGAGATGACCTATGTATACTGAATTCTTTTTATAGGTTCGCGAAGGGGAAAGCACTTGTTTTAAGTAGAATATCTGTAATTTATAACAATTTTAAAGACATTAATTAAACAAATTTTGTGCAATACGATCTTGGGTGGGCGGGGCCCAATGACGCACCACCCACTGTCAATAAGCCAACACTGAGCAATGGTTTCCAAGTTATCGTTACTGCATGAACCCGCCAATAACAGGCATTGCACTCATACTGTATAACTTTCCTGAGCAAATATTTTGTCTCCAGGCTTGTTCTGGTTTCATATCCTGAGCCATAAAGCGAGACCGTGTTCATTCAACTTGCAGGAGAAATCTTTAGTGTCCTTGGTTCAGTGAGCGTACTTTCTCGCCCTGACCTCCGTAGACCGCATCTCTTCATGGAACCACTTTCGCGCGCTCAAAACAAGTCAAACATGAGAAATGCATTAGTGGAATAGTCACTTGCCGTTATCACTATGGAAATAAACAGATCCGATGTCAACATTCCACAGGGACTTCAATTTCCATGCCTCCCGTGGCGCCGTTCTACCAGGACGGCGAGTGTTTGAATCACATCATAGGTGGTAGTGATGATTATTGTTACAGGAAATCGAACATCGAAGTTAACAGCCCTTACTACTACTATTACCATATTACTTGCCATTGTTGCTTATATTAGGGGCAGCGTCATCGTAGTCATATAGCTCCGGATATTTGGGCGTGTGAAAAATTTGTTTGATAACCTGTGTTACTGTGGTGGCTGTACTAGTGAGTATACTTGTGAATTGGGGATAGGATTGGGAAGGAGGTGGCCATGGCCTTAAGTTAGGAACCATCGTAGCCTTTGTCTGGTGTAGAGTGGGGAAAGCAACGGAAAACCACTTCCAGGATGGCTTTGAGTTGGCTGGCGTATAAAGTATCATGTGACAGGTGGCTTTGAGTTGGCTGGCGTATAAAGTATCATGTGACAGGTGGCTTTGAGTTGGCTGGCGTATAAAGTATCATGTGTCAGGTGGCTTTGAGTTGGCTGGCGTATAAAGTATCATGTGTCAGGTGGCTTTGAGTTGGCTGGCGTATAAAGTATCATGTGATAGGTGGCTTTGAGTTGACTGGCGTATAAAGTATCATGTGGCAGGTGGCTTTGAGTTGGCTGGCGTATAAAGAATCATGTGTCAGGTGGCTTTGAGTTGGCTGGCGTATAAAGTATCATGTGACAGGTGGCTTTGAGTTGGCTGGCGTATAAAGTATCATGTGTCAGGTGGCTTTGAGTTGGCTGGCGTATAAAGTATCATGTGACAGGTGGCTTTGAGTTGGCTGCCGCATAAAGTATCATGTGATAGGTGGCTTTGAGTTGGCTGGCGTATAAAGTATCATGTGACAGGTGGCTTTGAGTTGGCTGGCGTATAAAGTATCATGTGATAGGTGGCTTTGAGTTGGCTGGCGTATAAAGTATCATGTGATAGGTGGCTTTGAGTTGGCTGGCGTATAAAGTATCATGTGGGACAAGCCTCCGTGGCTTAGGCGGCAGCACGCCGGCCTCTCACCGCTGGGTCCGTGGTTCAAATCCCGGTCACTCCATGTGAGATCTGTGCTGGACAAAACGGAGGCAGACAGGTTTTTCTCCGGGTACTCCGGTTTTCCCTGTCAAAATTTCATTCCAGCAACACTCTCCACTATCATTTCATTTCATCTGTCATTCATTTAATCATTGCCCCAGAGGAGTGCGTCAGGCCTCGGCAGCCGGCACAGTTCATATCCTCGCCGCTAGTTGGGGGCTTCATTCATTCCATTCCTGACCCGGTCGGAGACTGGAAGCAGGCTGTGGATTTTCATAAAGTATCATGTGACAGGTGGCTTTGAGTTGGCTGGCGTATAAAGTATCATGTGACAGGGGGCTTTGAGTTGGCTGGCGTATAAAGTATCATGTGACAGGTGGCTTTGAGTTGACTGGTGTATAAAGTATCATGTGACAGGGGGCTTTGAGTTGGCTGGCGTATAAAGTATCATGTGATAGGTGGCTTTGAGTTGGCTGGCGCATAAAGTATCATGTGACAGGTGGCTTTGAGTTGGCTGGCGTATAAAGTATCATGTGATAGGTGGCTTTGAGTTGGCTGGCGTATAAAGTATCTTGTGTGAGGTGGCTTTGGGTTGGCTGGCGTATAAAGTATAATGTGGCAGGTGGCTTAGAGTTGGCTGGCGTATAAAGTATCATGTGATAGGTGGCTTTGAGATGGCTGGCGTATAAAGTATCATGTGATAGGTGGCTTTGAGTTGGCTGGCGTATAAAGTATCATGTGACAGGTGGCTTTGAGTTGGCTGGCGTATAAAGTATCATGTGATAGGTGGCTTTGAGTTGGCTGGCGTATAAAGTATCATGTGACAGGGGGCTTTGAGTTGGCTGGCGTATAAAGTATCATGTGACAGGTGGCTTTGAGTTGGCTGGCGTATAATGTATCATGTGATAGGTGGCTTTGAGTTGGCTGGCGTATAAAGTATCATGTGACAGGGGGCTTTGGGTTGGCTGGCGTATAAAGTATCATGTGACAGGTGGCTTTGAGTTGACTGGCGTATAAAGTATCATATGACAGGTGGCTTTGAGTTGACTGGCGTATAAAGTATCATGTGACAGGTGGCTTTGAGTTGGCTGGCGTATAAAGTATCATGTGACGGGTGGCTTTGAGTTGGCTGGCGTATAAAGTATCATGTGACAGGTGGCTTTGAGTTGGCTGGCGTATAAAGTATCATGTGATAGGTGGCTTTGAGATGGCTGGCGTATAAAGTATCATGTGATAGGTGGCTTTGAGTTCACTGGCGTATAAAGTATCATGTGACAGGTGGCATTGAGTTCACTGGCGTATAAAGTATCATGTGACAGGTGGCTTTGAGTTGGCTGGTGTATAATGTATCATGTGACAGGTGGCTTTGAGTTGGCTGGCGTATAAAGTATCATGTGATAGGTGGCTTTGAGTTCACTGGCGTATAAAGTATCATGTGTTAGGTGGCTTTGAGATGGCTGGCGTATAAAGTATCATGTGACAGGTGGCTTTGAGTTCACTGGCGTTTAAAGTATCATGTGATAGGTGGCATTGAGATGGCTGGCGTATAAAGTATCATGTGACAGGTGGCTTTGAGTTCACTGGCGTATAAAGTATCATGTGATAGGTGGCTTTGAGTTGGCTGGCGTATAAAGTATCATGTGACAGGTGGCTTTGAGTTGACTGGCGTATAAAGTATCATGTTACAGGTGGCTTTGAGTTGGCTGGCGTATAAAGTATCATGTGACAGGTGGCTTTGAGTTGGCTGGAGTATAAAGTATCATGTGACAGGTGGCTTTGAGTTGGCTGGCGTATAAAGTATCATGTGACGGGTGGCATTGAGTTGGCTGGCGTATAAAGTATCATGTGATAGGTGGCTTTGAGTTGGCTGGCGTATAAAGTATCATGTGATAGGTGGCTTTGAGTTGGCTGGAGTATAAAGTATCATGTGACAGGTGGCTTTGAGTTGGCTGGCGTAAAAAGTATCATGTGACAGGTGGCTTTGAGTTGGCTGGCGTATAAAGTATCATGTGACAGGGGGCTTTGAGTTGGCTGGCGTATAAAGTATCATGTGATAGGTGGCTTTGAGTTGGCTGGCGTATAAAGTATCATGTGATAGGTGGCTTTGAGTTGACTGGCGTATAAAGTATCATGTGATAGGTGGCTTTGAGTTGGCTGGCGTATAAAGTATCATGTGACAGGTGGCTTTGAGTTGGCTGGCGTATAAAGTATCATGTGACAGGTGGCTTTGAGTTGGCTGGCGTATAAAGTATCATGTGACAGGTGGCTTTGAGTTGGCTGGCGTATAAAGTATCATGTGACGGGTGGCTTTGAGTTGGCTGGCGTATAAAGTATCATGTGACGGGTGGCTTTGAGTTGACTGGCGTATAAAGTATCATGTGACGGGTGGCTTTGAGTTGGCTGGCGTATAAAGTATCATGTGACGGGTGGCATTGAGTTGGCTGGCGTATAAAGTATCATGTGACAGGTGGCTTTGAGTTGGCTGGCCTATAAAGTATCATGTGACAGGTGGCTTTGAGTTGGCTGGCGTATAACGTATCATGTGACAGGTGGCTTTGAGTTGGCTGGCGTATTAAGTATCATGTGACAGGGGGCTTTGGGTTGGCTGGCGTATAAAGTATCATGTGACGGGTGGCTTTGAGTTGACTGGCGTATAAAGTATCATGTGACAGGTGGCTTTGAGTTGGCTGGCGTATAAAGAATCATGTGACAGGTGGCTTTGAGTTGACTGGCGTATAAAGTATCATGTGACAGGTGGCTTTGAGTTGGCTGGCGTATAAAGTATCATGTGACGGGTGGCTTTGAGTTGGCTGGCGTATAAAGTATCATGTGACAGGTGGCTTTGAGTTGGCTGGCGTATAAAGTATCATGTGATAGGGGGCTTTGAGTTGGCTGGCGTATAAAGTATCATGTGACAGGTGGCTTTGAGTTGGCTGGCGTATAAAGTATCATGTGACAGGTGGCTTTGAGTTGGCTGGCGTATAAAGTATCATGTGACAAGTGGCTTTGAGTAGGCTGGCGTATAAAGTATCATGTGATAGGGGTCTTTGAGTTGGCTGGCGTATAAAGTATCATGTGATAGGGGGCTTTGAGTTGGCTGGCGTATAAAGTATCATGTGACAGGTGGCTTTGAGTTGGCTGGCGTATAAAGTATCATGTGACAGGTGGCTTTGAGTTGGCTGGTGTATAAAGAATCATGTGACAGGTGGCTTTGAGTTGGCTGGCGTATAAAGTATCATGTGACAGGTGGCTTTGAGTTGGCTGGCGTATAAAGTATCATGTGATAGGTGGCTTTGAGTTGGCTGGCGTAGAAAGTATCATGTGACAGGTGGCTTTGAGTTGGCTGGCGTATAAAGTATCATGTGATAGGTGGCTTTGAGTTGGCTGGCGTATAAAGTATCATGTGACAGGTGGCTTTGAGTTGGCTGGCGTATAAAGTATCATGTGACAGGTGGCTTTGAGTTGGCTGGCGGATAAAGAATCATGTGACAGGTGGCTTTGAGTTGGCTGGCGGATAAAGAATCATGTGACAGGTGGCTTTGAGTTGACTGGCGTATAAAGAATCATGTGACGTCCGCGGCCAGGTTTGAACCCACTATCTTGGGCACAGCAGTTCAGCATGATACCAACTACGCCACCGAAGCCGCTATAATGTTAAATGATAGTGGCGTTGAACAAGTAACGGAATTTTGCTATTTGGGAAGTGTGATTAATTATGACAACAGATGCATCTCAGAAATTAAGAAAAGAATAGTGTTGGCGAAGAAAGCCTTTCAAAATAAGAAGAATTTGCTGCTCAATGAGCACCTCAACTTGAAGATAAGGAAGTAATTTCTCTAGACTATTGTTTGGAGTGTGTTGACCTATGGTTGTGAAACATGGACACTTGGGAAAAGTGAAAAATCTAAACTGAGGCAGCTGAAATGTGGTTTTGGAGACGAATGACCCGAACAAGCCGGATGGAAAGAAAGACAAATGAGCTTGTTCTGAACCAAATTCAGGAGAATCGATACCTGTTGAACACCATCAAGGAAAGGAAAGCAAAATTCATGGGACACATATTTAGACATGACACTCTCCTCCAGGTAATTTTTGTAGGAACAATTTTGGGGAAGAAACCAAGGGAACGATCAAGACAATCGTATCTCAAGAACATTGTCAAGGAAATGGAATGTGACTCTTATGTCAATATGAAGACTGCTGAAGACCGTAAGAAATGGCTGCACCGACAAGGCTTTTAGCCTTTTGAAGCTCACGATGATGATTAGGGCCTGGATGTTCATGCCGTAAAAACGTTTAAAAAATGCACTTTAAAATGGAGAAAATGAAAAGCACGAATGTGTTTATCGCGACCGATATGTTGCGTTACAGTAAATCTTCTTTCAGCAGCTACCTTAGTTCCACAGTTTGCAAAACAATATGCATTCATCGGTAGAAAATACATTGTCACCAAATTCAGATACTACTTGTTTTAAATGCACTGACACACTCGGTTTTATTTTAGGAATTTTGAAAGCGGCAATGAACGATATCTCTGGCAGTGAACTATGCGGATCCGAAACAAGAATATACACCCCTTCCCCTTTCTACCCCGCCACTGCTGACCTTGGTCAACAGAGCAGGTAACATCCAATTCCGCAAATAATTGGTTTGTGACGAAAACAAGAGGATCTGTATACCTACGGTACCGTTCTTCTGCATCAAAGATATATATTTTTCTACTAAATATTTTAAATTATCTTGTATCAGCTACTAGCTTCTTCTTAACTCTGAGAGACGTAACTCCCTCATATAAAGCTGTGACATGACTAAATTCGAAATAAATGACCTTAAAAGACCGATTTCTCTAAAATATGACCAAAAAATCGACCAAACTTGAAAAAAATTCTCTTAAAATGGAAAAATAACCCCCCAAAAAATGCAAAAAGATGCAAACTAAAAATGACATATTTGAAGACGGGGTGGCCCGTCCGGAGTTTCTATGTACTTCAGCATTGTTTTAGACAGTTCAGTAAAAAGATGACATGTCATCAACATCCGGGCCCTAATGATGATGAATATTGAACTGATTAAGATGAATCATATCATGTTTTTGTTATGGTTAATGTTAAGCGGAACTTATTTTACATGTTGACAGGGATCGACATTACCCTCTTCTCCTTCACCTGGTGTACACGCCTTACAGTGAATGAGACGGGAGAGATGATGGACAGAAGGTAATGACTGTTTTCGGGGTTAAAAAGCCCATCACTCATCATTAATGCTCATGTACCGCCCACTGAGTGATCTTCCAAAACTAATGGGGCCTGTCTCAGTTCTTGGAAGCCGAAGTGGAATGTTGATGCCTGAAGCCACCTAACTCGAGATGTGGAGATATCATGTGGTGGTGAACACCTGCTTTGAGGGCACCTTCCCATGGACAGTATTATTATTGTTATTGTTATTATGTTTATAAATATTATTGTTATTTTCGGTTTATACAGTACACATAACACATTTCTGGTATATTACAACGTAACTATACGGGCTTCAGTGAACCAAAGTATAGCTACGGAAACAGCAACTTCTAAGCTGGAATTTCGCTACCCATGAACTTCCGAACGATTCTGGTTGTTGATAGAACTACTGCCTTCTGCATTAGTTTGTACAGCCGAGTATCCAGATCCAGTTCTTTAAGGCCTTGGAGCAAGGTACTTGGGATCACGCCCGTACTCGAGACAATGATTGGTATGGTCTTTACTCGCTCTACATGCCATTGTCTTTTGATAGGGTCGACCAACTGGCTGTATTTGCTGTTCTTTTCAATGTGTTTTGACTGGAGATTCTTGTTGTTAGGAATCGCAACATCAATCAATGTAGTTTGCTTGGTTTTCTTGTTTACAACCACCAGATCCGGCCATTTGTGTGATACCGATTGATCAGTCAAAATAGTTCGGTCCCAATACAGCTTGTATTCATTGTTTTCAAGAATACACTCTGGCTGATATTGGTGGTACGAAACTTTCTTTCCTTTCAAAAGCTGAAACTTATCAGCCAACTCCTGATGCAAGGTTTTCGCAACTGCATCATGCCTTTGTGTGTGCTCTATCTAGATGCAGATGTAATATGCTGTATTGTTTCTGACTGTTGACAGCCGTAGCGGCACTTATCATCTGGTACAGCGGGATCTTTTACAATGAACTTGAGGTAGTTCCTTGTAGGGGTGACTTGGTCTTGAATTGCTAGCATAAAACCTTCAGTTTCTGGAAAGATCTGTCCTGAAGTGAGCCAGTAGTTTGACGCAGTTATATCAACATTTGCTTGACTCACCTCATTTGGATGTCTTCCGTGCAAAGGTTTTGCTTTCCATGCTTCCATCTTCTGAAGGTCAGTATGTAGGAGGTGTTGATTCTCTTGCTGACACAAGACCAGTGGCGTTGATCTGTCCGCCTCACTGATGGCTCTGTGAAGTACAGATGACCTCGCTTCTGCGTAGAATTACTCCCTAAGGCTGACTATCTGTCGTTTCATCTGATTATCAATGTCAACAAACCCACGTCCACCTAGGCTTCTGGGTAGAGTCAATCGCTCTATTGAAGATCGTGGGTGGTGTTTCCTTCCTTTTGTGAGCATCGTTCTCATTTTTCGCTCAAGTCCTTCGATGTCCGTTTTACACCATTTGATTATGTCAAAGGAGTAGCTCAGCACAGGTACAGCTTTCACTAGGTTTTTGCTGTTCAAGTGCGTTTTTATGATTTGATGTAATCTTTTGACAAATTCACAGGACAGATCTTTCTTTATTGACACATGGTCAATATGCTTAGCTTGTTTTACTCCTAATATTTGTAGGTGTCTTCTGCCAACATAGCCCTAATATACTGTCCATCTTCCAGCTCATACCCGGACTTCTGTACTTTTCCTCTCACCACCTTTAGTGTCAGACACTTTTCCAAACCCAATCCCATTTGTATATCTCGTGAGAATGCTTCAACTATTCTCAACAAGTTTTCCAGATGCGACTCGGTTTCGGCATAGAGTTTAAGGTCGTCCATGTATAGCAGATGATTTAGCCGAGTACCAACTCTTTCCAATCTTGATAGAAAAGCCGTAGTGAGTAGAGGTAAGCAGGGTAGATAAAGGATTCATTGCCCGGACAAACCATGAGGGGCTAAGAGAGTCTCCTTGGAATATGCCTCTCTGAATCGATATCTCATCTGTTCGTATATCCCCGCGTGGCGTACTGAGACACAGTCTAGTTTGCCATGGTGACATAACCCTTTCCAAGAAACTGACAAATACCTCATTGATCCTATACAATCGCAGCACTGCTACTAGCCAGTCATGGGGCACAGAATCAAAGGCCTTCTTATAAACGATGTACGCCATGTGAAGGTTTCGGAGATTTATGTGTGCCTGGCCACACACAACTGAGTCAATTATTAGTTGTTCTTTGCATTCTTTTGAACCCTTTTTACAACCTTTCTGTTGCACGGCAATTATATTGTTTCTTTCACAGTGTGCATATATCCTGTTAGCCAAGCATGATGTAATGGTCTTATACAACGTGGGCAGACATGTGATGGGACGATATTTTGTAGGATCCCATGCATTCTGAAGATCTTTTTGAAGCAAATATGTGCTGCCACGTGTGATGAATTCGGACAAGCTATCAGGATGAAGGATGGCATCATTAATGAACTCACCTAGGCGATTGTGGATGCTCCAGAACTTCTTATACCAAAAATTCTGAATCTGGTCAGGGCCAGAGGCTTTCCAATTCGCTAAGTTGTTGATAACTTCCTTAATATCATTTGTGGTGAATTTCTCGTGCTGCATTTGCTCAAATCTTTGGGAAGCTTGCTGTTCTTCTCTTACCCAACTTGATTGAGTGTCATGATGAGATGGTGTAGACAGTTGTTTGCCCCAAAATTCTTGAATTTCTTCTTTAGTCGGATTGTTTTTGTCCGCAGAAATCTTTATCTTACCCAGAGTCTGATAGAATCTTCTTTCGGAGTTATCTTTCTTCCTCTTCATACTCTCCCTATACTTTGCAAGTCTGGTGGATAAAACAGACACCCTTTGTTTCAAGGTATCTAAGCACTCTTCGGGTGTTGAATTCTGTGCATCTCGCTGGGTGTGGTCTGAGTTTTGTCTCATTATATGCTCAGCTTTCCTCAGTAATTTTCTTGTTCTTGTACCACGAACATATTGTGTCATTCTAGCAATATCTGCCCTGAGCTGTTCAATCCTTCCAACAAGTCTTCTTTCCCAGTTTGGCATCGATGGCATTTGCTTTTTCCGTTCATGTTGTCCAATACCCACAGCTCTCACAACAGTTACTGCACCACAGTAAATAATAGTATGAAGGGATTCCAGATTGGCAGATGCTTCAACATGTTCCGGCAAAACATCCCGATTCATGATACTCAGTATTTTTGTCAGCTTTCTTGAACCATTGACTTTCGGTATTTTCGGCCTGCAATTTGTATCAGTTCCATAAAACTCTATGACTGTAGTCATCATTTCATTCTTCAACTTTCCAATTTGGTGTTGATAGTGTACCGATTTTGCAAATCAGTACATGTTCATCTTATCTTCGAGACGCAGCAAGAGCTCCAGGTCTGACCAGATTATCATGAGGGCATACACCAGGCCTCTTCTGAGAATTCCTTCGCCAATCCGGCGCCTGACTGTTTGTGAAATGGGTTCGCCGAGCCCTTTCTGCCAGGATTTGTGCCTTTGTGTGTCCTGTCACTTATAGGCTTATCGTTGATAGACACTTGTAAAGGGAGATAAATCGAGCTTTGTGTCTGCAAACTTTGGAAAAGCGAACATTTACTGTCAGCTACATTCGCCAGGCCCTTGTTCTGAGAACAATCTTACAAAGGACATTGTGTAACGCCTCAGCTCCTGGAAGGTTTCTACGCAGTAACCTGTATGGGCTGATATTCAATAGTACCCACTCAAAACCTTGGACTCTGGCCTTGAACTCTGGCTTTGTTTTGGCCGGTTGTGCCTCTAGTCGCAGTTGGTATTACTGGAGGGTTGTGGTGGGGGGGGGGGGGGGTACGCTGATATACAAGGGTGGAATCTGTGACTCAAAAGACAGTGCGAGAGGAACCTTGCTGACGGAAGGGCTCTTAAGCGATCGCCTCCGGGGAACTGAGTGCAGTTCCCCGTAGGGCTGAAATACACCAGGTGGTATGAACTCAATTTGTTAGAAGGGGCAACCGTTCGATGGAACATTAAACTGTGTCATTTGGTAGTGTTATTTTAAGGCCACGTGTCGGTGCACCATCAACTTAATTAGATATAGACTGACATTTTATTTTAGCACTTTAGTATGTAATATTTTGGAAGGGTTGGTATAGTTTGGTGATACCTTTATATGTAATTACTGCAGGGTGGGTTATTATTGCCCTATTTCCCGTTAGCTGGATGGGAACCTCGTGGATTTAACTTTGGTCAGATAGGCTTCAGAAGACAGTCAGTGCTGGACACTGAAGCTTCTCAGACGCTTTCGTTCACTAAGGAACGCGTAAGTTGCTTATGTAACATTGTTTTAGAAGTGGCACAGAGTCTAACTTCATGTTGTTATTCCTTTAGTTTTGTCGTCAGGGGAATCTTTCTAATCAAATTCATTTCTATCACAAATGTAGATGTGTGTAATCTTGCCAAGCGGGCAAGTGTCTGGTTTGTTTAGGTTAAGTGATTCATTGGTGTTTAATTAGATCATATTTGTCAGATGGTTAATTTTAGTGGTGGAAGGTTTGTCTTGTAATTTGTTTGATCTTAATGTTCAATACATGTTAGCTTATTTTGATTTGTCATATTATTTATTGCATGAAGTCACTAGGAAGATTATTCCCCTTTTCCTTCTTCATCTTTGGCAGGGTCAATTTAATACGGGCTGCTGAGGTACGCATCCAGCCTTCCACTCAACAAGCTGGTCTTGACATTAGCTTCGTCCCGCCCGATCTCTTTTCCTAAATTAAATCAGGGTGTTCTTGAATACCAAGCAAATCGGAACATTCGCTCCTAGTTTTTTTTGCTGTGAACTCAGCTGACCTAGCGAGTAATTAAATTAGGCCTTTTCTGTATGTTAATTAATTATTTTGACACGCAGATATTATTATTATTATCACATCTTGGGTTATCAAAAGGAAAGGGGGGGATGAGAGCACTGTTACAGTGGTAGCAGAGCGTGGTTTTGTTCTGTGATCTTGCCATTAGCAAACAATCCTTCCTATCGACTGATTGCAGTAATTAATTAAAATTAAATTCAGTAACTTAATTAATGTAGATTGGGTCCTCCTTACTAATGTTTCTTCTTTCCAATAGGTAGGCTAGTTATTAGAGCAGAACCTAATACATGTTGTGATTTGATTTCATGTAAAATAACCTGCTGTGTACACCGAACACCAAATGAGAAATTCATATCGTCAGCTGTTAGACGAGAAGATAGCTGTAAGTGACAGTCCAGAGTGCGCTGAACGAAATTCAGGACTGCTGTAATAATAATGGCGGTGCTGGGTTGCCAGATTGACGAGTTGACCGGCCGAATGAATATCACACGTGGTGAGTTTTGATATGCTGTTTGTATGTTTTGGAGTGGTTGTAAATTCATTCTGTTCTTGTAGGAAATAGTCCAGCTCAATTTTACTGCACCTGTGCTAAATGTACACTTCGGGAAGTGTTGTTTTGACAAATTGTGTCACGTGTTTGAAAAGAATAAAATGTTTGTCTGATTGGAAGTAGTTTTGGTAAGGTTTAAATTAGTGACGTTTTAAATTCTCTTGAAAATAGGCTGAAATTGATAAACTTGTATTTCCAGTAAGAATAACTAAGTGTCTGTTTTGATGTGCGTTTAGTGCACGCCTGTTGAATCACGTAGTGATTTTGAACCATCATGGCCGACGACTGTGCGGAGTTATTATTTTATGCAACTGATATCAGTAAAAATGTGAATTGCGTGTGTGGATTTATCATCAGCAGGTTCCTTGGGGTAAATCTGTAATTATTCTTAATAATTGTTAGTGATGTAAGGCTGAAATTCTGCAATTCGCTGTGCATAATACGTGTGAGGTATAATTGGTAGTTGTCAGCTGTTCATTAGGCCAAACATTTCAAGTTTTGTTGTCATTTCTTTAGCTGGAGGTTAATTATTTCGCTGTTGGTAGTTCTGTCAAATTAAATTGGACCGTGGGAGTATTAAAAATTTGGTCTTGTCAACTTATTCTGTGTTAAATTAGTTCTGGGGAATGGTCGAATTGCTGTCTATATGTACGTTCGGTAATTGTGTTTTGAATGATGTTAAATGTCGAATTGCGTGTGTGCTAATTCTGTATAAATGAATCAGGTGAGTGTTTATGTATGATTGGTTGATGTTTAAGTTTGCTTAGTAATTGGGGGGAGAGTAAATAGTCTTGTTGTGACATGGGGATTTTAAGGCTAGATTGTCATCTAAATTGGTCAAGTATTAAATGGCTTTAATATTCAGTATCTTAGTGTGTGTTCGTTGAGTGACTTACTAAGTGGGATGTTTCTGGGAGGCATTCACCTTCATGGTCGCATCTCATTTAGGGTGTAAATAAGTATTTTCCCCCGATTCGTGTCTTGCGTTTTAGGACGTACTGTGATGGTCCCAATTTGAGACCAGAACGAAATAATTTTATATATTATTATTATTATTATTATTATTATTATTATTATCCATATTTTTTAAGTTTACATTTTACCTTTTATTAGTTATTATGTTAACTAATATATTTATATCTATTATTATGCGGTAATGTAGAATATTATGGCAATTGAAAGGATTTGGAGCGATACACATTATATTTGAAATTAGTTTGACGCTTGACTGAATATTATTTCTGAAGAAAATTCGAACAAGAGAAAAAGAGGGTGTTCACAGAAGGCGGCTTCTTGGAAATGACATAAATAGACACTTATGTCTGTCACATCAAGTATTCTACCAATATACAAATCATACTAAGAAAAGATTCTAAGAAGACTTACCACTAACAATGCTGGGCCGATGAATGAGTCCTTTGCAACTTTATACTAAAGGTGGGCTAGACCTCCCGAGAAATGCTACAAAGAAGTATTGTCATTGTTGATATGTGAAAGGCCTGCTTATATCGCCTAGCGACTTCTGAAGAGGGGTCAGACACGTGCTTTACCTGGGAACGTTATATACATGACGGCCGCCCAAATGGATTATTATTATTGAATTGCTGGAGGAGAGGGAAGGATGCTGAGTGGAGCAGAAGAACTTGTAGCGAGATGAAGTCTATAACGCAGTTCTAAACTAGACAGTTGACTATTAAGCATGTGAATTTGATAAGACATTCTGTCTCATCAAACAGTGACATGGTTGTGTACGAGGCTATTGTCACAGGGATGATTTTTGGAATTTATTCCGTCATCCACATATAAATTAATTACTTTGAGGATGATCAGGGCCATCTGGAACTCTCTACACAACAATCCAACTACAAAGATCTTCAATGCGGTGAGCGATGTAAACAGTTATACTCCAGTCAAATCAGAAGGCTATCATGCTTATTAAATTCAATATAGTCTATTCAATTAACTCAGTATACTCCAATTTCCAATCAAGAACCATAATACAAGTAAATTCAGTAGATGCTTTAATTTAAATTTATTATTATTATTATTATCTTTAGTATTTTATATATTTTTTTTTTGCACTTGTTGTTTTTATATATTAAATTCATTTTAAATTCAAATATTTGACTGGTTTCCTTTAGTAGCTAGAAATTACTATAAGGCAACACCATACTCCTGAACTAATTATCGTAAGGTTAGATTACGTAAGTTTCACTACGGCTGGAGATAGGAATTTCGATGCTCTACCTCTGTTTAACCGAGGTTTAATATATTATTTTGATCATGATATATATAAATGATCTGGCGCCCTGGCAACACATATATTACACATTATGTACTTTTTTAGTGAAGCTGACAACAATACAGATACACTATTAGATTAATACACAATTAAATGTTTCATTTTGATCACCCAAAAGTGGGCGACTATTTAAATATTAACCTTTTTTTTAACTTTATTCTTATTAACAGTAATCAAGTTTAAATATTTCTCTAACCCATTATAATAACGCCCAACTAGCGGAGCGCTTTTCTTATATTAATTGAACCCAAAGTTCACAAAACCATTGCAAATGGCCCCCAACTATGTGGCACGAAAGCCTAACGATATTTACGGAAGGAGTGAGTGTTAATTCAGTGCGAATTGTCAGTGATTTTGGGGGAAAGTGAAGTGAATTAGTGTATTATTAGTGATTGATTTTGGGGGAAAGTGAGGTGAATTTTGGAACGGTAAACTTTATACGGTGTACTTCGAGATGGCGGATGAGGAACAAAGGAAATTGAGGAGTAGGGGTAAAGGCGAGAAAGCTAATTATACGAAAGTTGATAGTGGTACTGAGGCTGAGAGTGTAGAGGATTATACCAAGATGTCGGAGGTAAATCTTGAGAGTAATCCTGAGGATAATCCCGAGGTTAACTCTGAGACGAATATAGAGGTACATCCTGAAATAAATCCTGAGACTAGTGGAGGGAAGGAGAAACAAAAGCCTTTGGATATTTCGGAAAACAAATTAGATGAGATCATGGGAATGTTTCTGGAGATGAATAGGCAAAATCGGGAGATGAGTAGGGAGATGAGAGAGGAGATAAGCAAGGCGATAGACAAGAAGCTAGAAGATAGCAATAAAAATAATCAGGAGATGAGTAGGGAGATGAGAGAGGAGATAAGTAAGCAAAATCAGGAGATGAGTAGGGAGATGAGAGAGGAAATAAGTAGGCAAAATAAGGAGATGAGTAGGGAGATAAGAGAAGCGATATGTAAAGATAATAAAGAAATTAATCTGAAGCTAGATAAGTTGGAAAAGGTGAATGTGGAGTTAAATAAAAAGTATGAGAGGATTAAGGAGAATATGTCAGAATTCAATGAAATAATAAGAAAGGAATTGCAAAGTGAGTTAAAGAAAACCATAGCTGAAGTTAGGATAGAAGTAGAGGAAAAGTTTGAAGTTATAGGCAAGAAAGTCGAAGAGATTAATCAAGAGGTAAGGGAAAGAGTAGAAGACGTGAAGGTAGAGATTATGGAACGTAGCAAGAAAGAAGAGATGAAGATTAAAGATAAGATAGGAATAGAAGTAGGTAAAATAAAGAAAGTGATAAGCACTCAAGAAATAAAAATGCAGAAAATTATAGAGGAACAAAATAGGCAGACAAGGGAAGAAGTCAGAGCATATATAAAGGAAGTCAATATGAAGTTACCAGAAATAGAGAAGCGTGCGTTAAGGCACAGTCAGAAAGACATAATTATTGAACAAGGAAAGCAGAAAGCTGAGATAAGTAATTCAAAGCATAGGAAGAAAAAGCACAAGCAGAGCGCGATGGTGGAAGAAATGATGGAGAGAGATAGTGTAGAAGACGAAAGAAGGACGGATATAGAAGAAAGCAGAAGCAAAAAGCAACAATTACAAAGGTCGTTAAGCTATAGTAGTGGAGAAATGAAGGAAAGGCATGAAATTAGTAAGTCCAGAAGTAAAATGAAAGGGGAGAAAATGAAGTTGTTAGAGGAAATAGAGAATATAATGAAAGAGAGTGAGAAAGATTATGAAGTGCAGTGGCGTGCCATAGAAGATAGAATAGGGGAAGTAATAGGGGCAAAGGCGAAGTACAGTGTTACTATTGATAAATATAATACGGGGGAGGAAGAAACTGTTGTTATGAGGAGAGAAGAGAGCGTAACTATAAATAAATATAGAAGCAAAGAAGAAGGTGATAAGAACTTAAAAATGCCAGATAGAGTAGTTATGTAAGTCGGTATTACTATTTTCAGCGAACCGTATGACCTAAATATCCGTAATGATTTATTAAGTGAATTTATGGAGGTATCTAAAGAACCTACCGTTATTAATTTTAACTCGGTGTTCAAATTACAAGTGTTAGGGGCGTGTATCGATGCACTTTTTGACAGTGGCTGTCAGGTTTCTTGCATCAGTGCAGCATTTTATAATAATAGGAAGGAAAATGGTATTAAAATTGAAGAAATTCCAATTAGAACTACTTTTGTGTTAACTGCGATGGGAAAGATATTCCAAATAATTTCTAAACAAGTGGTTGTAGAAATTTTAAAAGAAAGTAAGATTGGAACACAAGTATGTTTTTTTGATTCCAAATCTGATATATTCACTAATTATGGGTTCGGACAGGATGTCGCAACATTCTGCACAGCTATGTTATAAGAAGGGTAATGTTAAATTCAGATGGATGGATAAAGATGTGATCATGTCATTTAATAATTCAAGTGAGTTGTATGGTGGTTCTAAGAATATATGTATGATTGAGGAGGTATTAACGACTAAAGGAGTCGATATTTGTAGTGAGGTGGTGAGTGGTGAGATTGTTGGGGTATCCCTTGAGAGGGAACCTTGTTTTTTTACATTTTTAGGCAGTATGATGACGAAGGATTATCTAGAGGATTCCTTGCGTGAGGCTGCATTACAGAGTGCGTTAGAGTGTGATCGTGTGGATCGATTGTTGATCGTGTGGATCGAGTGTTGAAGGTGTTGTAAGAGAATTAGTATATATTTGAGAACCGTATTGGAGTAGCTAATTGCTACGAACATTCATTATATCTACATGATCATAGTATTGTTGTAGATCATCGCTACCCCGTGTCTAACAAATTTCAAAAAAAAGCTGTGAGTAGGCAGATTGAGAGCATGTTGCAAGATAAAATTATAGAACCCTATATTAATTAGTCCATATATTAATTCGTTAAAGGTAGTTCCCAAATCAGAAAGGAAAATAAAGCTATATTGTGATGCCCGTAATTTAAGTAGGCAGATTGAAAGCATGTTGCAAGATACAATTATAGAACCCTATATTAGCCCATATATATATATATTAATTCGTTAAGGGTAGTTCCCAAGTCAAAAAGGAAAATAAAGCTATATTTTGATGCCCGTAATTTAATTAGGCAGATTTTGTGAACAGTTAATATTTCAGTAGCTAGGATAGTAATGCAAGGATTTAAAGGAAAGTCAATTTTTGTACTGGAGAAATTAAATTTTATCGGTCATACGGATTCCGCGAAAGAAGTATAATTTTGAGAAATAAGGTGAATAACTACGGGTGATAAAGAGGTGTAATATTGAATAGAAAGAAGTATAATTTTGAGAAATAATGTGAACAACTACGGGTGATAAAGAGGTGTAATCTTGAATAGAAAGAAGTATAATTTTGAGAAATAAGGTGAGTATCGACAGGTGATTAAGATGTGTAATCTTGAATAGAATGGAGTGTAATTGTGAGAAATAAGATCAGTAATTACGGTTAAAAAGGTGAGTAATTAGAAGACGCAGGAAAACAATTATATGGCACTTACAATGTGAGATCCTTAAGGAAATATGTGTCATGAGTAATAGAAGTGAAGTTGATGGTAAGTAAGGAAAGTCGCTGAATAATAAGTGAATGATTGTGGTCTGAACGAGCAGGTAATGGCGAGGTATGCATCAACCTATGATATTGTGTGTCTTGAAGAGCACAGAGGAAATATAAAGCGTATTTTGTCGGCTATAGGCTTGTGTATTTGAGTGTGATATATATACATATGTGGGGTAATTTAGCGCACTGCATTTGCACTGAACGATGTTGCCTTAGGTAATACAAGCTAATAAAGTTTCATTTTTTTATAATATGCCTGTGTTACTAGATACATATAATTCCTGAGAGACTGGAGTAGATCTGGTGATTCGCATCACATACCAAGTGTTGTGAAGTGATAAAGTGAATTAATCAGTTGGCAGTCCCACCAACTAGCCATAGTGTATTCAGTTCGACACCAGGCTGAAAATTGAATTCTACGTCCTCAAGATATAAAGCAAAGGTGTATGCCACCCAAATATACATAAGTGCAACGATGACTTATGTCCAAAACAAGAATATAAAAGTGAAGGGTATTTTGATGTACATCGTTTACAGGTCGCTTTAATTATGTAAAGAAGAAAGAAAAAGACATTATGAACAGTGAATGACTGAAATGATGAGATTTAAAAATATATATACATAAAACTTGAAGGGTATAATTTTTTTGATGTTGGTAATTGCTTTGAAGAGTATAATATTGTCGATGTTGGTAATTTCTTTGTAGGGTATAATATTTCATATTTGTACAAGTGTTGAAGAGAAGTATGGTGATATGATTGTTGACATATACCATAATTCTCTGGGGCGAATATGTGATGGTCCCAATTTGAGACCAGAACGAAATAATTTTATATATTATTATTATTATTATTATTATTATTATTATTATCCATATTTTTTAAGTTTACATTTTACCTTTTATTAGTTATTATGTTAACTAATATATTTATATCTATTATTATGCGGTAATGTAGAATATTATGGCAATTGAAAGGATTTGGAGCGATACACATTATATTTGAAATTAGTTTGACGCTTGACTGAATATTATTTCTGAAGAAAATTCGAACAAGTGAAAAAGAGGGTGTTCACAGAAGGCGGCTTCTTGGAAATGACATAAATAGACACTTATGTCTGTCACATCAAGTATTCTACCAATATACAAATCATACTAAGAAAAGATTCTAAGAAGACTTACCACTAACAATGCTGGGCCGATGAATGAGTCCTTTGCAACTTTATACTAAAGGTGGGCTAGACCTCCCGAGAAATGCTACAAAGAAGTATTGTCATTGTTGATATGTGAAAGGCCTGCTTATATCGCCTAGCGACTTCTGAAGAGGGGTCAGACACGTGCTTTACCTGGGAACGTTATATACATGACGGCCGCCCAAATGGATTATTATTATTGAATTGCTGGAGGAGAGGGAAGGATGCTGAGTGGAGCAGAAGAACTTGTAGCGAGATGAAGTCTATAACGCAGTTCTAAACTAGACAGTTGACTATTAAGCATGTGAATTTGATAAGACATTCTGTCTCATCAAACAGTGACATGGTTGTGTACGAGGCTATTGTCACAGGGATGATTTTTGGAATTTATTCCGTCATCCACATATAAATTAATTACTTTGAGGATGATCAGGGCCATCTGGAACTCTCTACACAACAATCCAACTACAAAGATCTTCAATGCGGTGAGCGATGTAAACAGTTATACTCCAGTCAAATCAGAAGGCTATCATGCTTATTAAATTCAATATAGTCTATTCAATTAACTCAGTATACTCCAATTTCCAATCAAGAACCATAATACAAGTAAATTCAGTAGATGCTTTAATTTAAATTTATTATTATTATTATTATCTTTAGTATTTTATATTTTTTTTTGCACTTGTTGTTTTTATATATTAAATTCATTTTAAATTCAAATATTTGACTGGTTTCCTTTAGTAGCTAGAAATTACTATAAGGCAACACCATACTCCTGAACTAATTATCGTAAGGTTAGATTACGTAAGTTTCACTACGGCTGGAGATAGGAATTTCGATGCTCTACCTCTGTTTAACCGAGGTTTAATATATTATTTTGATCATGATATATATAAATGATCTGGCGCCCTGGCAACACATATATTACACATTATGTACTTTTTTAGTGAAGCTGACAACAATACAGATACACTATTAGATTAATACACAATTAAATGTTTCATTTTGATCACCCAAAAGTGGGCGACTATTTAAATATTAACCTTTTTTTTTAACTTTATTCTTATTAACAGTAATCAAGTTTAAATATTTCTCTAACCCATTATAATAACGCCCAACTAGCGGAGCGCTTTTCTTATATTAATTGAACCCAAAGTTCACAAAACCATTGCAGTACTTCTACGATGTAAGGGGAACTGTGATTTCAGGGCTACAACTTTGGGTTGTTTTATCAGGTCCTCACGTGAGTTGATACTCCGCTGGCGTTATAGTGTCTTGACGATCCGAATACTAACATACTGGTGTAAATGGGGAATTTAGAGTTGGTCAGGGAAGGGAGCACGTATGTCTGGTGGAGGTATGAATGTATTTCTGTGGTTGATTGTGTTCAGGATAAAAGAGTGTGTGTGATGCGATTTTTATTGCTGTCCTGACTAGGGATCGAACTGGTTTTCCTTTGATGTCAAATTTATTTTCTTCTGTAGTCCTTCTAGTTTTTTGATCCTGTTGATTGAATGAATTAGTCATGTGTAAATGAATTGATGTAAGTTTGCAATTTGAGTTAGGGTGGGAGTAATTGAGGCCTAATTGCCATTAACGTAAGGTGGATTGTTATTTATATTAGTTGTATTAGTTGCATTTTTAACTGAACCTATTATGCAGATGTGCTTCGTTCGGGGATCTACTGTCAGGAGTCCAGTTAATTTGGGGTGTGAGTACCATCTTGATTAGGCCCGGGCAGGTTGTATATAGTATTTGCCAGAGTCGAGTGACTGAAGGTATGGGACTTCGTTATCTCGGTGACAGGCAAATTTTTTTTGGGTATTTAGAGGCCACTCGTCCAGTTTGTATGGAGAGTCGAGCCACGATTGGTGAGCTGTCGGTAAGTGTTTCTATACCATAGGGTATTTTGTGTTCATGATATTTGTACGATTGCTAGTTTGCATAATTGAAAGTAACGGGTTATTGTCGTGGGTGGTAAAATCTTATAATGAGATGTTTGAGAAGGATGTGTGATGGATGATGGATGAATGTTAGGAACTGGAGTCCTGTGTTCGAGTTCCAGTGATGAAGTTGCTAACTCTGGGAATACTTGTTGATTTTTGGTATATATAAAAAAAAATTTTGGTAGTTCGGTTGGTGAAACTTTTCCTTTAGGGAGATATCCTGCGGTGGCATGCTGAGCTGTCGTTATATGTCAGCTGCTGTGTTCACTAGTCTGATTTTGGGATTTTTTGAGGTTGCAGTGTTTCGTTTGCGATGGCATTGAAATAGGCTGGTTCGTTAGTTATTCATAACTTGCAGTTCTTGCTGCTAGGCGGCTAGGTTATTCTATTGTGGTCACATTCTGAAGGGTTGTAGGTTCGTGAGATTTCATGTAGACTCCCGTTAGCTTGGGTGTGTTCACTTCACAATCAGCTGTTGTAGGCGTTCATGCATATTTTGATATTTTGATTCTGGAGTTTTCACTTGAGGGTGTTTCAGTGCATTAGTTAGTTAGTTATTTATAACTTGCAGCCTTGATCTGTTAGACCGCTAGGGTCTCTGTTGTAGTCTCAACTCTGAAAGGTTCTGGGTTCGTTAAAATTTTGTGTAGCCCCGTCACCTTGGGTGTGTGTGAGTTCGGCTGTTGCTACCGGATGTTCTGATCGATTGTGAGCCTTAGTGACAGTTAGTGTCCTGGGTAGTTACTGGAGTAATCATCTTTTGTGGTAAATAAATTTAAATTCTCTGAGTAATAGTGTGTTGGTAGCTTGGCAGTTTTTTGGGTATGTGAGGTTCCAATGTGGTTAGGTGCGAGCTGGATTTATGGACTTATTTTGAAGATTTTAATTGCTTCGTGCCTTTTGAGATGTAACATCTGTCACTGCTGTGATTTGTAATTCTGAATAATTTAGTGTTGATATTCTGGGAGGAATTTTATTGGCGTTAGAATTTGGCGAGATACAGACACGTGTTGTTAGTCGAGGAGGTTGTGAATTTTGAGATTTTAAGTAACTTCGTGGAGTTAATGTTTTAAGAACGTTTTGATGACAGTGGTGCGTTGAAGCATCATGGGTTCGATTTGAGTGTGGTCATAGAGTGTCACCCGGTATTTGGATGGTGAATATTAATGGTAGGTGACACACGTTGTTAGTTAGAGACGTCTGTAGTCTGTGGTAACGCCACTTAGAGAAATTTTCGGGGTTGTGATTGTCTGTGTTGTGTGATTGGAAGGTGAACCACGTGCACTAGGGTGTGTGTGACGCTTGGTGGGTGCCCTACCTTGTGTCGAAAGGTATATCTATGTGTATTTATTGTGTTGGTAATGTGTTGTAGTGTCATCTTCTGAGGCGGCCGTGCCTTTGTGGGGGAAGATGTTAATTACCCTCTGTGGGGTCGTGTGTTCATCCGGAGGGGGAGCTCAGGTACCGAGCTGATTTATGTCGTGATAGCCTGGGTTTGGTGGCGCAAGAGTGATGTTTCTCCCGGTGTCATAAGGGAGAGGACCTGTCATGTGAAGGACAGGGCGGTGTTTGTTTGTGTAGTGCGTGAATGACAGTGCATACTGTTTTAATAATTCACGTCAGGTTATGAACTGCAGTCCTCGTGCTGTTTTCCTGGTTCGCTAGTTGTCCTATGGAATTTAGGGTTATTTATGTTTTGTGTTGTCACCGGGAACAATGCCCGTAGGCAGTTATGGAGTGGGAGAAATATCGGGGTGACAGCCCGATGGAATTTAGGGTATTCTTATTATTAAGGTGTGAATGTGTGTGTGAATTATGTGGGTGACGTGGTTTTTCCTTATTTTGTTTGTCTTGCTGCTAGTATGCTTGTGTGGTAGGATGTTGTGGTCTCTGTTCCTCCTGTCCTTGGAGGCCACTGAGGGCAGTGTGGTTCAGGGGCATGTGAAATTGAGCAAGACATGTAAATTGTGTTTGTGCGCATATCAAAACGAGCTCTGTGTGATGCTTTTGGTGCGGTAGGTGATTTGTAATGTATTTAAATTGAGCAATACCACGGGCGGTATAATAAATTGTAGTTTTGATGGAATGCCCCGTGTGGCATAATTACGTAATTGTCATTGCGAGTATTGAATAGTTACGTGCTGTCCTGATTTCGTGAAGTCGCAGAAAAAAATGGTCTTTCGGTTTTGCTAAATGTAAATTCACTTTTGAGTATGTTTAACTGTTTTGGAAAGGGTACCAGTGAGTTCCCCTTTGCTTTATTTCTATTTTGATGGTGTTGCCCATAAAAAAATCAGGGAATTTCGGTGGGAAAATATCTGAAATTTTGTAAATATTATGGTTTCTGGATGTTTTAGTCAAAAATTGATTGATATAAGTTGATTTAGTTATTCTTGCTAAGTATTGTAGTGAACTTTCAATTAAGCTTGTTAACGTCAGTCATATCGTATAGTTGGTTGCCCCTTTCGTGTGTTTTTCATACTTCAGTGGACCTTTAATTATGCCCTGGACACTATCTCTTTGCGCAGAACCTTGTTTGAAGCATCAAGTATCCCTTGTGATTTGAAAGACTCTTAAGCGAACTTCGATGGCACACTAATGCTTCGTGTGATGTTTTTTTTATCCTTCCTGGGATAACTTCAGCTGTTATGGGCTGGTTGGCTGGCCTGGAACGATTGTTCCCTCTAAGGGAACTGTATTTGGACCATACGCTGCTGTTCTGATGTGTGTTTCAGTGGTCACTATGTGGGACGTGTACTACCAATCTGGGCCCAGTTTGGAGGTACCATCTAGGTCCCATGGCATCATTCTACCCGAGGAGATCTACTTCAAGTTCTGCTGGCGGAGATTGGAGTACCCTCTTCAGCTGCCAAGAGACCAGCTGGACACCATCACCCTGTTTGTCATCTCCCCGTGGTCTTCCTTGGGAGGAGGAGGATGTACCGATTTTGCAAATCAGTACATGTTCATCTTATCTTCGAGACGCAGCAAGAGCTCCAGGTCTGACCAGATTATCATGAGGGCATACACCAGGCCTCTTCTGAGAATTCCTTCGCCAATCCGGCGCCTGACTGTTTGTGAAATGGGTTCGCCGAGCCCTTTCTGCCAGGATTTGTGCCTTTGTGTGTCCTGTCACTTATAGGCTTATCGTTGATAGACACTTGTAAAGGGAGATAAATCGAGCTTTGTGTCTGCAAACTTTGGAAAAGCGAACATTTACTGTCAGCTACATTCGCCAGGCCCTTGTTCTGAGAACAATCTTACAAAGGACATTGTGTAACGCCTCAGCTCCTGGAAGGTTTCTACGCAGTAACCTGTATGGGCTGATATTCAATAGTACCCACTCAAAACCTTGGACTCTGGCCTTGAACTCTGGCTTTGTTTTGGCCGGTTGTGCCTCTAGTCGCAGTTGGTATTACTGGAGGGTTGTGGTGGGGGGGGGGGGGGTACGCTGATATACAAGGGTGGAATCTGTGACTCAAAAGACAGTGCGAGAGGCACCTTGCTGACGGAAGGGCTCTTAAGCGATCGCCTCCGGGGAACTGAGTGCAGTTCCCCGTAGGGCTGAAATACACCAGGTGGTATGAACTCAATTTGTTAGAAGGGGCAACCGTTCGATGGAACATTAAACTGTGTCATTTGGTAGTGTTATTTTAAGGCCACGTGTCGGTGCACCATCAACTTAATTAGATATAGACTGACATTTTATTTTAGCACTTTAGTATGTAATATTTTGGAAGGGTTGGTATAGTTTGGTGATACCTTTATATGTAATTACTGCAGGGTGGGTTATTATTGCCCTATTTCCCGTTAGCTGGATGGGAACCTCGTGGATTTAACTTTGGTCAGATAGGCTTCAGAAGACAGTCAGTGCTGGACACTGAAGCTTCTCAGACGCTTTCGTTCACTAAGGAACGCGTAAGTTGCTTATGTAACATTGTTTTAGAAGTGGCACAGAGTCTAACTTCATGTTGTTATTCCTTTAGTTTTGTCGTCAGGGGAATCTTTCTAATCAAATTCATTTCTATCACAAATGTAGATGTGTGTAATCTTGCCAAGCGGGCAAGTGTCTGGTTTGTTTAGGTTAAGTGATTCATTGGTGTTTAATTAGATCGTATTTGTCAGATGGTTAATTTTAGTGCTGGAAGGTTTGTCTTGTAATTTGTTTGATCTTAATGTTCAATACATGTTAGCTTATTTTGATTTGTCATATTATTTATTGCATGAAGTCACTAGGAAGATTATTCCCCTTTTCCTTCTTCATCTTTGGCAGGGTCAATTTAATACGGGCTGCTGAGGTACGCATCCAGCCTTCCACTCAACAAGCTGGTCTTGACATTAGCTTCGTCCCGCCCGATCTCTTTTCCTAAATTAAATCAGGGTGTTCTTGAATACCAAGCAAATCGGAACATTCGCTCCTAGTTTTTTTTTGCTGTGAACTCAGCTGACCTAGCGAGTAATTAAATTAGGCCTTTTCTGTATGTTAATTAATTATTTTGACACGCTGATATTATTATTATTATCACATCTTGGGTTATCAAAAGGGAAGGGGGGGGATGAGAGCACTGTTACAGATAGTTTGCATGGAAACTGGATCTACTTCTTGAAGGTTCTGGCTATCAGCTTGTGCCGACTCCAGTTCTTCAGGAACACTGTTCTGAGTTTCTCCATTCACACCTTCCTTCTCACGCCGTACCTCTTCTTTAATGGTGTTCATTCTGTCTTCAGGGATAAGATTATTCCGGAGAATAGCCCTGTATTGATCAGATACTGTGTTCGGTCACAGTTAGTTCAGTATAATGCAACAGAAATTCAGAATGTAAGCGTTGCCTATAACCAACTGAATTCTGTCCGAAGTTAGTAACCCTAACATAAGTGCGTATTATGGTTTCATTCATGACATTTGTCCATTTAATACGCTGTCGTGGCAGTCCTGCCTGGGTGAGCACAGGTTGAGTAACCTGTGCAGCACCTTCAGCAGGTGAAGTAGTAGATAATGATTCACTTATTATTATTATTATTATTATTATTTTATTATTATTATGTTTCGTGCAACATCAGATTAATAGATAATCAAAACATCAGGATTTAATTGGCCTATTTGATTAAAAATAGAAGGAATACTTGCGGGGGCTATCAATGTATTACAACACTGTAATCAAAGCCTGAAGCACTATATGCCTTTGAAGCGCTGATTATTGGGAGCAGATCATTTATTAAAGATGCGGAAAAGCAAGAAAGGAAAATCCTAGGAATTGTTTTTGGACCAGTCTGTACAGGGGGAATCTGGATGAAAAGAAAATGCCAAAACTTATACCAGCACTCGGAGAAAATCTCAGACACATTTATGAACGAACGATTGAAATTTTACGAGCATATCCTGAGGATGGGCAATCAAAGACAGACCAAAAGGATTCCTAACCTTGCCCTGTCAATGAAAGTTAAAAGCACCTGGCTGCTTGAAGTTGTAAAAGATCTTCAGGAAATAGGCATCAGAGATGGCATTGTACTAGACAGAGCTAAGTTCAGAGAATTAGTCGATAATCATCGCTTTGCAGACCGTACAAGCACTAACACCAACAAAGCTGGTCAGAAGATGCATGAGAAGCCACAGCGAGAAGATGAAGAGATTTTGGGAGAAGAGAAACGCAATGCCATCAGCTAAATAAGTTCAATCGCGCTCCTTAGTCGGGCATGACGAAGAAAGAAAGAAAGAAAGAAAGGAAGAAAGAAAGAAAGAAAGAAAGAAAGAAAGAAAGAAACAGACAAACAAACAAAGAAAGAAAGAAAGAAAGAAAGAAAGAAAGATAGAAAGAAAGATAGAAAAAAAGAAAGAAAAAAAGAAAGAAAGATGGAAAGAAAGAAAGAAAGAAAGAAAGAGAGAAAGATAGAAAGAAAGAAAAATAGAAACAAAGAAAGAAAGAAAGAGAGAGAAAGAAAGACACAAAGAAAGAAAGAAAGAAAGAGAGAAAGAAAAAAGAAAGATGGAAAGAAAGAAAGAAAGAAAGAAAGATAGAAAGAAAGAAAAATAGAAACAAAGAAAGAAAGAAAGAAAGAAAGAAAGACTGAGAGAGAGAAAGAAAGAAAGAAGGAAAGAAAGATAGAAAGAAAGAAAGAAAGAGAGAGAAAGAAAGAAAGAAGGAAAGAAAGAAAGAAAGAAAGAAAGAAAGAAAGAAAGAAGAAGAGCTAAGTCGCAGATTGCCAACCTTGACAAACCGGCACTTCACCGTACTCTGCAAAGCAGTAATTTTAGTGACCTGTTAATTAGTTCGTTCTTCAACCTACCTCCATTTGACTTCTCCCCTTGAGTGGCCTGGTTATTCTAACAATGTCCTGTAAACGCAAAAATCATGAATGACCTTCGAGGTTCCATTCATTTTGTAGCTGAAGGTTCACCTCCCACTTAAAAATAAAAGGTCCAAATCTGGTAAAGAAAGATTTAGAAAGAAATAATATAAGAGAAGAAGACACTGTGGACAGAGAGATATTTCGAAAGAAGGTGTTAAGTATGGAAGGATTCCAGAGAAGTGTGGAAATGAAACCTGGGGAGAAGTGGTCTGAGGATAGAAAGGTTGGTTGGTTGGTTGGTTCCTTAGTTTAGGGGCCAAGATGATGATAATTGTGAAAATTGTTGTTTTAAGGGGTCTAACGTCTAGGTTATGGGCCGCATAGCGGTCATGTAGCCCCGTGTACTTTGGGTGTGTGTAGAATCTGTCTGATAACCGTTGTTAATTGTGATGGCTATATTAGTGTATGTTATCTGTTTTTTATTCAAGTAAGGACTGCAGACGATAATTTCAAATAGTTCGCTACCAAATGCTACCGTCCACGACACCTAGCTGTGAACTTGGCTACTACTAGATGCCATCGCAACCAGTTCCTGGTGATGAACGTTGAAACTTAAGAGCATTAATCAAACCTAATCTACAAATTTTGCTTCACACAAGTTTAGCTAGTGGAAGGCTCTTTTAGCTGCCATAAATCTATGACATGGTCCCGCCGCCTTTACTTCCCCTCCGAAGGAAGGCATACCGAGGAATTTCTAACGCTCTTAAAGAATCTGACGTCTTCGGCCGGGTTTGAACCCTCGACCTTGGGCATAGAAGCTCAGTATGCTAACAACTACGCCACCGAAGTTGCCGAGGGGATAGAAAGAAGCAGCTTGTCTAAGAATGAAAAAAATATTGGGGAGAACGGAAGATAATTCAACAAAGAGTGAAGAATTGAAATTGGTGCGTGGTCCATTGTAGGTCTTATCGGAAAGAAGAAGAAGAATTCCAAACATGCCCATAAACGTGGGAGATATGAGGAAAGTGGTGAAGGTCAACACAAAGCAACGATCAAATTTGAAAAATGAATAAAAATAGTTACCGTACAATTTGAATTTTGAAAATTTTAAACTTTGTTTCTAATAGCAAAATGTGTGTGTATCCTTGGAAAATGAAAATCCACTGCATGTTCCAGACGACCGACCAGGTCAGGGATAGAATGAATGAATCCCCCCATCTGGCGGCGAGGATATGAACTGTGCCGGCTGCCGAAGCCAGTCGCACTCCTCATGAGCACTGATAAAATGAATGACAGATGAAATGAAATGATAGTGGAGAGTATTGCTGGAATGAAAAAAAAATTGACAGGGAAAACCGGAGTACCCGAAGAATAACCTGTCTGCCCCCCCCCCCCCCCCCCCCTCCCCTCCCTTTGCCCAGCACAAATCTCACATGGAGTGACCGGGATTTGAACCACGGACCCAGCGGTGAGAGGTCGGCGTGCTGACACCTAAGCCACGCAGGCTCTGTGTTTCCTTGGAAATGTATGAAATATGTTGTACAGGATCTATAATATTATAATATTAAAATCGTTATTGATTTGCCTCAAACGGCCACGGTGGCCGAGAGCGTTATTGCGCTATTTCTCGCTGGCATCGGGAGAGTATGGGTTGGAATCCCTTGGCCGTCATGAAAATGATTTTTGTGATTTTCCATTTTCACCACCAGGAAAATACCGGGATGGTTCCTTTCAATAGGTCCACGGCCGATTTCCATCCAATATCCCTTCCCTGAAAAGAAAATGTATGGCCATTGGCTGCACTAATAAATAAAATTGCCTACTTAGGAGGCAAAATAACCAGTGAAGGACTAAGCAAAGAGGATATAAAAAGTAAGTTAGCACAGGCAAGGAAAGCATTTCTACAGAAAAGGAATCTATTTGTCTGGAGCGAGGCACTCTTTGGAAGTGAAACTTGGACTGTTGGAGCTGCAGAAAGGAGGAGAATTGAAGCGTTTGAAATGTGGTGTTAGGGGAGAATGTTATAGATCAGTTGGGTAGATAGGGTAACAAATGAAGAGGTATTAAGACGAGTGGACGATTAGGTAGATTGTAGTTGTCAGAATGGGTATAGTCATGTAAAATTGTGAACAAGCTGTGGAATGATATCGTTGAAACAAATATTCCCAATTTCTTTTGTCTATATAACATCCACATCACAGTTCCTTCTTCAAGCTGGTTTTATATCAATATTTCTTTCTTCTGTATTTAACATTGTAACGTGTTTTTCGAGGGGATTTTACGCCACTGGCATAAGTCAGTAGGAAGCCATTCTATATTTATTTACGCGGCAAATTGTTCTGCCAAGAGAAGTTTTCATGTAACTTATTATTATTATTAACTTATTATTATTATTATTATTATTATTAAGGTATTTCTTCGGAGCATTTTTTATAAAAATTATATGTAATCAGATAGGTTTTCTATGTTATAGAAAACACTATCAAGCAAATTATTACGAACAACATTATCGTAAGAAAATTATATGATTACGGAATTTTACGGAGTTTTATCAGTTAGGGTATTTTGAGAGAGGTGAGTCACTGGGAATTCGGCTACAGGCTTAATCTTGTCGAGTAGCATGACGCAAGCTGGGTTGCTGCTTCAAGAAAAGACGAAATGGCCTGGACCGGTAATCGACATCATCGCCGCGGCGAGTGTAATGACCCGGAGGTGGGGAAGTATCGCGTGGTGGCTCAGCCAATCAGAGAAGAGCGGGCGAGGAGAAGACGGGGTCCAGAGAGGGGAGGCGACGTGTGCATATATGGTTTGCGCGCGGTGGAGGCAAGGCGACTATCTTTGTAAAACTTAACCAGTGTGGTTGTACGTGTGGTTGGTTCCGATATTCGGACCATAAGTTATCATATCTACAAGTATCTCATCAACTAACGAAGAAGATGATGACGACCAGGAGGCTGTGGGAAGCTCTCTACAACATCCAGTAAGAGGGAAATGCTACGGCAATTTCCAGTGGTAAGCGCGAATGACTCATAACTACGTAATCTCTCGTCTCTTTGTTTTATATTCAGTATTTCAGTAACTTCAAAGCTTGGGAATAAGAGTAAAATCAGTTTTCACGTAATTTTCTAGCGGTAATATTCAACTCGCAACGCTCCAATTTAAATTCAAAACTTATTATTATTATTGTTAATTTTGCAATACTTGTTTTATATAATAAATTCATTTCTTTTAACCATGCAATCTTTGCTTTCATAATAATAATAATGTTATTGGTTTTACGTCCCTTTTAACTACACTGGCTTTTAGAGACGCCGGGGTGCCGGAATTTTGCCACGAAGGGGATCTTTAACGTGCCAGTAAATCTACGGACACGGCTCCCTCACATTTGCGCACCCTCAAATGCCAGCTGACTGCGCCAGGATACGAACCTGCAACTCTTTGCTTTCAGTAGGTAGCATTAGATATAGACCAAATTCCTTCTCCTGATACAATTGTTAGTTGGGTTAATGATCAAATCATACCACGATCGGAGTGAAAAGATTCTTGAAGGTGTTCTACCAGAGCTAGGTGTTGATAAATATAAATTTAGATTTCAACATAGCGTTGAGGTCTTGGCGCCCATTAAAACAACATATCTTAGTCAGAGTAAATATTTCAAAGTGCAAGACAGAGCTAGTAAGAAACCATTACATTTGTCACGCAACAGTGAGGGCAATAGAAAACGTTTCAACATATTATTGCAACAAATCTGGTTTTTTAAATTTTAATGTGTGTTTTTTTAAGCTTTTATACAATTAATGTATTAGAAATAGTTTTTAGAACAACCTTATTTTAAGGTAAAAGGTTTTAATGCACTGTGAGTCTTGCTTTTCTATTCATATTATTATTTGCGCTCAGGAAGGCAACAATGTGATCGAAACCGGTACAATAAGTTGTTGTTGTTGTTGTTGGTGTTGTTGTTTGAGTCTTCAGTCTTTCGAATGGTTTGCTGCAGCGCTCCATGCTTCACTGTCCTGAGCTAATCGTTTCATCTCTACATAGCTACCACACCCTACATCCGAGGCATTCTGTTTAACATATTCTAACCTTGGTCTACCCCTACAGTTCTTGTTCTCGACCCTACCATAACTAAGCTTGCTATTCCTGGGTGTCTTAATATGTGTCCTACCAACCTATCCCTTCTCTTCATTAGCAGTCGCCAGAAACATCTCTCCTCTCCCACTTGTCTCAATACCTCTTCGTTTGTAACCCTATCTACACATCTGATCTTCATCATTCTCCTGTAACACCACATTTCAAACACTCAATTCCCCTCTTTTCTGCAGCTCCAACAGTCCAAGTTTCACTTCCATACGCTAAAGCGCCACGCTCCAGACAAAATACAAATTAATCTTGACTTATCGTTTCTAATCTTCAGAACTTATTAAAATATTCATACATTAATGTCATCAATTTCAGGGAAATCTATGGTAACATTTACGTAGGTTCTCTGCATGGTGGCAGCACTGGTCGTGAGGACAGTGGAGATTTGAAGATTGTTCAAAGGTCGAAGGTTCAAGAGCCCTGGGCCAGGCCACGGAGGGTTCTTTTTTCTTAGTCCACAGTTGAACAATAAAAATGGAAGTACTTGGAATGTCCAGCGACTGGCAGTAATCATACATCACTACTGAAAGGTCCTAAAAAGCCAGAAAGGTGATATTTCTGTTGGAGTGACGTGTTGTCGTGAACGCCCACGAGAGTGCGGTCAGCTCTCCAGCCGGTTTGAGGGTATTCACACGTTTATGAACTCGCAACTCCGTTATCACGTCATGCCACATCCCTTGCTTCCCCAAGCCCCCAGAGATTTGTTTGTTGTTAACATCGCGGTCATATACCACTGTGTATTTTTGAGGAATTGTGTGTGAGAAATTTGTTGTTCTTGATTCATTTAGGGGCTTTGCGACATCGTTGTCATTCTCTGACTTGGATGAAGTTCAACCGACGTAAAACGCTGAATTCCGCAAGCAAAAATAGTCTTTTACAATCAAATGATTCTTCCCGCATCAGAGTATTTAACTGCAGAGAATAAGAAATATTTATAACATGTTATATCTGGTGGGTGACTTTGTATGACTTAAAAACGTCAACAATACAGAGGTGTAAAAATTATAAGAAACAAATAAACAACTTAAACCAGTGACAATTTGTTTTATTCAAAATTACTTTTTTGACCAACTGCTGACATCATTTCTTGCCCTACCCCGTGGACTTACACCTTTTCCATTAAGGAATTGCGTCTGGAAACTTTTGATTCCGAGGGATACCTGAGCTGGGTTGGTTTTCTATTTTTCATTGACTTTGGAATGTACCATCTAAGTCAGGTGATTTCAATCCATGGTTCATGAATCTTTGAATAGCTCAAGAGTGGATCATCAATAAAAGGCACCTCAAATCTCTCTGCTCTAAATTCAAACGAAATGTAGAACCAAGTAATCAAAACAAAACGTGTGGCAGTTTGCAGTAGCAAAGTTCCTCTCTTAGTAATTCTAAGAAATCATTTTACTTTCAGATTCTTAAAAGAAAATATAATTAAAACCCTTGGTTAAACATTTGAAGTAATTTCACCGTCTTGCAAACATATTTACTGCATTAAGCCACGAAAAGTACAGGGTTTTTTGCTTAGTAAAGCGATTCCGCTAGACGTTAGCCGGCTGCTACAGGTTGGCGCGCGCGGTCTCCGGCCGTATTCCCACACTCTTGTTGCGGTAGACGTGTGAGCTCCGAGCTAATTGGTTGTTTTATAAAGCTACTGTGTACTGCATATCTTATTGTATAGTGTTTTATTGTGTTAAGTGAAATATGCCTTATATGAACGTGTATATCTGCACAATACGTACACAAAGGGCAGGAAATCGTGCACTGGAACAAGACAAAAGTTTCGAGTGAAATTTCCAGGGAGACCCATTCCTATAAATCGGACAATAAAACAACTGGCTAAGAGATTCAAACGTACAGGTTCAGTAAACAATAAAAATAGACGTAAAGGTCGTTATTTCCTTACTGAAGCTAAATTAACCGGAGTAACCGATAACTTCATAAGGAGATGCCGGTTATGTTTGGTAGCGGATGGGGAACATTTTCAGCATCTACTGTAAACTTGGTGATTAAAATTGCTTGATACTGATTTTAAGCACCGTATTCTGCCGAACATACGCGCGCCCGGCAGCCGGCAACTGAGGCGTCACTGGCGGAGCACGTGAGCGAGAATGTCCTTGCCAAGCAAATATAAAGAACCTGTATAAATGGAATTTTGGAATACTGAAGTTAAGTCAAATAATTAATTGAATCGGAAGGAGCTCAAAAGTATTAGGTCAGTTTTCACTACTTTTCAGGAGAGAGATAAAACTTCATTGGCAGAACAGAACTTAACAAACACACTATATTAGTCATCTATGTTGTGAAGCAACTATTCAGGTTATATTTGTGTTAGCGGAATATCAATTTTAATTTAATAAACATATTTTTCTAATAAATTTTGGAAACGTGGTCAGTTTTGTGCGGCATAAAGCCATCCAGAATGAATATTTCACATGTTATTTTATTGTAAAATGGATTTGTAACATAAAAACCACCTCCAACCCTGTACAAATATAATTTACAATAGCACTGTAACACGCGGGAATCTTGCAGTGCGACCAACATTAAGTACGGAATACGGCGCTGAAAGTCATTGACTTAATGCTTTTCTCCGCTGATCGCACTACATGTAGCAGTGGTTTCTGGCTTTAAACCCACAAAACAAATTGCTTTGTAATGGATTTTGCCTTGCCAGTGAGCTTCCGTGCTTTTTCTCCTGATGATAATGTTTTGTGTGTTGCTTAAACAGAAGGCTGACTTATTTATTTCCTATGCCGTTCCAAGGCCCTTGGGTCAATACTTCAGAATACTAATTCTTTAAGAAATGACCATATTTAGGCTACTTTCGATTTTTGCAAGAAATGAAAGTAGACTTATGAGATACACGGGGCCAAAATTGTGTGTGTGTGTGTGAGCGTGTGTACTCTGAATGTCTGTCCCCCCTATCAATTCGAACACAGTAAAACCGAATTCAACGAAATTTGGTACAGAGGTAGAACTAGCAAAGGGCACTTCAGTGTCATGTTTTATATCGCCGCCATCTTGACGGAAACGTAATGGCGTCCACCCATTTGTTAAAAGCTTAAATCAAATTACGACCAACCTACTCAACTGACCAAATTTTGCAATATTATACCTATACGTATAAAGAATCTTTTAACCAAACTACAAGGTCATCCGCGCGATAATTTGCGGATGGTGGCCATGTATGTGTGCAAATCAATTCCCGCTATCTTTTCAAACACGGTGAAACCAGATTGAACAAAATTTAGTACAGAGGTAGCACTATCAAAGGGCATCTAAGTGTTATGTTTTATATTGCCGCCATCTTGACGGAAAGGCAATGGTGGCTACCCAAATGTAAAAAGCTTAAATCAAATTACGACCAACCTAATCATTTTATCTCTACCAAATTTTGCAACAACATACCTTTTTGTGGGAAGCATGTTTTGACCGAACTACAAGGTCATCAGCCCAATAGTTTGCAGATAGTGGCCATGTATGTGTGCAAATCGATTTCCCATATCAATTAAAACACGGTGAAACCGAATTCAATGATTTTTTTTACAGAGGTAGCACTAGCAAAGGGCACCTCATATTCATGTTTAATTTCCGTATAGCACGTTGTATTTCAACGAGCTACTACAAACAACATTCAATTATACTCCTTGAAAAGGACAATGAGTTGTAACAATACCCATGCATTTAGGAGAAAGTAGGCTATATGTTCTTTACTGAACATCTTGTTGACTTAATGCTATTATTTTATTTATTTATCGTATGGCTTTTAGTGCCGGGAGTGTCCGAGGACATGTTCGGCTCGCCTGAGTCTGTAGCTGCTTCCAGCGCTACAAGTTCCGTTCAATTTCAAGTAGTTCCAACTTTCGCCACCAGATATCAATGATACCTAGTGGTGAACGTTGGAACTTTTGATAGAGCGTTCTGGCGAAATCAAACCTAACAATTTTGCTTTACACAAGTTTAGTCTGTGAAAGGATCTTTTCTATGACATGGGACCACCGGCTTTACTTCCCCTCCGAAGGAAGGCATACTGAAGGTTTTTAACGCTCTTAAAAATCCGACGACTTCGGCCGGGTTTGAACCCGCTATCTTGGGCATAGCAGTTCAGCATGCTACCGACTACGCCACCGAAGCAGCTGACTTAATGCTTTTCAGCTCCGACCGATTCAATAGTAATGTTGGTAAGAGTGAATGATGCCTTTTCTGTAACTTAACTATTTTATCGTTGTTTCTTTATTTTTTATTTTTTATTTAGTCAATTTACCCTCTAGGTTGGTGGATCCCACGGACTCAGCGAGGGAACTCACCATTACCGCCTCTATGGGCAGTGTCCTGGAGCTTGGAACATCTGGTCGGGATGGATACAACTGGGGAGGTGTGATCAGCACTTCGCCCAGGCGGCCTCACCTGCAAAGCGAACAGGGGCCTCATGAGGGATGGGAACGGATGGAAGATTGGGATGGATTGGCTAGGAAGAGGGAAGGAGGCAGCCGTGGCCTTACAGTAGGTACCATCCCGGCATTTGCCCGAAGACGAAGTGGGAAACCACGGAAAACCACTTCGAGGATGGCTGAAGGGGAATCGAACCCCCTCTACTCATTTGGGCCACCCGAGGCTGAGTAGACCCCGTTCCAGTCCTCGTACCACTTTTAAAATTTCGTGGCAGAGCCGGGAATCGAACCCAGGACCTCCGGGGCGGCAGCTAACCATGCTGACCGCTACGCTACGGAGGCGACACTATTTTATCGTATAAAGCTAAATGTTGATAAATTTTCATAACAATTGATTCCTTAGTTTGTGTGGTGGAACATATTGAGAAACTGAACTGTTTTGTTCAACAATTCCGTTAGCGCCACCTTAATTGTTTCCGAACCTGCCCCACCTTGAATTTCAAAGAAACTAGACGATACCCCTTTGTTTAAGAGAACACGTTACCTTTCTTAGAAAGGTCCACAGGAACTTATGAACGATCATTTGTACATTAGTGCATTTCCCACGGTTTAAGCTGTCACTCGTCATGAAGGGAGATCGTATCTTGTCTTGAGAACTTGCTCAATTCACAGCCACTTGTGGATTATGGAGGAGTGCAGTGTTTCGTGGAAGATGGAGCGCACATCACCATGACTCAGCAGTCTGTTTACTTTAATCTTCCCATTCAGTTGAAACAGAGACACAATGAACTAATCTTCACTTCTCGTTCATTGTAGACTAGGCTTGAAAATATTTCCTCTGTTCGTGCATTTTCCCCTAGTAACTAAAAGCAGACCCATTGCATTGGTGACCTCCCATTTGCTATAATTCCTAGTTGCGATTGGACCCTTTTTAAGTTCACAGGTGGATTATTTATTTATCGTATGACATACAAACCAAAATCAGGCAAGATTGATATAGACACAAGACAAGGCAGGCTTATATATTTAAATCTAAATTCCCCATCCAAGGCAATGCTGTAGGTGTTGTCAACAGGAAGTCAGACTGATTACCCTGATATGCTCTTCTATGGCATTCATGAACAATGTGGTAAACTGACTGTGAAGGAGCACCGCAGTCACATTGGGGAGAAGGAATTTTACCCCATTTGAAGAGTGATTCAGCATAGACTCCGTGGTTAGTCCGGATCCTATTGAGGGTTGTCCACGTTCTTCTTAGTATGTCCAAACCGGGTACAGCGCTATTTCCAATTAAATCACTCCAAACTTCAAGGTTGATGTTGGTGCTCCATTCATTTCTCCATCGGATATTCGGCTTAAAACTGTTGCCTTTGAGATCCCTAGCATATTTGATGGGAGGAATACAGGACTAATTTATTTTTGACATGTAAAGCGTTGTGGTCACGTATTGGCGATAATGCATGTTGACTTCTTCTTGTCATCATCATCATCATCTTGCACAGTTTCCAGCCACTGACCGGGTCTGTTTGGAACACAAGCCTCTCCATCGTCTTCTGTCTTCCCACCATCTCTCAGCCTCCACCCTTGTCCAGTCTTCTCCTCTCTTCTTCACGCTTTCTTCCACCCCCTTCAGCCACCTGTCTCTCGGTCTTCCCCTCGGTCTCTTTCCTTCCCACTTCGTCTCATGTACTCTCCTGGGTATCCTCTTCTCCTCCATTCGTTTTACATGTCCATACCATCTAAGTCTAGATTTCTCTATACCATCCTGTAATGGTTCCTCCTTCATTAATTCTCTGGTCCTCTCATTTCTTATTATGTCCATCTTTGTAGCTCCAATACTGCTTCTCAAGAACCTCATCTCACTGGCCTGTATTTTGCTCTTCTCCCTTCCTTTCATAACCCAGGTCTCCGAGGCATACGTCAGGATAGGGACATAGTACGTCCGATATATGATCTTTTTGCTTCTTGTAGACATGTTTAATTAGTTGATATACCGTTACCATTTTCCTGAACCGTGATGCAACGGCTTCTTTATCAGAGGATTTGGATTCTATCCACTCTGCAAGACTTTCAATTTTCTCCGTTCATTTCATTGTTCCTTCTCCTACCTCTTGTACTCTGTGTTTCTGGTAGAGGCCTTCTCCGCTTCCTGGACTGACATCTACTTTAAAATCCTGATAGCTTTTAACCATTTATCGAATTTTAAATATGTCGTGGATTTTCTTTTCTGGAATACCAATTTGCATCAGGTCTTTCTCACATCCTTGCAACCACCTTTGGCTTTGCAAAATACCAGATTTTCTTAGTCAGTCGGTCATCAATCTTACGGAGCATGTGCCCGTAGAACAGCCATTTTTCCTCTTTATTATTATTATTATTATTATTATTATTATTATTATTATTATTATTATTATTATTATTATTATTATTATGTCACCCCCATGGTGTAGTGGTCAGCATGCTTAGCTCCCACCTAGAGGTCCAAAGTTCGAATCCCGGCTCTGCCACGAAATTTGAAAAGTGGTATGAGGACTGGAACGGGGTCTACAGGTACTCCGCCTCGGGTGGTCCAAATGAGTAGAGGGGGTTCGATTCCCACCTCAGCCATCCTCGAAGTGGTTTTCCGTGGTTTCCCACTTCGTCTTCGGGCAAATGCCGCGATGGTTCCTACCGTCAGGCCACGGCCGCCTCCTACCCTCTTCCTTGTCTATCCCTCCCATTCTTTCCATCCCTTCCCATCCCTCATGAGGCCCCTGTTCGCTTTGCAGGTGAGGCCGCCTGGGGAAATGCTGGTCCCGCCTCCCCGGTCGTATCCCCCGACCCGATGTAAAGCTCCAGGACACTACCCGAAGAGGCGGTAAAGGTGGGATCCCTCGCTGAGTCCGTGGGAAAGGCCTACCCTATTATTATCGTAAATTCTCCCAGAGCGTTAAAACACAAATATTTTTCATGTTTTATTTTTCTGTCTCTTTCTTCTTTCTTCCCAAAAACCTCTCCTCTTGCTCCCTTCTGTCCACTTCTTTCTGTTTCTTTTTCCTCTTTGGCCGTTTGCTCAAATTTCTCTTTCCTGATTTTTAGCCTATTTTCATTTATGAAAAAAAAATAGGCTTATGAGATCACCTTTTGTCCGTGTGTCTGTCTGTGTGTGCGCGTGTGTGTGTGATGGTGTGTGTTCCCCCCTAATAACATCTAAACGACTGGAGCGATTTCAATGAAACTTGGTAAGTTCATAGCACTATTCCGGAAGACCCCGACCGTGCCCTTCAAATTTTGTTACGTCTCACGAATCCAACATGGAGGCTGTGCGAAATATTTCACCGGCATTCAATATCTCCGAAACTATTACCGATATCACCCTGGAATATTTTACGGTGATAAAGGGAACTACTAGAAGTTCACGTATGTGACTTTTGAAAATGTGGTAACTACAAAACAAACATGGCGGCCAAGCGAACTTGCGACTTTTAAATAGACGTTTCTCACGATTTAACGAGCCAAACGCAATAAAACTTGGTACAGTACATGTTTATACACATTGTAATGCTCCGACATCTAACTTCGTTCAATTGTTTACAAAACCTTAAGATGGCGGCTGTGCGAAATATTTCACTGACATTCTATATCTCTGCAACTATTAGCGGTATCACGCTGAAATTTTGTGCGGAGATAGAGGGCACTACTGAAAGTTCATCTATAAAACTTTCAAAAACCGGTTAACTACAAAACGAACATGGCGACCAAGCGAATTTGAAAATTTTGAATAGACCTTTCTCGCGATTTAATGATCCAAACGCAATGAAACTTTGTTCAGGAAACGTTTATACACATTGTAATGCACTGGTATCTAATTTGGTTCAATTGTTTACATAACCTCAAGATGTCGGCTGTGCGAATTTTAAAATTAAGTTTTTATTTCTTGTGTCGTAAACATGCGATCGAAGTGAAAGTTTGAATAATGAACCTACGCAATAATTTTCCTTTAATGGTGCATGACTCTATGGCCTATACATTTAACAATCCAACATTGCGACCATCCGAAATATTTAGATGTATCTGAATATCTACGAATCTATTATAGCAATTATAGCAATCATAGGGGCTATGAGCATAAGTTCCCCTGTAGGACCTTCAATAACCTGGTGATCAAAAATCCAACATGGCGGTGACGCGAAGAATAAATATGTAAATGGACGTTTCTCGCAATTTAACCATCCGAGTGCAGTGAAACTTGGTACAGTAAATGCTTATACAAATGTTAATCCGTTGGCATCTAATTTACTTCAATTGTTTTCATAACCACAAGATGGCAGCTGTGCGAAATTTTAAAATCTCCTTGTTACTTCTTGTTGGGTAGTTTATTGACTGAGGAATAACCCACCCACCAAGGGAAGATGATTAAGAGAAGGAAGTAGATTTGGGATTGGAGAAAAAGGATAGAAAAATAGGAGGAGAGTCCCACAAAAGTTATGAATTTAACTTTAAATACACTTAGAGGCAGTTGCCACTGAAATTTAACTTTTTGATACCTAAAATAGGAACGAGCTTGGTCGAGGCTAACGGGAACCGCAGCTAGGACTTGGGCGGTTCGCAAGAGAGAGGCTTTAGTATATTTCCTCCCAAGCATGTATAAAAGTACTATGGGGAAGGGTGATGGTCTGGCAAGGCTGAGAACAAACGATTTATGGTATGTCTTCTCAAGGAAATTAGTTTTTGTGAAATGATTCGAAGAATGCCAATAATTCAAATCAAGTTCGGAATTTCCAATTTTCGAAATTATAGAGTTTCTAGAAAAAGAGACCCAGTGCTTCCAGGAAGGATAGTAACGAAAAATTATAACTTGGAAAGTAATCTTTGTAAGTGAACCAATGGTTGCCTTTGGAAATGGCTAAGCTTTTACTCGGCGAGAAGCCGGCTAAAAGTTTAGACAAAAAGAAACACTTATCTTTTTGAAAACTGACCATAAGTTTTCGGAGAGGATCTCCACAAGCAGGTAGCTGGCGTAGCGAACTTTACTTGCCTTACTGGCCAATTAGAATTAGCTATTAAAGCTAAAAGAATCTTTAGTGAGGTTACTGCTAAGAGTTCTTGCTCAAATGCAACGAGTGGTGAAAGCCCTATTAATGGTTTTAATGGCATCAAGTAGGGAGAGCCAAGGAGGACAGGACTTTGTTTAACCTTTGTATTAGAAAAAATGAAAAAGAGAAAAAGAACGCTCAATTTATTTAACAATTCAGGAGAAATTAATATTTTTAACAAATAAATATTTTCCAATCTTATTAACAATTTGAGGTCGCAGACCTCCGACAACATTCAGAAATTGCTCCAGGCAAATAACAATTTTTAAGGTTTTAAACCTGGTATTAAAATCTTTTTAAGATTTGAAAAAGGACTCAATGAAATGATTAAAGTTTAAACATTTATAAGAGTACAAGGAGTGTACTATAAGAAATTTCTGAAAGAATATTCTAGAGAGAACAACAACTTTCAAGCTAACTGTAAGGAAAACATAAAGCATAAAAATAGAAGTTCCTACAACTTCTTATATTTAAACAGGATTACTTTATGAGAATTATACAAAGGAGGGCAGGTCACTTACTGTGAAACCTAAGTAAGTAATCAAAAGGAAGGTTCTAGACTTCCTATGTTTAATTAGGAATCACGAGCCAAATGGGGTAGTTTCCATTTCGTGAGACCTAAAAATAACTCACACAAGAGTTGAAAGAATTGTTTTTCTGATAATAGAGGAAAAACAATGTAAACTTAAACCGTGTATAAAACACGTAATTATACAGAAATTACTTAATGATAAACAAGAAAAATGGAAGGGCACTTCGCAGAGTGACACCTTATTGAAACAGACCTATATTGAAAAATTTATTACGGATTGTTAGTAGGAAGTTTAGGAAAGAGAAATAGGGAATTGAGGAAAAATGTTCATGGCCTTATTTAAATATAAACGGACGATCGCGACGCGGTAGAAAGTTGAACAAGCACTGATTTTCACTATAGTTCGTTGAAACTTATGAAAAGTTCACTATGGAAACACGAAAGTTTTTGGCAGAGAAAGTTATTTCAATTTGAACAGAATGACTGGTTGCACTAAATGGACGAAAGTCTATTGCTTGAGAACATGGTGGATTACAGTTAAATGCGCCATAGAACATTCCAGCGGTTCCAGCGGTGGAAGAAAGTTAGCTATTAAGCTTTTAATTCAGAAACGAAATTCTTCAATTTTAAATAGCATTCTTACAAGTGAGTGAAAATTTCAAAACGGCAGGACTTGTAGATGAAATACAGAATCTAGAAGGTTCCAGAACGACCTTAGTAGAAAAAATGGAGTTGAGAAAATCCAACGGAGGAACTAACTTGTTGAGTTATAGACAGCGGGTATTAGATAATATCCCACGTAGTGAGAGGATTTCTCATTTGAATAGCCTAAGAAAAGCTCTTTTTTAGTAAGGTTGGCTTATACAAGCAAAAGCTCAACATGGCAAATCCCACGAAGAATGATTTTTGCCCCAAAATAAGCAATCGCACACTGTCTATAAAACATCTTTAAAAGCACGTGAAAGTTAAAACCATGAAGATGAGGTTAAAACTTTAAGATGGTACTTATCTTGATTTCATGTAGAAGATGAAGTTCCCTTTGACGATGACTACTTTGGCAACATGGCGTAGAAGAGAGTTTGCCTCTTGGGTTGAGGAGACTAGCTCGAGAGGAGCTTTGACTGACCGAGTCAACTGCCGATTGCGAAGTGAGACCTGCTCAACGGAGCACAGAAGGTCCAAGGAAGGGAAAAGGAGTGGGGGGTAGGAAACAAAAGGAGAACATATAAACATTGCCAACTTGTCAAAAATAAATGTTCTTCTTGATGAATGGTCTTCAAGGAGTTGATAGTAGGCGATATTAGCGCAGCATGGTGAGTAAAGAGGTAGACGTAGTCCTCTTGCTCAAGGAGAAAATAGCTGGCGATGGTAACAGGATCTGGTGGCCAAATGAATAAGTAAGTCCTCTAACACCAGGAAGAATTGAGGAGCTTCAGAGATTCGCTGCGAGATGACGCTAGGTGGGTCACAGTAGTTATATATCTGAAACAAACTTATGAAGACATAAGAGATTTGCCCATCAAGGAGAAAACAGAAGATCACTGTTGGTGTTTTGACAAAGAGGAAGGAAAAAATGGACATGCAAAGAGCAATAGACTTTATTCTCTCGTACCGTGTATTCAAAGAATACACCATACTGGGGGGACAAACACCAACAGAGAGCAAATAAGCAGTTACACATTTAATGGAAGAGGAGCGATCAAAGACAGGGGTCTTGTAATCGAACCGTTAATGGTCAAGACTCTGACCACCCTGACTCTCCCATCTCTTCCAGGATAACACTTGGTCACTCTACCTGAAGTCCAGATTAGAGGGGGAGAAACATCCCTAACCAAGACCAAGTCCCCCACTTTAATGTCGGGACTGGAAAGAAACCACTTCTGCCTCCGTTGCAAGGAAGTTAAATATTCCAAGTTCCATCTCTTCCAAAAAGAATTACGGAGGGCTTCAAGTTTACGCCAAACAATAGGTAGATTAAAATCCCTGTAAGAATTGGGAAGAGGAGGAGGGGCAGAAAGAGAAGTGCCGATAAGGAAGTGACCAGGGGTGAGTGGAAGTAGGTCAACAGGGTCATTGGAAAGCGGAGTTAAAGGGCGAGAGTTAACAACACCTTCAATCAGAACAGACAGTGAATTGAATTCTTCGTAAGTCAGAATTCGATTACCTAAGACTTTTCTTAAATGACGTTTAGTGAGCTTTACGCAAGATTCCCACCTACCACCATGATGCGGAGCGTAAGGAGGTATAAAGCGCCATTTGAAACCTTTTGAATAAGAAAAATTAGAAATTTGTTCCATGGCTGGAGAGGAAGTGAGAGCTTTCTTCCACAGGGAAGCTGCGCCCTGAAAGGTGGAAGCGTTATCAGAGAACATCTCAGAAGGAACACCACGCCTAGCAGTGAAACGAGAGACAGCTGATAAAAAATAAGAAGTAGAAGCATTCGTTACTAGTTCCAAGTGGATTGCGCCGGTAACCATGCAAACAAAAAGAGAAACATAAAGCTTATCAAACAATTTGCGTTTAGCTTCAGGAGAGTTTCGTTGATATTGGAACGGACCCATATAGTCCACGCCAGTTAAAGCAAATGGGCGTATAGGAGAAGAACGAAAAGAGGGCAGATCGCTCATTAATTGAGTATTGATTTTAGGTTTCGCTTTGAAACAAGGAATGCACTTGTGAATTACAGAAGAAACTTCATGAATTCCATTTATAATCCAGTACTTTTCCCTTAAGAGGCAAAGCAGAGTACGTGTACCAACATGAAGATTACGGTAGTGAAAGTCACGTATAATTAAGGAAGTTACGTGATGTTTGGAAGGCAAAATAACGGGATGCTTTTTGTCCTCAGAGAGTAAAGATTGCGAGAGCCTTCCACCTACCCTGAGTAACCCATGGTCATCAAGAAACGGGGCTAAAGCACGGAGACGGCTGGATTTGGGAAGATCTCTTTTAGAAGAAAGCAATGACAATTCAGAAGAAAAGGCTTCTTGCTGTGTCAGTTGTAAAACCTTAACGGTAGCGAGATTCAATTCATGATTGGTAAGGTGTGGTTTAGGGAGAAGAGGTTGGTCAACCACAAGATATTTCCATCTAAGGAGATAGGCGACAATTCGTAGTAATTTGTGAAAAGAAGAATAGCGGGACAACAAAGGATGAGAAGCGTTGGAAACAAGACAAGAAGCAATGGGTAGAGGTACTTTAGCGTCAGGCAAGTTGGAGTTTGTAGCTGGGGGTTTAGAAGGCCATGAGGAAGATTCTTCGATTAGCCACGAGGGCCCATGCCAGTACAATTGGGAAGCTGCCAATTGAGAGGGTAAACAACCACGAGAGATAATATCGGCTGGATTATCAGCACTGGGAACATGCCTCCATTGACATCCAGAAGAAAGAGTTTGAATTTTGGAAACCCTGTTTGCAACGAAAGTTTGCCAGTGAGAAGGGTTCTTGGCGATCCAAGAAAGGGCGATCATGGAATCGCTCCAGAGATAAATTTGCGAGAATTCGACTTTTAATACTTCCCGTAATTTCTTGACAAGTTCTGCAGCCATGAGTGCAGCGCACAGTTCGAGCCTAGGCAGAGTGATAGTTTTAAGAGGAGCGACCTTCGATTTGGCACAAACAAGGTTGGAAACTGGAGATCCATAGTGTGAATCGTGATGAACTAAATATGCACAGCAACCATAAGCTTTTTCGGAACTATCCGCGAACACATGAAGGAAAAAGGGTGTATTAGAATGAGAGCTAATTAAATTCCTGGGAATTTCAATGAGGGAAAGGTCTAACAAATTACTGCGAAACGAGAGCCAGCGATTAAGAAAAGAAAGAGGGACAGTGTCATCCCATTCACATTTAAGCGACCACAGCTCTTGCATGAAGAGTTTGGCTATAACGATAACTGGGGCAAGGAATTGAAGTGGATCAAAAATTTTTGCAATTTCAGAGAGAACTTGTCTCTTTGTATTAGGAATCTCTTCTGCGAGCGAAACTTTATAGATAAGAGTGTCAGTGCTAGTGCACCAGTGAACTCCTAGAGTTTTTATAGATTCGGAGTTTCCACAAATTTCGACAGAAGAAGGATCTACGTCTTCGATGGGAAACTGAGCAAGAAGCTCAGGGGAGTTGGAGTTCCACTTATGAAGTGGAAAACCTCCATTCCTTAACAATGCCTGAAGTTCTAAAGACACAAAAGAAGCTTCCTCTAAAGAGGGGAAGGACTGCAAGTAATCGTCAACATAAAATGATGTTGTTAGTGCTTCAGAGGCTTTGGGGTTAAATAAATGACCATCTTGTGAGGCTAGCAAGTGTAGGGATCGGATAGCAAGGAAAGCAGAGGGTTTTAAGCCATAAGTAACCGTTTTCAAGCGAAATACCTTAATGGGCTTATTGATTTCATCACGCCACAAGATTCTTTGAAGATCACGTTGTTCTGGTTGAATTAACACTTGACGGTACATCTGTTTTATATCGGCTATGACAGCTATGGGAAATAATCGAAAGTTTAAAAGTATAGCAGATAAATCTGATTGAATAGCAGGACCAGAATAAAGAGTGTCATTAAGGCTGTTGCCATTAACGTCGGGTGATGAACCATTGAAAACAACTCGGATTTTATCTTTTACAAGAGGGTTTTTCCACACAGGATGATGATTTAAATAAACCGTTTCGATTGGGGGGTGCAATTCATCATCGGATTTGTTAACAACCTCCATATGATCTAAGCTTTCATACTCATCCATGAACTCAGTGTACTGCTTTTTGACAAGGGGTTCCTTTTTGAATTTGCTCTCGATAGCAAAGAGAGCTTTTCGAGCTTTAGGCTGAGAGTTAATAAGTTTGGGGGGATTGTGTAATCTTGGCATTTGAACAATGAACCGGCCATCAGAAGAACGAGTGGTGGTGTTCAAAAAAAGTTGCTCACAGAATTCATTTTCTGAAGAGGTTACGTTAGGAGAATCAACATTTTCAAGCCTCCAAAACTGTTCCAGATCAGTATTGGAGAAGTAACATTGCGATGCAGGTTGGGGAGAATAATGGGGAAGTTGCCCTGTGACGATCCATCCAAAGTTAGTGTCTCTGGCGACCACGTTAGAGGACAACTTGCGAACCTGTTTCCGAAGGCAATTCCAAAAGACATTGGCACTAAAGAGTATGTCAATGGGGTTTTGTATGTTAAACAAAGGATCGGCTAACCTTAAATGCGAGGGAATGTTTAATCCTGAAATATCCACCGAGTGACTTTGTTACTTATTACCAGCCCTCCTTGGGCGACTGATTTAAAACATCCCAAAATCATCCTCCTATTTTTGATCGGAAGTACTTCATCAAATACCACACAATTGAAATGGCAGGGTCGTGGAGTGTTGGACACACATTTGGTCAACCTAACTGGTATCATTTGGGCGTTCAACTATTAGGTGTAATTCCCTATAAAGAAAACTAATTATAACCTTCAAAATATGTGTATTAATATCAACTTTAAACATATGGCGGGGACTCTCGTCGAACAGACTATGGTTTACTATCTTCAATTCTCCTCGGCAATGACGAAAACATGTGACCCAAAATGAATGTTGGAATATAAAGGTGTTTGTTACTCACTCATCGACGGTCTTGCAGATAATCTACGAGACATGCTCGATAGATCATTTCTCCCCAGCATTTCTAAGATTTTCCACACGTGGTTTGAGGTTAGAGATGTTTTCAAAGCCACATCTCTGCGAGAGAAATGAATGTGCTTCCGTACCCAACTTGAATTGTGCTAACAGAGATAACATCGTTGTGATTTGTAGCCATTTCGAGTACTTTCGAAAGCCATGCTTTCAACAAAACTGTTTCTCCAAATAGGCCTACGCCAAATTACGAGAACGTGACCTTCCCAATCAGACGCTACAATAGAAGTGCTGCCCCGCTATACACGAAAAACCCACCGCTCATCTTGTAAACACATGTTTTCGTCTTTCTCCGCCAGGGTCATGATACCCTCCAACCCATACAAAATACACCAATAATCTCGAACCCATGTATATTTCTTACAACTCATGGCGCGAAACTCTTCTCTGACGTTAGAGTCTTACACAATTTACACAAAGCTTTCTTCAAGACAAGGGAAGTTATTCTCGGCCCAATCTAAATTTGGCCTATAGTTTCCTGCTGTTGCAACATCTTGTAGCTTGCCTAACACAATCCGCTGTCTTGTATACTGACATCTCATATACAAATTAAATGAAATATTCCTGACTGAGTCCCCGAGATACACAAGATATATACACTAAATAAAATTAAATCCTACAATCTAAATGATGATGATCAACAAGAAAAGAAATGGTATGAACAAATTACCCTAACCTGACTTCTCTTGCAGTCAACCAAATAAGGGTTTGGGAACATTGTGACCGGAACAGTCACAATACGCCCCCATGTGATTCACACGGGTGAAACAAGTGTGGATCACAAACACTCAAACAAGCAACGCACTGAAAACACAAAGAATTACACTATTACATAAATAAACCCTGGAAGACATATATACACACACACTTGTCAAATTTTCACACATTCTCACTCTCTCGAATGTCTTATTGTGTCCATTTCCTAGCCTCACTGATTTCTCTCAAGTGTCTTAGGTCTACCACTTCATTTACTTCGTCTCATCATGAGACCCTATCGCTTCACAAGCCATGGTATTTGCCTGCACAGGCCTTATCATACCATCTATCCATCTAACACTCGATGCCACTTTGCTGGTTAGCATTCTTCGTCACATCTCTTGAGTTTTGTCATGCCATCACGTTATGTTGACTAATTCTCTAAGAGTCCATGCCATATTATTTTACAGAGTGATATCTACGGAGATTCCTAATATTATGTGTACTGACAGACTTACCATCCTGGTCCGTTAAACTATAGGCACACTCACCAATACGTTTAACCACCTTAAAAGGCCCCTGAATTAGATGAAAAAAAAACTAAACCAACCCCTAAACTGAAGATAGATAAGAACTCTGAAACACACCTGATCGCCTATCCAAAAAAAACTGAATTTAACCCTCCAAAAACTGTAAGCTGCCAACTTCCTACTCATCTCCCTCAAACTTACCTGCCAAAATGATACACTCGATGAAGGTCGACTGATATCCTGATTCAGCATAATGCCTATTTCTTTCTCCTCTGGTTCACCTGTACTCTTTCGTTGCCACTTTCCTGACGCCCCCCACCCCTCTGATAGTTTTCCTGTGCTGATATTATCCTTATCCTGTTTCTTTCTACTTCTATAATTCCTTATTTCCACCTCCCGTTTATTCTGTCTACTAGAATCTCCCTGCTGACTTTCACCTAACATCACCTCCAAATGTTGTTCACTCTCACTTAACGTCTCCTCCCACTGCCGTTCACTCTCCTCTAAGTTACTATCACCTACCATCCCTTTCAACTGCTGTTCACTCTCGTCTACGCTACTATCACCTACCGTCCCTTTCAACTGCTGTTCACTCTCGTCTACGCTACTATCACCTATCGTCCCTTTCAACTGCTGTTCACTCTCGTCTACGCTACTATCACCTACCGTCCCTTTCAACTGCTGTTCACTCTCGTCTACGCTACTATCACCTACCGTCCCTTTCAACTGCTGTTCACTCTCGTCTACGCTACTATCACCTACCGTCCCTTTCAACTGCTGTTCACTCTCGTCTACGCTACTATCACCTACCGTCCCTTTCAACTGCTGCTTCTCTGCTGCTTCGTCCACACACAACTTCACAGATTCTACCTGCCTGCCTACCTCCTTTCTAATAGCCTCTCCTTGCTGCCTAACTTCTCCTACCTCCTTACTTACAGGATCTTTCACTTCTCTTTCCTGCTTGTTCACTGCCTCTATACCGGACTCTAACTTCTCTGTACTAGACTCTACCTGCTTGCTCCACTTATCCACACTAGGCTCAAACGTCTCACTCACGGACTCTCCCAGCTTGTCCAACTCTTCCCTACTGGACTTACACGTCTCACTCACAGACTCTACCAGAGATTCTAACTCCTTACTGACAAATACTCCTAAATATGTTACTTCCTTACTTACAGATTCCTTCCAAGACTCTATCTCCTTGGTCACTGACTCTACCTTCTCATTTACAGAGCCTACCTGCTCCTTAATTTCCTTACTCATAGATTCTCCTTGCTTCTTAATCTCTCTTATTTCACTCAGTAGCATTTGGATCAAACTATCGTTCATAACCCCCCCATTTACATTTAAGTTGCTACCTTCAGTGATCAGCTGCGACTCATTGGAGACAATGGTATCCGATTCTCCCATTGTCTGTTCCTTACCTTCCTCACTACTATTTCCCCCCGTTCCCTGATTAACTGACATTTTACTATTTTAATTTATTCACAACCCTAGACATTAATTCCATATTGTCCAATTTGGACATACCCCATAAAAGAAAACAAATTACTGTGAACTCTAATACTCCTAAGGTGTCTATCGGCTGTGTGCATATGTGCCCTAATGATACCTGCTAGGTTTCCCTACTCTTTCCCCACGTTGAGGTGCCATGTTGTTACTTATTACCAGCCCTCCTTGGGCGACTGATTTAAAACATCCCAAAATCATCCTCCTATTTTTGATCGGAAGTACTTCATCAAATACCACACAATTGAAATGGCAGGGTCGTGGAGTGTTGGACACACATTTGGTCAACCTAACTGGTATCATTTGGGCGTTCAACTATTAGGTGTAATTCCCTATAAAGAAAACTAATTATAACCTTCAAAATATGTGTATTAATATCAACTTTAAACATATGGCGGGGACTCTCGTCGAACAGACTATGGTTTACTATCTTCAATTCTCCTCGGCAATGACGAAAACATGTGACCCAAAATGAATGTTGGAATATAAAGATGTTTGTTACTCACTCATCGACGGTCTTGCAGATAATCTACGAGACATGCTCGATAGATCATTTCTCCCCAGCATTTCTAAGATTTTCCACACGTGGTTTGAGGTTAGAGATGTTTTCAAAGCCACATCTCTGCGAGAGAAATGAATGTGCTTCCGTACCCAACTTGAATTGTGCTAACAGAGATAACATCGTTGTGATTTGTAGCCGTTTCGAGTACTTTCGAAAGCCATGCTTTCAACAAAACTGTTTCTCCAAATAGGCCTACGCCAAATTACGAGAACGTGACCTTCCCAATCAGACGCTACAATAGAAGTGCTGCCCCGCTATACACGAAAAACCCACCGCTCATCTTGTAAACACATGTTTTCGTCTTTCTCCGCCAGGGTCATGATACCCTCCAACCCATACAAAATACACCAATAATCTCGAACCCATGTATATTTCTTACAACTCATGGCGCGAAACTCTTCTCTGACGTCAGAGTCTTACACAATTTACACAAAGCTTTCTTCAAGACAAGGGAAGTTATTCTCGGCCCAATCTAAATTTGGCCTATAGTTTCCTGCTGTTGCAACATCTTGTAGCTTGCCTAACACAATCCGCTGTCTTGTATACTGACATCTCATATACAAATTAAATGAAATATTCCTGACTGAGTCCCCGAGATACACAAGATATATACACTAAATAAAATTAAATCCTACAATCTAAATGATGATGATCAACAAGAAAAGAAATGGTATGAACAAATTACCCTAACCTGACTTCTCTTGCAGTCAACCAAATAAGGGTTTGGGAACATTGTGACCGGAACAGTCACAACTTGGAGTGTCTTCTCCAATGCTATTGAGAATTAGACAATTAAGTTTAAGAAAGTTGTTTCTATGACAAGTATCTCTTATAGTTAGCTTTGAGAATTGTAAAGCTTGCGATTTTGAGCTGTTGATGCCCGACACATTGATAGAAGTAGGGTTTACGGGTAGGCCTAGTTTTTTAATCAAGGAATTAGACACAAAATCATGAGTTGCCGCTGAATCTAGAAGACCGCGTGCACGGACCCAGTTGCCAAAGTTATCCTGAACTTCAATTTGGACAGTAGACAACAATACTTGAGCACTGCGAATGGACTTGGCATTTTGAATATACGATGAGGCATTAGAACTATTAGCACTATCATTTTTAGGAGAAATGGATGCTGTCGATGACCTTGCCTGATCATGACGATGTAGCAAAGTATGATGAGCCTTTTCACAATGGTAGCAAAGTCTTGTGGACTTGCAATTAGAAGCAGAATGCGTGGGCGCTAGGCAGTTAAAACAATGCTTGTTTTGAGCAATTAATTTTCGTCTGTCGTCGACTGACATTTCTTTAAAGGATTTACAGAGGTATAGGGCATGGGGATCTTTACAAAGTATGCACTTTACAGGTTCGTTTAAACTTTTGCGAGGTTCGCTTTGAGTGTTTAAAACAATAGAGCTAGCAACACGACGTTCACTAGACCTAGTTGGGTAACCAGTAGTGTTTGATTTAAATTTGGATGAGCTGGACCCGGGTTTTTGGGTATTGGACGCTGAGCGTTCACTTTTGGGTTTGATGGACATTAATTCGAATTTGGAACTAGGAGATGAAGGTTCACTTTGATTAGCTAGAGCGGTTAAAAGTTGGCATCTAGCGTTTATGAAAGTAACTAAATGCTCGTAAGTGTAGTCATCTTCTTTAGAAAGTTCAATTTCCCAAGCTTTGAGGGTAGCAGTATCAACTTTAGCAATCACTAAATATATTAGGAAAGTATCCCAATAATTAGTAGGTTGATCTAATTGGGACAGAGCCTTAACGTGAAGTTGTGTAGTGTCAACTAGAGTACGTAGACTAGTGACGTCATTGTGCTGTGACGCAGGTAGATTGAATAGAGCCTTTATATGGCGTTGAATACGTAACCGTAAATTTCCATATCTTTCCTTTAATAAGTTAAAGGCAATGGAATAATTTTCGGCACGCAGAGAAAGTGCTTCGACCAACTGCAAAGCTTGACCTCGGAGGATTGATCTCAAGTACTGAAACTTGTAAATGACTTGAATGTCTTCATTGTCGTGAACAAGGGAGCAAAATAATTCATAGAAAGAATCCCAAGCAGATTCATCTCCAGAAAAATGGGGTAAATCAATTTTCGGTAAAATTGGTTTGGGCTTGTGAGTACCCTCACGGAAAGAAGTTTGTGGTTCGTGAAGGGAACCGAGAACAGAAGCGTCCTTTTTCTGCTCCTCTTCGAGTTGGCGTATTATTTTGAAAGCAGAACCTATGCCTTCGTAATATTGGTTTTCTACTTCAACTCGATCTTCGGTTTGATTGAGCATGCAAGTTTCTATTTCAGTTTGGATGTTACAATAATTTTCATAAGAACGTTCATAATCTCGTACACGATGTTTCAACAAGTCTAATTGAGCTTCTGAGGGATCTAACTCTTTTATGTACTTTCTAAAACGGGTAATTTGTCCTTTATAGGATGCTCGTTTAGAAGTAAGTTTTTCATCTTTATCCTTCTCAGTAGGAGCCATGTTATAAAGAATAGATTGAAATGTAACTCACGATACTGTGGAACCTTGGAAATGCTGTCAAGCTGGCAGCAGCAAATAAGTAGAAAGAACGGGACACGCCAAAGGAGACAGGAGTGGCCTCTTTCCCGTTCACAGGCTTTGCATGATGTAGTTATAGCTGAAAAATTCAAAGCAGAGATTAATAATTTGCAGAGTATTGTCAAATAGAAAAAATGACAAATGGACTCTCCCGGGTTTCGGCACCAATTTTTGGGTAGTTTATTGACTGAGGAATAACCCACCCACCAAGGGAAGATGATTAAGAGAAGGAAGTAGATTTGGGATTGGAGAAAAAGGATAGAAAAATAGGAGGAGAGTCCCACAAAAGTTATGAATTTAACTTTAAATACACTTAGAGGCAGTTGCCACTGAAATTTAACTTTTTGATACCTAAAATAGGAACGAGCTTGGTCGAGGCTAACGGGAACCGCAGCTAGGACTTGGGCGGTTCGCAAGAGAGAGACTTTAGTATATTTCCTCCCAAGCATGTATAAAAGTACTATGGGGATGGGTGATGGTCTGGCAAGGCTGAGAACAAACGATTTATGGTATGTCTTCTCAAGGAAATTAGTTTTTGTGAAATGATTCGAAGAATGCCAATAATTCAAATCAAGTTCAGAATTTCCAATTTTCGAAATTATAGAGTTTCTAGAAAAAGAGACCCAGTGCTTCCAGGAAGGATAGTAACGAAAAATTATAACTTGGAAAGTAATCTTTGTAAGTGAACCAATGGTTGCCTTTGGAAATGGCTAAGCTTTTACTCGGCGAGAAGCCGGCTAAAAGTTTAGACAAAAAGAAACACTTATCTTTTTGAAAACTGACCATAAGTTTTCGGAGAGGATCTCCACAAGCAGGTAGCTGGCGTAGCGAGCTTTACTTGCCTTACTGGCCAATTAGAATTAGCTATTAAAGCTAAAAGAATCTTTAGTGAGGTTACTGCTAAGAGTTCTTGCTCAAATGCAACGAGTGGTGAAAGCCCTATTAATGGTTTTAATGGCATCAAGTAGGGAGAGCCAAGGAGGACAGGACTTTGTTTAACCTTTGTATTAGAAAAAATGAAAAAGAGAAAAAGAACGCTCAATTTATTTAACAATTCAGGAGAAATTAATATTTTTAACAAATAAATATTTTCCAATCTTATTAACAATTTGAGGTCGCAGACCTCCGACAACATTCAGAAATTGCTCCAGGCAAATAACAATTTTTAAGGTTTTAAACCTGGTATTAAAATCTTTTTAAGATTTGAAAAAGGACTAAATGAAATGATTAAAGTTTAAACATTTATAAGAGTACAAGGAGTGTACTATAAGAAATTTCTGAAAGAATATTCTAGAGAGAACAACAACTTTCAAGCTAACTGTAAGGAAAACAAAGCATAAAAATAGAAGTTCCTACAACTTCTTATATTTAAACAGGATTACTTTATGAGAATTATACAAAGGAGGGCAGGTCACTTACTGTGAAACCTAAGTAAGTAATCAAAAGGAAGGTTCTAGACTTCCTATGTTTAATTAGGAATCACGAGCCAAATGGGGTAGTTTCCATTTCATGAGACCTAAAAATAACTCACACAAGAGTTGAAAGAATTGTTTTTCTGATAATAGATAAAAAACAATGTAAACTTAAACCGTGTATAAAACACGTAATTATACAGAAATTACTTAATGATAAACAAGAAAAATGGAAGGGCACTTCGCAGAGTGACACCTTATTGAAACAGACCTATATTGAAAAATTTATTACGGATTGTTAGTAGGAAGTTTAGGAAAGAGAAATAGGGAATTGAGGAAAAATGTTCATGGCCTTATTTAAATATAAACGGACGATCGCGACGCGGTAGAAAGTTGAACAAGCACTGATTTTCACTATAGTTCGTTGAAACTTATGAAAAGTTCACTATGGAAACACGAAAGTTTTTGGCAGAGAAAGTTATTTCAATTTGAACAAAATGACTGGTTGCACTAAATGGACGAAAGTCTATTGCTTGAGAACATGGTGGATTACAGTTAAATGTGCCATAGAACATTCCAGCGGTTCCAGCGGTGGAAGAAAGTTAGCTATTAAGCTTTTAATTCAGAAACGAAATTCTTCAATTTTAAATAGCATTCTTACAAGTGAGTGAAAATTTCAAAACGGCAGGACTTGTAGATGAAATACAGAATCTAGAAGGTTCCAGAACGACCTTAGTAGAAAAAATGGAGTTGAGAAAATCCAACGGAGGAACTAACTTGTTGAGTTATAGACAGCGGGTGTTAGATAATATCCCACGTAGTGAGAGGATTTCTCATTTGAATAGCCTAAGAAAAGCTCTTTTTTAGTAAGGTTGGCTTATACAAGCAAAAGCTCAACATGGCAAATCCCACGAAGAATGATTTTTGCCCCAAAATAAGCAATCGCACACTGTCTATAAAACATCTTTAAAAGCACGTGAAAGTTAAAACCATGAAGATGAGGTTAAAACTTTAAGATGGTACTTATCTTGATTTCATGTAGAAGATGAAGTTCCCTTTGACGATGACTACTTTGGCAACATGGCGTAGAAGAGAGTTTGCCTCTTGGGTTGAGGAGACTAGCTCGAGAGGAGCTTTGACTGACCGAGTCAACTGCCGATTGCGAAGTGAGACCTGCTCAACGGAGCACAGAAGGTCCAAGGAAGGGAAAAGGAGTGGGGGGTAGGAAACAAAAGGAGAACATATAAACATTGCCAACTTGTCAAAAATAAATGTTCTTCTTGATGAATGGTCTTCAAGGAGTTGATAGTAGGCGATATTAGCGCAGCATGGTGAGTAAAGAGGTAGACGTAGTCCTCTTGCTCAAGGAGAAAATAGCTGGCGATGGTAACAGGATCTGGTGGCCAAATGAATAAGTAAGTCCTCTAACACCAGGAAGAATTGAGGAGCTTCAGAGATTCGCTGCTAGATGACGCTAGATGGGTCACAGAAGTTATATATCTGAAACAAACTTATGAAGACATAAGAGATTTGCCCATCAAGGAGAAAACAGAAGATCACTGTTGGTGTTTTGACAAAGAGGACGGAAAAAATGGACATGCAAAGAGCAATAGAGTTTATTCTCTCGTACCGTGTATTCAAAGAATACACCACTTGTGACCTAATCATGCGATTGAATTTTGAATACTACACGTACACAATAATCTTCATGTAACAGTAGTCAACATAACTCTAAGATCTACATTTATAAAAATCCAACATGGTGACCATCCGAAATATTTATTCGGTCCTCAATATCTACGAATCTATTACAGCAATCAAACTGAAATGTTGTATGTTGATAGAGGCGATTAACATAAGTAGGATATCTGAAAATAGGCTTTAGTTCTTCACGGAACTACTTGTTAATTATGTAATTAAATGAAAAGGCAACACTCCTACATGTTATATAGCATTCGTACTTACAAGTGTTGTACAATAGTAGTAAATGAAGGTCATTGTTTGCTGAACATCTCAGTCAAAGTAAGCTAATCATCCCAATAATATTCGCGCTGTGCGTACACTCGCTTCGTGGAGGAAAGGACAATAGCGCGCGTGGACAGAATCATTATTTGCGAATCGCAGTACGTTTCCGTCTTTTTTTTTCTGAAAACGATTCAGATAATCAGCGATTCGGATAGTCGGAGTGCGGATAATTGGAGTTCTACTGAATATTAACAAGAAGTTCCGTGACGAACTAAAGAGCCTACTTTTCTGAAAATTTAAGATTCATACCAATTATTAATCTATGTGGATCTATCCAGAATAATGACGAAATTAAGTTGGTATTATCGAAATTTCTAATTAGTTCGAAATACTGTATATCTGGCATAATGTAGCCTAATAGAGAACTACAGTTGGCAGTCCTGGTGACTGAATATATTCTTAGTTCCATCTCTTTAGGTACAGTATTCAAAATTTGGTTGCAGTCCAATGGATAGCATGGACGTTACATGCAGTTTAACATTGGATTTAACAGCGCGCGTAAAATCAAGTTGGCAACAATGACATATATGTATTGGTCAGAAATACCTGAAATAATATGATCTATTGTTGTGTCAATTTTGAATGAAATTCATTAGTTAGTATAGAAGTTACATGCATTTTAAAATTGGACCTATCAGAAGGCTTAGAATCATGTTGGCAGCTCTGGCATAGGCCTAGCCTATATTAGTTACTCCAAATTAATCTAGAATGCCAGGTACTATACGTGTGCCAAGGTTAGAGCTATGGGCTTGCATACATTCTGATATATTGATATTAGGGTAACAAAAATAGAGACAGTATTTATTAACAGTTGGCAGCCCTGGTTACTCTTAAGAATCGGCATAGTCATATCTGTTATGGTGCACATAGCACACACGAAATTTGGATGAATTCCAAATGATAGTAAAGAAGTTACATGTATTTAAATTTGGACCTCTCAGCAGGCTTAGAATCATGTTGGTAGCACTGACGTATATAAGTTACTCCAAATTAATATAGAATGTCAGGTACTATACGTGTGCATAGTTTAAAGCTGTCGGCTTGCATACATTCTGATATATGGGTGTTTGGATTTAAAAAATTGAGAGAATTTATTAACAGTTGGCAGCACTGGTGGCTCTTTAGAATACGCTCAGTCATATCTGTGTATGTACACATAGCACATACGAAATTTGGTTGAAATCCAATTGATAGTGTAGAAGTTATATGCATTTTAAAATGTGGACCTATCAGCAGGCTTATAATCATTTTGGCAACACTGCCAGGTACGGCCTCCTGGAAATTAAACTGCAATATTATTATCTATAAGTGTGCCAATTTTGAAATAGCTCCCATTCATACCTTCCAAGATATACAACATGGAGCTCAATTTTCAATTGCGATTTTCCTGCAGTTGGTAGCACTGACATCATTTTCAAATATGGCCGTGAGATATTCAGGTATAGATCTTCACTCCTACCAAATTTTGTTTCGATTGCTGCAGCCGTTTAGGAGTTGATAGGGGGGGGGGGACAGATAGAAGGACAGACAGAGAGACAGACGGACAGACAGACAGACAGACAGACAGACACACACACATTTGCCCGATCTCATAAGTCTACTTTTTCCACATTTTTGCAAAATGTGAAAAGTAGGCTAAAAATCTTCTTGGTCAGTCTGTCTTTGCTCATCCTATGTGTCCATTAAATGTTGCCCTCCTATTCCTGATGTTGTTTGTAATCGTCTCTGTCTGTTTGTATAGTTTTATTAGTAGTAGTAGTAGTAATATAATTTATTCGCATCGTTATGCCCGTCTAAGGAGAATATTTCCTGGCGCCCTGTATTTTGTTCGTGCATCGGAGAGTGAGGATTGCTACTCGGCTATTAATAAGGAACAGCCTCGAATGTCCCTTAAAGGGCAAAGGCCTCTTATGAAAGGGTAGCTCTTTTTCACTAATGTGGTGAGCTAGTCACATTAAGATTGTGCATGGTAATTGTATTTCTTGATTTGTCTTATTTTGTACAGTTATACTTTGTCTTTCTCTCCCAGTTTTCCTAGCGATGCACTTGACTTAAATGTCTTTCACTTGCCCTATAGTCTGTCTTCCATTGTCCTCCACTCAGTTCTCCTTCTTGCTTCTCTCGTCCACTGTGGGCCTGCCTGCACTCTGTAAAAGTCGGACCACCTTTGCCTCGGTCTTCCTGTCTGTCGTTTACCTATCCATGTGTCCCACATTGTAGCTTTGTATGTCCACCTGTCGTCTCGCATCCTCGCGATGTGGCCTCCCCATTTCCATTTTTGTCTCATGGCTTTTTCTGCGATATCCGTCATTGATGACATTTGTGCCAGTTTCTCATTTGGATTTGATATCCTGTCTGACCTCGGCTATTAGGAGAGCTGAAATCTAGAACAGAGTCTAAAATTCGTCTACTGACAATGGACCCCGTGCCAAGATGAGGGATGTTCTTTGCAACACGTTTACCAACTTTGCCTTTAAATATTCTATACCCATGACTCTCAAAAGGATGTTCATCTGTAAACCTTGTTTCTTGTACTGCCGTGACAAGAATTGGGTGTCGGGAGAGTGTGTCAGTGAGATGTTTAAATTTACCAGTCTTCAAAAGGGAGATCACATTAAAGGTGGCAAAGAAGTTTCGATGTTTGTGTTTTATCTTTAGTGGAGCCTCCGACACCTCCAAGCATCTTGTTGCAGACTCTCCAGAATCCGAAGGTCTGCATGCATCGCTCAAAGCGATAGTGGACTGGTTACCACCTGGGGTAGTAGCTTTTGCTGAATTTTCCTCCATACTTTCTTGCAAAAGTTGTATAACTGCAGTTTGGGTCGGTGATATTTCGCACCAGCCAAAGCGCTGCCAAAGTTATGCCCGTCTAAGGAGCGCTGATCTTGTTTTTGTCTTCCCAAAATCTCTTCATGTTCTCGCTATGTCTCTTTCTGCGCTCCTCCGTCCTGGTTCTTTTGGATGTAATGTTTGGTTGGTCTGAAAATTGATGATAGTCAACTAGTTCCCTGAATTTAGATTAGTCCAGTGAATATCACTTGAGAGGTCTATTTCCTGAAGGTCTTTTCCAACTTCAAGCAGCCGGTTGTTCTTAGCTTTCAGTGAGAGAGTGAGATTTAGAATTCCTTTAGTCAGCATGTGATCACTCATCCTGAGAATATGCGCAATAAATATCAAACGTATTTTCCTGAATGTGCCGAGATTTTCTCCGAATGCTCATAAACCTATTGGGATTTCCTTTTCATCCAAATTCCCTCCGTACAAACAGAGCAAAAACTTTTCCTCAACTTTTTTCTTTCCTAAAACTCAGCAATTTTTCTAGGTTTATGCCGTGTCTTGTATGAGGTTTCGCCCAGGAACACCAAACCGGCTCATCAGCGGGCTCTTGGTGTTCCGGGTCCTGACCCCCACAGGAGTAGTGGACTGTGCACTATCTCCCTTATTATGAAGCGCACGTGCGTTACTTAACTGCAAGAACACAGGTGTTCTAAAGCTCCGTAGTACGTAGTACCTAGTTCAGTAGTTGATTGCAGCTAGTTAATAGTTATCAACTTGAGCTTTGGGACACAGCCTAAATATCGTTCGATTGAATCCATGTAGCCTACCTGTATCCCCGTATGTGAAACCAGCATCAGTATAATATCCCATTAAGGCCTCTTTCACACTGTGCCCGTTTGGACCGAGATCCAACGACCACATTTTGTAAAATACCGAAATCAGATCAGCACGAGAAAATATATCTCAGGGTCTATCTAGGTGAATACTTGGGTCTCATCTGGCATCCCTGATCTCGGTAATTCACAAGTAAGGTAAGGTGAGAAATTATTTTTGAACTAACACATTCCTTAAAATTCTCAATTTATTTATAAATAAAAAATATGATTCAACTGGTAAAAACCCACAACAAAGATAAAAACCCATCACACATAAGAAATCAACGGTCCCTATAATATTATTAGAATTGTCGTAGATGTGATAATCAGAAAAAAAATTTATTAGTCCATTCTGATATCCATAAAAAATTCAAAAAGAATATTTCCACTCGGTAATCACTGTTCAATAAAGAGTTCTGAGTGATCCCTACTATTTACACGTTCGTAGTTCACTTTAAAAAGATTGCAATTTGATTTTATCAAACATTCGTAGCAAAAATTTCTCAAAATAAATAGTTAGATGATTCATTCGGTGTTATTCCAAAATTAAACTTATTTGGAAAATTATCATATCACTGATTCGTTGTTTCATAACAATATCAATACTCGACTGACATAAAGTCGAATGTTAATAATTGTTCATAAAGATTTTCAAATTCAAAAAACAAAATTTGTTTAAAAACTTTCATAATATTTTGAAAATTCAACTTTCTTATTTTATCACTTTCATTTGTTTAAATGTCATAAACGATTTTAAATTATTCTCATGTGTTATTAACATTACACAAAAATTGTTGTAAACAATGTTGTTATTTCTATCCACCATCAGCGGATTAAAACATCTAACTCTTCACCAAATTTTTATGTTAACAAAATTTTCTATCACCAAACTTTTCGTATAATCTCACAAAAAAAAATCAAAAACAAAAAAAAATATTATTATTAATTAATTAATTTCAAACTTTCCCTTCACTTTATTTATAACAAGTTTTCTCAACCTCTCACATGATGAATATTTTATTTGCTCATTTCCAATGTTATTATTATTGTTATTCAAAATAAAAATAATTAATTATTTATTTTAATTCATTTGCACTTCTCATCTTTTTTTTCTCCTCGGTCAGGTTCAACAAATCTAAATTCAAGTTCTTCAATTATTTATTTAGGCATTCCATTTGAATTTTGAGTTGATCCAGAAAAAAAAATATTTGGATTAACAGAATAGTGAAATCTGACAAGAATATGGGGCGGTCCACATCGCCTAACCCTTCTTTTACAAATATAGCCCACAGGCTCCTTCAAACATCCGCACATCCTTCTGTGCCCACAACTACGGGAATAAAACCCACTTTTGGATGACCCCCTAGGCCTCCACAACTTAAAGTGTCGCCAAACGCACACTAAAATCATCACCAGAATATTCTTCACACAGCATCATATTATTACTAGTATATTTTTTACACATTATATTTTTTTCTTGTAATATTCTGTCAATTACTAGACTGTGGTTCTTCAGTATTATTTTACCAATTAAATAAATTCTGGTTAATATCTCCTTGCCTCCCATTTACATAAATTATCCCTATTTGATACATTAAATACCTGCCGTTCCCTTCTTTTTTATCTGAATATTTTTAGCCTACTTTTCTCAGTTTGCAAAAATGAGGAAAAAGTAGACTTATGAGATCGGGCAAATGTCTGTCTGTCTGTCTGTACTTCTGTCTGTCTGTCTGGCTGGCTGTGTGTGTGTGTGTGTCCCCCCCCCCCCTATCAACTCCTAAACGGCTGCAGCAATCGAAACAAAATGTGGTAGGACTAAAGATCTACACCTGAATATCTCACGGCCATATTTGAAAATGATGTCAGTGCTACCAACTGCAGAAAAATCACGATTGAAATTTGAGCTCCATGTTGGATATCTTGGAAGGTATGAATGGGAGCTATTTCAAAATTGGCACACGTATAGATAATAATATTGCAGTTTAATTTCCAGGAGGCCATACATGGCAGTGTTGCCAAAATGATTATAAGCCTGATGATAGGTCCAAATTTTAAATGCATATAACTTCTACACTATCAATTGGATTTCAACCAAATTTCGTATGTGCTATGTGTACTTAAACAGATATGACTGAGCGTATTCTTAAAAGCCACCAGGGCTGCCAACTGTTAATAAATGCTCTCAATTTTTTATATCCAAATACCCATATATCATAAAGTATGCAAGTCGACAGCTTTAAACTATGAACACGTATAGTACCTGACATTCTATATTAATTAGGAGTAACTTATATACGTCAGTGCTACCAACATGATTTCAAGCCTGCTGAGAGGTCCAACTTTAAATACATATAACTTCTATACTACCATTTGGATTTCAACCAAATTTCGTGTGTGCTATGTGTACCATAACAGATATGACTATGCCGATACTTAAGAGTAACCAGGGCTGCCAACTGTTAATAAATACTGTCTCTATTTTTGTTATCCTAATATCAATATATCAGGAAGTATGCAAGCCAATAGCTCTAAACTTTGCACACGTATAGTACCTGGCATTCTAGATTAATTTGGAGTAACTAATATATGTCAGTGCCGCCAACATGACTAAGCCTGCTGAAATGTCCAATTTTAAAATACATGTATTTTCTATATTAACTAATGGATTTCATTCAAAATTGACACAACAATAGATCATATTATGTCGGATGATATCTGACCAATACATGTATGTCATTGTTGCCAACATGATTTTACGAGCGCTGTTAGATCCAATATTTAACTGCATGTAACGTCCATGCTATCCATTGGACTTTAACCAAATTTTGTATTCTGTACCGTATGAGATGGAACTAAGAATATATTCAGTCACCAGGGCTGCCAACTGTAGTTCTCTATTAGGCTACATTATGCCGGGTATACAGTATTTCGAACTAATTAGAAATGTCGATATTACCAATTTAATTTCGTCATTATTCTAGATAGATCCATATTGATTAATCATTGGCATGGATCTTAAATTTTAAGAAAAGTAGGCTCTTTAGTTCGTCACGGAACTTCTTGTTTTAAAGTGCTTTTGAAAAAAATAATTCTGAGCTCAAAAATCTTATACTTCATTCTCTTCATCCATAAACTCATTTAGATTTATTTAAACTTCCAAGCAAAGTTATTTAATTTAATTCCTTCCAACTAATTAAATTCATCCACAAATTATTATTATCACCACAAAAAAATATTTAAGCATCATCAATGTCAAATGATTATTTTCGCCCTATTCTTTTAAATAAATAAATATTTAAATCTCATCTGTGAATTATTATTATCAACGTCTCCTATTAATTTTTATTTAATGCTTTAATTATTTAATCACAATAAACAATTAACAAATTTTTAATTTAATTCCTAATGTTCGGTATTATCACTCCCTAATTATTTATAACTTTAAATAGTGTTGTTATTATTTATAAATATTATTAACTTATTCACTTCACACTTGATTATTATTATTAGTCTATATTATTATTAACTTATTCACTTCACACTCTAGTATTATTATTATATTATTATTATTAACTTATTCACTTCACACTCTATTATTATTGTTATTAAATAAATCAAATTATTTAAATAATCCAAGCCTCAATTACTTCTGTTCTCATAATCAGAATTAACGAAAAATATTTATATCCCTTGGAATAATCGAAATATTTCATGTCGAAACATGAACTAATGCCTGTCCTAACAAAAATTGTAGATCGAAAAATAAATTGTCAGACAGCAGTTCCATTTGTCATCCAGACAAATACAATCGAAGATCTAGCTAATATCTAGCCATGGTGAAAAATGTGTGTTGATTTCTGATCGTGACTGTTCAATAATATGGAATTCTCTAATACTACTGGTTAGTGGATAGTACATGAAATGGTTGTCTTACTTCATTCTTGATGTAGATGACGGGCGTGTCCTGCGGTGTACACTATTCCCACAGTGTCTTCCCATGGCCATCTGCCGTATCCAAATACCACGTTCGTCTCCATGTCCTTCCAGTCCTACGAGTAGTTTTAGCGGCGCATGATGATGTTTGCAATCATCCGTTCGAAATAACTCCCGTTATCACTAGTACCGTGTAACATGACAAAAAGTTGCTCAGTCATAGACTGGTACAGAACTCCTGTAGATTCGAGAATAAATCTCATGTTCCAATAATGCGGTTTCGTTTACACGCTAAGATAGGAACACCTATTAGCTGCATAAACGAACAAAATGAAATAAACGTCTCCTGATGAATTCGAAGTGCCTGATGTATAGTCACCACAAGAAATACATCGTTCTGTAGGCTAACTTCTGTGAATGGTTTCGACACTACCATCACCTGACTATAGAATAAGTGACCTGAAAGTCAGTGAATATTCTAAGTCCATTCGCTGCCCAAAGTTAAGTTCGTTCACTTGAACAAAAACTAAGTCCTGCTGACCACTGGTACGGCGACTAAGTCCTCCGACCGTCAGAATCTCGGCGTGTATAATGTCACTTTCACGTAGCGTAGATCCGAACATGAGCAAATGCGCCGAAGATATGATGACTCTCTGCTCAGCAACGTGGCCTTTTATAGTTCAGCGAGAAATTGTTCGAGAACATTCCATCTCATATCTCGGCTTCTACTGGACCGATCTTAATGCTTGATAGCTCAAAATCCTCCTCTTGTTATAGCCAGAAAAGTGTGCTAATTTCCTAGCGTCCATCTCTTCTCCTTAAGATAATTCTAAAAAAATATTTCTCATGACGTATTCAGGCTCCACGTCATAATCTCGCATCACTCGCCCCTGCGATGTGTGCTTCCCTCAGCACTCTTGAGTCTCCTCCGCGCGTTATTCAAATCATCCATTCCTTGAACCTCTTCAACTAACAACTCCTCTTTCCAAAATAAGAATGTCAACAATGTCACGGACGTGTGAACGATCCGGGTATAACACGGAGCCACCATGGTGGCGCCTCCACGTCTTTGCACTAATTCAAGTGTAGCTTTCCACACGTGTTGGCGGTCGCGCCCCCTGGTGGCGTAGCCAGAATTCCTGGTGGCAGACAATGCGAATTTTAAGTGGCCAAGTTGGCAGTGCCACCACAGGTTTACATTGAGTCAAACGGAGCTTTTCTCATGAGGTGGAACTTCCTGTGCGTCCAGGCCAGACTAAACAGAACTGTGAAAAAATATGCCTGTGAAAATATAATGATAACCAATTTTTATAATTTTACTCAATAAATAGAACGCTCATTAAATAAATTGAAGTGACTTCGATGGCGTAGTTGGTAGCATGCTGAGCTTCTAAGCCCAAGATCGCGGATTCAAACCCGGCTGAAGTCGTCGGATTTTTTAAGAGCGTTAAAAATCCCTCAGTATGCCCTCCTTCGGAAGGGAAGTAAATGATGACATTGATAATTGTTGTTTTAAGAGGCCTAACATTTAGGTTATCGGCCCCTGAGGGGAAGTAAAGCTGGCGGTTCCATGTCATAGATTTATGGCATGTTAAAGAACTTTACACTAATAACACCTCTGTGAAGTTAAATTATAGGTTAAAAATTTGAACGCTCTTAGGTTACAACGTTCGTCGCCAAGAGCCGACTGCGGTGGCGTCTAGTAATCAATTTCTGAACTTGTAGTCGTTGACGGTGGCATTGGACGGCAAAAGTAGGAACTACTTGAAAAATTCAATGTCTGCAGTCCTTACTCGAACAAAAAACAGATAACACACACTAATACAGTCATCACAATTAACACCGGTTATCAGACAGATTCTACACACACCCAAAGTACACGGGGCAACATGACTGCGTTTTTGCAACCCCTAAACTGAGGAACCTACCAAAGTAAATAGAAAATTTGCAAATTCTTCTTACCTCAGTGTTGCTAGGAGTTTTTCCTCTGGAGGTGTACTATCTCTTATATTTGTGTCCACACCGGCCAGTTGATCTTTTAAACACTGCAGTAGCTCTTAAAAAGATGAAATGTTCATTCCTAGGAAGGTGAAAGTTTGACTGGATTCTGTCTAAGATCAATATACAGAGTACAAAATATATCCTTTGTTGATCGATCCTGCAAAAGTGGGTGAACCCAAAATCTTCTATTTTCCCGTTATCGGCGTTTACGCAACCTGATATATAGAAAAACAGCAAGTGCTGCTTCTTCCACCACCATTCCAAAACTGGCTCATGGCTGGTGGCATGTTTGGTGGCTAGAGAAAATATTGCATTGACGTGGAGGCAACGCCATGGATGGTGGCTCCGAGTGAAAGAGGCCTAATTGTTTATTTTATTTTTATTCCACTCTGTTATAAACAAAAGAATCAGTCTCCAGGTGTTCTTGGTCAGGTGCGGATTCAAGGGGGGGGGGGGTTCACGGGGGTCATGAACGCCCCCCCCCCCAAAAAAAAACGGAGACCAATTTATTTTTGCAAACTCAAAAAACGAAAACACAATAACCAGACAAATAAAACTTAACGAATATTAACTGAAAACTTTTTTTTTTTTCATTTTATTCAATATTGAAAATATCTTCATTGCAATTATTACGTTCTGTTATATTATAAAAACGATTATTTATATAACAAAATCAACTCGTCTATTTTGTTTAGCAAACCTTGTGATTACCGAATCGATGCTTATAGTGATGTCACGATGAATATGCAGCAATGCAAGGATAGGAATTTGGGGCTTTTTCGCACCAATTTTTTTTTTTTGCCGACGTCCAAAAAACTGCAATCTTGGTTGGCAATTTAAGCTGTGACTTTCTCCCTTTGTCGGTAGCAACTCGACTTGCTGAAACTGTAACGTACCTTGATACTTTTCTCGAAACTCGATGTAATGAGCTGTACGGTGACTCACACTGCCCTTCAACCCATGTTTGTCCACCCAGTTTTAGAATGGGATTTCTTTTGTATTGTTTTAACAGGAATTATCAACCTACCACAGACCAAATTCCCCAACACTGATTTTTTCTCAGTCATTCTGCTTGGTGTCATTAAGCATGCCTTAAAAACGTCATTGGAATCATGGAGGACGATATTGAATGTTAAGATACAAAGCGACAGCCAATGGTCACTAGGCAAACAGTTGAAAGGCGCCTAGTGCGCACGTGGATTGCCCATATCTGCCAACCGTATCAATTGACTTCGGTGTCTATTGTGTTGGTCTTTGAACAGAAACAAATGACTAGTGGCTTACTCGACAATAATTAGACTAATAATAATAATAATGATTTATTTTATTTTATTTATCGTATGGCTTTTAGTGCCGGGAGTGTCCGAGGACATGTTCGGCTCGCCTGAGTCTGTAGCTGCTTCCAGCGGATACCCTAAAGGGCGAGCTACAAGTTCCGTTCAATTTCAAGTAGTTCCAACTTTCGCCACCAGGTATCAATGATACCTAGTGGTGAACGTTGGAACTTTGATAGAGCGTTCTGACGAAATCTAACCTAACAAATTTTGCTTTACACAAGTTTAGTCTGTGAAAGGATCTTTTACATGCCATAAATCTATGACATGGGACCGCCGGCTTTACTTCCCCTCCGAAGGAAGGCATACTGAAGGATTTTTAACGCTCTTAAAAAATCCGACGACTTCGGCCGGGTTTGAACCCGCTATCTTGGGCATAGCAGTTCAGCATGCTACCGACTACGCCACCGAAGCCGCTATAATAATGATGATGATGATGATCGTGTGGCTTCCGGAGAGGCCGAGTGCAGGTCTTTCTAGTTGAAGCCAGTGGGCGACCTGCCCGTAGTAATGAGGATGAAGTGATAATGAAGACGGCACATACACCCAGTCGCCGAGCCACAGGAATTAAAAGAAAGCTTGTAGTTTAACGTGACCGTTAATCTCTCGATCATGAACCACGGGACCTCCTTTTTACGTGGAATCCGAACCACAGGACATGGCATTTCACTTCGAAAATCTCACATGCATTGACCGGGAATCGAACCCAGTCCGCCTTGGTGAGAGGCATACAGCTTGACCGCTGCCCCCCCCCCCCCATGGGAATTAACCCCAGGGATTAAAATCCCTGATGGCGCGGCCGGGAATCGAATCCGGGGCACTTTGAGCCAAAGCCTAGCGCGCTAACCATTTAGCCATGGAGCCGGACAAAATAATAATAATAATAATAATAATAATAATAATGTTATGAGTATTACGCCCCTTTTAACTACTGCGGCATTTAGAGACGCCGGGGTGCCGGAATTTCGCCACAGTTCCGGCAGGCGCTAACAATGGATCTTTTCTCATTCAAAGAAGAACTGGCTTGGCTCGTGAGTTTTGAGACTGGCCCAGGTACAGCAACCGGTTAAAACCTACTATTAATAACCCTCATCTTGAAATTCATGAATTTTAAGACTCGCATAGTTTTGAGACGACACGGGTGTTCTCCGCGGGACTTTCCTTCAACTGCGGGGATTCCCCCCTCTGTCTCCGTCTCACGGGAAATCACGATTGTAACAGTGCTCTCATCCCCCCCTTCCCTATTCGATAACCCAAGATGTGATAATAAAATTAGCATATCAAAAATGCTTTATTAACATGATATTACCATATCAGAAATTAATAAATGATAACACACCGGAAAGGCCTAATTTAATTACTCGCTAGGTCAGCTGAGTTCACAGCAAAAAAAAACCTAAGAGCGAATGTTCCGATTTGCTTGGTTTTCAAGAACACCCTCATTTGATTTAGGAAAAGAGACCAGGCGGGACGAAACCAATGTCAAGACCAGCTTGCTGAGTGGAACGCTGGATGCGTACCTCAGCAGGCCGTATTAAATTGACCCTGCCAAAGATGAAGAAGAAAAGGGGAATAATCTTCCTAGTGACTTCATGCAATAAATAACATGACAAATCAAAATAAGCTAACATGTATTGAACATTAAGATCAAACAAATTACAAGATAAACCTTCCACCACTAAAATTAACCGTCTGATAAATATGATCTAATTAAACACCAATGAAATGACTTAACCTAAACAAACCAGACACTTGCCCGCTTGGCAAGATTACACACATCTACATTTGTGATAGAAAAGAATTTGATTAGAAAGATTCCCCTGACGACAAAACTAAAGGAATAACAACATGAAGTTAGACTCTGTGCCACTTCTAAAACAATGTTACATAAGCAACTTACGCGTTCCTTAGTGAACGAAAGCGTCTGAGAAACTTCAGAGTCCAGCACTGACTGTCTTCTGAAGCCTATCTGACCAAAGTTAAATCCACGAGGTTCCCATCCAGCTAACCGGAAATAGGGCGATAATAACCCACCCTGCAGTAATTACATAAAAGGCACCACCAAATTGTACAAACCCTTCCAAAATACTACATACTAAAATAATAATGTCAGTCCGCTTAAAATACGGTCCACCGTCACATGGCCTTAACGACATAGCAAAAGACACAGTTTAATGTTCCATCGAACGGTTGCCCCTTCTAACAAATTGCGTTCATACCACCTGGTGTATTTCAGCCCTCCGGAGAACTGCCATCAGTTCCCCGGAGGCGATCGCTTAACAGCCCTTCCGTCAGCAAGGTTCCTCTCGTACGGTCTTTCGAGTCACAGATTCCACCCTTGTATATCAGCGTACCCCCACCACAACCCTCCAGTAATACCAACGCGACTAGTGGCCCAACCCGCTAACACAAGGGCCAGAGCCCGAGGTTTGAGTTGGTATCATTGAATCTCAGCCCATACAGGCTACTGCGTAGAAACCTTCTAGGAGTCGAGGCGTTACACAATGTCCTTTGTAAGATTGTTCTCAGAACAGGGCTTGGCGAATGTAGCTGACAGTAAATGTTCGCTTTTCCAATGTTTGCAGACACAATGCTCGATTTATCTCCCTTTTCAAGTGTCTATCAATGATAAGCCTATAAGTGACAGGACACACAAAGGCACAAATCCTGGCAGAAAGGCTTGGCGAATGAAACTGACAGGAAATGTTCACCTTTCAAAAGTTCACGGATCAAAGCTTGACTTATCCCTCTTTTCCATTTACGATAAACCTTTAGGTGACAGCACACACAAGGGCACAAATCCTGGCAGAAAGGGCTAGGCGATCCCATTTCACCAGTAGCCAGGCGCCAGCTTGGTGAATGGAATTCTCAGAAGAGGCTTGGTGTATGCTCTCATGATAATCTGGCCAGACCTGGAGCTCCTGCTGCGTCTTGAAGATAAGATGAACATGTACCGATTTGCAAAATTGGTACATCCTCCTCCTCCAAAGGAAGACGATGGGGAGATGATGAACAGGGTGATGGTGTCCAGCTGGTCTCTTGGCAGCTGAAGAGGCTACTCCAATCTCCGCCAGCGGACCTTGAAGTAGATCTCCTCGGGTAGAATGATGCCATGGGACCTAGATGGTACCTCCAAACTGGGCCCAGATTGGTAGTACACGACCCACATAGTGACCACTGAAACACACATCAGAACAGCAGCGTATGGTCCAAATACAGTTCCCTTAGAGGGAACAATCGTTCCAGGCCAGCCAACCAGCCCATAACAGCTGAAGTTATCCCAGGAAGGATTTAAAAAAACATCACACGAAGCATTAGTGTGCCATCGAAGTTCACTTAAGAGTCTTTCAAATCACAAGGGATACTCGATGCTTCAAACAAGGTTCTGCGCAAAGAGACAGTGTCCAGGGCATAATTAAAGGTCCACTGAAGTATGAAAAACACACGAAAGGGGCAACCAACTATACGATATGACTGACGTTAACAAGCTTAATTAAAGTTCACTACAATACTTAGCAAGAATAACCAAAATTTGACTAAGGTGTACAGAACCCAGAATTTTTCTTTAGAATTCGCAAATCAAAGGCACCTACAAACTTGCCCACCAAAAATTTTAAACAATTTCTCAAAATGAATTTACTTTAACAAAACCGAAGGACCATTTTTCTGCGACTTCCCGAAATCAGGACAGCACGTAACTATTTCCAAAATTCACAATGACAATTACATTAACATGCCGCACGGGGCATTCCATAAAACTACATTTATTATACCGCCCGTGGTATAGCTCAATTTAAATACATTACAAAATTACCTACCGCACTGAAGGCATCACACAGAGCTCGTTTTGATATGCACACAAACACAAATTACATGTCTTGCTCAATTTTACATGTTCCTGACCCACACTGCCCTCAGTGGCCTCCAAGGACAGGAGGAACAGAGACCACAACATCCTATCACGCAAGCACACTAGCAGCAAGACAAACAAAATAAGGAAAAACCACGTCACCCACATAATTCACACACACATTCACACTTTAATAATAAGAATACCCTAAATTCCATCGGGCTGTCACCCCGATATTTCTCCCACTCCATATCGGCCAACGGGCATTGTTCCCGGTGACAACACAAAACATAAATAACCCTAAATTCCATAGGACAACTAGCGAACCAGTAAAACAGCACGAGGACTGCAGTTCATAACCTGACGTGAATTATTAAAACAGTATGCACTGTCATTCACACACTACACAAACAAACACCGCCCTGTCCTTCACATGACAGGTCCTCTCCCTTATGACACCGGGAGGAACATCACACTTGCGCCACCAAACCCTGGCCATCACGACATAATCAGCTCGGTACCTGAGCTCCCCCTCTGGATCAACACACGACCCCACAGAGGGTAATTAACATCTTCCCCCACAAAGGCATGGCCGCCTCAGAAGATGACAGTACAACACATTACCAAAACATAAATTCACATTCGACACAAGGTAGGGCACCCACCAAGCGTCACACACACCCTAGTGCACGTGGTTCACCTTCCAATCACACAACACAGACAATCATAACCCCGAAAATTTCTCTAAGTGGCGTTACCACAGACTACAGACGTCTCTAACTAACAACGTGTGTCACCTACCATTAATATTCACCATCCAAATACCGGGTGACACTATGACCACACTCAAATCGAACCCATGATGCTTCAACGCACCACTGTCATCAAAACGTTCTTAAAACATTAACTTCACGAAGCTACTTAAAATCTCAAAATTCACAACCTCCTCAACTAACAACACGTGTCTGTATCTCACCAAATGCTAACGCCAATAAAATCTCTCCCAGAATATCAAAACTAATTTATTCAGAATTACAAATCACAAAAGTGACAGACGTTACATCTCAAAAGGCACGAAACAATTAAAATCTTCAAAATAAGTCCATAAATCCAGCTCACACCTAACCACTTTGGAACCTCGCATACCCCCCAAAAAAACTGCCAAGCTACCAACACACTATTACTCAGAGAATTTAAATTTATTTACCACAAAAGATGATTACTCCAGTAACTACCCAGGACACTGACTGTCACTAAGGCTCACAATCGATCAGAACATCCGGTGGCAACAGCCAAACTCACACACACACCCAAGGTGACGGGGCTACACAAAATTTTAACGAACCCAGAACTTTTCAGAGTTGAGACTACAACAGAGACCCTAGCGGTCTAACAGATCAAGGTTGCAAGTTATAAATAAATAACCAACTAATGCACTGAAGCACCCTCAAGTGAAAACTCCAGAATCAAAATATCAAAATATGCATGAACGCCTACAACAGCTGATTGTGAAACGAACACACCCAAGCTAACGGGAGTCTACATGAAATCTCACGAACCTACAACCCTTCAGAATGTGACCACAATAGAATAACCTAGCCGCCTAACAGCAAGAACTGCAAGTTATGAATAACTAACGAACCAGCCTATTTCAATGCCATCGCAAACGAAGCACTGCAACCTCAAAAAAATCTCAAAATCAGACTAGCGAACACAGCAGCTGACATACAACGACAGCTCAGCATGCCACCGCAGGATATCTCCCTAAAGGAAAACTTTCACCAACCGAACTACCAAATAACCTTTTTTTTATATACCAAAAATCAACAAGTATTCCCAGAGCTAGCAACTTCATCACTGGAACTCGAACACAGGACTCCAGTTCCTAACATTCATCCATCATCCATCACACATCCTTCTCAAACATCTCATTATAAGATTTTACCACCCACTACAATAACCCGTTACTTTCAATTATGCAAATTAGCAATCGTACAAATATCATGAACACAAAATACCCTATGGTATAGAAACACTTACCGACAGCTCACCAATCGTGGCCCGACTCTCCATACTAACTGGACGAGTGGCTTCTAAATACCCCCCAAAAAAATGCCTGTCACCGAGATAACGAAGTCCCATACCTCCAGTCACTCGACTCTGGCAAATACTATATACACCCTGCCCGGGCCCAATCAAGATGGTACTCACACCCCAAATTAAATGGACTCCTGACAGTAGATCCCCACACGAAGCACATCTGCATAATAGGTCCATTTTCAAAATGCAACTAATACAACTAATATAAAATTAATAATAATCCATCATACGTTACTGGCAATTAGGCCTCAATTTACTCCCACCCAATTCAAATTGCAAACTTGCATCAATTCATCCACACATGACTAATTCATTCAATCAACAGGCTCAAAAACTAGAAGGACAAGAGAAGAAAATAAATTTGACATCAAAGGAAAACCAGTTCGATCCCTAGTCAGGACAGCAATAAAAATCGCATCACACACACTCTTCCATCCTGAACACAATCAACCACAGAAATACATTCATACCTCCACCAGACATACGTGCTCCCTTCCCTGACCAACTCTAAATTCCCCATTTACACCAGTATATTAGTTTTCGGATCGTCAAGACACTATAACGCCAACGGAGTATCAACTCACGTGAGGACCTGATAAAAAAAAACAAAGTTATAGCCCTGAAATCACAGTTCTCCTTACATCGTAAAGATACGTCCTAAAACGGAAGACACGAATCGGGGGAAAATATTTATTTACACCCTAAATGAGATGCGACCATGAAGGTGAATGCCTCCCAGAAACATCCCACTTAGTAAGTCACTCAACGAACACACACTAAGATACTGAATATTAAAGCCATTTAATACTTGACCAATTTAGATGACAATCTAACCTTAAAAATCCTATGTCACAACAAGACAATTTACTCACCCCCCAATTACTAAGCAACTTAAACATCAACCAATCATACATAAACACTCACCTGATTCATTTATACTGAATTAGCACACACGCAATTCGACATTTAACATCATTCAAAACACAATTACCGAACGTACATATAGACAGCAATTCGACCATTCCCCAGAATTAATTTAACGCAGAATAAGTTGACAATACCAAATTTTAATACTCTCACGGTCCAATTTAATTTGACAGAACTACCAACAGCGAAATAATTAACCCCCAGCTAAAGAAATGACAACAAAACTTGAAATGTTTGGCCTAATGAACAGCTGACAACTACCAATAATACCTCACACGTATTATGCACAGCGAATTGCAGAATTTCAGCCTTACATCACTAACAATTATTAAGAATAATTACAGATTTACCCCAAGGAACCTGCTGATGATAAATCCACACACGCAATTCACATTTTTACCGACATCAGTTGCATAAAATAATAACTTGTCACAGTCGCCGCCATGATAGTTCAAAATCACTACGTGATTCAACAGGCGTGCACTAAACGCACATCAAAACAGACACTAAGTTATTCTTACTGGAAATACAAGTTTATCAATTTCAGCCTATTTTCAAGAGAATTTAAAACGTCACTAATTTAAGTTTTACCAAAACTACTTCCAATCAGACAAACACTTTATTCTTTCCAAACACGTGACACAATTTGTCAAAACAACACTTCCCGAGGTGTACATTTAGCACAGGCGCAGTAAAATTGAGCTGGACTATTTCCTACAAGAACAGAATGAATTTACAACCACCCCAAAACATACAAACAGCATATCAAAACTCACCACGTGTGAAATTCATTCGGCCGGTCAACTCGTCAATCTGGCAACCCAGCACCGCCATTATTATTACAGCAGTCCTGAATTTCGTTCAGCGCACTCTGGACTGTCACTTACAGCTATCTTCTCGTCTAACAGCTGACGATATGATTGCTCATTTGGTCCCCTGTGTACACAGCAGGTTATTTTGCATGAAATCAAATCACAACATGTATTAGGTTCTGCTCTAATAACTAGCCTACCTATGTGGAGAAAAGATTAATAAGGAGGAGGGCCCAATCTACATTAATTAAGTTACTGAATTTAATTTTAATTAATTACTGCGGAATTTAATTTTAATTAATTACTGCAATCAGTCAGCAGGAAAGATTATTTGTTAATGGCAAGATCACAGAACAAACCACGCTCACTGCTACCACTGTAACAGGCTCTCATCCCCCCCCCCTTTCTCTTCTGATTACCCAAGACGTGATAATAATAATAATATCAGCGTATCGAGATAAATGATCACATGACATTACCACACCCAGAATTAATAATGAAAAACACATGGGAAAGGCCTAATTTAATTACTCGCTAGGTCAGCTGAGTTCACAGCAAAAAAACCTAGGAGCGAATGTTCCGATTTGCTTGGTTTTCAAGAACACCCTCATTTGATTTAGGAAAAGAGACCAGGCGGGACGAAACCAATGTCAAGACCAGCTTGTTGAGTGGAACGCTGGATGCGTACCTCAGCAGGCCGTATTAAATTGACCCTGCCAAAGATGAAGAAGAAAAGGGGAATAATCTTCCTAGTGACTTCATGCAATAAATAACATGACAAATCAAAATAAGCTAACATGTATTGAACATTAAGATCAAACAAATTACAAGATAAACCTTCCACCACTAAAATTAACCGTCTGACAAATATGATCTAATTAAACACCAATGAAATGACTTAACCTAAACAAACCAGACACTTGCCCGCTTGGCAAGATTACACACATCTACATTTGTGATAGAAAAGAATTTGATTAGAAAGATTCCCCTGACGACAAAACTAAAGGAATAACAACATGAAGTTAGACTCTGTGCCACTTCTAAAACAATGTTACATAAGCAACTTACGCGTTCCTTAGTGAACGAAAGCGTCTGAGAAACTTCAGAGTCCAGCACTGACTGTCTTCCGAAGCCTATCTGACCAAAGTTAAATCCACGAGGTTCCCATCCAGCTAACCGGAAATAGGGCGATAATAACCCACCCTGCAGTAATTACATAAAAGGCACCACCAAATTGTACAAACCCTTCCAAAATATTACATACTAAAATAATGTCAGTCCGCTTAAACTACGGTCCACCGTCACATGGCCTTAACGACATAGCAAAAGACACAGTTTAATGTTCCATCGAACGGTTGCCCCTTCTAACAAATTGCGTTCATACCACCTGGTGTATTTCAGCCCTCCGGAGAACTGCCATCAGTTCCCCGGAGGCGATCGCTTAACAGCCCTTCCGTCAGCAAGGTTCCTCTCGTACGGTCTTTCGAGTCACAGATTCCACCCTTGTATATCAGCGTACCCCCACCACAACCCTCCAGTAATACCAACGCGACTAGTGGCCCAACCCGCTAACACAAGGGCCAGAGCCCGAGGTTTGAGTTGGTATCATTGAATCTCAGCCCATACAGGCTACTGCGTAAAAACCTTCTAGGAGTCGAGGCGTTACACAATGTCCTTTGTAAGATTGTTCTCAGAACAGGGCTTGGCGAATGTAGCTGACAGTAAATGTTCGCTTTTCCAATGTTTGCAGACACAGAGCTCGATTTATCTCCCTTTTCAAGTGTCTATCAATGATAAGCCTATAAGTGACAGGACACACAAAGGCACAAATCCTGGCAGAAAGGCTTGGCGAATGAAACTGACAGGAAATGTTCACCTTTCAAAAGTTCACGGATCAAAACTTGACTTATCCCTCTTTTCCATTTACGATAAACCTTTAGGTGACAGCACACACAAGGGCACAAATCCTGGCAGAAAGGGCTAGGCGATCCCATTTCACCAGTAGCCAGGCGCCAGCTTGGTGAATGGAATTCTCAGAAGAGGCTTGGTGTATGCTCTCATGATAATCTGGCCAGACCTGGAGCTCCTGCTGCGTCTCGAAGATAAGATGAACATGTACCGATTTGCAAAATTGGTACAACGATAATTACAGCGGGAGCGCTCGGCTCTCTACAGACGTCACTACAATACGATTGCAGACAATGCGGTTCTTATTGCAGAATGTATATGATGGGAGTTTCTTAATTTAACAGCATTCTGAATATACAGAAAATTTCATTAGAAACTGCGTTGAAAATATTTAAGTGAAAGATCTCACCGATATTAACTTACGGCCTGACATTAATCTGGGACCAACTGCAAAAGAGGGACATCAAAGTAATTGAAAAGGTAAGGCTAGATTTAAAAAAAAATGCATTAGGAGTCTCTAAATTTACCCTATCGCGATTGGTTTACCTGCTGGCCAGAGAACCGTTCCACAAGGAAGATCTCAGGTTTGAATTATCATTGCCCACAACAGGAGCATACCAGAGCCTATCACAACAACTTCGGGACAAAAGGGAAGATATATGTCTAGATTTCTTCCCCAGAGACGCGATGATAAACAGGGAATGGATAATGGCTAACAATGAACTGAGGCACACCATGACTCGCTTTGCGGTCCATGGTTTCCACTACGAAATCTATAAAAGAGATACCAACCATGAACCAGTGTAAACTCTGTGGTGACCAATGTGATAGATATCATGTGATAAAATGCAAAAGCAGGAAAATTTCGTTGACAAAATTTTGTAATAGTTAAGTGATATATGAACTATCGAACTATACATTGACCACTATATCTATAACTATATTATTATTGTATGGTCATTGGCTGCATTAAATATTTAAATAAATAATTTAATTTCTTGAGAACAAGTTATTAATTTTTTTTTTATTCGTTTACCCTCCAGGTTGGTGGAACCCACGGACTCAGCGAGGGAACTCACCACTACCGCCTCTACGGGCAGTGTCCTAGAGCTGGGAACATCTAATCGGAAGGGATACAACTGGTGAGGTGGGATTGGCACCTCGCCCAGGCGGCCTCACCTGCAAAGCGAACAGGGGCCTCATGAGGGAAGGTAAGGGATGGTTAGGATGGAGAGGCAAGGAAGAGGGAAGGAGGCGGCCGTGGCCTTGAAGAAGGTACCATCCCGGCATTTGCCCGAAGACGAAGTGGGAAACCACGGAAAACCACTTCGAGGATGGCTGAGGGGGAATCGAATCCCCTCTACTCATTTGGGCCACCCGAGGCTGAGTAGACCCCGTTCCAGTCCTCATACCACTTTTCAAATTTCGTGGCAGAGCCGGGAATCGAACCCAGGACCTCCGGGGCGGCAGCTAACCATGCTGACCGCGACGCTACGGAGGCGACAAGAAGTAAAATAAAAACATAAAATTAAGCAATTTCCTTAATTGGGCCAAGCGTTCAAGGGCTTGTTAGAAAATATAAACTAGAGTTGTATCGTTTTTCTGGTCACTTCTTTAGACGTTATGTTAGTGACTTGAAGTGACCTTACTCTACGGGGGCTATGCTTTGGACTTGGCGTTTTGTTGTCGTCATGAACAGACTTTCGTTCCAGAAAAAGAGAAAATAAAGAGATACATTGAAGTCAGAAAGAGGACGTAAACCTGTAATTTGTTATAATTTTAACAGGGCTAAAGGACCCGGGAAGGTTTCAAATTGTGAGTCTTGGAGATCTCTATCAAACTAAAAAAAATCGAAAATCACTTCCGGCCTAAATTCAGTTTCGAAAAAAAAAAACAGCTCAAAATCGCTTGTTTTTTATTCTTTTTCTTTTGATTCAAATCTTAGCCAAATTCAGAAAAGCCGAGGTGAACAGCAAAACTCAAAACACATAGACTCTTCTCTGGAGTCTTAACTCGACACGACACGAAAGTTTGTTGCTGACCGAAGCTGGGGTGATAGGCCTGCTCCGAAGCTAGTAATTTAAATTTCCACTGAATGGAGATTGTTGGAAGAAATGAAAACATAAAGATACTTATAGTGGGCGATGTTTTAAAGAGGTAAGCTTACGCGAACTTTTTTGTAGAACATTCCATGCTTCTCAATTCTTACACTCATAGTATGTAGATATTCTTAACAGTTTATCCAGCGCAAGCTCGGTTGGTTGGTTCCTCAGTTTAGGGCTGCGACAACGCGGTCATGTAGCCCTGTGTACTTTGTGTGTATGTAGAATCTGTCTGATAACCGGTGTTAATTGTGATGGTTGTATTAGTGTGTGTATCTGTTTTTTAATTCAAGTAAGGACTGCAACTTTGAATTTTTCAAATAGTTCCTACTTTTGCCGCCAAACGCCACCGTCAACGACTACTAGGCCTAGTTCAGAACTTAGCTACTAGACGCCACCGCAGTCGGCTCTTGGCAACGAACGTAGGAACCTAAGAGCGTTGTTTACATTCTTAACCTATACAATTTTGCTTCACACAGGTGTAATTAGTGGAATGTTCTTTAACATCCCATAAATCTTTGACATGGGACCGCCGGCCTTACTTCCCCTCCGAAGGAAGGCATACTGAGGGATTTGACTCTTATTATTATTATTATTATTATTATTATTATTATTATTATTATTATTATTATTATTATTCATCTTCTTCGTATAGATGTTATTGCTGTCTCCAAAAAGCAGACAGGTCGGGTTAAATACGAGTGTGAAATATTAGGGATTCTACAAAAATAAGAAAAGTCCAATGCATTTTCAAGATGATAAATTACGGTACCTGGAATGTTCGGCAATCAATAATGATTTTTACTTTAATAGAATTTACATAATAATAGTAGGCCTACATTATGCAACGAGCCAATAATGGCTATAATTAAGACACGAGTATGTTTATAAAACAAGCGTATGCGAGTTTTATAATTTCCATACGAGTGTCTTAATTACCGTTATAGGCGAGCTGCATACGACTGTTTATGTTCGACGATAATTATAACTTTATTATATGTTTTAACATAAATATTCATAAATATCTGTTCAGTCACTAGAATTTTGTGATCGGGTGCTGCGCTGGGTAGTATATCTCGGTTTTCCAAGCTCTCTGGCTGACCGACGCACGCGCTCTGTGTGCTTCAATGCCATATGTTCAGACTGGGCACCAGTATTCAGTAAAGCTGTCACCGAAGTCGTCTGAAAACAAAGCGCTGTGTAGAAATTGGAGTTGGGGATATTAAGGAACAGTGCTATTTCTTGTCTCATATTCACCAGTTTATTTACGCGAACATATGGACGGTGCACTTTCGGTAATTTATCAGACATGTTGGATTTTGAGCGCATGCGCGAAGGTATCCTTACCTAATTGGTCACCTAACTGTTTCTTGAGCTGTGATTGGTGGGAGAAACTGTTTCATAATGAAAAATAGTGTTATAATGACCATCATTATGATACAGTTTTCTGACACATAATAGTCAGGTTCGAACATAAATGAGCTTACAAGATTTGTAATTTTTCTTAACTAAGATTTGAGCAAAAAACAGACTAGTCAAAAGTTTTTTTTAAGGTTTCCTGAACTATCCTCATAAGGGTGGGTGGGCCCCCATAGATGGTCGCACCATCTCTTGGGCAAAAGGAAGGGTCATATTCGAAGTTCAATTTGGCACACTGGATTTGAGCAGTGGCGTTCAAACCATCGTTTATAATTTACCCCAGCAGTTTGCAATTTCATCAACAAACACTCCAAACAACGTATATTAACATAGACTATTTACAATAATTGACGCTTCGTTGGTCTAAACGTATCACTGGGAGAAACACATTTAATAAACCTACTGCACAGCTAACTTTTAATCACGCCTATCCCTGGGGGCAAGCGCGCTCTATCGGCAACAAGAGTAAATTTTTCAATTACACCCTAGGCATGGGTTCACTAACTGGCAGGCATAGAGCGTAGCTCGCATCTAGTAGGCCATGGTTAGCTCCAGCATAGTAAAACAGGTTGCTAGTAGATGTCACGATGTTACTCTTGCAGATCCAGAGGAGAAAGTTGTTTTAGTGAAATATATGGTTTCCATTGCAAAATGCACAATATAAGTAGTGGAGTGGTGGCGCTTCTGCTTCACTTGACACTCCTGTGCCCAACAAACCAACATGGCCGCCGCGCGAAATTGAAATAATTAATATCTCTCAAACGCATGGTCCGATTTTGACAAATGAGGTGTCGTTGGACTCGGGCTGACGCCCTCTTTCCAATGGACCACTCATTTTAACCCCTAAATAAAACCTACCCCTACTAGGGGGTGAAATTGTATTTTTTTAGTGAAAGTCTCTTTTCAAATACGACATGTATAAGGTGCGCTGCTAAAATGAACTTAAACGTGGTTGCTCATATCGCACATGCGTTTTTCTGGCTGCCGCTATGGATGAACATTTTTGTTTTTGTTTTATACGCATGCGCACTTGGGATTTTTGTAAGAGGGCGAGCTCTTTGAAAAATATGATTGATAAGAAGGGGTTTTGGTGGTGAGGAGAGAGCCAGATAGTCGCCTACTTTCCTACGACGTTTGCCGATATCTCTCAAACGCAAGGTCGGATTTGGACGTGTGACGTGTCAAATCGCTTGTCTCAAAGCCCTATATATGTTATTAATAGGTTAAAGTTTTGAGAATGAGGGAAACAGGCGTTTTGGGGTAAAATTATGATTTTAGACTTTTTCTGATATTTCACGAATGCCTGGTCGGATTTGGTCCTATGACGTGTCAAATGGCTTGTCTCGAAACCCTCTTTATTTTGGTAATAGGTTAAAGTTTTTGAGAATGAGGGAAACAGAATTTTTTGTTGTAAAACCGTGATTTTAGACTTTTTGTTATATCTCACAAACCAATAACGCCAGAGACGTATACGAGGGGTCGTAGGACTCGGGGTGACGCCCCTCCCCTATCTCTCTTTCGAATATAGTATTTATGTTTAAAAAAATGCGAAAGAGCCTAACGACACTTATGTTGAAAACATTTCAGTTTTTAAAACTTTTCTTAAATTTGTCTAAAATGTTCATGACGAGTGGTTGTAGATAGAAAGAGACGATACCACTGGACACGTGTTTCAACGAAGCTATTACTGGCCACGGTGGTGATATACCAATACAGTATTCGCTATTTCGATGAGACGGCGGGTCGAGGGTTCGTTTTCTGATTTTTCCTATGATGGAATTCCTAATTCCTAAACCCCCTGAAGGGGGTCTTTAACGTGTAAACGATTATGAGTGACATGACAAATGATAATTCCTTGATTCGATGAAGCTGGCTTTAGATAGAACAAACAGAACGTGGTTATATGTTGCTTGAAGTGAGTATAGAAAACAAACTTGCTGGGGCAGACTGACAGGATGTGGATGTTATTTGAGCTTACTGGAATGCATTGACCTGACTGGATAACAGGGCAATGAAAAAAGCACAGAGATGCTGAGGACACTTGAAGGTCAAACGACATGGCAACCATGGTGGGAGGGGGAAGCGAGGATGATGTCGCCGATCATGTTCAAGGGATGAATTTATATTTTGCGAAGCATTGTTCGGAGAGGGTCATGGGACGACTTGTTTTAAGGGTATTTATTTTTTCGATGTTTCCTATGGTGGACTCATTGATTGAAATAATCCAAAACTGCTAGGGCATGGCCTTGAGATTTTATAAACCGATAATGGGATTTTGACATACAAGATCCACTCAGAACTTGACATGATGTCATTCTTTTTATGGCTTATGAATTTCCCCAAAAAAGACCCAAAACAACAAGATCATGGACTTTTGCTTTTCTTAATATATTGCAAACCCATAATGTAAGATGTTTACTGTGAGTGACGAAATCTAGCTAGGAAAATAAAGAATTATTGTAGGCTACATGTATGGTGACTGACACGTCTTTGACCATTGGAACTTGTTTTCAGATCTGACTGTAGTACATAGGGAGTATAGGTTGTAGGCATGGATTGACAAACGGTGCACACAAAATTCAATTTATCGATTCAAGAATTAAGAGTAGACTATCATTAATTAATTGGTTAAAGAGTGTAGCTAAAAATAAAAAAATGGTGACTACATTAAACTAAACTGAACCAAGTCGAATCAAACCCAACCGAACCAAACCAAGCCTAAAGCAAACAAAAACCTAATCAAGAACAAGCCAAGGGCTTAAGTGTAAAACTTGTGGGGGAATGCAGTCATTGGCAATGTCAAAAGAAAGGGATAACGCTTTATCTTTAGAGGGTAAGGTAAAGCTAGCGCATGGTGCTAATGCATATTCCCAAGTACATGAATCACACACACACAACTATCCTATGCTGTTTTTATAAGTTGACTGTTAAAACTTACTCAGTGGTTACTGAGCAAGATGGTCGCTACACACAACAAGCTTTAAATACTTGAGGCTAATAATCTATAGACACACACACACACACACACTCGCTTGTTCTAAATTAACTGTCTTGCTGGCAGTGCTCACACAGTAGGCAAATGACAGAAATGCTTGGCTAACAGAAATACAATCATTTTCGATTGTCTAATGTTACCAGCTAACCATTACGTGCTATAGTGGTGAGCACATGTGCCTCTTGCACTGGAGATCGTAACTCGATTTCTAGCTCTAAGGCCTAGAATGAATCAAACTAAGAAAGAAGGGTATGGTGACGCAGTGGTTAAACTGTTAGCCTTTCACTAAGGTAGACTAGGGTTTGATTTTAGGTTAATATACATGTCATAAACAAACAAACAAACAAACAAACAAAGCAGAGATAATGTTTAAAACTGATTACACTTGTCTCTTTTCAAATTATTACTTAGATTGCAAATACAAAGGTGGACTGGGTTTGATATTCAGTTAATGCTGCCTATCGCATACTAGCCTGTAAGAAAGCCAAACAAGCAAAAGGCGTAGGTAGAGCAGTGGTAAAATCGCTATGTGTAGAGAACTACCTAACGGTTTTATGAACTGGCAATGGTATGTCGCATAAACAGTGCAGGATACAATCCAGCAACCATAATTTGTATCTTGTGGAGCAGAGAAAACATATATATAGAGAAAGATATAGAAAGCTAGTGTATGTATGGGTAGCATTGATAATTTGACCAGAGAAAATACGATGAGGTAGGGTGGGGAGAGGGAGAATTAACACTTATATATGAATGAATGGTAAATAGTATTTTAGTTTTTTTTCCCCAATAGTTTTGTTTTTTAAATGCAGTGGTAGATAGTCGTTATTTTGTAAAACATTCTTACTTGCAGTAGTAATAAGACTCTATGGTTTCGCAAACACATAGATAGACTGTATTATTGCCATGGTCAAGCACTCACATTAAGATCATTTACAAAATCATAAAATGAAAAATAAAAAATCTTGTTTTGGAAATATCGTTTTTCAACATACACAAAATAAATATATAAAAAATTTGTAAACAGCAAAATGGAAAATCCATGGTCAAGCACTCACATTAAGATCATTTACAAAATCATAAAATGAAAAATAAAAATCTTGTTTTGGAAATATCGATTTTTTTCAACATACACAAAATAAATATATAAAAAATTTGTAAACAGCAAAATGGAAAATCCATGTTTTCATATAGACAAAATTTAAAAACCTTAAACGGACATTTAAGAAAATATATATAAATGGGAAATTGACAAATGTGTAAATATGAAAATGGAAAAATCCATGTTTCCATATCATGAAATTGAAAAACATCAAACTGTCATTTTAAAAAATGCAAATGGAAAATTGACAAATTGCAATGTGTGAAATGTGAAATTGAACAAATGGCTATCATTATTTAAAAAAAAAAAGAACATGGTGCTCTATGGTTGAGGTGTGAATCAAACCCTTTCTACTTATTTGGACCACCCGAGACTGAGTAGACTAGTTTAAGTTGTCATACCACTTTTAAAAGTTTGTGTTAAATCTAGGAATTGAACCCAAGAGCTTGTAGGGGAGATCAAAGGTTATAATATGTTAAACAGATAGCCTTGAATGAAGGGTGTGGTAGCTATATAGAGATGAGACGTTTCGCTCGGGGCAGGGAGGCATGGAGATCTGCATCAAACCAGTCAAAGGACTAAAGACTCAAACAACAACATGTACGTTCACCAAAATAATGTTGTGTAACGGTAAATGTTAGTCAACGAACAGTAATGCATTACTAAAACCCATGACACGATACCTAAGAGCTTTTCTAAAATGATTTTAAAATGCCTTTAACCCTATATTGAACACCCAGTTCACAAGACTCATAACTGCAATGTTATGGTAAAACAAAACAAAATCTATATTTCAAAACAAACAAGTGGTTTAGTCAATGTATACTGGAAAAAGTTTTGTAAACACTCAAGTCCTCAAGACCAATTAAATTAGTAACTGTCAGGTTGGCCGAGTGGTTAAGGTGTTTGACTTAAGATCAAATTTCTGTATAAGGAAGCAAGGGTTCGAATCCCTTACCTGACATAACTATTGCCTTAACATGGCTTGGCCACACTGTATTATTATGATACTCAGTACACAAACCATAGATATAGTGTATTGTTTAAGGCCACTCTCTTTCTGAACATAGTCAGAGACTGTTGATGGTTAACAATTGTATTAATAGTGGGACATGGGGATAGCAATTAAGAAAAAACAGCCAATACCCATACAATATTTTTATTCATTTTAGTTTTTTTTTACAATAGTTACACACTGAATACAACTTTTTATCTCTTTACCATTGTTTGATATAGATTTTAAACACAACGCTTGTTGTAGATCCTTTTACAACTTTCTCTAGGTACTCTTGTTCTTAAAAACTGGGGAAGCCGCAATGGTTTTATAGACATTAAACCCTCATTCTCTTCTTTTTCATCATTATCATTATCATTATTATAAATATTATCTTTATAATTATTATAGTCATTGTCACCATCATTATCATCATCATTATCATCCTCAACATCACTAGAACTATCCAATTCCATTTTTTCCTTTTCAAAAGGGATCTCTTGAAGAGTCGGTGTTGCTTTTGATAGTGTTACGGGTTTATTGAACGTTGACAACTGTCCTAACATGACTTTTTGAGGAGATAAATGTTTTTTCATAAGGAAGTCACTATGTTGAGTAACACTATGTTTTTGTCGGACTTGCTTTTTCTTGTTCTTTTGATCATGTTTTGTTAACACTAACGGTGTTTCATTTGGTATACCACATTGATGAGTACCCACACTTAAGACCTCACCATGTTTACTTTTTAGATGACCTAGACATTTTGTTGTTCTTTGTTTTGAGCACTGCCAAAATATGATGCCATTCGCATTTTCTCGCTTATAGTTATAAGAGTACCCATGATACAGGGCACGTGGTTTACCTTTATTGGTTATAGTATATTCCATAGTAGTCACTGACTTGTATAGTCGATCCGCCTACTACAAAGGTCTGAACACTTGTGGTGAAAGAATGATGTTGTGTTGACGTTTTATGCAGGATAATGTTGGTGGCATATGTGGGTGGCTTATGTTGATGACATGTGTTGTTGGCTGATTTTGGTGGCTTATGTTGATGGTTTATGGTGGTGGCTTATGTTGATGGCTTATGTTGGTGGCTTATGTTGATGACATATGTTGGTGACTTATGTTGATAGCTTATGTTGGTGGCTAATGTTGATGACATATGTTGTTGGCTTATGGTGGTGGCTTATGTTGATGGTATATGTTGCTGGCCTATGTTGATGGTTTATGTTAATGGCTTAGGTTAATATCTTAGGTTGATGGCATAAGTTGATGGCTTATGTTGGTGGCTTATGGTGGTGGCTTATGCTGGTGGCTTATGCTAGTGGCTTATGGTGGTGGTTTATGGTGGTGGCTTATGTTGATGACATATGTTGGTGGCTTAAGTTGGTGGCTTATGTTGGTGGCTTATGGTGGTGGCTTATGGTGGTGGGTTATGGTGGTGGATTATGGTGGCTTATAGTGGTGGCTTATGGTGGTGGTTTATGGTGGTGGCTTATGTTGATGACATATGTTGGTGGCTTATGGTGGCTTATGGTGGTGATTTATAGTGGTGGCCTATGTTGGTGGCTTATTTTTGGTGGTTTACGTTAATACCTTATTTGTAATGGCTTATTTGACAAGTTATTGTTGTCAATGTATTTAGAGGATTTTTCTCTTGGTTTTGGAAAGTATCTCAACTCTTTTTTATGGTAGCATAATGCTTACCGCCATGTTTGTAAGCAACAACAACACACTAAAATTCCAAGAATCCAAAGTACTCTAAGGTTAATGATTGTCTCTCAACTCCATTCAACGTCTAGTCAAAAAAACATTATATATTTTTCACATTTTACAAAAAAGGTAAATTGGGAAAGTAAGCTATATGTTTAAACTAAAAATCATATCAAATCATATGCTAACTCCAACACCTACGTCTATCCCAATCTCAGTCAAAAAAATATAATATTCTTCAAATTTTTCCAAAACAGTATTTGGAAAGTAGGCCATATTTTGAAAACTAATCATCCTATAAAGTCATATATATATATACTGAAACCAATGGCTTTTATATCCTTAATCTTAAGAACAAAATATGGAATTTTTGACATTTTTTCCAAAAATGTTCATTTTAAAACGGGGCTATATTTTGGAAACTAGGAATTTTACAAGAAAGTTTGTTTAACGTAAATGGCAGGTATTTACCCCCACTACACGCAAACCAAGTCCCAGGTCTCTGGGGAAAAATCCAAAAAAAGTTCAATTTGGAAAGTAGGCAATATTTTGAAAACTAATCATCCTAAAAAGTCATATATAGACTCAAACCAATGGCTTTTATGTCCTTAATTGGTAGAACAAAACTTAACATTTTTTCAGTTTTTCCAAAAAAGTCCAATTTTCAAAAATTGTCTATATTTTGGGAACTAAGAATTTTACAAAAAAGTTTGTTTAACGAAAATGAAAGGTCTTTACCCCCCTCTACCCAAAACATAATTTTCAGGTCCCTAGGACAAAAACTGTGCAGTATATATATATTTTTTTTTTTTGGGGGAGGGGGTCTATATTCACTTTACCTCCCCACTTTACAAGATGGCGGCCATAGCTTAACTTAACCTAGCCTAACCTAACCTGACCTACGAGGTGTGATCAAAAAGTTCCAAAAATGTGGCTGCAACTTAACCAAACCTAGCCTAGCCTAACCTAACCTCCCTGTTGACTAGCCCCCTTTGGAGGGTCCTTTTTGAAGGGAGTCATTTTTTTACGTGTCCCGGAGGACGGGTCCTTGTTGACGGGTCCCTGTGGCGGGTCCTTTGGACTGATCCCTATGGACTGGCCTTGCATTTTATCCAAATTATGTCAAAGGGGACCCGCCACTGGGACCCGTCAACAAGGACCCGTCCTCCGGGACACGTAAAAAAAATGACTCCCTTCAAAAAGGACCCGTCCAAAGGGGGCTAGTCAACAGGGAGGTTAGGTTAGGCTAGGCTAGGTTTGGTTAAGTTGCAGCCACATTTTTGGAACTTTTTGATCACACCTCGTAGGTCAGGTTAGGTTAGGCTAGGTTAAGTTAAGCTATGGCCGCCATCTTGTAAAGTGGGGAGGTAAAGTGAATATAGACCCCCTCCCCAAAAAAAATATATATATATATACTGCACAGTTTTTGTCCTAGGGACCTGAAATTTATGTTTTGGGTAGAGGGGGGTAAAGACCTTTCATTTTCGTTAAACAAACTTTTTTGTAAAATTCTTAGTTCCCAAAATATAGACAATTTTTGAAAATTGGACTTTTTTGGAAAAACTGAAAAAATGTTAAGTTTTGTTCTACCAATTAAGGACATAAAAGCCATTGGTTTGAGTCTATATATGACTTTTTAGGATGATTAGTTTTCAAAATATTGCCTACTTTCCAAATTGAACTTTTTTTGGATTTTTCCCCAGAGACCTGGGACTTGGTTTGCGGGTAGTGGGGGTAAATACCTGCCATTTACGTTAAACAAACTTTCTTGTAAAATTCCTAGTTTCCAAAATATAGCCCCGTTTTAAAATGAACATTTTTGGAAAAAATGTCAAAAATTCCATATTTTGTTCTTAAGATTAAGGATATAAAAGCCATTGGTTTCAGTATATATATATATGACTTTATAGGATGATTAGTTTTCAAAATATGGCCTACTTTCCAAATACTGTTTTGGAAAAATTTGAAGAATATTATATTTTTTTGACTGAGATTGGGATAGACGTAGGTGTTGGAGTTAGCATATGATTTGATATGATTTTTAGTTTAAACATATAGCTTACTTTCCCAATTTACCTTTTTTGTAAAATGTGAAAAATATATAATGTTTTTTTGACTAGACGTTGAATGGAGTTGAGAGACAATCATTAACCTTAGAGTACTTTGGATTCTTGGAATTTTAGTGTGTTGTTGTTGCTTACAAACATGGCGGTAAGCATTATGCTACCATAAAAAAGAGTTGAGATACTTTCCAAAACCAAGAGAAAAATCCTCTAAATACATTGACAACAATAACTTGTCAAATAAGCCATTACAAATAAGGTATTAACGTAAACCACCAAAAATAAGCCACCAACATAGGCCACCACTATAAATCACCACCATAAGCCACCATAAGCCACCAACATATGTCATCAACATAAGCCACCACCATAAACCACCACCATAAGCCACCACTATAAGCCACCATAATCCACCACCATAACCCACCACCATAAGCCACCACCATAAGCCACCAACATAAGCCACCAACTTAAGCCACCAACATATGTCATCAACATAAGCCACCACCATAAACCACCACCATAAGCCACTAGCATAAGCCACCAGCATAAGCCACCACCATAAGCCACCAACATAAGCCATCAACTTATGCCATCAACCTAAGATATTAACCTAAGCCATTAACATAAACCATCAACATAGGCCAGCAACATATACCATCAACATAAGCCACCACCATAAGCCAACAACATATGTCATCAACATTAGCCACCAACATAAGCTATCAACATAAGTCACCAACATATGTCATCAACATAAGCCACCAACATAAGCCATCAACATAAGCCACCACCATAAACCATCAACATAAGCCACCAAAATCAGCCAACAACACATGTCATCAACATAAGCCACCCACATATGCCACCAACATTATCCTGCATAAAACGTCAACACAACATCATTCTTTCACCACAAGTGTTCAGACCTTTGTAGTAGGCGGATCGACTATACAAGTCAGTGACTACTATGGAATATACTATAACCAATAAAGGTAAACCACGTGCCCTGTATCATGGGTACTCTTATAACTATAAGCGAGAAAATGCGAATGGCATCATATTTTGGCAGTGCTCAAAACAAAGAACAACAAAATGTCTAGGTCATCTAAAAAGTAAACATGGTGAGGTCTTAAGTGTGGGTACTCATCAATGTGGTATACCAAATGAAACACCGTTAGTGTTAACAAAACATGATCAAAAGAACAAGAAAAAGCAAGTCCGACAAAAACATAGTGTTACTCAACATAGTGACTTCCTTATGAAAAAACATTTATCTCCTCAAAAAGTCATGTTAGGACAGTTGTCAACGTTCAATAAACCCGTAACACTATCAAAAGCAACACAGACTCTTCAAGAGATCCCTTTTGAAAAGGAAAAAATGGAATTGGATAGTTCTAGTGATGTTGAGGATGATAATGATGATGATAATGATGGTGACAATGACTATAATAATTATAAAGATAATATTTATAATAATGATAATGATAATGATGAAAAAGAAGAGAATGAGGGTTTAATGTCTATAAAACCATTGCGGCTTCCCCAGTTTTTAAGAACAAGAGTACCTAGAGAAAGTTGTAAAAGGATCTACAACAAGCGTTGTGTTTAAAATCTATATCAAACAATGGTAAAGAGATAAAAAGTTGTATTCAGTGTGTAACTATTGTAAAAAAAACTAAAATGAATAAAAATATTGTATGGGTATTGGCTGTTTTTTCTTAATTGCTATCCCCATGTCCCACTATTAATACAATTGTTAACCATCAACAGTCTCTGACTATGTTCAGAAAGAGAGTGGCCTTAAACAATACACTATATCTATGGTTTGTGTACTGAGTATCATAATAATACAGTGTGGCCAAGCCATGTTAAGGCAATAGTTATGTCAGGTAAGGGATTCGAACCCTTGCTTCCTTATACAGAAATTTGATCTTAAGTCAAACACCTTAACCACTCGGCCAACCTGACAGTTACTAATTTAATTGGTCTTGAGGACTTGAGTGTTTACAAAACTTTTTCCAGTATACATTGACTAAACCACTTGTTTGTTTTGAAATATAGATTTTGTTTTGTTTTACCATAACATTGCAGTTATGAGTCTTGTGAACTGGGTGTTCAATATAGGGTTAAAGGCATTTTAAAATCATTTTAGAAAAGCTCTTAGGTATCGTGTCATGGGTTTTAGTAATGCATTACTGTTCGTTGACTAACATTTACCGTTACACAACATTATTTTGGTGAACGTACATGTTGTTGTTTGAGTCTTTAGTCCTTTGACTGGTTTGATGCAGATCTCCATGCCTCCCTGCCCCGAGCGAAACGTCTCATCTCTATATAGCTACCACACCCTTCATTCAAGGCTATCTGTTTAACATATTATAACCTTTGATCTCCCCTACAAGCTCTTGGGTTCAATTCCTAGATTTAACACAAACTTTTAAAAGTGGTATGACAACTTAAACTAGTCTACTCAGTCTCGGGTGGTCCAAATAAGTAGAAAGGGTTTGATTCACACCTCAACCATAGAGCACCATGTTCTTTTTTTTTTTAAATAATGATAGCCATTTGTTCAATTTCACATTTCACACATTGCAATTTGTCAATTTTCCATTTGCATTTTTTAAAATGACAGTTTGATGTTTTTCAATTTCATGATATGGAAACATGGATTTTTCCATTTTCATATTTACACATTTGTCAATTTCCCATTTATATATATTTTCTTAAATGTCCGTTTAAGGTTTTTAAATTTTGTCTATATGAAAACATGGATTTTCCATTTTGCTGTTTACAAATTTTTTATATATTTATTTTGTGTATGTTGAAAAAAATCGATATTTCCAAAACAAGATTTTTATTTTTCATTTTATGATTTTGTAAATGATCTTAATGTGAGTGCTTGACCATGGATTTTCCATTTTGCTGTTTACAAATTTTTTATATATTTATTTTGTGTATGTTGAAAAACGATATTTCCAAAACAAGATTTTTTATTTTTCATTTTATGATTTTGTAAATGATCTTAATGTGAGTGCTTGACCATGGCAATAATACAGTCTATCTATGTGTTTGCGAAACCATAGAGTCTTATTACTACTGCAAGTAAGAATGTTTTACAAAATAACGACTATCTACCACTGCATTTAAAAAACAAAACTATTGGGGAAAAAAAACTAAAATACTATTTACCATTCATTCATATATAAGTGTTAATTCTCCCTCTCCCCACCCTACCTCATCGTATTTTCTCTGGTCAAATTATCAATGCTACCCATACATACACTAGCTTTCTATATCTTTCTCTATATATATGTTTTCTCTGCTCCACAAGATACAAATTATGGTTGCTGGATTGTATCCTGCACTGTTTATGCGACATACCATTGCCAGTTCATAAAACCGTTAGGTAGTTCTCTACACATAGCGATTTTACCACTGCTCTACCTACGCCTTTTGCTTGTTTGGCTTTCTTACAGGCTAGTATGCGATAGGCAGCATTAACTGAATATCAAACCCAGTCCACCTTTGTATTTGCAATCTAAGTAATAATTTGAAAAGAGACAAGTGTAATCAGTTTTAAACATTATCTCTGCTTTGTTTGTTTGTTTGTTTGTTTGTTTATGACATGTATATTAACCTAAAATCAAACCCTAGTCTACCTTAGTGAAAGGCTAACAGTTTAACCACTGCGTCACCATACCCTTCTTTCTTAGTTTGATTCATTCTAGGCCTTAGAGCTAGAAATCGAGTTACGATCTCCAGTGCAAGAGGCACATGTGCTCACCACTATAGCACGTAATGGTTAGCTGGTAACATTAGACAATCGAAAATGATTGTATTTCTGTTAGCCAAGCATTTCTGTCATTTGCCTACTGTGTGAGCACTGCCAGCAAGACAGTTAATTTAGAACAAGCGAGTGTGTGTGTGTGTGTGTGTGTGTCTATAGATTATTAGCCTCAAGTATTTAAAGCTTGTTGTGTGTAGCGACCATCTTGCTCAGTAACCACTGAGTAAGTTTTAACAGTCAACTTATAAAAACAGCATAGGATAGTTGTGTGTGTGTGATTCATGTACTTGGGAATATGCATTAGCACCATGCGCTAGCTTTACCTTACCCTCTAAAGATAAAGCGTTATCCCTTTCTTTTGACATTGCCAATGACTGCATTCCCCCACAAGTTTTACACTTAAGCCCTTGGCTTGTTCTTGATTAGGTTTTTGTTTGCTTTAGGCTTGGTTTGGTTCGGTTGGGTTTGATTCGACTTGGTTCAGTTTAGTTTAATGTAGTCACCATTTTTTTATTTTTAGCTACACTCTTTAACCAATTAATTAATGATAGTCTACTCTTAATTCTTGAATCGATAAATTGAATTTTGTGTGCACCGTTTGTCAATCCATGCCTACAACCTATACTCCCTATGTACTACAGTCAGATCTGAAAACAAGTTCCAATGGTCAAAGACGTGTCAGTCACCATACATGTAGCCTACAATAATTCTTTATTTTCCTAGCTAGATTTCGTCACTCACAGTAAACATCTTACATTATGGGTTTGCAATATATTAAGAAAAGCAAAAGTCCATGATCTTGTTGTTTTGGGTCTTTTTTGGGGAAATTCATAAGCCATAAAAAGAATGACATCATGTCAAGTTCTGAGTGGATCTTGTATGTCAAAATCCCATTATCGGTTTATAAAATCTCAAGGCCATGCCCTAGCAGTTTTGGATTATTTCAATCAATGAGTCCACCATAGGAAACATCGAAAAAATAAATACCCTTAAAACAAGTCGTCCCATGACCCTCTCCGAACAATGCTTCGCAAAATATAAATTCATCCCTTGAACATGATCGGCGACATCATCCTCGCTTCCCCCTCCCACCATGGTTGCCATGTCGTTTGACCTTCAAGTGTCCTCAGCATCTCTGTGCTTTTTTCATTGCCCTGTTATCCAGTCAGGTCAATGCATTCCAGTAAGCTCAAATAACATCCACATCCTGTCAGTCTGCCCCAGCAAGTTTGTTTTCTATACTCACTTCAAGCAACATATAACCACGTTCTGTTTGTTCTATCTAAAGCCAGCTTCATCGAATCAAGGAATTATCATTTGTCATGTCACTCATAATCGTTTACACGTTAAAGACCCCCTTCAGGGGGTTTAGGAATTAGGAATTCCATCATAGGAAAAATCAGAAAACGAACCCTCGACCCGCCGTCTCATCGAAATAGCGAATACTGTATTGGTATATCACCACCGTGGCCAGTAATAGCTTCGTTGAAACACGTGTCCAGTGGTATCGTCTCTTTCTATCTACAACCACTCGTCATGAACATTTTAGACAAATTTAAGAAAAGTTTTAAAAACTGAAATGTTTTCAACATAAGTGTCGTTAGGCTCTTTCGCATTTTTTTAAACATAAATACTATATTCGAAAGAGAGATAGGGGAGGGGCGTCACCCCGAGTCCTACGACCCCTCGTATACGTCTCTGGCGTTATTGGTTTGTGAGATATAACAAAAAGTCTAAAATCACGGTTTTACAACAAAAAATTCTGTTTCCCTCATTCTCAAAAACTTTAACCTATTACCAAAATAAAGAGGGTTTCGAGACAAGCCATTTGACACGTCATAGGACCAAATCCGACCAGGCATTCGTGAAATATCAGAAAAAGTCTAAAATCATAATTTTACCCCAAAACGCCTGTTTCCCTCATTCTCAAAACTTTAACCTATTAATAACATATATAGGGCTTTGAGACAAGCGATTTGACACGTCACACGTCCAAATCCGACCTTGCGTTTGAGAGATATCGGCAAACGTCGTAGGAAAGTAGGCGACTATCTGGCTCTCTCCTCACCACCAAAACCCCTTCTTATCAATCATATTTTTCAAAGAGCTCGCCCTCTTACAAAAATCCCAAGTGCGCATGCGTATAAAACAAAAACAAAAATGTTCATCCATAGCGGCAGCCAGAAAAACGCATGTGCGATATGAGCAACCACGTTTAAGTTCATTTTAGCAGCGCACCTTATACATGTCGTATTTGAAAAGAGACTTTCACTAAAAAAATACAATTTCACCCCCTAGTAGGGGTAGGTTTTATTTAGGGGTTAAAATGAGTGGTCCATTGGAAAGAGGGCGTCAGCCCGAGTCCAACGACACCTCATTTGTCAAAATCGGACCATGCGTTTGAGAGATATTAATTATTTCAATTTCGCGCGGCGGCCATGTTGGTTTGTTGGGCACAGGAGTGTCAAGTGAAGCAGAAGCGCCACCACTCCACTACGTCTCAGTACCCAAGAAACAATAATATTAAAAAAATCAAGCAAAAAATACAACTCTGATAGGTTCTGAACCCCGGTCGGCCGGGTGAAAGACCAAAGCTCTAACCACAGAGCCAAACATGTCCTCCCAAGTTAAACGTTATCAATTGATTTACATACAACGTCTTAGCAAATAATGATTTTGACTAAACGATTTCTTCACTGGAGTATATATCCATTATAACCCATTTCATATAAAGTTCATATTATTTCTATCAGTATGCTATATTTCATGCAACATACTCAAATTAGTGAAATATAATTCAGAACGAGAGATCAGCTGCCATGTTGTCTAGTAACCAAGACCACTCTGCTTTTTAAAGTCACTTCTTCACTATAATATTACATTATAAACTTTTAATTTCAAACGGGCCACGTCCTTAAGAACAGTTTAAACGATTCTATGTTCGATTATCGGAACTGGTGGGTGCCATGTTATGGATTATAAAGTTTGCATAATTCAAACGGCCGCCATCCTGAAATGGTACGACTAATGACCTTGTACCTTGTGTGTAGTTTGTGCACAAGACGCGTCCCATATGAAGGTATGTTTTTACCAAATCTGGTAAAGATCATCTGATTAGTTTGGACGTACTGGTAATTTAATTTTATGTTTTAACCATTTGTGTGGCCGCCATTCAGTTTTGGTAAAGATGGCGGCAATATAAAACTTGACACTGAGGTGCCCTTTGATAGTGCTACCTCTGTACCAAATTTCGTTCAATTCGGGTTGGTCGTGTTGAATTGAAATGGGGGGATAGACACGCAGAGTACACACATACACACACACCCACAGACGCACAAAGTTTTGACCGTTTGTAGATCTCATAAGTTTACTTCCATTTTATGCAAAAATCGAAAGTAGGCTAAAAATAATGAAATACAGTTGAAACAAATCGACGCCAAATTGGCGGGTGATAAGTTAAGAGAAGTATGAGACTTCTGTTACTTAAGGAGCAAAATAACCAGTGATGGGCGAAGCAAAGAGGATATAAAAGGTAGGTTGGCTGAAGCAAGGAAAGCATTTCCACAGAAAAATCTGTTGACATCAAATATACGTAGATTTAGGTATTAGGATGTCATTTTTGGTAGTGAAGCTTGAACTGTTGGTGCGGCAGAAAAGAGAAGAATATAATCATTTGAAATGTGGTGTTACAGGAGAATGATGATCAGATTGGTAGATAGAGTTACAAATGAAGAGGTATTAAGACGAGTGGGAGAGGAGAGATGTTTCTGGCGACTGCATATTAAGACACCCAGGAATAGAAAACTTAGGTGCAGAAGGAATGATCGAGGACAAGATCTGTGGGGATAGAAAAATGAAAATCCACAGCCTGCTTCCAGTCGACCGACCGGGTCAGGGAATGGAATGAATGAAGCCCCCATCTAGCGGCTAGGATATGAACTGTGCCGGCTGCTGAAGCCTGTCGCACTCCCCTGGGGCAATGATTAAATGAATGACAGATGAAATGAAATCATAGTGGAGAGTGATGCTGGAATGAAATTGTGACAGGGAAAACCGGAGTACCCGGAGTAAAACCTGTCTGCCACCGCTTCTTCCAGCACAAATCTCAAACGGAGTGGCCGGGATTTGAACCATGGACCCAGCGGTGAGAGGCCGGTGAGCTGCTGCCTAAGCCACGGAGGCTTCTGTGGGGATAGACCAAGGTTAAATAAATTGCCATTGATGTAAGGTGTGGCAGCTATGTAGATGTGAAACGATTAGTCCAAGACAGGGAGGTATGGAAAGCTGCATCAAACCAGTCAACACACTGAAGACTCAAACAACAATAATTTAAATGTCACATTCCTGTGCGAACACCAGTGGTTTCCCCAACAAAAGAGGCCTGGAGATAAAGAAGTTGGATGTCTGTCATTACAAGAGTAACGAACCTGATACCGACCGATACAGGCATTACATCACACTCTAACATTACGTAACCACTACTACTTATTTCTTTTTCAAACAAATATATTCCACTCCCTATATGTGTCGCCTCGAGCACAAGCGCGCATATCTGATGAGTGGTCATGCGTAGACACGTCCAGGAGAACACAAGGTGGCTCAAAAAAACACACTCATCAAGGTAAATCGTTAAATTCAAGGGGCTGAAAGTAAGGGTCATCAGTGCCACAATATCGTAAGCAATACAAGTCAAGAGAACAAGTGAAAATTCTTGTAGTAATATTGGTCACCTAAATTAGTTTTCTTTGAAGTCAGCTGTGTTGGGATTTCATGACCAACAAACAAAATGCTATTTTTTTTTCTCAACTGAATGTGATTGTTTTACACAGGGTGTCCAGGAAAACGTTTCCAATATTTACAGAAGATTTAGTTCGCAACAAAACAAGAACTAAAGATCCTATAAACATTGGTTGTTAACTTAATAACTTCTTAGTTATGGACTTATTTTGTACAAGGAGCATATCTTGCAATCCGAGCACTTTGTCACCAAACAAAAGAGGAAACATTGTACGAGGAGCATATCTTGCACTTCAAACACTTTGGCACGAATCAAATGAGAAAAGATTGTACGAGGAGCATATCTTGCACTTCAAGCACTTTGGCACGAATCAAATGAGAAAATATTGTACGGGGATGATCTTCCACTCCGAGCACTTTGGCACGAATCAAATAAGAAAACATTGTACGAGGAGCATATCTTGCACTTGAAGCACTTTGGCACGAAGCAAATGAGAAAACATTGTACAAGGAGCATATCTTGCACTTAAAGTACTTTGGCACGATTCAAATGAGAAAACATTGTACGAGGAGCATATCTTACGCTCCGAGTACTTTGGCACGAATCAAATGAGAAAACATAGTAGGAGGACCATATCTTGCACTTCAAGCACTTTGGCACAAAACAAATGACACCACTTCTTGATCTCCACTCTTGAAGGGTCATTTCCCTTTTGTTTTTGTCAACGAAGATTGGTTGCACTGTGCCCGTACCACAGAACACCTATATAATAGAAGTGAATGGCCCATGGTAAAGCATGGAAACAAGAAACTACTGCAGCACGCCTAGTGGTGTGGCAGCCAAATACCAGTGTGGAAATATTGGCTCCCAAAAATGTTTTCATTTTATGTTTTTATTTTATTTAACTGGGTCACTCCAATCAGTATTTTATTTTAGGACACATTTCCATGTTGAAAAATCACACCAACTTGAGACGTTGGACTGGGTGGTTTTATTCAGAACTATTCACGCCGATGCCGTATGACTCATATAACATCATCCTTTGCCAAATGCGGTTTACGAATGAAAAGTATGGATCACGATTATAAGCTTCAGAAATACGACAGTATCGTGTTACCCAGGTAGAATATTTGCTATTGCGAGTAGTATTAACGTATAAGTGACTTAAATATCTCTCAAAATCAGGATAATGAACAGTTACCGTAACGTGTTTCAAGCATGTGGAGCCGCCATGTTATCAACAACACAGAACACCAAATATAACAAGGCTGAAAGCTCTTGTGGAAGCCCTTTGCTCCTTGGAGGAAAAGGACATAAGTCAAGTTAGTCAAAATCTACCAATCACGAGGCGAACTTTTGCCTAACAGCGCTCGTAGTGGGGTGGCGCTGAAGTACCCTGTGTTGTCAGTTACTCGTATCATAACTTCACCCCCGTGGCCCGTACAGAAGCATTGTTAGTAGGGTGTATCAAGCCCATCAAGCGACACAAAACATGAACAGAGCACCCTTGCAATGGAAACACCTCTCATACAAGAACAGTTCCATCCGGGAAGTAAGTTCTATTGGGACCTGTTGATTTCCTCACTAGGGAAGCGATAGTGAATGCTACCAGTTACCACGACACACATACAACCCAGGTGCTTCTCCAACATGGCTGCAGGGACTGGAGGTAGATTTTTTCCATGCCAGCATCGATGCCTTGAGGCATTAGAACATGTGCTTGGCGTCTATATAATGCGTAGAACAGTACTCCACTACGTTTCTACATGAGAGCTCTTGTTACATTCTATATTTACAAATTTTAGCCTATTTTCATAGTCTTATGAGATCAGCTTTTGTTCGTGTGTGTTTTTGTGTGCGTCCGTGTGTATGCTGCCACCCTCCCACCCACCACCGCCCTAATAAAATCTAAATGGCTAAAGCGATTTCAATGAAACTCAGTGAGGTCATAGTACTATTTCGGCCGACCCGACCGTGTCCTTCAAATCATAATATGTCTCACTTATCCACCATGGCGGCTGTGCGAAATATTTCCCCAGCATTTTATATCTCCGAAACTATTACCGTACTGATATCACCCTGAAATTGTGTACGGTGATAAAGGGCACCACTAGAAATTCACTTATGTAACTTACCAAAACCCGTTAACTACAAAACGAACATGGCGGCCAAGCGAAGTTGAAACATTTAAATATACTTTTCTCGCAGTAACCATCCAAGCACTGTGAAACATGCTACAGCAAAATGTTTATACACATTTTAATGGACTAACATCTAATTTCGTTCAATTGTTTACATAACCTAAGATGGCGGCTGTGAGAAATTTCAAAATTAAGTTTTTATTTCTTGTGTCCTAAACATGCGATTGAAGTCAACGTTTGAATAATGAACTTACGCAATAATCCTTATCTAATAGTACATAACTTTATGGCCTACATATATTAAAATCCAACATGGCGACCATCCGAAATACTTAGACGGTTCTCAATATCTAGTCTATTAATCTATGATACCAATCAAACTGAAATTTTGCATGTTGATAGGGGCTATAATCATAAGTTCATCTATGGGATTTTCCATAACCTGGTGAGCCCAAATCCAACATGGTGGCGTCGCGAAATTGAAATATATAAATGGACGATTCTCGCGATTTAACCATCCGAGCGTAGTGAAACTTGGTACGGTGAATGCTTATAAAAATTTCGATCCACTGGCATCTAATTTATTTCAGTTGTTTTCATAACCACAAGATGGCACCTGTGCGAAATTTTAAAATCTCGATTTTATTTCTTGTGCCCTAATTATGCTATTGAAGTTTGAAAAATACACCTACACAATAATTTCATGTGATAGTACAGAACTCTAAGGCCTATATAACAAGAAGTTCCGTGACGAACTAAAGAGCCTACTTTTCTTAAAATTTAAGATTCATGCAAATGACTAATCTGTATGGATCTATCTAGAATAATGCCGAAATTAAGTTGCTAATATCGAAATTTCAAATTAGTTCGAAATACTGTATACCTGGCATAATGTAGCCTAATAGAGAACTACAGTTGGCAGCCCTTGTGACTGAACATATTCTTAGTTCCATCTCTTAAGGTACAGAATTCAAAATTTGGTTGAAGTCCAGTGGATAGCATGGACGTTACATGCAGTTAAACATTGGATCTAACAGCGCGCGTAAAATCATATTGGCAACAATGACATACATGTTTTGGTCTGAAATAATCTGAAATAATATGATCTATTGATGTGTCAATTTTGAATGAAATCCATTAGTTAGTATAGAAGTTAAATGCATTTTAAAATTGGACATATCAGCAGGCTTAGAATCATGTTGGCAGCACTGGCGTAGGCCTATATTAGTTACTCCAAATTAATCTAGAATGCCAGGTACTACAGTATAAGTGTGCAAAGTTTAGAGCTATTGGCTTACATACTTTCTGATATATTGATATTAGGGTAACATAAATAGAGACAGTATTTATTAACATTTGGCAGCCCTGGTTACTCTTAAGAATTGGCATAGTCATATCTGTTATGATACACATAGCACACACGAAATTTGGTTGAAATCCAAATGATAGTATAGAAGTTACATGTATTTAAAGCTGGACTTCTCAGCAGGCTTAGAATCATGTTGGTAGCACTGACGTATATAAGTTACTCCAAATTAATATAGAATGTCAGGTACTATACGTGTGCATAGTTTAAAGCTGTCGGCTTGCATACTTTCTGATATATGGGTATTTGGATTTTAAAAAAATAGAGCATTTATTAACAGTTGGCAGCCCTGGAGGCTCTTAAGAATTCGCTCAGTCATATCTGTTTATGTACGCATAGCACATACGAAATTTGGTTGAATTCCAATTGATAGTGTAGAAGTTATATTTATTTAAAATTTGGACTTATCAACAGGCTTATAATCTTTTTGGCAACACTGCCATGTATGGCCTCCTGGAAATTAAACTGCAATATTATTATCTATACGTGTGCCAATTTTGAAATAGCTCCCATTCATACCTTCCATGATATCCAACATGGAGTTCAAATTTCAATTGCGATTTTTCAGCAGTTGGTAGCAGTGACATCATTTTCAAATATCGCCGTAAGATATTCAGGTATAGATGTTTACTCCTACCAAATTTTGTTTCGATTGCTGCAGCCGTTTAGGATTTGATAGGGGGACACACACACAGACAGACAGACAGACAGACACGCATTTGCCCGATCTCATAAGTCTACTTTTCCTCATTTTTGCAAAATGTGAAAAGTTGGCTAAAAATCCAACATGGCGACCATCCGAGATGTTTAGATGGTTCTCAATATCTACGAATCTATTATCGCAATCAAACTGAAATTGTGTATGTTGATAGAGTCAATTAACATAAGTAGATTATAGGCAATATAGTTTTGCACGGAACTACTTGTTAAATTATAGCATATTGCCCCTCAGATTCTCAGCCATATCTTTTGTTGTCTGGCAATTTTAAAATAAGGAAGGATGAAGGAAGGAACGTAGGGAAGGAAGGAAATATGAAGGGGGAAAAAGGAAGATATGAAGGAGGGTAGGAAGGATGGAGGAAAGAAAGATGAAGTATGAGGGAAGGAAGGATGATATAAGGATGGGAGGAAGGAAGGAATGGAAGGGCGAAGGAGGGAACTGAAGGATAAAGGAAGGAAAGATGAAAGAAGGAAGGAAGGAGGGAAGGAAGGGAAGGAAGGGAAAGGAGAGATGAAGGAAGGAAAGGAAGGATGAAGAAAGGTAGGAAGCAATGAAGGAAGGAAAGGGATGATGAAGGAAGGAATGAGAAAAGAAAGGAGGTAGTGATGGAAGGAAAGAAGGAAGCAGGGAAGGAGGAAAGGAAGGAAGGAGAGAAGGAGAGAAAGAAGGAAGGAAGGAGGGAACGAAGGAAGGAAGGAAGGGAGGAGGGAACGAAGGAAGGAAGGATGGAAGGAAGGAAGGAGGGAAGGAAGGAGGGAAGGAGGGAAGGAAAGAGGGAACGAAGGAAGGAAGGAGGGAAGGAAGGAGGGAACGAGGGAAGGAAGGAGGGAACGAAGGAAGGAGGGAAGGAGAGAACGAAGGAAGGAAGGAGGGAACGAAGGCAGGAAGAAAGGAGGGAACGAAGGAAGGAAGGAGGGAACGAAGGAAGGAACGAAGGAAGGAAGGAGGGAAGGAGGGAAGGAAGGAGGGAAGGAAGGAGGGAAGGAGGAACGAAGGAAGGAAGGAGGGAACGAGGGAAGGAAGGAGGGAACGAAGGAAGGAGAGAACGAAGGAAGGAAGGAGGGAACGAAGGAAGGAGGGACGAAGGAAGGAAGGAGGGAAGGAGGGAAGGAAGGAAGGAGGGAGGGAACGGAGGAAGGAGGGAAGGAGAGAACGAAGGAAGGAAGGAGGGAACGAAGGAAGGAAGGAGGGAACGAAGGAAAGACGGAAGAAGATGAGGAAAGGAGGAAGCAAGGAATGAGGGTTGAAGGTAGGAAAATGTAGTTTTACCGTTAGTCTCGTGATCATAAACCATAGGGCTTCCTTTTTACGAAGAATCTGAACCACCAGACGAGACATTTTACCTCAAAAATTTACTATCCACAAACGGGAAATCGAACCTCGTCCGCCATGATAGCTTAATGACGTCCTTCCGACGAGCTCGATGCACGTTGTGTTTAGCTCAAGAGTGAGGCATTGTGTTGCCCAATAAAGCGTTCTCGATAAGAGGAGCACGACTGTAATGATTATGAACGAAGGAAATAGCCACAGCGTGGTGCGGCATTCAGCTGTCATTCTCAAAATGTTATTTAAATAAATTGGTTGACGAATTCTCGGTACCGGTAGTGTTTGTGGAGCAGTAATTACCAACCAGCATGCATTGCGTGAGGCCCACATCTGTTGAGGGACAATATTATTGTGCAATTCCGGGAAGCCACTTACAGGGTAGGTAAAGCAGTGGAGTGGATCTCCAGAGTCACAGGACACACAAAGCCAGCCACTACGCCACGAAGTGTAAGGTATTAAGGACATCACGTACTCTTACACGATGAAAATGAAATGAAAATGAAAATCCACAGCCTGCTTCCAGTCTCCGACCGGGTCAGGAATGGAATGAATGAAGCCCCTATCTAGCGGCGAGGATATGAACTGTGCCGGCTGCCGAGGACTGACGCACTCCTCTGGGGCAATGATTAAATGAATGACAGATGAAATGAAATGATAGTGGAGAGTGTTGCTGGAATGAAACGTTGACAGGGAAAACCGGAGTACCCGGAGAAAAACCTGTCTGCCTCTCTTACACGATGAAGAAGTCTTTTTTGGGGGCATCACTTTACTAAGTATTTTCTGGGTTTATGCTAAAGGTACAGCTATGATTCTTGTCACATATAAGAAGCGGTATATTCTGAGCTGTTTTTGACCATGTAGTGCTACTTTGCTTTTATAGAATGTGATTATATTCTATAAATTAATGACGAAGGAGGGAAGTAGGTAAGTAAGGAAAAAGGGAAGGGAGTAAGGAAGAGGGAAGTAAGGAGGGCAGGGAGTAAGAAAGGGGGGAATAAAGAAGGAGGGAAGGGAGTAAGCAAGGGGGGAATAAAGAAGGAGGGAAGGGAGTAAGCAAGGGGGGAATAAGGAAGAAGGGAAGGGAGTAAGGATAGGGGGAATAAATAAGGAGGGAAGGGAGTAAGGATAGGGGGAATAAAGAAGGAGGGAATGGAGTAAGCAAGGGGGGAATAAAGAAGGAGGGAAGGGAGTAAGGATAGGGGAATTAAAGAGGGAGGGAAGGGAGTAAGCAAGGGGGGAATAAAGAAGGAGGGAAGGGCGTAAGAAAGGGGGAATAAAGAAGGTGGGAAGGGAGTAAGCAAGGGGGGAATAAAGAAGGAGGGAAGGGAGTAAGGATAGGGGAATTAAGGAGGGAGGGAAGGGAGTAAGCAAGGGGGGAATAAAGAAGGAGGGAAGGGAGTAAGAAAGGGGGAATAAAGAAGGAGGGAAGGGAGTAAGCAAGGGGGGAATAAAGAAGGAGGGAAGGGAGTAAGCAAGGGGGGAATAAAGAAGGAGGGAAGGGAGCAAGCAAGGGGGGAATAAAGAAGGAGGGAAGGAAGTATGAAAGGGGGTAATAAAGAAGGAGGGAAGGGAGTAAGCAAGGGGGGAATAAAGAAGGAGGGAAGGAAGGAAGGAAGGGAGTAAGGATACGGGAATTAAGGAGGGAGGGAAGGGAGTAAGCAAGGGGGAGTAAGGAGGGAAGGAAGGAAGGGAGTAAGGATAGGGGAATAAAGAAGTAGGGAAGGGAGTAAGCAAGGGGGGAATAAAGAATGTGGGAAGGAAGGAAGGGAGTAAGGATAGGGGAATTAAGGAGGGAGGGAAGGGAGTAAGCAAGGGGGAGTAAGGAAGGAGGGAAAGGAGTAAGGATGGCTGAAGTAAGGAAGGAGGGCAGGGAGTAAAAGATTCCATTTCATCTGGTTTCGATCGCGTGTTTTTTTGTCAGTGGCTTATTTAGGAGAAGGGCCAGAGAGAAGAGTATTTAATACAATAGTTTGGCGAGAAGCGTGTGGCACAACAGGCAAATCCTACCTGAAGTCCCCTCCAAGACCAATAACTTTCCCACAAAAAGGAATAATGTCGTTCGGTCTCATTTGATGCCATATCCAACCTAGAAGAAAGGCTGGCGTTAGAAACCATAGCTAATTTTCAAGCCTTTGAGTTCAGTGTACTCTAAATTATATATACACCGCGGACAGGCCAACAAGGACCACGCAAATATCACTTCTTTATAGGTCTAGTTTCCTTCTTTCTCTTCCAGAAGTCTTTCATCCTGGTCGACTGTGCAGCTCTTCTTTCAGCAGTCCATTCTCCTCTGTTGAGATTTTTCTTCTCCCCGACAAGAATTTTGAGACCAAAAATTTTTTTTCTGTACTCTATTCGATTTAGACAATCTTCTTCAGTAATTTTGAATTTTTGAAGTTCTTCTTTCATTTGTTTTACATAGCCTCCTTGTCCTTTATAGTTCCAGATTTTATCAAAAATTTGTTTGTTTAACCTTGAGCAATCCATGCGGACCATATGTCCGTAGAACTGAAGTCGCCGTTTTCTGATCATCACTTCAAGGTTGTCGATTTTACTATAAATTTCTGCATTCGATCTCAGTCTATAACCTTCCTGTGTTTTCCTAGGACCATAAATCCTTCTTAAAATTCTTCTTTCTATCTTGAGCAAATTCTCCATTCCGGTTATATTTGTAGTTTCCATGCCGTACAAGATGACTGGTCTAACAACAGTATTAAAATGTCGTAATTTTGCATTGATAGACAGGTTCTTTTTATTGTATATATTTTTTGTACAAAAATTTAATCTTTCCAATTTCCCTTTTTTGTTCTCGATTGCCAATTTATCCGTCCCATTGCTACTAATTATTTCTCCAAGATATTTAAATCGGTCAGTGACCCTGGTGCTCCCATAATTTGTTTTTATCATTTTCTTAGTGTATTTCTGATCACTTGTCATCATCTCTGTTTTTACCAACGAAATCTGTAAGCCCGCTTTTTCCGCCGTTTCTTTTAACTGATCAATTTGGTTAATAGCTTCTTGTTCTGATTCAGCAAACAACGCTACGTCGTCAGCAAATGCTAAACCTTTGACTCTGAGGTTCTTATTCTTTGTACCAATTTTAGCACTTGAATCGTTCTTCTCCCAAAACGTCCTCATGACTTTATCCAAGACCAAATTGAAAAGCAGTGGTGATAGACTGTCCCCTTGTCTTAGCCCAGTTTTTACCTCGAAGGGCTCGCTAACTTCATTTAAAAATTTGACTCTGGAAATCGTATTAGTTAATGTAAGTTTTATTAAATTTATGGTTTTTTGATCAACTTGGTATTCCTTCAATGTGTCAAAAACAGTATCCCTATCCACTGAATCATACGCTTTCTGAAAATCAACGAATGAGATAAAGATATTCTTTGGCCTGTTGTTGTAATATTTTAATATCAATTTTAAATTTTACTCTAAATTATAATACTGTAATAATAATATTGTATTGCCTCAGGTGCCGGGTGCAAGCTTTGTTATTTGACACCCAGAGGGTAGCTTGCATGTCAAATTTCGTTGTACCTTTAAGCACTACAAATTCAAGGAGGTTAGATATCTAAGATCCTTGAACACTATAGCCCTTTCTAGTAGAGAAATGAGGAACTTTGTGTTGGCGGAAATTCCCCAGATTAATTTTGCCATTATGAACACGGTCTACTGAATTCAAATGAGTTCTTTGGCATGCCAACATCGTATGACATGCGTGTCTGTGATTTTTTGCCGCCTATAAAAAAAAAACACTTACCACGGCCAGGAGCGAACCTGCAAGCTTGGGGTTAGTAGACCGACACGTTAATCACTCACCCACCGTGGCAAGGTACTCTGAATTGTTCGTCTGGATTTGAAGCTGCAGTCTCTCGAGTTCACTAACTGAACTTCCCTTGCGGAGAGGAGAGCAATAAAGCTTATCTGGATCAGATGATTTAGGCATGACATATCGGTACATTTGTGGCATGGCCGTGGGTGAGTAATATACGGTCACAGTGTCTGTCTAACTGGAAGCGTGTTGCGACTGGTACGGGACAATCAATGTTATATTGGTAATAGTGCACACTGATTTATAAAATGGGGGCACGTATTGGACCATAAATAACTCACCACTACGACCAGCCAATGATTACGAGGGAGCACCGCTGGAATTTATTGGACCGAAGCACGAACAGAAAGGCAACTCCCTGCTTTTTATAGTTCAGCCGGGAGAAATTGACGTAACCTGTAAAACTAGAGGTCGTGGCCTTCGCAGTCTAGGGTTACGTATAGAAACTCTTTTCCAATAGTCCGCCTCGTTGCGCAGTGTCTTGCACTCAGCTATACAATTAGCCTATCATGATCAAGGTGAACAGATGTAATAACAAGAACTTCTGTTGTCAAAGTAGAAGACTGTAGTTATACGTGCCAATTAATCTCGAGATCATAAGCCACGGGACCTCCTTTTAACGTGGAATCCGAATAGGATTGCCACATTTCAAGAATGGAAAAACGGAAGACACGTCCCAAAACATTGCTTTTCTTAATGAAGGTTGTTAAATGTAGTAATAAATAATGCGCATATGTATTAAATAAGCATTACATAATAAAATACACAAAATTAAAACTATATATTGCTGACATATCATATAGGCCTATGACACCAGCAACTTACAAATGCTTTTCATTTGAACGACCCTTTTAAGAATTTTTTATTTGAAAGTACCTGTTAATGCACATACAGCATTAACAGTTTTATTTCTTTTATTCTTGATCAATGGTTGTTGAGAGGTCGGATGCAGAGATATATTAGTCATGGAGCCCTGCAATGTGAAGGAAGAAAATAGATTAGTTTAGTAAGTGTTTCTTTGGTGTCAGTTACCATGGGGATCAACAAGATGTATGGGCACGACAGTGGTATTATTCTTCCATGATATGTATGTTGCAGTGGCAACTAAGTGGTGCAATAAACCAATGAGCGTGCTTTACCTTATTTGATTTCGAATATATTACATTTAATTATTTTCTTAATATCATTTAAGTGGTCCTCCGAAAATTACTTTTATAAATGTGATGTTTATAATGCGACCACCAGAGGTAAGGTTCTGTCGTGAGCACGCACTCTATTCGCGATCAAACAGTACCTTCTGATAAAATTCTCTACAATATTCGTCATAATAATAATAATATGTGAACAATTCTTGTTTTATCAAACTAATGGAGCTTCTGTTTCTATAATCTCTCCATTTGATATTCATGACAGAAAAAAACTCTCTCCGTAAAAGCATTGGAGGGGAAAATTCTGAGTATTAACTTCACAAGGACTAAGATATTCCTTAATGTTGTTGCCCCTAATAAATCTATAACGTGTACCCATCAATCTGACACAGACATAGACATAATTTTCTCTTTCAAACTTGCACCTGTATCACCCGATAACAAGCTAGATATTACAATCAATTCTCTAGCGGGATATTTGAAAATTAGTGCGAAATTGAATATATTATCAAATTAACCAAAAAACGGAATATTTGGCGTTCCGTTAAAGATTAAAACGGAGCGCGGAACAACAACAACAAAAAACGGGATTGTTCCGGGTAAAACGTAACGGACATGCCATTTCACTTTTAAAATCTCACATGCATTGACCGGGAATCAAACCCGGTCCGCCCTGGTGAGAGGCCGTCAGCTTGACCGTTGCGCCACCACTCCCCCACTTCTGTTGTCGACTGAATGTTTAGGTTAAGTATTTTTAGCCTATTTTCAATTTTGAAAAAATAGGCTTATGAGATCACCTTTTGTCCATGTGTGTGTGCGTGTGTGTGTGTGTGTGTGTGTGTGTGTGTGTGTGTGTGTGTCCTAATAAAATCTAAACGGCTGGAGCGATTTCAATGAAACTCGGTAAGTTCATGGCGCTATTCCCGGCGACCTCGACCGTGCCCTTCAAATTTTGTTACGTCTCACCAATCCAACATGGCGGCTGTGCGAAATATTTCACTTGCATTCAATATCTCCGAAACTATTACCGATATCGCCCTGAAATTGAGTACGGTGATAAAAGGCACTACTAGAAGTTCACCTATGAGACTTTCAAAAACCTGGTGACTACAAAACCAACATGGCGGCCAAGCGAAGTTGTGACTTTTAAATGGACTTTTCTCGCGATTTAACCACCCAAACGTAATGAAACTGGGTACAGCAATTGTTTATACACATTGTAAAGCACTGGAGTCTAATTTAGTTCAATTGTATACATAACCTCAAAATGGCGGCTGTGCGAAATATTTCACTGACATTCTATATCTCCGAACCTATTACAGATATCACCCTGCAATTTTGTACGGTGATAAAGGGTACTGATACAAGTTTACCTATGTATATTTCATAAACCTGTAAAGTACAAAACGAACATGGCGACCAAGCGAATTTGAAATATTTTAATAGACTTTTCTCGTGATTTAACTCTCTGAGCGCAGTGAAATGTTGATCACTTTTGTGATACTTTCAATGTTTAGCTTGGCCCATTTGTCGGTCAAATTTTGTTTCTTGTTACCGAGATCCCCGAATAGTAATTATTTCCTTGTAAACGTATTAATTGCTTAAACCTTATGCATAATCTTGTTATCAATCACTTATTCATAGATATTATAGTTCTCACCTTGAGTGTTCCAGTCGCTCGCTACCTCAAGCGTCCTCACTCCCGACATACAGGGCATCTACTGGTTGATCCGCTGTCCGCTGAGTAGTGTCGACTGACGTCACCCTGACTTTCGTTCGACCAATGGCAGGTTTTTGTCTGGTCGGGCGATCTCCAGCTTCGAGATGGTTCCATGATCCCTATTTAAGACGCCACTTGCTGGCGTTCTTCACCCACTTCTGATCAATCATCACTTCTGATCACTTCAACCTGCTGGTCACCGCTACTGCATCTCATGACACCATCGCTAGTCTCTACGCTACCTAGCAGCTACGTCACAAGATCTGCACAATGACGTATTGCTCAAGATGGCAAGAATAATTGCCAGCTGTTGTACTTTTCACCTTCACCTTAGATGGGATACTTGGATTCGTCTTTCGAAATACTGCTGGATCATCACTTGGAAGCTATAAATGTCATTCCTTCGCAAGAAAAGAAGAGAAAGTTGACATTTTTATCAATGCTGTACATATCTCTAGGCCATGTACGCCTCCTTCTGAAGAAACCGTGAGGACTTTTAAATCAACATTTATGCTAGCTGGAACTTTTAAGGAGCTGGCTCTTCAAAGATAAGTTTAATTTTATGAAGCATTTAAATTATACTAGTTATTTTATACTCTTAATCAGTTTCATGGTTCTCTCTTTTTATAAAGTGCATTTTTATATGTTAAGCTCAACTTCTCTCCAATTAAACAAGCTTGTTTCATTGATATTTCCTTAATCTGGGTTTCTGTCATCAGGCCCTCACACTTTAGCTCCATTTATAATTGTTCATTTCTGTGATAAGCACTTAAGTGCAATTTGTTTATTGATAAATTTATTATTTGAAATAAAAATTGTTAATGTATTGCTACCTACATTGGTTTTCTAGTCACGTATTTCATGCCCACTACCCCGCATCGCTTCAGTCTAATTTTCTTGACCACAGTAGTTATTTTGTCCAGGCTTTCGCCTGATGCGTTTCGTTCTCCCGTATGGGGAAGTTTTAGGGCAGAACTTTTTCTCCATAATTTTTGGTGCCTCACCCCCGGGAAACATATTTGTTGCACCCTGGTTCCCTATAAAAATGTCATATCTTGGATTTTACATTAACAATTTTTGTTCATTGTGTTTCAACACTAATTCACATTGTACGTTTCAGCTTGAGGCGCATGTTCAGCAGAGGGGAGAGAAACGTAAGCTAAACTGGTTTCTTCCGCATCAGACTAAACCTTACTACCTAGCAAGCTGTCATCTTCTGGCTTCCAGTACTCGAAGTCACAATATTGACGTGAGTAACAAACAACTTTTAATATGCCTAACCTTGATGAAAAACTCAGCAATGACAGAGCCTCTTGTAAGGGCTAGCTCACACGGTTTCGTACTTTCTTAACGGAGCTTGAACCCCAAGAGCGTAATCTTGACATAATTTTGCAGAGGCTTAAGAATTATGAACAAGCCTTTGAGAAATATGATGAGATACAATGCAGTATAGAAACTCAGCATCCGGACCAGCAAAGTGATAGGTTGGAAGTTGAAAAATTATACTATCAGGGATTTGCTGAAGCTAAACAGCTTATTAGGGCTTTAACTTTAAAAGAAAAACAAGATGATCAAACTTCTGCAGCATCTTCTACATCTTCTTCACGCATTATATTACCTAAATTAGAAATACCTAAATTCACTGGTAAGGACATAGAATGGGAGCCATTTTTTGAATTATTCAATTCTTTAGTACATGAGAATACTTCTATACCAGTAATACAAAAATTTCACTACTTGCGTCTGGCAGTTCAAGGCAACGCACTTAACCTGATTCAAGCACTTTCTTTGACCAGTGATAATTATGAAGTTGCTCTGAATCTTCTTAAGGATAGATATGGGAACATTCGTTTATCTATTCAACTCCATATACAAAGCTTATTCGAGTTACCTAACGTGCAAGCAGATAACAGTTTATCACTTCGTAAGTTGATTGACACTGCAGAGCTATACGTCAGAGCATTGTCCAATTTAAACCAGCCTGTAAATCACTGGGATTTATTTCTAGTTCACCTCATTTCTGCAAGATTGGATGCAAATACATTAAAAGCCTGGGAAACAGAACTTTCCCAGAATTTGCAATGCACTTATGAGGCGATTATTAACTTTTTGAAGGCCAGAAGCCAAGTCTTTTCCGCCATAGCTAATCAAAAAACTAGTAGTTCAGATTCAAAAGCCTTCTCAAAAGATAAGGTTAGCAGTTCTAATCAAAGAATTTTAAGATCACAGGCTCTTCCTGTTGATGCTCGGTCACCTAACCAAATGCAAACGTGCGGTCTGTGTCAGCAATCGCATAATTTATACAATTGTGATGAATTTAAATCTTTATCAGTAGATGAAAGACGAAAGTTCATTACGAACAAAAAACACTGTTTCAACTGTTTGTCAGGAACGCATATGTTAAACAATTGCCGTTCACAACGTTTATGCTTTCATTGTAAGGCTAGACACCATTCCCTTTTGCACAGGCATGAAAGATCACGGTTATCAGGACCAAGCAGTTCCAATACCAAGTCTAATTCTGAGACTTCTCAAAATAGTGCGCAGTCGTATGCTCAAAGTTCAACCTCGCTTGGCAAAGTCCAGGTTTTATTATCTACCGTGCAGGTTCTATTGAAAAATTCTCACGGGAAATGGGTATCTGTCAGGGGATTATTGGACAATGCCGCTACCAACAATTTTATTAATGAATCGTTGGTACAAAAGTTAGGCCTCCCAAAACATCCTACCTCAATAGAGGTTACAGGAATAAACTGCTCTAAATCGCAATCCTTAAGCTTTGCTAAAGTGGATCTGAAGGACTCTAATAATCTTGGTACGCAGTTGCAATTAGATTGTTTGATTATCAAGTCTATAGGCAACAATATTCCTGGCACTTCTTATCCTATTCAAAGTTGGAATATCCCGAATTTTGTCCAGCTAGCTGACCCTTATTTCAACAGAGCTTCGCCCGTAGAGCTTCTTTTCAGCTCAAGCGTATTTTGGCAATGTCTTCATTCCAATAAAGTAAAAATTGCTCCTAATGTTTTCTTCCGCGAAACTGATTTTGGTTGGATCGCTACTGGCCAAATATATCGTAATCCTATTCAAACTGTATCGAATTGTTATTTTGTTGGTACCGATTTGAGTCAAGAGCTAACCAAGTTCTGGGATCTTGAGAATGTTCAGGCTACTTCTTCTTCTTCTAACGAAATTTGTGAAAAGTTATACAAGGAAACCACTGTCCGTACTGCTGAAGGAAGATTTATAGTAACTCTTCCACGTATTCCTAATCCTCCTGCCATTACGGGCTCGCATTCCAGAGCACTTTGGGCACTATTTGCTATTGAAAATCGGTTCAAACAAAATGCTTCTGTCAAAACTCAGTATGCTTCCTTTATGGAGGAATACGAATCATCTAATCACATGGAGGTAATTTCTAAATCAGAAGAAATTGACCATTCTTTAAATGAAATAGTTTATCTAAATCATCACCCGGTATGGAAAAATTCCTTAACACAAGACAATATAAGAGTAGTTTTCAATGGCTCATCACCAGGTTCCAATGGAATCTCTTTAAATGATACCTTGCAATGTGGTCCCGCGATTCACACAGTTCTCACCTCTGTTTTGCTTAATTTTCGAAGGTTTCCTATTGCTGTAATCTCAGATATTAAGCAAATGTACCGGCAGATTCTCGTAAATTCTGAGCAGCAAGATCTGCAAAGAATATTGTGGCGCGATGAGAGTTCCAAACCCATAAAGATATTTAGATTGAAGACTGTGACATATGGCTTGAAGCCTTCAGCCTTTCTTGCGATTCAGTCTCTCCACATGTTAGCCGAGCAAGATGGTCATCTGTATCATCCTTTGGCCTCTGAGTCATTAAAAACGGCATTTTATGTTGACGATTTCTTGTGCTCTTTCCCTAATATTTCTGAAGCGCTCCTTGTGTGCGAAGATTTTAAATCCCTGCTCCAAGGAGGTGGGTTTCCGCTCCATAAATGGACTTCAAATTCTGCTGAATTTATATCAAAATTTTCATCAGAGGTCCCAGTTGATGAATTTGTTGCCATTCCTACTGATGAAGCAGCCGTAAAAGCATTGGGTGTTTTTTGGTGTCCTTCTTCTGATACCTTCTCTTATCAGGTACATCTGTCAGAATCTCCCCCTGTAACTAAGAGAGAAGTTCTGTCAGAAATCGCAAAGATCTTTGATCCTTTGCAATATATTGCTCCTATAGTTATTGTTGCAACCCTACCTCTTGTAGAAGAATGGTTAGAGTATCGCAGCAGTTTGCTGGATCTCTCCAAGGTTTCTATACCCCGCCTTTTAATTTCTAATCCCTTATACCAGCAGTATGATCTGCATGTATTTTCTGATAGTTCAGAACGGGCTTATGGCTGTTGTGCATACATAGTAGGACGTTCCTCAGCCACTTTCTCTGGATTTTCTAATTTAGTGTGCGCTAAATCAAAGGTTGCTCCACTTAAAACAGTATCATTGCCGAGATTAGAATTATGCTCTGCTTTAATGGCAACAGAATTAGCTACTAAACTAAATATCAGTTTAAAGTTAAAATTTTCCCACACATTTTTTTGGAGCGATTCTTCTATTGTATTAGCTTGGATTTCCAAGCCTTCTTCTCATTGGAATACCTTTGTGGCAAATCGCGTTTCTAAGATTCATGAAGTCTCTCATTCTGAACAATGGAGACATGTTCCTAGCCGTGAAAACCCCGCAGATATAATATCACGTGGTTGCACGCCTAAAAAATTGATTTCTTCAGACCTGTACTGGAATGGTCCTCCTTGGCTAAGTCAGGAATCATCTTGCTGGCCTCGCTTAGCTAATCAATTTGCAGAAGAAATACCTGATGCCCGTAATGACCCTGTCACGTCGCATCTTACTTCTACTAGCCTTTTTCATAGATACTCTTCGTTTGATAAATTGATTCGTGTAGTGTCTTATATCTTCCGATGGAAATATTTAGTAATTGATCAACCTTTGAAGCCTCAACCCTTTCTCTCCAGAGTAGAGTTAGAATTTGCTACTTGCAGGATTTTGTTACTTGTTCAGCAGGAAGTATTTGCTCCTGAAAAGCAAGCTCTTATAAGTGGTAAAGATTTACCCAAATCTAGCAGGCTTTCACCACTCACTCCTTTTCTAGACCAGGACGGCATAATACGTGTGGGTGGAAGATTAGCTATGTCTAGTTGTGAGGATGGGAAAAAGCATCCCATCATCCTTCCTTCAAAGCATCCTATCACTACCCTTATAATAAAAAAGTTTCATTACAAACACCTTCATGCTGGCACTCGCACCTTGCTCTGTCTAATTCGTGAACTCTACTGGGTCATCAATGGCGTTCATGAGGTTTCTTCTGTTGTTAAAAAGTGTATACCTTGCTTTAAGGTTAAACCACGGCCCGCCACGCAGATCATGGGTAATTTACCTCCATTTCGTTCAGAACCTAGTAAGCCCTTCGCTCTTACTGGGATCGATTACGCAGGTCCTTACGCATATCAGACCAATCCCTCTTCATCTAAGCGCAAAATCTTAGGTAAACTTTACATCTCGTTATTTGTATGTATGGTGACGGGAGCTATCCACCTTGAGTTGGTTACGAACGCTTCTGTATCTTACTTTTTGGCCGCCTTTTCTAGATTTGCTGATAGAAGGGGTGTTCCTTCTGAAGTTTTTTCAGATAATGCAAATTTTTTTGTAAGCGCTTCTGATCTCTGGAAAAAAGTGTTAAGCTCCCCTTCTGCTAAAGAAAAAATTTCCAACTTTTCCTATTCTAAAGGTTTCAAATGGCATTTCACCCCGCCTTATGCTCCCCATCATGGGGGCCGTTGGGAGTCCTGCATCAAACTTACTAAAAGACAGTTTAAGAAAACTCTTGGTCCTACCATACTTTCTTATGAGGAATTCAACTCTTTAATTATTCAGGTCGAAGGTATTGTAAATTCCAGACCTCTGACCCCTCTTTCAAACGATCCTAAGGATCTTTTACCTTTAACACCCAGTCACTTCCTGATTGGCTGTTCGCTTGCTGCTACTCCGCCTTTGCTGGTTCGACGCTGTGATCCTAACTTACCTATCTTTTGGAGAAAAGTAGAATCTTTGCGCTGTTCTTTTTGGCGCCGATGGAAGTTAGAATATCTCAGCTTGCTAAATAGGCGTGAGAAATGGCGGCTTCCTCAACCAGATGTACGAGTGGGGGACATGGTTCTTCTTCGAGACCCATCTCCGCCTCTCGTGTGGAACCTAGGCAGAGTTATTCACTGCCACTTTGGCCGTGATAAACGCGTCAGAGTTGTTGATGTTTTAACTAGTAAAGGTCTTTATACTAGACCCATCTCTGCTATCTCTGTTTTGCCTTTCGAGTCTTAGTTTCTCCTCGTCTGTTATCCATGTTTTGCTTTGACTGATTCTTTTGTTTGTTTTCATTCGGAGTTCTCGGAGCATGATCACTTTTGTGATACTTTCAATGTTTAGCTTGGCCCATTTGTCGGTCAAATTTTGTTTCTTGTTACCGAGATCCCCGAATGGTAATTATTTCCTTGTAAACGTATTAATTGCTTAAACCTTATGCATAATCTTGTTATCAATCACTTATTCATAGATATTATAGTTCTCACCTTGAGTGTTCCAGTCGCTCGCTACCTCAAGCGTCCTCACTCCCGACATACAGGGCATCTACTGGTTGATCCGCTGTCCGCTGAGTAGTGTCGACTGACGTCACCCTGACTTTCGTTCGACCAATGGCAGGTTTTTGTCTGGTCGGGCGATCTCCAGCTTCGAGATGGTTCCATGATCCCTATTTAAGACGCCACTTGCTGGCGTTCTTCACCCACTTCTGATCAATCATCACTTCTGATCACTTCAACCTGCTGGTCACCGCTACTGCATCTCATGACACCATCGCTAGTCTCTACGCTACCTAGCAGCTACGTCACAAGATCTGCACCATGACGTATTGCTCAAGATGGCAAGAATAATTGCCAGCTGTTGTACTTTTCACCTTCACCTTAGATGGGATACTTGGATTCGTCTTTCGAAATACTGCTGGATCATCACTTGGAAGCTATAAATGTCATTCCTTCGCAAGAAAAGAAGAGAAAGTTGACATTTTTATCAATGGTGTACATATCTCTAGGCCATGTACGCCTCCTTCTGAAGAAACCGTGAGGACTTTTAAATCAACATTTATGCTGGCTGGAACTTTTAAGGAGCTGGCTCTTCAAAGATAAGTTTAATTTTATGAAGCATTTAAATTATACTAGTTATTTTATACTCTTAATCAGTTTCATGGTTCTCTCTTTTTATAAAGTGCATTTTTATATGTTAAGCTCAACTTCTCTCCAATTAAACAAGCTTGTTTCATTGATATTTCCTTAATCTGGGTTTCTGTCATCAGGCCCTCACACTTTAGCTCCATTTATAATTGTTCATTTCTGTGATAAGCACTTAAGTGCAATTTGTTTATTGATAAATTTATTATTTGAAATAAAAATTGTTAATGTATTGCTACCTACATTGGTTTTCTAGTCACGTATTTCATGCCCACTACCCCGCATCGCTTCAGTCTAATTTTCTTGACCACAGTAGTTATTTTGTCCAGGCTTTCGCCTGATGCGTTTCGTTCTCCCGTATGGGGAAGTTTTAGGGCAGAACTTTTTCTCCAAATGTGGTACAGTAAATGATTTTGCAGATTGTAATGCACTGCCATCTAATTTAATTCAATTGTTTACATAACCTCAAGATGGCGGCTTTGCGAAATTTTAAAATCATGTTTTTATTTCTTGTGTCGTAATCATGCGATCGAAGTGAAAGTTTGAATAATGAACCTAGGCAATACTTGTCCTTGAATGGTACATAACTCTATGGCCTATACATAGGCCTATAACAATCCTAAATGGCGAGCTTCCGAAATATTTAGACGGTTCTCAATATCTATGAATCTTTTACAGCAATCAAACAGATTTTTTTTATGTTCATAGAGACTATGAACATATGTTCACCTATAGGACTTTCAGTAACCTGGTGAGCACAAATCCAACATGGCGGCGATGCGAAGTATAAATATTTAAATGGACGTTTCTCGCGAATTAACTATCCGAGTGCCGTGAAACGTTGCACGTTAAATGCTTATACAAATGTTGATCCACTGGCATCTAATTTATTTCAATTGTTTGCATAATCACAAGATGGCTGCTGTGCGTAATTTTAAAATCTCCTTTTTACTTCTTGTGTTCTAATCATGCGATTGAAGTTTGAATACCACACGTACACAATAATCTTAATGTAATAGTACAAAAATAAAAATCCAACCTGGCGACCATCTGAAATATTTAGACAGTTCTCAATATCTACGAATCTGTTACAGCAATTAAACTGAAATTTTGTATGTTGATAGAGGCAATTAACATGAGCAGGATATATGAAAATAGGCTGTATAGTTCTTCACGGAACTACTTGTTTCTTTCTTCATTTACGGTATTTTATTTAATTTAACCGCCCTCAGAATGTAGAGAGCCGCATAAAGAGCCTTTGTAGCCTCAGTGGCCTGTATAAGAGAAATTCAAGGCTACCACCGCTGAGGCCAGGGTTCTAGCCCCACCTCAGCCATCCTGAAAGTAGTTTACCATCGTTTCCCACGTCTACTCCAGGCGACTAGAATTCGAATTAAAGAGAAACAAACTAAAGCCCGTGGTACAACAGTACATGACGGGCCTAAACCTACCAAGCAAACGCTACCCAGCCATTTGGCCTACACATTGTGTGGTCAGTGCGTCGGATCCCCTTGGTCGTTAATCTCGATTTTCGTGACCGGGGCGCTGCTTCACTGTCAGACAACTACTCAATTATTGCCGTCACGAGGCCGAGTGCAACCCGTTCCACAATCCCTGACGGAGCCGGGAATTGAACCCGGTGCCTGCGAGTGAGAGGCAGGCGCACTACGCTAACTCCACGGGGCGCCATTAAAAATAAACAAATACATGTAAATTATAAATAGACTAGTTTGTTAGTGAAATAATAATTACTACGAGTTATCGAGAATTCCAGTAATGTAGGTTCGACATATCGAAGTAAGACTGTAAGTCCTAAGTAGACCTCGTATTTTGATCCTTTAACCCTTCATGGTATAGGGGTCTCCATATTAACCACCTGCCATAAGGATAGTTGAATCTTTCAACCAAATTTCGGAGAATTTTCATGCCGAAGTGCCAGTATTTCTAAAAATCAAATGTACTTACGTATCTAGTCGACTTTACGTGTTGGATAAAATTTAAGATGTAAAAACACATAAAATAAAAATAGTTTTGCCCTATAAAGGGTTAAGGATGGAATATATCTGCGTTTCATGAAAAGTAATCAATTCCTAAGAAGTTTATTAGCTCCCTAAAATGCCTTTTTGACCTGTTGGTGCCTATTTCATATTTTCATATGTTTAGTGCTTAAATGGCCTAAAAGTGCATTTTCAGTTTAATTCTAGGAATGTTTGTTGTACATTTACGGTGTTTCTAGATGATGATGATGATTGCTGTTTTAAGGGGCCTAACATCTAATTTATCAACCCCTGAATGTTCGGGTGATAGTGAAACATGAGAATGAAATGTAAACTATAACTAAAACTAACTACACACTTACATACTAGAAGAAGAAATGGAAAACAAAAGGAGTTACGGCAAATAAAGGGCAGGAGGAACAGAAATGCTCCCAACCCTAGATGAATGGGGATTGAGGGACTTGGAAGGAAGGAGAGCCGGGAAAGACAGATAGGGAGGGGAAAGAGGCGAGGGTCCGCCTCAGAGGCAATGGAAAACGGAGGAAAACTCGGATCCAGCTCAGGAATCCCTCGGGGTCACCAACTCCCGAACTCACCAGCCGTGAGTCCTTGAGGGTGTAGCACTATCCAGGGTGCACCAGAAGTGGTGGGGCTACATACACCCTGCCTCTTTAAGGACCTTGAGAAGAAGGCAGGAGATTTGAATAGAATGGAAGAGGTCTGACCCCTCGAAGAATGAGGGATCAGAAGAGATGAGACAAGGGCCAATTAAGGCGGGAAAGTGAAAGACTCCCTAGGCCTCGGATACCATAATTCCGTCGGGGTCGGAAAAGAACAAGAGTTGACCAAGGGAGGTCGATAGGAAAGATGACAAAGAGGAGTCCGGCACAAGTAATTGGAAGTAATGCCAAACTCAGCTGGGGCCCCGTGGTCGCTAAATTGCTAACGCAAATAAGGTTCTGTACAATGGGAACTGTATATGGGCGGCTTCGGTGGCGTAGTTGGTATCGTGCTGAGCTTCTATGCCCATGGTCGTGGGTTCAAACCCGGCCAAAATCGTCGGATTCTTAAGAGCGTTCCTAAGAGCGTATGCCTTCCCTCGGAAGGGGAGTAAAGCCGGCGGGCCCATGTCATAGATTTATGGCATGTAAAAGAACCTTCCACTAACTACATGTGTGTGGAGCTAAAAAAAATAGGTAAGATTTGATACGCTCTAAGTTCCAACGTTCATCGCCAGGTGCTGGTTATGATGGCATCTAGTAGCCAAACTCGCAACTAGTTGTCGTGGACGGTAGTAAAAGTGGGAACTACTTGATAATTGATTGTCTGCAGTCCTTACCTGAATTACAGGTAACACACACTAATACAGCCATCACAATTAACACCGGTTATCAGACAGATTCTACACACACCCAAAGTACACGGGGCTGCATGACCACGTTGTCACAGCCCCTAAACTAAGGAACCAACCACCCAAACTGTAATTGAAAAAGATTCGATTACCTAAAGGAGAAACAAATACTGAATCAGTCTAGCGACTATACTGCAGTTTATTGCGCTTCGAAGGTCACCTTCGTAGAAAATGAAGAGGGTGGCGAGATGACAGAAGTGAAAGTTGTCAGGAATGCAGATAAGAGGGTGCAACAACTGGTTCAGTTGAAAGGTGTTTTTCTGCTTTTAATAGTACATTATGCAACGAGCCTATAATGGAAATAATTAAGACACGAGTCGAGTAAGTTTATAAAACGAGTGTATGCGAGTTTTATAATTTCCATACGAGTGTCTTAATTACCATTATAGGCGAGTTGCATACGACTGTTTATGTTTGACTATAATTATTATAACTATTTTATGTTCGAAGATAAATATTCATAAATATCTGTCGAGATTTCACCAGTTTTATGTACTGATGCAGCGCATGAGACGCAGAGAATGCCTTGTATTTGACCATGGCCTTCTCGATTACCCTACTATGACACTAGGGCGGGCAGTGAAATTTAAATTAGAAGGCCGTGGAACTCAGCACATCTAATTATCTAATTGGTCAAACAACTGTTTCTTGAGCTCTGATTGGTGGGAGAAACTGTTTCATAATGAAAAATAGTGATATAATGAGCCTCATTATAGTACAGTTTTCTGACATATAATAGTCAGGGTCGAACATAAAATTATTTTGTCGGACAAAAGGCATATTCTGACCGTTGACAATAATGGCACGGCCAGTGTCCGGGCATGGAAGCCAAGAGCCCGCTGAAGAGCCCGCTGATGAGCCAGCTTGGTGTTCCTAGGCGAACCCACACACAAAACACGGCATAAACCTGAAAAGACGCTGAGTTTTGCTAGTAATAGGCTATAGTGTACTGTGCAGCCTACTATGGGAGTGGACATTACCCTCGATATGAAACCATGCTCCACAAAGACAGTTAGTTGGTTTTATATTTAGGCTTGCTCCTAGTTCCTGAAAACTTGTTTACTCTTTAATTTAGTGACAAATAAATTGTTCTCTTGTCGTTGCTTATATTTATGCAGTACCAACCCGCCCCAGTTTCACCCGAGAACAGTTATTACGTGATAAGCGCTTATTTTCGATGTCAATGAACTACGACCTATATCCGTTTTACATGTCGACATGATGGGTTAATATCACTGACTGGAGTATTAATAATATTATCATGGAGATGCATGTGCAACGAATTTTTGTCAGACATAATTTAAGAATGGCGAGGTGCTTGAAACACAAATCCCCCTTCCGTCCAGTCTTAACTTGACAGTGTATTTTGCGAAACGAAAAGTTCACATGTGACATGAAGAAAAGCCGAGTTGCACTTCGGGGAAACGCCTAACACAACCACACTTCTCTGAAGTCTTAACTCAATACGACTCGAAAGTTTACTGCATGCTGTATCTGGGGTAATAGGCTCACCCGCTAGCTAGGCTGTAACTGGGGTGATAGGCTCGTCCCTAGCTAGAGTTCGTTTACTTTGCACCTTTTTGACAGTTCTTGCGGGAACAAATAGCCCTACAGAACATATCAATCCGCCACTACCACGTGCATTCCAGCCAATGAGCCATCACCCACGTGGCAGCCAGCAGTGGCCGCTGTATTCCGTCACGGAGTAAACAGCTGTTATGAGTTGCCTAAACCTACATTCATCTCGAAATAACCTGCATTCATCTCGCAATATCAGTTAATTGCCCTTTATAAAGGAAACTAGTATTTCTTTGTTGCATTTATCAAATAATAGTTCTAACAGCACACCTGAAACCCACCGACGGCTCGCTGACAGAATGTTACATCATTGGGCGCGCTGTGACACAGCAGCTGTTAATTTAAATGTTTATATTAGAGTGGAATTATTTTTAGGGTCATCATTTCACAGCTCAAGGAAAATGCTTACTAAGGTATGGTGTAAGATGTCCTTAAGACGTCCTTAAGACCTGTTGGATTGATATTAAAATAAAACGTACGAAAAATGTCACTATGTAAGTTAACTTTAAGGCCTACACAACAACTCATATTTTAGGCCTAATTTTTTGCACAGATAAATATGAAAATTATTAACCAGGGCAATGTCCTTGGGGAAATCAATAGTTCTGCTGCCTTTTCTTTTACCTTCATAAAGAGAGAAATAAAATAAATATTTTGAACAAGGAATTCCATATCTGCTTCCGACTCGATAGTCAAAACAAAGATGTCCGACCTGGAGACCTCTCAGGCTACATATTTACTCAACATTTAAGATAACCACTATACATTTATCAGAAAAGTGAAAACTCGTTCAAATAGAAATAATACTTTCAGACGACTTTGCGCAATATTATCAATTATAATAATTATTATTTAATATAATTATCACGTTAATTGCACAGGCGGATGAACACGGTAAAGCGTCCATTACCAACCCCACACCCATGCCACGAGCACGTGGTAGTTCAGTTAGATAATGCAACTTTTCAGTCTGGCCGACAGAATGTGTTCCCAATATATTCACAATTACTGGGACAAGCGAAAAAATAAACTGAAAAAATTACATGTGATTAAAATACTTATATATTTGTTATGGACCACAGGTTATAAATTGAGCCTTTCCTTAAGAAAGTTGGCAACCCTAGCTGTCAAAAAAGTGCAAACTTATAGTAGACGAACTATAGCTCGTAACCTGTCGCCTCAGTAATTGAATGGATATTGTTGGAAGAAAAGAAAACGTAAAAACTCTTATAGTGGGCGATCTATTGAAGATAGAGATATGCTCTCGCGGACTTTTTTGTAGAACTTTTCATGTTGAGCAATATTCTTTCACTCGTAGTATATTGATATTTTTTAACGGCTTGCGCAGCATAAGCACGGACGCCAGGTTTTTTTTCGACTTATTCTCTGAAATCATGACTGCTTGGCTTCCTTTGATCATAAATAAATTATTTTCTACAGAAACCTTCCACGAGATATCCTTTACAGAATGGTGAAACCCGCATCAAAATCTATCCAGTGTTTCTCGAGAATACCCGTGACATACAGGAATCGGGAGCTTTGTTTTATAATAAGTTAACCGGTCAATCAATTTTCAAATTTTTACTGCCGAATATTAATAGGTTGGAGCCTAATTTACCAGTTTTAATGCATATTTCAGGTGCCTAAAAAAAGTACTAGTCATAAGTCAAGCAACTCCATTGCTTTGAATTTTTATGAGGTAAATATAGTATGATTAGTTCGATAAGTTTCTCTTCCTTGTTTACGTTTCAGATAGGCTACTTGTACGAAGCTGCTTAGGAAGCAGGACTCAATGAGCCGCGAACTGTTGGCATAACCTTGAAGATGGACAGAGTGACGTCATCCCCTGTAGATCATAAGAGGACAGTGACCCTAGGCAGTGAGGTGAACAAATAATGCCACGTTCTGTCCAGTCATTTGCCTTAATGAGTCTGATTTCCGGTAGCGCGAACACAGGCCTTCAGGTGGCTCGCTATTATGTTCAGTAGTTCCTGGCGCAGTGGTTTCCCATTTCTACTCCAGGCGAATGCTGGAGTGGTTCCTAAATTAAGGGGCTCCGGACTACTGAAGTTCCTGAAAATTACATTTTCTTGGTTTCCCACTTCAGGGATAAATGGCAGGATAATTTCTAACTCAAACCCACGGTCTCCTCTTTCCTTCCTTCAGAACTTTGTGAAAAGAGTTCGTTCAACTCAAAGCTTTGAGGAAGGAGTTTGTACAAGTCAGAACTTTGTGAAAAGGGTCTTTGGAACTCAGATCCTTGTGAAAGAAATGTTCACAGCTCAGAGCTTTTTGAAAGAGATCGCGCAACTCAGAGCTTTTGAAAGAGATTCGCACAACTCAGAGCTTTGGTAAAGGAGTTTGTGCAACTCAGAGCTTTGGTAAAGGAGTTTGTGCAACTCAGACCTTTATGAAAGGGGTTCGCACTACGAAGATCTTTATGAAAGGGATTCACGCTACTGAGGTCTTTACGAAAGGGGTTCGTGCGTCATTGGTTTAGGGGATCGTATTAAGTCACGTTGGTTCAATTCCCGCCACATCCAAGAAGTTACATTTTGCTCTGAAGGCTGTAACGGAGTACATTCCATCCACGAGCGGATAACCAAGGTGATATTGGTTCAATTCAAACATAAATATGGAAGCCATGATATCTCACTGCTACGAGCAAGCTGATTCATTGCATTGACTCTTCGCTTTGTAAGTCTGGTGGTTGGTTGGTTCCTCAGTTTAGGGGCTGCGACAACGTGGTCATGTAGCCCCGTGTACTTTGGGTGTGTGTAAAATCTGTCTGATAATCGGCTGTATCAGTGTGTGTTATCTGTAATTCAGGTAAGGACTGCAGACGAACAATTTCAAGCAGTTTCTACTTTTGCTACCAAACGCCACCGTCCACGACCAACTACTTCTGAACTTGGTTACTAGATGCCACCGCAGTTGGCTCCTGACGACGAACGTTGGAACCTAAGAGCGTTAGTTAAATATAACCTGTAATTTAGCTTCACATAAGTATAGTTAGTGGAAGGATCTTTATCATGCCATAAATCTATTACATGGGACCACCAGCTTTACTTCCCCTCCGAAGGAAAGCAAACTGTGGGATTTTAATGTCTTAAAATATCCGACGAATTCGGCCGGGTTAGAACCCACGACCTTGGGCATAGAAGCTCAGCATGTTAAGTTGGCCCCACACACGCTACGTGTTGCTTGACGACTTGCTTGCGCAAACTTTAGTCGCAAGCAAGACGGTACGCAAGAGACCGCCACACACCACACAGTCTTTCTGCGCAGTTTTGTTCACAAGCCTGTGTCGAAACATGTCCGACGATCTTATTATGTACGCAGCTCTTGCCATCATATGTAAAAAAAGGAAAGGAAGAAAGACAGTTTGCAGGAAGAAGTGGACGAAGGACTGGTTACTGAAACGAAACGATTTCTCGCATACAAATTTACTGAATAAATTGAGGTTAGAACCAGGTGACTGGTTTAATTTCTTGCGGATGGATGAAAAAACATATTTAACTCTTCTCAAAAAAGTAACTCCACGGATTAAAAAGTCCGACACAGTTATGAGACAGGCAATTACTCCACACGAAAGGTTGACCGTAACACTTCGTTTCTTAGCCACTGGAAGGAGCTACGAAGATTTAAAGTTTTCTGCTGCAGTTTCTTTCCAAGCCCTAGGAGTAATTATTCCAGAAACATGCAGAGCAATTTATGAAGAACTAAAAGAAGAATTCTGCAAGGTATGGTATTATTTATTCAAGTTAATAGTACAGGCTTAATATAAAGTTGTCAAAATTAACAAAATATGTTTACATGGGTAATTTAATATACTTCTCGTGTACAACATGCGCGAGAACGTAGCTCTTCATTCACCATTTTTTGGTACCTGAAACAAAAATAGAAACTTGTAACATTCATTTTTACGTCTTTATGTTATTTTTCAGTTTCCATCAAATGAAAAGGAGTGGCTGAAAATTGCAACAGAATTTGAAGACAAGTGGCAATTCCCGCATTGCTTGGGGGCTGTTGACGGGAAACACATAAAAATAATCGTTCCTGGAGGAAGTGGATCGTTCTTTTGGAACTACAAGGGATCGACTAGTTTAGTTTTAATGGCTATTGTCAATGCAAATTATGAGTTTATTTACTGTGACATTGGAACTTGCGCCGATAAAGGTCTAGTAATAATAATAATAATGCGCGTCAGAGTAGCAGTGGAAGATAAAATCAACAAGGTCGCAAATGGATGGGGAAAAGACGTCTTGCTCGACCCGGTGCTGGGCCCAAGGTTTTCGGAGCGAGCAAAAGATGATTTCCAAAAAACCAAATGCAAACGAATAATTGCTTAATGCAATAATCAAAAGTGCAGAAACGAGATTCCCATAAAATTAATTAAATAAATCCCAGAGGCGTGCTAATCGTGCCTTTGTTACGTCACAAAGACAAGATTGACGAAATCGAGATAAGGATAAGGATAAGGAAGGGGAACTTAAATATAAGAAATGAAAAGACAAGGGAGCTATATTACTTAAAATATAAAAATGTATTGAGGATAAAAGAAAGAGCGTGTACACGAAATAAACAAATTATTTAAAACAAAGAAAAAAGGCAAGCTAATACTAGCTCAATAATACAAAAGAAACCCAAAACCAAGAATAAAGACTTAAAAACTAAAAAAAAAACGACAGAACAGAACCTGAGTAACAGCTCAACAATGTGAATCTAACGAAAAGATACAAACTTGAAAGAAAATAAAACGAAACTTACAAAAGTTAGAGAGAAACGACAAACTTGCAAAAAGTCAAAATTCGAACTGCTAAGACGCGAAGCTTTTCATGATGTTATTGTAAACATACCTGAGGGATGGGGGAGGAGTGAGGGGAGTAAAACAAAGGGAAGAGAGATTTCACGGAGGTAGGAAGAAGGGGAAGAAAAGGGGGAATATCATTAAGTTATGTAATACGGCGAAAATCGAAAGATAAAAACAAAACAAAAGGAAAATGAGATATACGGAGATACATTACATTACAATTGACTTGGGACGAAAGAGACCGGTAAAAATCGAAAGCACGCTATAAAAAAAACAGGCTTATACTCCAACATAATGCCGCAACAACACGACATATAAAAAAAAAGAATAATATGACATCGGAGCTGGAGAAAATCCCAGTTAACCACCGTCACATATATTCTGTAAACAAAGGGGACACGTATTAGTGGGACGTTGGACATAAGTCCCGTTACCTCACACATACTGTCCGCAAACAAAGGTCCAATTGCTACCAATCAAATGAAACATTTGTGGTACAAAAGAGACACCGACGCAAAAGACGAGCACCAAGGCCCGACAGGAAAATATACATAAGCCAAGACGCAGAGACGCAATACTTTCGAATCTTACAGGTATTAACCAAAATAATAAAACTGTGAGGAGGGTACATAACAAAAGCAACAAAAAGAACTCCACCGTATGACATTACACAAGGTCTCGGAGATCTGGTTCAAGGATTATAATACTAACAGTAACATCTTGAAAAGGAAAGAGAATTAAGCAAAAGAAGGAACGTTTAACAAAAACAATTACATTGCGTTAGATAGAAATACATTGAGCCGTACTCACATTCCGCTGCGCCATGAGGGTGGGCCTCTGCCCGAATACACACGTTCGCCTTACATCTCGGCGCGTCTAAGACTGACCAAGCTTCTGTCCCCCAGAGGGGAGAGAAGCCTCTCAGAAAAATCAAATGCGTAGTTTGGGAGTGGCCCCAAACTCGCGTCAAATATTGTCAGAGCCAATGGCAGAACGAATTGCACAACAAAATGCAAGGTAGCAACAACACTAGCCAATACGAGAGAACAAGGCAGTATGTAGCCAGGGGTTGCACAACGTTAGACAGAGAGATACATACAGACAAACTGCGCACTTTTAAACTCTCGAGGCGTAATATAGAGATGTCACAACACATGACAATAATAATAATAATAATCATGATGATAATAATAATAATTACAATAAATTCTGAAAAGTGGTTCAAATTCCACCGCTTTCTCCAAAAAAAATTCTTTTACATAACAAAGGCATAAAAGAATTTTTTCTTTTTCATAACAAAATTATATAAAATAACATTCTTCGATTAGATACATTTGAACAGGGTGAAGGAAAGAAGATTACATCATGTACACCAGATACACACATGAAAAATTAAGACATAATAAAATGTTCTCACATTTCTCTTATTCATAAGACGCAGCTTAATTAAAAGTTCTTTGAACGTCATAACTTCCATAAAAGGCTTGACGAAACGCAAGTCTCTTTTCTCAAACACACATATATTTTCATACACACGTATTCACGAAGATGTTCACTGGTGAGGAAAATTTTTCCTTTTTGGTACGAAAGAAAAAAAAGACTTTAAAATGAAATTAAAACAACAAAAATTGAAATTATATAAAGGATCAGTACAGCCGTGAAATAAAGGCGGATCCTACCTCTACTGCACGTCAATACGTCACACATATTAAAAATGGATGTACCAAAAAGAAAATAATGATAATAAAACGGTCAATCTTGAGCTAGACTCTGCCAGATGACGTGGAGAAAGCGAAGTCTTCTTAACGGCGACCTTCTGGAAATCAGCCAATTTTCGTGACGTGTCGTGTTCCAGCGATGCGATGTACTCACTGATATGTTGCCACTGTTCACCTCGAAGCTGGGTCTTTTGGATGTCTTGTTTACTTGAGGGACAAAACCACCTTTCCTTGGAGATGGGTTTCCTGGATGCCCGTAGTTCACACAGAAAGTAACTTCACCCTTTCTTCAGGGGTGGGGAAAAACAATTCACTGAATTCCTTAAACTCAAAGAAAAACAAATTTTAATACAATGTAAATGAAGAGAGAAATAATAAAAGGTTAATAACTTGAGAGAGGAGAGGAGGGAACGATTTCGCACGCAACCACGCGATGTGCTACCATTGCGCCGATCAAGGTCTGGGTAATAATAATAATAATGCGCGTCAGAGTAGCAGTGGAAGATAAAATCAACAAGGTCGCAAATGGATGGGGAAAAGACGTCTTGCTCGACCCGGTGCTGGGCCCAAGGTTTTCGGAGCGAGCAAAAGATGATTTCCAAAAAACCAAATGCAAACGAATAATTGCTTAATGCAATAATCAAAAGTGCAGAAACGAGATTCCCATAAAATTAATTAAATAAATCCCAGAGGCGTGCTAATCGTGCCTTTGTTACGTCACAAAGACAAGATTGACGAAATCGAGATAAGGATAAGGATAAGGAAGGGGAACTTAAATATAAGAAATGAAAAGACAAGGGAGCTATATTACTTAAAATATAAAAATGTATTGAGGATAAAAGAAAGAGCGTGTACACGAAATAAACAAATTATTTAAAACAAAGAAAAAAGGCAAGCTAATACTAGCTCAATAATACAAAAGAAACCCAAAACCAAGAATAAAGACTTAAAAACTAAAAAAAAAACGACAGAACAGAACCTGAGTAACAGCTCAACAATGTGAATCTAACGAAAAGATACAAACTTGAAAGAAAATAAAACGAAACTTACAAAAGTTAGAGAGAAACGACAAACTTGCAAAAAGTCAAAATTCGAACTGCTAAGACGCGAAGCTTTTCATGATGTTATTGTAAACATACCTGAGGGATGGGGGAGGAGTGAGGGGAGTAAAACAAAGGGAAGAGAGATTTCACGGAGGTAGGAAGAAGGGGAAGAAAAGGGGGAATATCATTAAGTTATGTAATACGGCGAAAATCGAAAGATAAAAACAAAACAAAAGGAAAATGAGATATACGGAGATACATTACATTACAATTGACTTGGGACGAAAGAGACCGGTAAAAATCGAAAGCACGCTATAAAAAAAACAGGCTTATACTCCAACATAATGCCGCAACAACACGACATATAAAAAAAAAGAATAATATGACATCGGAGCTGGAGAAAATCCCAGTTAACCACCGTCACATATATTCTGTAAACAAAGGGGACACGTATTAGTGGGACGTTGGACATAAGTCCCGTTACCTCACACATACTGTCCGCAAACAAAGGTCCAATTGCTACCAATCAAATGAAACATTTGTGGTACAAAAGAGACACCGACGCAAAAGACGAGCACCAAGGCCCGACAGGAAAATATACATAAGCCAAGACGCAGAGACGCAATACTTTCGAATCTTACAGGTATTAACCAAAATAATAAAACTGTGAGGAGGGTACATAACAAAAGCAACAAAAAGAACTCCACCGTATGACATTACACAAGGTCTCGGAGATCTGGTTCAAGGATTATAATACTAACAGTAACATCTTGAAAAGGAAAGAGAATTAAGCAAAAGAAGGAACGTTTAACAAAAACAATTACATTGCGTTAGATAGAAATACATTGAGCCGTACTCACATTCCGCTGCGCCATGAGGGTGGGCCTCTGCCCGAATACACACGTTCGCCTTACATCTCGGCGCGTCTAAGACTGACCAAGCTTCTGTCCCCCAGAGGGGAGAGAAGCCTCTCAGAAAAATCAAATGCGTAGTTTGGGAGTGGCCCCAAACTCGCGTCAAATATTGTCAGAGCCAATGGCAGAACGAATTGCACAACAAAATGCAAGGTAGCAACAACACTAGCCAATACGAGAGAACAAGGCAGTATGTAGCCAGGGGTTGCACAACGTTAGACAGAGAGATACATACAGACAAACTGCGCACTTTTAAACTCTCGAGGCGTAATATAGAGATGTCACAACACATGACAATAATAATAATAATAATCATGATGATAATAATAATAATTACAATAAATTCTGAAAAGTGGTTCAAACTAATGGCCGAATTTCCGATGGAGGTGTATTGGAAAACACAAGGTTTCACGAAAAATTAGTAAATGGTTGTCTCCAGTTGCCGCAGCCAAGATGTCCTCATAACAGCAGAATGGAACTGCCGTATGTGTTTGTGGGTGACGAAGCATTCGCCTTGCGGAGAGACTTTCTAAAGCCCTTCGGGCAAAGGGACCAGAACGAAAAGTGTTCAACTACAGACTATCACAAGCTAGGAGAATAGTAGAAAACGTTTTCGGTATAATGGCTTCACGATTTAGAATTGTTCACACAGAAATCAACCTAAGGTTGGATCGCATTGAAACTGTTGTTTTGGCTTGTTGTGTTTTGCATAACTATTTACGACGTCGACCTCCGTCTTATTGGTCCCCACAACCCTTAAGTAATGAGGAAATCACCGCGGCGCACACAGGGCAAGGTGATAATATCTTCATTCCACTACAAAGAGGATTCAATAGGAATTATGGCCAACAGGACAAGGAAGTAAGAGATATGTTCATGCAATTCTTCAATGATGAAGGCAGGGTAGAATGGCAAGACCAAATGATCGTGTGATAAAGAGGTGCAATTGTGTTTTTAAATGTAGGCTTATTACGCAGTCACTTACTTGGAAATATGACAGGTACTCTCCAGTGGCACTGCTTGAGGGAGTATGTGAATTTCCATGGTGCGTGTCATCAGCTCGAATGTAAACACATGACTGTGGGCGAGATGAAATGGATTGCGTCACAATAGTCGATGTTCGATTCAGTGTACTCATCTGACCCTCAAAAATTGCATCATTAATTACTTTTTTTACAATATTTAGCAATTTCATCGTCCATTGTTGCAAGTTCTTCTGCAATGTGCCGGCCAAAAGCCATGTATTTGCCCTCCTCCTGTGACTTGAGTTTTTTTCCACAACATCTAGTAACTCATCAGTTGGGTCGGTCTTCTTTGGGCGCCTAGCTGAGGAGGACACTGAACATGGAACTGACGGTGGTGTACTTTGATGAATTCCGTCATCATTGTCGACAATATTGTCGTCCTCATTCTGGAAACAATATGAACATACACTTAAGCTATATGAAGATCTTCACCTGTATTATATGAAAATAATAATACATACATATACCGTATATAATGTAATACTTTACCTGATTATATAAAATGACATCCTCTTCCATTGTACAGACACTTGATCTTGGGGTCTCTTGGTCTGCCGAAAATAGCATTTCGTCATAATACCATAGGGTAGGTTGATACACTTGATCAGCCGCAGTTCCCGTTCCCTTTTTGGAATCCTTGACCTTCTTTAGTTCTTTTCTGAAGCAAGTTCGCAGCGAGTTATTTTTTTAAACTACTTTGTCCTTGTTCGCCTCGGAATCAACTTAATTGAGTTTCTCTACCAATAAATAGTACGCAGCATTTTTCTTATTTCTATCAGAGTACTCTTTTGATTTAATTTTCCACAGACAAGTGTTTTGCCTGTAGATTTCAATGAACTCCAACAGAAAGGAACGTGGAATCACTCGCAAATCACTCATTTTAAGAAGCGGTTGAACTCAAGTTGGCACTTAACACTGAGCGATCACCACACACGCTACAACTTGCATCACGTTTTGCTTGTACACGCGGGAAAATTTCTAGCAGCGCCAGACTTCTCTCATGCCATGCCCAACACTGCGCATGCCTGGCAAATCGTACGACTTGCTGCCACACACGCTCAGTTTTACACTGCGGCTTAGGTTTGCGCAAGCAAGTCGTCAAGCAAAACTTAGCGTGTGTGGGGCCCTTTTTTTACCAACGATGCCACCGAAGCCGCCACTTTGTAAGTCTCACATGCATTAACCGGGAATCGAATCAAGTCCACTTTGGTGAATGACAGGTAGCCTACTGCTCGGTTCCAAGCTCTGTGAACTTGCGGGATGAAGAGCAGAGGCAGAGGAGTAGGCGAGAATTGAGAAGCCTGTCGACAGCCCGCCGTGTTACCTGACATTCTCGTCTATTCCAATACTGCTAACATAGGGTCTTTTCTGAAACCAGTGTGGTGTTACGAATAAGTCAGTGAGTCACCGACCAATATATTTGGTTCGGTACTATGCACGGACCGAGAAACCTCATCACTCGTCAACACCATTTCTCATAGTCCGCGATGCACATTCCTCTCAGGTTCACGCAGCTTAGACTCGAGCAGTAGTTTGACCGTTGCGTCATCACGGCCCCAATTCATATCTCAGTCATCCTAGGAGATGTTTGCCGTGGTTTCCCTCGATTACATGACAGTTCCCCACACTGACACTTCCACACACTGCCCAAAATACTGACACTTCCACACAGTCCTTGGACGTGGCTACCTGTTTAATGACTCAGAAATATTCCCGACTGACAGTTCCACACACATTCCCCCACCCCTAAGGCTATAGACTTCAGTGATCATCATTACAGCCGCACCTGTGACAATGCACCTTAATATAATACTCATTTGGAGTGAAGAAAAGCGCTCGGTCTATGTACTTCATTACATACCACGGTCTCGAAAATATAATTGTGATGTAGTGTAATTACCATCAAAATAAAATAAATGCAGAGTCTGATTTCCATCACACTTTATCCAGGCTGTGGACTGGAAAAATAATAACAAAACCGATCAGTTTGGTGTTGTTATCATTTAGGCGTGTTTAAAATCAGCTTTCTAGGCTTCGTAAGTTGTTTTGTATTTTTTTTGTTTTTGTCATATTTGTTCAACAATAATATTAACCTACTCCATTTTCTGTGAATAGGCAACTTGCCTTCAGAAAACTTTTCATATTTTTGTCATTTTCGAACTTTTTCTGAATGTTCTCAATCCATACGTCCAGTTTGACATATTTTCGTCTTCTTTTTTTTTTCTTCCATGTTGATCACGGCCTTTAAAAATGCGCAGTTTGTCTTCTCAGCTTCCATCTTGAACCCTTTGACAACCTCTTTTAATTTGGGGTGAGGTCTCCCGACAAGATTGTTGAGTCGGTTGTTCCAGCCCTCAACAGCATTCGTTGTCCTGTGTCGTGCTTGGTGGCAGTTCCACATCTCGATTGGAATGTCTTGGTTATCTAGCCAGTTGTCAACGAAGTAGTCAACTTGATCTTATCCATAGTAGCCTTGGGGGAGAGGGGAGATGTGTGTGGAAATGCCAGTCGATATTATTTCCGAGTCATTAAACAGGTAGCCACGTCCAAGGGCTGTGTGGAAGTGTCAGTATTTTGGGCAGTGTGTGGAAGTGTCAGTGTGGGGAACTGTCCGGACACCGTTTCCCTCATATAATCCAGGAAGTTGTCGGACTGATTACATGACAGTTCCCCACACTGACACTTCCACACACTGCCCAAAATACTGACAATTCCCCACAGCCCTTGGACGTGGCTACCTGTTTAATGACTCAGAAATAATCTTGACTGACAGTTCCACCCCCCCCCCCCCCACCCCCTCCCCCCCCTCCTTTCAGCGATCATCGTTACAGCCGCACCTGTGACAATGCACCTTAACATAATACTCCTTTGGAGTGAAGAAAAGCGCTCGGTCTATGTACTTCATTACTAACACGGTCTCGAAAATATCATTGTGATGTAGTGTAATTTCCATCAAAATAAATGCAGAGTCTGATTTCCATCACACTTTATCCAGGCTGTGGACTGGCAAAATAATAACAAAACCGATCATTTTGGTGTGTTTGAAATCAGCTTTCTGGGCTGATTTCATTATTCTCTCGGTACTCCACCGACAATCCGAGATCCTGTACTTTTCTCCATAAGCATTTTGTCATGTGAAAATAACAGCCATGTATTGTTGTTGTTGGAAATACGTCTTCCAGAGAAGAAATTTAAACAGCTTCAAAATCCACATTTATGTCTTCAACTTGATCGTTTTCATAGTAGCCTTGGTGGGGGGGTGGAGATGTGTGTGGAAATGTCAGTCCAGATTATTTCTGAGTCATTAAACAGGTAGCCACGTCCAAGGGCTGAGGGGAAATGTCAGTATTTTTTTGCAGTGTGTGGAAGAGTCAGTGTGGGGAACTGTCCGGACACCGTCGGACGGTACCTAATTTAAGGCCACGGTCACCTCCTTGCCAATCTTACCCCCCCCCCCCCCCCAATCTATATATATAATACGCTAAGGTGTACAGTATGCTTCACAAAACTCAAGCTCCTAAACGAGAGGGAGTTAGAAGGTGTGGTTTGTACCAAAATCTTCCAAATCGTCTCAATAGTGCAGGGAAAATCTTGCATTTCTTGAAAAGTCAACGGAAATATATTTATTTGTTTATTAAGTGCTTTTAAACAAATAAACAAGACGATAGTCCCTGGCAAAACTGTGGCGCGTACAGCCCGAATAGCACTAGGCACGGGTGGGTGGTCTATAGTCTACACATGGGGTGCACAAAACCCATTGTGCAACCCGCGTCAGTGATGAATAGGGCTCGGATTTTTAGGTAAATAAATATTTTTTATGTAAATACATATTTTAAGCATTTTTTCTATAAATACATAAATTCCTGCTATTCGCTTATAAGCACATAAAAAGACATAATATTTATATTTAAATAAATCACTATGCTAGATCTTTCAGTTTATTGCATTTTTATTCTGTGTTACTTCAACGGGGAAGAACCTGTGAGCTATCTTATCTTCATACAACTGTGTTATTCTTAACTTGCCACTCACGGTGGAAGCCGGGGATTTCCTTGTCCATAGCCATATTGCACCACGTGCTAGACCCCCTTGCTTCCCCCAGCTTCGTAGAACCTGTGTCACTCACATCACATGTAGTTCATTTCTAGCACTGTGAAGTGTAAGGCAGTTCTACGATGCCTAAAGTAAAAACGTCTGTTGCAGAATTTTAAGATAATTTTGCTCCTGATAGGGGCATTCTGTTCTGCCAACCATGTGGGAAAGCAATCAAGGCTGAACAGCGATCTTAAGTTACACAAACCTCAATGGCAAGAAACATACTGCCGCAGTTTCGCGCCTTCGGAAGAAGTGTTTCGCAATAATTGTCGGTCATTTGTGATGGACAACCTGAAGATGTATCTCGTTGTGTATTGTAATTCTTTAGTAGTCGGTGAGGTATAGCGTAAATTGCATTCGTGAGCACTGCATATTGTTTATTTTCACATTATTAAACTAAATTATAATTAAATATTTTTACTTTTTTGTCACATATTTCAGGTATTTTTAGCCTACTTTCGATTTTTGCAAAAAATGAAAGTAGGCTTATGAGATCACTACAGGGCCAAAAATTGTGTGTCTGTCTGTGTGTGTGTGTGCGAGTGTGTGTACTCTGAATGTCTGTCCCCCCCCCCCCCCCCCTATCAATTCAAACACGGTGAATCCGAATAGAACGACATTTGGTACAGAGGTAGCACTGGCAAAGGGCACCTCAGTGTCATGTTTTATATCGCCGCCATCTTGATGTAAACGTAATGGCGGCCACCCAAATGTTCAAAGCTTAAATCAAATTACGACCAACCTATTCATCTGATCTCTACCAAATTTTGTAACATTATACCTTTAAGTATGAAGAATCTTTTGACCAAACTACTAGGTCATCTGCCTAATAATTTGCGGATGGTGCCCATATTTGTGTGCAAATCGATTCCCCCTATCTTTTCAAACACGGTGAAACCAAATTGAACAAAATTTGGTACAGAGGTAGCACTAGCAGAGGGCACCTCAGTGTCATGTTTTATATTGCCACCATCTTGACGGAAACGTAATGGCAGCCACCCAAATGTTCAAAGCTTAAATCAAATTACGACCAAACTTTTTATCTGATCTCTACCAAATTTTGTAACATTATACCTTTATGTATGAAGAATCTTTTGACCAAACTACTAGGTCATCTGCCCAATAATTTGCGGCTGGCGGCCATGTATGTGTGCCAATCAATTCCCCCTATCTTTTCAAACACGGTGAAACCAAATTGAACAAAATTTGGTACAGAGGTAGCACTAGCAAAGGGCACCTCATATTCATGTTTAATATCCGTATGACACTTATTTCAAAAATCTACTACAACCAACATTCTATTATACTTTTTGGAAAGGACAAATAGTTATAACAATACCCATGCATTTAGGAGAAAGAAGGCTATATGTTCTTTACTGAACATCTTGTTAATACATAAAAAATTAATATTTTCCAGATTTTAAGCACCTAAAATCCGAGTCCTATGCTCTCTGATTCAATAAATACCGACAATTTGTTTAAAAAGTGCGTTTAAACAAATACACATATTTATAGAAGCCCGCATAACAGTAAAGCCAGGCGGGTGGTTTATACACATGCGAGTGTTCTCGCACGGGTCTGCTAGTTTATAATATTTCCAGTAGTAGACGCACAGGTTTTCATACAGAATTCACACCTACCCACGGGGTTGATGACCATGATATCGCAAATAGTAAGAAAGAGGCAACATATCAGCTGTGAGCGTTTTCAAAATAGAGAAAAAAATAAGGTCAAGAGGTTGCGTTCTGTGGATTTTCATGGAAGTGATTATGAGTGAAAATGATCTGCTGCAATTAGGATTTAAGCCCACTGGACAACTAATTGCAGAGCTCTTGTGGTGTTCTAAGAAGTTCGAAGACAAGAATGCCACTAAATGAACACTGCCCACGGGGTTTTGCTTGTCAATTGTTTCTTGGATGAATACGTCCACGCTCTATTTTCACGAAAAGATTAAAGAAGTAGCCTAATTAGTACAATATAATAGCAGACGTTTAATGTGATGTATAAGGCCTGGCTGTTTTTGACAGAAACAAGGTAGACTCCAAGACATTGTACACAATTCCGTAAGTACAGGGATGGATAAAATTATCGCATCATCTTCTATACTTGAGTCATCCAGTTGCAAAACTCGTTTAGTCCACTTGTGAATAAGAATCATTTTCATGAGAAACGATTCCCTGGACTTTGCCTCACATATCCTTTGTGTTTGTTGTTTTTTACTTTTTGCGTTGTGTTTCTGGTTTTTGGATTTGTGTTTGCTTTGTGCTTTTGCTTTCGGATTTTTACTTTTTGCTTTTCTTTCTTGGTTTTGGTTTTGTGTTTGTTTTTAGATTTTGATTTTTTTTGAATTTTGCTTTTTGCTTTGTGTTTCTTGTTTTTTGTTTTTGAATTTTGCTTTTTCTTCGTGTTTTGTTTTGTTTTTGGTTTTGTGTTTGTTTTCTGGAAAATCAAAATAAAACAAAATAAAAATAAACAATACAAAATCAAAATAAAACAAAATTAAATAAAATAAACAAAACAAAATAAAAACGAATTCAAAATAAAATAAAACACAACAATACCAAACAAAATACAAAAAATAAACAAAACAATTTAAAATAAAACAAAACAAAATCAAAAAAACAAAATTAAATTAATTTAAACAAAGAAAAATTGAACAAAATAAAATGAAGTAAAATACAATAAAATAATTAAATAAATAATTTTGTGTCGCCTCCGTAGCGTAGTGGTCAGCATGGTTAGCTGCCGCCCCGGAGGTCCTGGGTTCGGTTCCCGGCTCTGCCACGAAATTTGAAAAGTGGTACGAGGACTGGAACGGGGTCTACTCAGCCTCGGGTGGCCCAAATGAGTAGAGGGGGTTCGATTCCCCCTCAGCCATCCTCGAAGTGGTTTTCCGTGGTTTCCCATTTCGTCTTCAGACAAATGCCGGGATGGTACCTTTTTCAAGGCCACGGCCGCCTCCTTCCCTCTTCCTTGCCTATCCATCCTACCCTTCCCTTACCTTCCCTCATGAGGCCCCTGTTCGTTTTGCAGGTGTTGCCGCATGGGCGAGGTGCCAATCCCACCTCACCAGTTGTATCCCTTCCGATTCGATGTTCCCAGCTCTAGGACACTGCCCGTAGAGGCGGTAGTGGTGAGTTCCCTGGCTGAGTCCATGGGTTCCACCAACATGGAGGGTAAACGACAAAAAAAATACGACATGATCCTCATTCACAGGTGGATTAAACGAGTTCTGCAACTGGCCGGCTCACTTGATCTTTTGGTAACGCTGCATGACGTATAACTCATAACTTTTCTCATCCCCGTCATCGTCATCCGTTCTCCGCTCCATCATGCCGGGTACGGGTATAAATGAGCCTCTTCCAGTTTGTTCACTCCTCCACCTGAGGATGACATTATTCTTCTCTCCCCTGAATCCGCAGTGGCTGCTCCTCCATCAGAGAGCGCAGCTACACTTGCTCCTCCGACGTCCTCCCCGTCCCCACGTTCACGTACACAGGCGCCCTCCTCCCAGACAACGAACTACACTCATTGTCCAATGCTACCGCTGCCAACGTCAACACCACAATGCATACGAATGCAATCGCTGTGGCGGCTCTCACCGTCATTGGGACTGTCCAGTGCCGCGAGAAACTCCCACGTGTGTAAACTGTGGCGAGCTACACGCGGCCTCATATGCGGGGTGTAGATATATCAAGAACGCCCTAAAACACCAACACAGACAGTTTCAGCGCACTCACAATCGCCAACACATTCCATCTCTTCTCCCTCTGCCCACTTCCCCTCCAAGCTCTACTAAACTCACACACTCAGCCCTTACAAGTGTATTACACTTCCTCCAGGCGCTAATTACCTCTAATTAGCGCCCCTTCTTGTCCCGCGGTCAAATTGCGTGCCTGCACGGAGGGACGGCCACGGCCGGCCCCTTCCGGGATGGTACCCAGTGGGCCGCGGGCCACTCACACAGCCTCTGGCATGTTGTTAGCTGCCCTTTACTCACTCTTCTTGTCTCCCATTACAGTTACGAGCCCTCTGGCTCCCTAAATTAATATCGTTATCTACGCTATAGGTGGAAGCCTCTGTGGCTTAGGCGGCAGCACGCCGGCCTCTCACCGCTGGGTCCGTGGTTCAAATTCCGGTCACTCCATGTGAGATCTGTGCTGGGCAAAACGGAGGCAGACAGGTTTTTCTCCGGGTACTCCGGTTTTCCCTGTCAAAATTCATTCCAGCAACACTCTCCACTATCATTTCATTTCATCTGCCATTCATTAAATCATTGCGCCAGAGGAGTGCGTCGGGCCTCGGCAGCCGGCACAGTTCATATCCTCGCCGCTAGATGGGGGCTTCATTCATTCCATTCCTGACCTGGTCGGAGACTGGCAGCAGGCTGTGGATTTTCATTTTTCATCTCGCTATAGGTCATAATGACCAATTATGCTGCACAGGTAAAGGTAACCTCCTAATCCCCCCCCCCCCCTAATTCCTACTCCTCATCCTTTCCCCCTCCCCAACCTCTGGTCATATTCTGACCAGTCAGATCCCAAATAAATACCCAACACAATAATTTCCCTTATGTTTAAAATTCCCTAAATTCCCTCATGACAAAGCACTAAAGGCCCATAGAGGGCTGAGAGGCTACAATAGCCGGCTTCGCTTGCATGGGTCAGGTCAGGTCAGGTCAGGTCAGGTCCGGTCCTTCAACATATTGTGCTCCAATTTCTTCTCTCGATCTGCAACTCTCTTGGCCAAGTCTTTCCAGAATTGCCTCTCCAAAATGTCTCGAGGCCTTCCCCTTGATTTCTTACCTGGGTTATTAGTCTACTTTTCACATTTTGTAACAAGAAGTTCCGTTACGAACTAAACAGTCTACTTTTCTTAAAATTTAAGATCCATGCCAATGATTAATCTATATGGATCTATCTAGAATAATGACGAAATTCAGTTGGTAATATCGAAATTTCCAATTAGTTCGAAATACTGTATACCTGGCATAATATAGCCTAATAGAGAACTACAGTTGGCAGCCCTGGTGACTGAATATATTCTTGGTTCCATCTCTTAAGGTACAGAATACAAAATTTGGTTGAAGTCCAATGGATAGCATGGACGTTACATGAAGTTAAACGTTGGATCTAACAGCACGTAAAATCATGTTGGCAACAATGACATACATGCATTGATCAGAAATAATCTGAATTAATATCCTCTATTGTTGTGTCAATTTTGAATGAAATCCATTAGTTAGTATAGAAGTTACATGCATTTTAAAATTGGATCTATCAGCAGGCTTAGAATCATGTTGGCAGCACTGACGTATATTAGTTACTCCAAATTAATCTAGAATGCCAGGTACTATACGTGTGCAAAGTTTAGAGCTATTGCCTTGCATACTTTCTGATATATTGATATTAGGGTAACAAAAATAGAGACAGTGTTTATTAACAGTTGGCAGCCCTGGTTTCTCTTAAGAATCGGCATAGTCATATCTGTTATGGTACACATAGAACACACGAAATTTGGTTGAAATCCAAATGATAGTATAGAAGTTACATGTATTTAAAGATGGACCTCTCGGCAGGCTTAGAATCATGTTGGTAGCACTGACGTATATAAGTTACTCCAAATTAATATAGAATGTCAGGTACTATACGTGTGCATAGTTTAAAGCTGTCGGCTTCCATACTTTATGATATATGGGTATTTGGATTTAAAAAATTGAGAGCATTTATTAACAGTTGGCAGCCCTGGTGGCTCTTAAGAATACGCTCAGTCATATCTGTTTATGTACACATAGCACATACGAAATTTGGTTGATATCTAATTGATAGTGTAGAAGTTATATTCATTTAAAATTTGAACCTATCCGCAGGCATATAATCATTTTGGCAACACTGCCATGTATGTGGCCTCCTGGAAATTAAACTGCAATATTATTATCTATATGGAAATTAAACTGCAATATTATTATCTATACTTGTGCCAATTTTGAAATAGCTCCCGTTCGTACCTTCTAAGATATCCAACATGGAGCTCAAATTTCAATTGCGATTTTTCAGCAGTTGGTAGCACTGACATCATTTTCAAATATGGCCGTGAGATATTCAGGTAGGCCTATAGATCTTTACTCCTATCAAATGTTGTTTCGATTGCTGCAGCCGTTTAGGAGTTGATAGGGGGGACACACACACACACAGCCAGACAGACAGACAGACAGAAAGACAGACACCCATTTGCCCGATCTCATGAGTCTACTTTTTCCTCATTTTGCAAAATGTAAAAAGTAGGCTAAAAATGTGGAAAAAGTAGACTTATGACTATGAGATCGATCCGGGAAAATGCGTGTCTGTCTGTCTGTCTGGGTGTGTCTCCCTAACAACTAAACGGCTGTAGCTATCGAAACCAAATTTAGTATGAGTAAAGATCCATATCTGAATATCTCAATGCCATATTTGAAAATGACGTCAGTGCTACCAACTGTTGACAAATCGCAATTGAAATTTTAGCTCCATGTTGGATATCTTGGAAGGTATGCAGGGGGGCTATTCCAAAATTGGCACTCATATAGATAATACTATTTCTGTTTAATTTCCAGGGGGCCATACATGGTAGTATTGCCAACATGATTCTATGCCTGCTGATAGGTCCAATTTTTAAATGCACGTAACTTATACACTGTCAATTGGATTTCAGCCAAATTTCGTATGTACTATGTGTACAATAAAATATATGAATTTGCATGTTCTTAAGAGCCACCAGGGCTGCCAACCTAGTACCTAGTATATGTCAGTGCTGCCAACATGATTCTAAGCTTGTTGATAGGTACAAATTTTAAATGCATGTTACGTGTACACTTCTATACTAAAAAATGGATTTCAACCAAATTTCATATGTGATTTGTGTACCATAACTGATATGAAAATTCGTATTCTTAAGAGCCATCAGGGCTGCCAACTGTAAATAAATTATCTCTCTTTTTTACCCTGATATCTATAAATCAGAAAATATGCAAGCCAACAGCTCTAAAATTTGCATACGTAACATTCTAAATTAATTTGGAGCAACTAATATACGTCAGTGCTGCCAACATGATTTAAGCCTGCTGATAAGTCCAAATTTTAAACACATAAAACTTCTATACTAACAAATGGATTTCATCCAAAATTAGCGCAATAATATATCATAATATTTTAGATTCTTTCTTAAATTGTGAGAAATGTAGACTCTTTATTCGTCACGGAACAACTTGTTTTGTTATTTGTCTTGAAAGCAATCTGAAGTTTTCCAACTGTTGGCTTGCTAAGCCTAGCCCAGAGGAAGATCTTCTGTTAGGGTTTACTCCCTTAGCCTTTGGTAGCCCCCTACGAAGCCTGCAAAGCAGCAAGGTGGACTCGTATTGGTCCCCAAGTACAGGGCTCCGCCGTACTGAAGTTCACCTTCTCCACCTTTGATGTCGTTGAGGTCTTCAGTCGTAACCCTGACGAGGGGCCTATGTTATACCCCATAGGACTGGGTTCCCATGAGAACATAGCCGCTAATATAGCTCCGTCTATAGTACGGTTGCCCACCCCCGTGACGTGGACGTGCCCGATGAGAATTATCCATGTAAATACAGATTTAATGGACCGGTACTTTTCAAAGAGTACAACAAGAAGTTCCGTGACGAACTAAAGAGCCCACTTTTCATGCCAATGATTATTCTACAGTATATGAACCTATCTAGAATAATGACGAAATTAAGTTGATAATATCGAAATTTCTAATTAGTTCGAAATACTGTATACCTGGCATAATGTAGCCTAATAGAGCATTACAGTTGGCAGCCCTGATGACTGAATATATTCTTTATTCCATCTCTTAAGGTACAGAATACAAAATTTGGTTGAAATGCAATGAATAGCATGGACGTTACATCCAGTTAAACATTGGATCTAACAGCACGCGTAAAATCATGTTGGCAACAATGTCATGCATGTATTGGTCAGAAATAATCTGAAATAATATGATCTGCTGTTGTGTCAATTTTGAATGTAATCCATTAGTTAGTATAGAAGTTACATGCATTTTAAAATTGAACCTATCAGCAGGTTTAGAATCATGTTGGCAGCACTGTCATATATTAGTTACTCCAAATTCATCTAGAATGCCAAGTACTATACGTGTGCAAAGTTTAGAGCTATTGGCTTGCATACTTTCTAATACTGTATATTGATATTAGGGTAACAAAAATAGGGACAGCACATATTAACAGTTGGCAGCCCTGGTTGCTCTTATGAATACGCATAGTCATATCTGTTATGGTACACATAGCACATACGAAATTTGGTTGAAATCCAAATGATAGTATGGAAGTTACATGTATTTAAAGTTGGAACTCTCAGCAGGCTTAGAATCATGTTGGTAGCACTGACGTATATAAGTTACTCCAAATTAATATAGAATGTCAGGTACTATACGTGTGCATAGTTTAAAGCTGTCGGCTTGCATACTTTCCGATATATGGGTATTTGGATTTAAAAAAAATTGAGAGTATTTATTAACAGTTGGCAGCCCTGGTGGCTCTTATGAATACGCTCAGTCATATCTGTTTAAGTACACATAGCACATACGAAATTTCGTTGAAATCCAATTGATAGTGTGGAAGTTTTATGCATTTACAATTTGGACCTATCAGCAGGCTTATAATCATTTTGGCAACACTGCCATGTATGGCCTCCTGGAAATTAAACTGCAATATTATTATCTATACGTGTGCCAATTTTAAAATAGCTCCCATTCATACCTTCCAAGATATCCAACATGGAGCTCAAATTTCAATTGCGATTTTTCAGCAGTTGGTAGCACTGACATCATTTTCAAATATGGCCGTGGGATATTCAGGTATAGATCTTTACTCCTACCAAATTTTGTTTCGATTTTGCAGCCGTTTAGGAGTTGATAGGGGGAGACACACACACAGCCAGACCGACAGACAGAAGGACAGACAGACAGACAGACAGACAGACAGACAGAAGGACAGACAGACAGACAGAAAGACACACATTTGCCCGATCTCATAAGTCTACTTTTTCCTCATTTTTGCAAAATGTGAAAAGTAGGCTAAAAATATGTAATCCTTAGTCCAGTGCTGAAATGTTGACCACATATGCAGGAGTCAAGAAGGTGAAGTCCGACACGTGTCCTCTATAAGCTCCAATGTTACAATCTTGGACGATGTGCTTCACTGTTTGCCCAGCGGCACCGCAAGCACACTTTGGGGATGAAATATGTTGCCATTTGTACAGGAAGTCTGCACAGACTCCAGAGTTGGTCCTGATACGGTTTAATCTTGACCATATCCTACGAGGATGATCAGATTCAGGAACTTGGTTCCTCAGTTTAGGGGCTGCGACAATGCGGTCATGTAGCCCCGTGTACTTTGGGGGTGTGTAGAATCTGTCTGATAACCGGTGTTAATATTGTGATGGCTGTATTAGTGTGTATATCTGTTTTTTAAATGTAAGTACAGACAGCGACTTTGAATTTTTCAAATAGTTCCTGCTTTTGCCACCAAACGCCACCGTCAACGACTACTAGGCCTAGTTCAGAACTTAGCTACTAGACGCCACCGCAATCGGCTCTTGGCAACGAACGTAGAAACCTAAGAGCGTTGTTTACATTCTTAACCTATCCAATTTAGCTTCACACGGGTGTAATTAGTGGAAGGTTCTTTAACATGCCATAAATCTACGACATGGGACCGCCGGCTTTACTTCCCCTCCGAAGGAAGGCATTCTGAGGGATTTTTAACGCTCTTAAAAATCCGACAGCTTCAGCCGGGTTTGAACCCGCTATCTTGGGCATAGAAGCTCAGCATGCTACCGACTACGCCACCGAAGCCGCCTGTCCTGAATCTGTGGAGGGGCAAAAACTGTCCAATCAAGTGACCATTGTTGCACTAGGTCGAAGATTTCATTGAGTAGTGTCGCAGCTGTTTTCAAAGGGGAGCCTCTTGAGCGAAGCCTTGCAATATAATAATACGCTGTAGCATTAATTGAAGAGCGCTCAGGCCGAGTGCCCGCGCCGTGCCATGTCGTTCACCGAACACTTAAGGGAACTGGGACGTGTGAATCTGTAGAAAAATGTACCTTCCAATGTTTAGTTACATATCTCATAAAAATATAAGATATTTCCTTGAATGTTCTTTTGGTATATTCAGAGTACATTCATCATTATTTGGGTAGAATTTGAAGCTTCTATGATGAATAGTTTGTGTCAGAGATAGCATTAAAATACTATCTTAAAGAAATACAGTGTTAAAAAATCCCTTAACTCACGTCCCCTTTTTCTGAGCAAATACCCCAACCAGACCCAACAAACTTTGCATGCATAATATTTAAAGCGTTTTTGAGCTACTGAAATAAAAGTATTGTCCGATTGTTTACAAGAGTTGAGTTTCATTTTAGCCTATTTTCATTTATGAAAAAAAAAAGGCTTATGAGATCACCTTCTGTCCGTGTGTCTGTCTGTTCTAACTTCTAAACGGCTGGAGCGATTTCAATAAAACTCGGTAAGTTCATAGCACTATTCCAGAACACCCCGAGCGTGTCCTTCAAATTTTGTTACGTCTCACCAATCCAACATGGCGGCTCTGTGCAAAATATTTCACCAGCATTCAATATCTCCGAAACTATTACCGATATCACCCTGGATTTTTTACGGTGATAAAGGAAATTACTAAAAGTTCACCCATGTGTCACTTGAAAACCTGGTAACCACAAAACGAACATGGCGAGCAAGCGAAATTGTGGCTTTTAAATAGACTTTTCTCGCGATTTAACCAACCAAACGCAATAAAACTTGGTACAGTATATGTTTATACATATTGTCATGCACTGACATCAAACTTCGTTTAATTGTTTACATAACCTCAAGATGGTGGCTGTGCGAATTATTTCACCGGAATTATCTATCTCTGAAACTATTAGCGGTATCACCCTGAATATTTGTACGGAGATACAGGGCACTACTGGAAGTTCATCTATGATACTTTCAAAAACCGTTTAACTACAAAACGAACATGGCGGCCAAGCGAATTTGAAAATTTTAAATAGACATTTCTCGCGTTTTAATGATCCAAACGCAATGAAACTTGGTACAGGAAATGTTTATACACATTGTAATGCACTGGTATCTAATTTAGTTCAATTGTTTACATAACCTCAAGATGGCGGCTGTGCGAATTTTAAAGTTAAGTTTTTATTTCTTGTGTCGTAATCATGCGATCAAAGTGAACGTTTGAATAATGAACCTACGCTATAATTTTCCTTTAATTGTACATGAATCTATGGCCTATACATTTAACAATCCAACATGGCGACCATCCGATATATTTAGACGGCTCTGAATATCTACGAATCTATTATAGCAATCAAACGGATTTTTTCATAGGGGCTATGAACATAAGTTCACCTATAGGACTTTCAATAACCTGGTGATGACAATTCTAACATGGTGGTGATGCGAAATATAAATAATCACATGGACGTTTTTCGCAATTTAACCATCCGAGTGCAGTGAAACTTGGTACAGTAAATCCTTAAACAAATGTTAATCCACTGGCATCAAATTTATTTCTGTTGTTTCCATAACCACAGGATGGCAGCTGTGCGAAATTTTCAAATCTCATTTTTTTTACTTCTTGTGTCCTAATCATGCGATTGAAGTTTGAATGCTGCACGTACACAATAATCCTCATGTAACAGTACATAACTCTAGGACCTACATATATAAAAATCCAACATGGCGACCATCCAAAATGTTTAGTCGGTTCTCAATATCTACGAATCTATTACAGCAATCAAACTGAAATTTTGTATGTTGATAGTGGCAATTAACATAAGTAGGATAATATGAAAATAGGCTGTAACGTTCTTCACGAAACTACTTGTTTTAATGCCACAAAATAAATGCAAAATATTTCCATAGGGCCCCAAACTAGTAATTTATTCCTCTCTAAAGTAACGCCGTTAACTTACGCGTAATACCGCTTATTTACTTACTTATGTATTGTAGAAAAGACAGCATCCACACCACATATTTATACACTGACGAACTACTCATAGGGTTAGTACTGCTGTTCTGAATTAGTGAGGAAAGCAATGGCAAACTACCACACTCCTCGTCTTGCCTAGTTCACCTCAATATATCGCTGCCTTGGGTGTTATATGGGTATCTACCCACATAACCTAACGGTGGTACTTTTTGAGGATCCAACCAAACTTCGGGCTGACTACCTTACACACCAGACTAATCAACTACAGTATATTACGCAATACCATTTTAAAAACTTTTTAGTGGTCATTTAGCCCCGTGTACTTGGGTGTGTGTGTAATTTTGTCTGAAAACATGTGTTATTGGACTGTATTAGTGTTTGCACGATAATCTTCATGTAACAGTACATAACTCTAGGACCTACATATATAAAAATCCAACATGGCGACCATCCAAAATGTTTAGTCGGTTCTCAATATCTACGAATCTATTACAGCAATCAAACTGAAATTTTGTATGTTGATAGTGGCAAATAAAATGAGTAGGTTATATGAAAATAGGCTGTATAGTTCTTCACGGAACTACTTGTTTTCTTTGTACATCCTAGATGAAAACTGAAATATTCTCTAAAATTGTCAGTGTTTCTCAAGCTGGGCTCCATGAACTAATCAAGATACCTGAATAAATTTACTTCCACTAGTAGATCTATATAGTGTCTTAGAGACTACCAAGTTTCAAATACATTGATCGGATAGTTTCAGAGAAAATGGTACATGAAGTTTCAAAAATATGACATACGTAAAACACAAAAGGAATGTTTGACTAGTAGCTACAGCCTTAAAACAATATGTTTAAACCTAATTTTATTGCATCAAATATCACTTCAGCACAATAATTGGTACGCCAAATTCTTCAGAAAAGATGGGAGATTTTATTAAGCGGAAAAAAAAAATCGTTGACAATTTTGAGCCTATCACACGTCCCTGTCAAAATAGCGGTTAATGTTTGCTACCTGGCCCATAATTCAATAGGTTGAAGTTGCTACTAGACGCCCCTGCAGTCGTCTTCTGGCAGCCAACGTAGGAACCTAAGATTGTTGTTTACATTCTTAACCTATATACATGGGTTGGTTTTTTAGTTTTGGCAACTTAGTTATAACTGGATTAATAACTCACTTAGATGGTTCCAAGTTTCACAGACCCTCGATGTAGTCCCCACCGTTGCGTACAACGTGTTCCCAGCGATGCGGAAGTCGTTGGATCCCATTGGCACTGCCTAATCTATTGATGGTACGAAGAGAGCGCTCGGCAGCCTGCAGAACGTCTTCAATGGTACGGAAGCGCTGCCATTCTGTTCCCCGAGGGCAAACCGTTAATGCGGCGTACTATTGTTCGTTTCTGCAAGACCATCTCCGAGGAGCTCTGAGAAGGAAAAGGCGCCACCACATGGTTACACCGCCCATCGTTCTGCATGACAATGCTAGGGCACACACAGCAGGCGTTGTGTCGGCATTGTTGGATCGCTGGGACTGGGAGGTCCTCTATTACCCCCCATATTCTCCCGACATCAGTCCCTGCGACTATGATCTCACCCCGAAGATGAAGATGACAATGCGCGGGGAGCAGGCTGCCGAGCGCTCCCTTCGTACCATCAATAGATTGGGCAGTGCCAACGGGATCTAACGACTTCCGCATCGCTGGGAACACGATGTACGCCACGGTGGGGACTACATCGAAGGCTTGTGAAACTTGGAACCATCTAGTTAGTTATTAATCCAGTTATAACTAAGGTGCCAAAACTAAAACACCAACCCATGTAATTTAGCTTCACACAGGTGTAATTAGTGGAAGGTTCTTTAACATGTCATACGTCTATGACATGGGACCGCCGGCATTACTTCCCCTCCGAAGGAAGGCATACTGAGGGATTTTAACGCTCTAAAAATCCGACGACTTTGGCTGGGTTTGAACCCGCGATCTTGGTCGTAGAAGCTCAGCATGCTACCAACTACGCCACCGAAGCAGCCTATAAGAACAGGATAAGGAGTGGATGAGACTCGTCGATATGCTCGTAGAAAGATCGGACTTGGCTCGTTTTACGCATGGCAATACGAGGATCAATGGTACCCTTGAACTCCACGTTTCAAGGCCCTAAAGCGAACGGTTTTCGAGATATTCCCAGAAAACTATTCACGGTCTGCGAAATTGATGAACGTTACCATGGCAACGCCATACCTCGAGGTCCCATTCTGCTTTCATTTTGACTCTGTAAGAGATAATATTTGCATTAAGGAATAGCAAACTGTTAAATAGATAGATGCCAGTGTCGATAACTTCCGTACGTACAGTGTCACCACCTGTATTTAAAAAAAATACGAGCCTTACAGTAGTCGCATATGATGTGTAAGATCTGACATAGAAGAAACCTCACGTGAAATTGTTGATACACCGGTATTTATAGTATTATTGGCACAAATATTAATCTATTGTAAAAGGGAGTGTTTTACAGATATAGCAGTTTATAATACAGAACTCATTTTATTAGATGATTTGTAGCTTCCACCAGCACTAGCCTAAATAAAGAATACGATATGGATCAACTAGATTAATAGACGCGACACCGCTCATAACCTTAAATTCCTTATAAACAGGTCCTCTTGATCCACAGACCAACACGTAATTTCATATGGATTCTGTTAAAATGAGTCATATTGATATGATAAATATCGTTTAAAATGATAATCTGGTAGCAAAAATATCTGCCCCGCCCAGGATTAGAAACCAAGATCTCTAGATGCACAGTCATACGCAATAACCCCACGGCTATTTCGACTACGCAAACATTGTGCCTTGTGACTTATTTCCACGTTCCAATAATACTGCATTACGGAATTAAGTTTCATTTATAATTTGCTTGTTTCGATAATGTTCCTGAGTGACATTGAGTTTAAAATGCCTTATGCCAATGCAATGCCGACTACTAACAATGTTTGATATTAAGCCATTTTACCATTTAAATGCTGATACGAAGACTTCGAACATGTACCATGTCATTTGCTTAAATCACTTGACACCAGAGTTCGCATGAGCGTCTTCCGTTCAGTATGTCATATACATTGCACATGGCCGAGTGTGCGTCATGGTATCAATTTTCGACACCGCGCGCTGATTGTTTCTCTTACCAGTGCCAGCTGGATCGATCGATCGAGTTGGCAGTGCGTCTTATACTTCCGTTCGATCCACCACTGCCAGCTAGGGCACACTTCCATTCGATCGATCGAGCGGGCAGTGCATACTTCCGTTGTCCACCATTGCCAGCTAGTACACCTCCGTTTGATCGAACGAGCGAGCAGTGCATACATCCGTTTGATCCACCACTGCCAGCTCGATCGTTCCGATCCACTTCCGTCCCCAATTTTCAAAATCACTCCCACAAAACTATCAGGAAACCGAGCGGAAAGATGTTATACATCAAAAAGACCCTAAAATATGGTATGGATTCTGTCGACAAAACAGAGAAAATCAAATAAATTATGCATAGAAGCAAACAAAATAATATTTTTACACTGATACTGTAAATTAACGAATCCTCGCCAATACTATAAGTCCCCATCATCGTGATGACACCCTTAAATAAAATTATAAAGCTTGTGGGGCATGGAAATTCAGTATTTGTGCCAAAGGGCCTACATGGAGGGAATAGCTAGGGCTGTCCGACTTTTCAAGTAGATAGTGTTACTCGTCTTGTTCCAAATGGTACGTACGTAACATTCGGTTCAGATCGGTGAAACGGTGTAGATTTGAGCCAAGAAAAACGATGTAAATTTGTTCCAAAGGGCCTAAATGAAAGGAATGGAGAGGGCTATCTAAAATTATTTTTGCCAAAAACCTTCCTTGAGGTGTGCACTACAACATTTCAAAGCAATCGGTTAAACGGTGTCGGAGTCCATTAACGTCGGACAGACATACATTTCCATTTATATATATAACATATGGTATGGACAGAGAGAAATAATAATAAGAAGTTCCGTAACGAACTAAAGAGCCTACTTTTCTTAAAATTAAGTTTCATGCCAATGATCAATCTACAGTATATGAACCTATCTAGAATAATGACGAAATTAAGTTGGTAATATCGAAATGTCTAATTAGTTCGAAATATACCTGGTATAATGTAGCCTAATAGAGCATTACAGTTGGCAGCCCTGGTGACTGAATATATTCTTAGTTCCATCTCTTAAGGTACAGAATTAAAAAAATGGTTGAAGTCCAATGGACGTTACATGCAGTTAGACATTGGATCTATCAGCACGCGTAAGAGCATGTTGGCAACAATGTCATGCGTGTGCTGGTCAGAAATAGCCTAATCTGAAATATTATGATATCTTGTTGTGCCAATTTCGGACGAAATCCATTTGTTAGTATAGAAGTTCCATGTATTTTAAAATTGGACTTATCAGCAGGCATAGAATCATGTTGGCAACACTGACTTATATTAATTATTCCAAATTAAGCTAGAATGTCAGGTGCTATACGTGTGCAAAGTATAGGGCTGTTGGCTTGCATACTTCCTGATATATTGATATTAGGTTAAAAAATATACACAGCATTTATTAACAGTTGGCAGCCCTGATTGCTCATAAGAATACTTATAGTCATATCTGTTATGTTACACATAGCACATACGAAATTTGGTTGAAATACAACTGATAGTATAGAAGTTACATGTATTTAAAAATTCGCCCTATCAGCAGGCTTAGAATGATGTTGGTAGAACTGAAGTATATAAGTTACTCCAAAATTAATCTAAAAAGTCAAGTACTATACGTGTACATAGTTTAAAGCTGTCGGCTTGGATACTTTCTGATATATTGGTATTTGGATAAGAGAATAGAGATAGCTATTATTAACAGTTGACAGCCCTGGTGGTTCTTAAAAATACGCTCAGTCATATCTGTTTATCTATACTTATTACATACAAAATTTGGTTGAAATCCAATTAACAGTGTAGAAGTTATAGGCATTTAAAAATTGGGCCTATAAGAAGGTAAAAATTATTTTGGCAACACTGTCATGAATGGCCTCCTGGAAATTAAACTGAAATAGTGTTATCTACATGTGTGCCAATTTTGGAATAGATCGCATTCATACCTTCCAAGATATCCGACATGGAGTTCAAATTTCTAGTGCGTTTTTTCAGCAGTTGGTAGCACTGATATCATTTTCAAATATGGACGTGAGATATTCCGGTATACATCTTTAATCATACTAAATTTGGTTTCTATTTCTGCAGCCGTTTAGGAGTTGATAGGGGAGGGACACACACACAGCCAGACAGACAAACACACATTTTCCCGGATCGATCTCATAAGTGACTTGGAGTGTGGGGGGAGGGCAATAGACCCTCCTAATCACCTTCCGTAGTTATGCCATTGCAGTGGATCACTGATAGAAAGGAATTTCTTAGAATTAGTAACAACAGCTCTTAGTTTGTACCATGTTACTGACCCCTTGCCCTCAAACACACATGGTGGATGCAATTGCTCGTTCAAATCAAATCAGGCCCGCCCATCTACTTCCAGGAAACCTCACGTGAGAGGCAGAGAGAGATAAGTATTGTTCATTATGATATCCAAACAATAGCTGCGGCTCCAGGCCATCTGCTTTGATTATCAAATGCAAATAATGGCTCCGGGCTATCACTTTTGATTAGTCCGAGTTCAGAAACTCTACTCAGCTTTCATCTAAAGATCACATCCTGGACCAACAAACTTAGGCTACCGAACATCTAGTGTGCGCATAGCAAGGTCACGTCCCCTCCAAAACAAACCTTACTTTAACCAGCACGCGTTCAGTGAAAGAATTACACATTTAACATAAAGGGTTACGGTGCTATAATTTTTTGAAATGATGGCATTAATTTTCGATGACCCTGATTCTGTTAAAAGATATAACGTTTACTATGCTAGTAAATGTAAGCCTGAATGTCTAACGAAAATAGAAATGAGAGGGATAATTTGGTGGTTAATGGGGGTGTATAAGATCATTGAGAGAATTAGGAAAAGGGGACCTTTGCATTTTTTGTAGGAAGGTTATGGGTGCAGCACACCTGATCAGGGAATGCAATGAGACCAACATAATAAGAACAAAGTTTGTATATAAGGGATGTTTGTCTGTTAGGTAGTCAGCCTGGACGCTGGTTGGATCCCAAACACACCACCACAGGTTATGTGGTAGAAGATGGTATATTGGCTTTCATGGCCGGTGAATTAAAACTCAGCAATTCTTCTAGGTTTGTGCCGTGTCTTGTGTGGGGTTTCGCCTAGGACAGGGATCATCGGCGGGCTCTTGGGGTCCGGGGGGGGAGCCAGCTTGGTGTCCTAGGCGAAACCCATCACAAGACACGGCACAAACCTAGAAGAATTGCTGAGTTTTAATTCACCGGCCGTGAAAGCCAATACACCATCTTTTTGGAAGCCTTCATAGGGAGGTAACGCGCAGTTCGTTACTCCTGTGGGGGTCCGGGCGGGGATACCAAGAGCCCACCGATGAGCCAGCTTGGTGTCCTAGGCGAACCCCCACACAAGACACGGCACAAACCTAGAAGAATTGCTGAGTTTTAATTCACCGGCCATGAAAGCCAATATACCATCTTTTTGGAAGCCTTCATAGGGAGGTTATGGCTGCTTGAGCTTTTAGTTCTCGCAGTCAAGTAGTGCATCTGCACTCTATATAAAGGGAGGTAACGCGCAGTTCGCTACTCCTGTGGGGGTCCGGGCGGGGACACCAAGAGCCCGCCGATGAGCCAGCTTGGTATCCTAGCCGAAACCCCACACAAGACGCGGCACAAACCTAGAAGAATTGCTGAGTTTTAATTCACCGGCCATGAAAGCCAATATACCATCTTTTTGGAAGCCTTTCGGTGGCGTAGTCGGTAGCATGCTGAACTGCTATGCCCAAGATAGCGGGTTCAAACCCGGCCGAAGTCGTCGGATTTTTTAAGAGCGTTAAAAATCCTTCAGTATGCCTTCCTTCGGAGGGGAAGTAAAGCCGGCGGTCCCATGTCATAGATTTATGGCATGTAAAAGATCCTTTCACAGACTAAACTTGTGTAAAGCAAAATTTGTTAGGTTAGATTTCGTCAGAACGCTCTATCAAAGTTCCAACGTTCACCACTAGGTATCATTGATATCTGGTAGCGAAAGTTGGAACTACTTGAAATTGAACGGAACTTGTAGCTCACCCTTTAGGGTGTCCGCTGGAAGCAGCTACAGACTCAGGCGAGCCGAACATGTCCTCGGACACTCCCGGCACTTAAAGCCATACGATAAATAAATAATAAATTTGGAAGCCTTAATAGGGAGGTTATGGCTGCTTGAGCTTTTAGTTCTCGCAGTCAAGTAGTGCTGTTGCACTCTATACAAAGGGAGGTAACGCGCAGTTCGATACTCCTGTGGGGGTCCGGGCGGGGGTACCAAGAGCCCACCGATGAGCCAGCTTGGTGTCCTAGGCGAAACCCCACACAAGACACGGCACAAACCTAGAAGAATTGCTGAGTTTTAATTCACCAGCCGTAAAAGCCAATATACCATCTTTTTGGAAGCCTTCATAGGGAGGTTATGGCTGCTTGAGCTTTTAGTTCTCGCAGTCAAGTAGTGCAGTTGCACTCTATATAAAGGGAGGTAACGCGCAGTTCGTTACTCCTGTGGGGGTCCGGGTGGGGATACCAAGAGCCCGCCGATGATCCAGCTTCGTGTCCTAGGCGAAACCCCACACAAGACACGGCACAAACCTAGAAGAATTGCTGAGTTTTTATGTGGTAGAAACCTACAAAACCGAGGCAGCACTCTACTGAGGCGTACTAGGCAAGGTGAGGAGTGAGGTAGTTTGCCATTGCTTTCCTCACTGAGTCAGTACAGCAGTAGTAACCCTATGAGTAGAACCTTTCACAACATCCACAGGCACTAGCCATGTATCCTGAATGCCATTACTCAGCACCACCCATAACTACCGGCAGTAGTGGCTACGCTGACTTAAGCGCAGCGTTGGGTCATGGGGCCAAGCTCTCTGCTGACTCGGTAGACGCGTGGGTTCAAGCCCCACCATCGGCTGTCCTTGAAAAGGTTTTCCGTGGTTTCCCCATTTTCAACACCAGGCAAATGCTGGGACTGTACCTTCTGACAGGCCACGGCCGCTTCCTTCCTCATCCTTGCCCAGTTTCATTCATCTTCATCCTTTCCATCTCTCATCCCGACGCGCAGGACGCCCACGGGCGTCGACTAGAGAGACCTGCACTCGGCCTCTCAAGAGGCCACACGAAAAAGCAAGTAGTTCCGTGAAGAACTATACAGCCTATTTTCATATATCCTGCTCATGTTAATTGCCTCTATCAACATACAAAATTTCAGTTTAATTGCTGTAACAGATTCGTAGATATTGAGAACCGTCTGAATATTTCAGATGGTCGCCAGATTGGATTTTTATTTTTGTACTATTACATTAAGATTATTGTGTACGTGTGGTATTCAAACTTCAATCGAATGGTTAGAACACGAAAAGTAAAAACGAGATTTTAAAAGTACGCACACCAGCCATCTTGTGATTATGCAAACAATTGAAATAAATTAGATGCCAGTGGATCAACAATTGTATAAGCATTTAACGTGCAACGTTTCACGGCACTCGGATAGTTAATTCGCGAGAAACGTCCATTTAAATATTTATACTTCGCGTCACCGCCATGTTGGATTTGTGCTCACCAGGTTACTGAAAGTCCTATAGGTGAACATATGTTCATAGTCTCTATGAACATTAAAAAATTCAGTTTGGTTCCTGTAAAAGATTCATAGATATTGAGAACCGTCTAAATATTTCGGAAGTTCGCCATTTAGGATTGTCATATGTAAAGGCCATAGAGTTATGTACCATTCAAGGACAATTATTGCCAAGCTTCATTATTCAAACTTTCACTTCGATCGCATGATTACGACACAAGAAATAAAAACTTAATTTAAAAATTTCGCACAGCCGCCATCTTGAGGTTATGTAAACAATTGAATTAAATTAGATGGCAGTGCATTACAATCTGCAAAATCATTTACTGTACCACATTTCACTGCGCTCAGAGAGTTAAATCACGAGAAAAGTCTATTAAAATATTTCAAATTCGCTTGGTCGCCATGTTCGTTTTGTACTTTACAGGTTTATGAAATATACATAGGTAAATTTGTATCAGTGCCCTTTATCACCGTACAAAATTGCATGGTGATATCTGTAATAGTTTTGGAGATATAGAATGTCAGTGAAATATTTCGCACAGCCGCCATTTTGAGGTTATGTAAACAATTGAACTAAATTAGACTCCAGTGCATTACAATGTGTATAAACATTTTCTGTACCAAGTTTCATTACGTTTGGATAGTTAGATCGCGAGAAATGTCTATTTAAATGTCTCAACTTCGCTTGACCGCCATGTTGGTTTTGTAGTCACCAGGTTTTTGAAAGTCTCATAGGTGAACTTCTAGTAGTGCCCTTTATCACCGTACACAATTTCAGGGCGATATCGGTAATAGTTTCAGAGATATTGAATGCTAGTGAAATATTTCGTACAGCCGCCATGTTGGATTGGTGTGACATAACAAAATTTGAAGGGCACGGTGGAGGTCGCCGGGAATAGTGCTATGAACTTACCGAGTTTCATTGAAATCGCTCCAGCCGTTTAGATTTTATTAGGGGGACACACACACTCACACACACACACACGCACGTACGCACACACACACGGACAAAAGGTGATCTCATAAGCCTTTTTTTTTTTTTTCAAAATTGAAAATAGGCTAAAAAACCACCCTTAACTTAAAGCTTCCATATAATCACAGCCATGAGTGAGACTGAGACAGTGGTGAAAAGCCACTGTTTACTCTAGCCTGTGCCAACAGACAAATGCAAATGTACTGCATTCATCATGAGATGGCAAACAGGCAAGTCATAATGAATATCAAACTTAAATAAAATTACTAAATAGAGAATCGAGGAAGCCAGATAAATTAGCGAAACTTTTGATGTGTAACATCTTTCCGCTCGGTTGCTGGATAGTTTTGTGGGAGTGATTTTGAAAATTGGGGACGGAAGTGGATCGGAACGATCGAGCTGGCAGTGGTGAATCGAACGGAAGTATGCACTGCCCGCTCGATCGATCGAACGGAAGTGTACTAGCTAGCAGTGATGGAAAACGGAAGTATGCACTGCCCGCTCGATCAATCGAACGGAAGTGTACTAGCTGGCAGTGGTGGAACGAACGGAAGTACACACATCAAAAAAAGTTTTGCATCACCTCGGTTCCAAGAGTTCCGGAACCTTTAAATACAAAGGGAATAGAGATCAACACAAACAACATTTCAGCTCGTTTTATTGCTCATGAGACCCACACATTGCATGTTGTACCATCATACAGCTAGACTTTCAGCATTTGTGGTCCAGATTGCAGTACACACCACTACCTCTAATACCCAGTAGCACGTCCTCTTGCATTGATGCATGCCTGTATTCGTCGTGGCATACTATCCACAAGTTCATCAAGACACTGTTGGTCCAAATTGTCCCACTCCTCAACGACAATTCGGCGTAAATCTCTCAGAGTGGTTGGTGGGTCAAGACGTCCATAAACAGCCCTTTTCAACATATCCCAGGCATGTTCGATAGGGTTCATGTCTGGCGAACATGCTGGCCACTGTAGTCGAGCGATGTCGTTATCTTGAAGGAACGCATTCACAAGATGTGCACGATGAGGTCGAGAATTGTCGTCCATGAAGACAAATGCCTCTCCAATATTCTGCCGATATGGGTGCACTATGGGTCGGAGGATGTCATTCAGGTATCGTAAAGCCGTTTCGGAGCCTTCCATGACCACCAGTGGCGTACGTCGGCCCCACATAATGCCACCCCAAAACATCAGGGAACCACCACCTTGCTGCACTCGCTGGACAGTGTGTCTAAGACGTTCAGCCTGACCAGGGTGCCTCCAAACACGTCTCCGACGATTGTCTGGTTGAAAGCATATGCGACACTCATCGGTGAAGAGAACGTGATGCCAATTCTGTGGGGTCCATTCAGCATGTTGTTGGGCCCATCTGTACCGCGCTGCATGGTGTCGGGGTTGCAAAGCTGGACCTCGCCATGGACGTCGGGAGTGAAGTTGCGCATCATGCAGCCTATTGCGCACAGTTTGAGTTGAAACACGACGTCCTGTGGCTGAACGAAACGCATTATTCAACATGGTGGCATTGCTGTCAGGGTTCCTCCGAGCGGCAATCCGTAAGTAGCGGTCATCCACTACAGTAGTAGCCCTTGGGCGGCCTGAGCGAGGCCTGTCATCGACAGTTCCTGTATCTCTGTACCTCCTCCATGTCCGAACAACATCGCTTTGGTTCACTCTGAGACGCCTGGAAACTTCCCTTGTTGAGAGCCCTTCTTGACACAAAGTAACAATGCGGACGCGATCGAACTGCGGTATTGACCTTCTAGGCATGGTAGAACTACAGACAACATGAGCAGCGTACCTTCGTCCTGGTGGAATGACTGGAACTGATCGGCTGTCGTACCCCCTCCGTCTAATAGGCCCTGCTCATGCATGGTTGTTTACATCTTTGAGCAGTTTTAGTGACATCTATGAACAGTCAAAGGGACTGTATCTTTGATACAATATACACAGTCAACGTCTATATGCCGGAGATCTGGGAACCGAGGTGATGCAAAACTTTTTTTGATGTGTGTATAAGATACACTGCCAACTCGATCGATCGATCCAGCGTGCAGTGGTAAGACCCAGCTGGCAGTGTTACCAGAAACAATGAGCGCGCGGTGTCGGAAATTGATACCATGACGTACTCTCGGCCATGTGGAATGTATATGACATACTGAACGGAAAACGCTCATGCGAACTCTAGTGTCAACTGATTGAAACATATGACATGGTACATGTTCGAAGTCTTCATATCAGTATTTAAATGGTAAAATGCCTTAATATCAAACATTGTAAGTAGTCGGCATTGCCGGTATTGTGTTTCTGCACAATGGCTATTCAAATATTAACCCACATAACGGTAATGCACTCATCAATATAATATAATCGTTGTGGTTATACGAGAATTGAGCAAGCCTTCATGAACTATTGCTGAATACATTCTCTTTACTCACAAGAGGGCCTATCCATAAGGCATTTTAAACTCAATTTCACGCAGGAACATTATCGAAACAAGCAAAATATAAATGAAACTTAATCCTGTAATGCAGTATTATTGGAACGTGGAAATAAGTCACCATCTTGTGCACAAAATTTGCGTAGTGGATATAGCCGTGGGGTTAGGGCTTATGACTGTGAATCTAGAGATCTTGGATTCGAATCCCGGACAGGGTAGATATTTTTGCTACCAGATTATCATTTTAAACGATATTTATCATATCAATATGACTCATTTCAACAGAATCCATGTGAAATTACGTGTTGGTCTGTGAATGAAGAGGACCTGTTTATAAGGAATTTAAGGTTAAGAGCGGTGTCGCGTCTATTAATCTAGTTGATCCATATCGTATTCTTTATTTAGGCTAGTGCTGGTGGAAGCTACAAATCATCTAATAAAATGAGTTCCGTATTATAAACTACAATATCTGTAAAACACTCCCTTTTACAATAGATTAATATTTGTGCCAATAATAGTATAAAATACCCGTGTATCAACAATTTCACGTGAGGTTTCTTCTATGTCAGATGTTACACATCATATGCGACTACTGTAAGGCTCGTAATTTTTTTAATATTATCAGAGGAATGTTGGATAGGAAAACGACAGATGAGAAACACAAGAAAGATGCACGTGAAACAGGAGACGGTATCCTAAACTACTGTATAAAACTTAGTCAAAGTATAGGATAGCCTCTCTTTAACAAATAGAATTAGATTAAGGTAATACAGATTTAATAGCCATTATTAGTGTTTCATAATTGTCTATAACATTTAATATCATGTAAATTAATTGTAGGTTCTGTGACTTGTTTTCAAATTCATGTTTGCGATTTATTAATCTTACTGAGCAGGATTTTTAGCCTACTTTTCACATTTTGCAAAAATGAAGAAAAGTAGACTTATGAGATCAATCCGGGCAAATGTGTGTCTGTCTGTCCTTCTGTCTGTCTGTCAGGCCGTGTGTGTGTTCCCCCCTATCAACTCCTAAACGGCTGCAGCAATCGAAACAAAATTAGTTAGGAGTAAAGATCTATACCTGAATATCTCAATGCCGTATTTAAAAATGATGTCAGTGCTACCAACTGCTGAAAAATCGCAATTGAAATTTGAGCTCCATGTTGGATATCTTGGAAGGTATGAATGGGAGCTACTTCAAAATTGGCACACGTATAGATAATAATATTTCAGTTTAATTTCCAGGAGGCCATACATGGCAGTGTTGCCAAAATGATTATATGAATGCTGATAGGTCCAATTTTTAAATGTATATAACTTCTACACTATCAATTGGAATTCAACCAAATTTCGTAAGTGCTATGTGTACGTTTACAGATATAACTGAGCGTATTCTTAAGAGCCACCAGAGTTGCCAACTGTTAATAAATTCTATCAATTTGTGTATTACGCTATTAGTGAATCACTGTAGCCAATAATCATATGTATCAGGTCATGGTTGCAATAAATTATACTCTCTCCCCAATCTCGAGCTATCCGATATTCTGCTAGGAAATGTAAGATGTTTTCCGTTTGGTTTATAAACTGTTAAGGGGATCTTGTAACCTAGAGGGATAAACCTGTGAATTTGTTTACTGTTTAGCCTGATTACGCACACATTTCTGAATAAATCTACGTTCGCTTCATAATATTCAGGTATATCTTTTTCTTTCAGTGTGCGCGTGAGATGTTATCTCTAACTGTGGAGGTGAAAGAGAATTATCATTTGTGTAACTTTTAAATAGAAGCTACCATTAAAGTTTTAGGTACATGTCTCATGAAAAGTGTGAGCCTCCGTGGCTTAGGCGGCTGCACGCCGGCCTCTCACCGCTGGGTCCGTGGTTCAAATCCCGGTCACTCCATGTGAGATCTGTGCTGGACAAAACGGAGACAGGCAGGTTTTTCTCCGGATACTCCGGTTTTCCCTGTCAACATTTCATTCCCGCAACACTCTCCACTATCATTTCATTTCGTCTGTCATTCATTTAATCATTGCCCCAGAGGAGTGCGTCAGGCCTCGGCAGCCGGCACAGTCCATATCCTCGCCGCTAGATGGGGGCTACATTCATTCCATTCCTGACCCGGTCGGTGACTGGAAGCAGGCGGTGGATTTTGATTTTTCTCATGAAAAGTAAGAGAGCTATAAGAATGAAACTCTCACAGCTACAATAGTGCACAGTTTTGACAATCTGTTGAGGTTGGTAGTCCGACACTATAACCACTCACCCACCGTGGCAAGCAATTCACCATTACAAACATGGGTTACTCTAAAGCACGGGTTAAACCAAGTGCTTTACAACAATACATAAAAACTATAATACAAACTGTAATACATACATATCACGTATTGTGCCCTTGCGTACAAGAAATATGCAAATCACTGTCCAACTGCTCAGTCTTATATATTCGGGGCATAGAACGTCCTCCCACTGAGTGATTCACACATTATAGGATCAAGCTTAGGATAACACTTCAATGAAAGGAAATTCAAAATCCTACTATAAAACTATTTAATTAACAAAATTAGGTGCTACAAACACACACAATAAACTGAATAAGCTTCACACTTGTTCTAATGAACAAGGAACAAGTCCAACATTAATCTATAAAAATCAATATTAGAGGTTCCACTGAACCCCAATTTTTTTAAAATCAAAACTGTTCTCACTTCCATTTAGCATCACTACAAAAATTACTCAAAACGAGCTCTAAAGCCTCGGTAGAAATTATTACATAGAATAATCTATTCAAAACACACTAAATATCCTTAACTTGAATATCAATATAAATTTGAGTTATTGTTAATTAAAAAATGGTCAACAATTACCATTTATTTGGGTACCACATGATATTCACACTGTATCATCTCTCTTGCATTTGTCCTCGGGAAACTCATCACAAGGCTACCTGATATTTCCAACAATTACTTGGGAACAACAACATATAAAATGCAACAATACAAAGGGATTTCCATTATTGTCTCAAATGACAATTTAATTATTCATGAAATGAGGATCTATAATGCAACGGCAAGGATAAATAAACAATAGCAAAACTCGGTACAGATTACCGGTCTTATTAAAGGTGTATATAACTACAGACCGCAAACTAGGTCTGGCTTTGTAACTGGCCTATCTCAACTGTGGCCTCCATTAAGAAAATTTCAAGACCCTTGAGGCTTTGATTTATGACGAGTGAGGGAGAGTCAATATCTTCCTCCCTCCTTGACGGTACATTACAACTGCTTTCAAACAAGCGTGACTTCTTAAGAATTGGAAAGGCACACATCACTTTCATTTAACAAAATAACATGAGGTTCTAATGACCTATTTCTGTGGCTCAGGTATAGTTATGATTGCGGAGCTTTATCACTGGCAAGTAAGAACTCAATAAAACCAATAATAATTAAGGGGCTTTCGACGTAAGAGAACTCCGGTTCGATTCTCTGGCCAGCCTCGAGGACATTTCCCATTTTGAGGACTTAGGGCTAACACATGGAGCGAGGGTATCTGACCACTCGTCCGAATACTAGTAGCGACTTCTGGAAAGGTATTCGCACGCAATCCCGCGCTTAACAACAGTAAACTTAGCACCCTTCAAAGTTTGTCACAACAAACACACACTCATAATCAATTACTCTGTCCAGCTGATCCCTACAAGCATAATCTCCTGGCATTATTTCACCGCATTATACCGTGAAAATTAATAATATAGGCGCTCATTGGCGACAATTCAATACATTCGTGATGCCTTTCAAAGCCAAATATTTATTCCAACATAATTAATTTCTTCGTCCAAACATAATAGTTTTGCCATTAGCGCAATCTTGACTTTTCATACAAGAGAACACAACTGGTTCAATAATTATCATTATCATTATTATTATTTCAGCACATAACGGCTCATACTTGAATATTACTTCAATAATTTGTTCATTCATTACATTATTATTATCATAATCCTGCTTGCCTTTAAATAACATTATCCTTTTCATTTACTGGTATTCCACTGAATACTATTTCTTTGATTATTCATATACATTTAAGTAATTATTACTTTAATTATTAGATCCCGCACTTCTCATTATCACACAGTTTTTACATCCCTGATTTTCAATGTTGGAGAATTCTTTCTCCATGGTTACTATTGTTACACGAGCTTCCCGAGTCCAAAACATAATAAAATTTGGTGTTACTTACATGAGTTATCCGGCCAAACTGTCCGGATTCCAGTTGAGCGACATTTGGCCCACGCTAATGTTCTCACACCATGGTGACACTCATATTATCACTAATTAAACTTCCCTCTAGTTTACACATATTTAACACATTTAAATTAATTTGAGGGATTACACACATTATTTCACATACACTAAAAAAATCACTAAAATATAAATTTCACTAATAATTATATTTACACACTGAATTTCACTTTGTGGCATCTAACACTGCCTTACCCACGTGAATTATTTTCGATCCAGATCCTAGGGGTGCAAGTTTCGACCGCTGCCTCCTACTTCCTACTTGGATAATGACAGACTCGTACGAATTTTCCCCTCCTTGGCTACGAATATTCTCCTACTTCTGGTGTTGAATTTATCGGCACTTAAAGTTACTGCACGATAATATTGTATCTTCCGGTATGCAATTGTTTATATGGTAAACGGTCTATGGTTTACGTTTACCCCTGGAGTCACTGTACTAACTTTACTGCGCTCTACAATTGTCCTAGTACTTCGCGTCTGAACTGAATTCTGACGACTATTGTCTTTACTTGGTGGAATACTTCCCTGTAATTCCTCGTGGCTACTGATGCCTCTATGTAGACTTCTAACTCTATCGCCACTTATCACGCTAACCTCCTCAATTCAGGACAATTAGGTGTTTGCTAGGTTTGACCCTACCGTGGTTATTTAACGCACTGGGAAAAACGTTTAGAGATTCACTTCTCTAATGATGTCTCGTATACTTTCGAGATACTACGATATAACTTCAATATTAGTGTCTGGGCTTCGATTACCCTCGCCGGCTAACGTATTTTGCTCAAAGTTTAAAACTTTTCCTAAGTCCGTATACTATTAACTGTTCGAAGATTGACGAAACCTTTTCTTTGAAAAAGGACTTCGATGTTTTAAGGCGCGGCGACACTGATGAATGCTGGCCGGTACATCTCTCAAGAGTACTTCCGCGTCGTGATACAGATTCGAGTCCCACCGGACTGAATAAGACTGCCTGCGCTGTGGAACAGCACGACCGTACGTGGTCTGATGATTACTGCATGATTTCCCTTGGGCTAACGACCTATATATTTGATTCTGGTAAAAATAAATAAATTTCTCTTCTTCTCCACCACCATCTTCCAAAATAATCGTCATACGATGTTTAAAAAAATATCTCCGAAAAGCTGAGGTTTTAAATGTCTCAAAAATATCTAAGTTTCCAAGAATCGATCGTACAGATCTGTAATATTAATTAAAATGAGCTCCTCTATTATGTGGGCGGTGTCTTCGTTTTGTCCCCTACCACAAGCTCCTGGTTCAGGAATTCACCGACTACTCAATGCTGATTATGCACTTCTTTCTTGTACAATTACTGTTGACTTTATCCACTCTAAAAATCTCTTTCCCTGGATAATTAATATTGACGGAATCCTTTCTTTAGTTTAATGCTCGCAAATGGCTCAATTTCAATTATTTCTCTGATTTCATGGCTCCTCCCTTGATGCGGCGTTGCCATTTTACTGTTGAGTAAGGGCTTTTTCCGAAACTTTATCTCACTCTTGTTGAGTGGGTGAGGTATGAGGCCGTTGACTGACAAGATTACAGGCACTATCCGGACGTAGTTCATCTTCCATATCCTCTTGATTTCCTCTGCAAGCTGTCTATACTTGGTGATTTTTTCATTGTGTTTCCGTTCGATATTGGTGTCGTTGGGGACTGCTATGTCTATTATAAATGTAGTGTCATTAACCTTATTTACTACTGTGATGTCTGGTCGACTGTGATCTATTGTTTTGTCTGTCACAATACCAGTGGATGATACTTGTAGTAAGGGATATACTCCTCAGTTAATTTATATTTCTGTCCGAGTGCTTGATGAATGATGCCTGCAACCTGATTGTGCCGTTTTGTATATTATTATTATTATTATTATTATTATTATTATTATTATTATTATTATTATTATTATTATTGAAATGTACAACTGTTGTCTGAGAGCAGGTGCCTTTAGTGCCCGTTGGAAAATGACTCGACTAGTGCTGATTCAAAAAGGAAAGGAAGTCGGGAACGCGCCATCGTCCTTCAGACCACTATGTATTTTAGACATTGCGGGAAAAGTGCTGGAGAAGGTATTAAAACCTCGCATACCGTCGTCTATTCAAGCCGCGGGAAATCTGTCTGACAGGCAATTTGGCTTCCGCCGTGGGCGATGTACAATAGATGCAGTACGCCTAGTAGTTGAAGCTGCGAATCAAGCCCAGTAAGGTAACCACTATTCTCGGAAAATAACACTTCTTGTAACCTTGGATGTGAAGAACGCCTTCAACTCAGCTAGGTGGATAGATATGGTTGAAGCTCTTCAATTCACCTTCCAGTTGCCTGCATATCTCCTGCGTATAATGAAAGATGATTTGAAGGACCGTACCCTGTTATATGACACTGCAGACGGTCAGAGGAGGAGAAAAGTCACGGCAGGATCAGCGCAAGGATCTATCCTGGGCCCGGATTTGTGGAACATGTTGTACGACGGCTTACTGCGCATGGAGATGCCCGAAGATACATTCCTTGTTGGGTACGCTGATGATATTGCCGCGGTGATTGTAGCCCGAGATGCGGTTCTGGCTCAGAGGAAACTCAATCAGGTAGTGCGACGAGTGAGTGGTTGGATGAACGCTCATGGTCTGAATTTAGCTATGGCGAAAACTGAAATCGTAATGTTAACTAGGAGGAGAATGGACACTATAATTCCCATGAAATTTGGAGAGGTGGTCGTTCGAACTGGAGCCACTGCGAAGTACTTAGGATTTACTCTTGACACGAAACTGACATACTGGTCTCATATACGGAAGGCAGAAGACAAGGTGGAAGTAGTGACAGCTGCCATTAGTAGACTCATGGCTAATGTGCATGGTCCTAGACAAAGCAAGCGTCGACTACTGTTGTCCACAGCGCAGTCCATTCTCCTGTATGGAGCTGAGATTTGCTCTGACTCGCTGAGGATAGAGAAGTATAGGAAACGCCTAGCTGCAATTCAGAGGAGAGGAGCTCTGAGGATGGTGTGTGCTTACCGTACAGTTTCGGAACCTGCAGTTCTGGTTGTCTCAGGTGTTGCGCCAATAGACTTACTCGCGCAAGAACGTAAAGACGTATACTTCCGACGAGTAGAGCAGGGCAAGGCTCAAGCCCGGAAGGAAGCCGTAGCACGCAAGATGGAGCTTTGGCAGCAGAGGTGGAATGACGATCTCTGAGGAAGATGGACAGCTCGGCTGATACCGAGTCTGGTCGAGTGGATGAGTAGAAAACACGGAGATACTAATTACTTTCTGACTCAGATGTTGACAGGCCATGGCAACTTTCGGTGTTACCTTCATCGTATGGCAAAAGTAAGGAGTCCAGTTTGTATTTACTGCGAGAACGAACGAGATGACGTATATCATACGTTCTTCGTCTGCGATCGCTGGGCAGCGGAAAAACAGCAACTTGAAGCTGAGGTTGGTCCAATAACGCCGGACAATATAGTTGGCATTTTGCCGAGGAACGAGCTCAGCTGGGATACGGTCGCTTTCTTTGTTGAGGTGGTCCTTCGTCAGAAGAAGTCGGATGGGGACTTGCTCGATTTAGTTGATTAAGTCTGCGATCCGCGGACTATGAATTGAGAAGTAAGATGGTGCTTGTGAAGCAAAGAAAATGGCTCCATCCTGGAGTAATACGAAAGTGGTCCCGGGATGGGTTTTGTCAAGAGGACGGGGTGATTTTTTTAAGTGGGTAAGAATCCCACACTCTTGAGGAGTGCGGACCCTTCTCAAGGTCTTATGCAAGATATTTCCACTTCCCTCGTAAAAAAATAGTACATTATGCAACGAGCCTATAACGGCTATAATTAAGACATGAGTATTTTTATAAAACGAGCGTATGCGAGTTTTATAATTTCCATACGAGTGTTTTTATTACCATTATAGGCGAGTTGCATACAACTGTTTATGTTCGACGATAATTATAACTAACTATTTAATGTTCGAACATAAATATTCATAACTATCTGTCGAGATTTCGCCAGTTTTATGTACTGAACAGAGCGCATGAGACGCAGAGAATGCCTTGTATTTGACCATGGCCTCCTCGATTACCCTATTATGGCACCAGGCCAGGCAGTGAAATTTAAATTAGAAGGCCGTGGAACTCAACGCATCTAATTATCTAATTGGTCAAACAACTGTTTCTTGAGCTCTGATTGGTGGAAGAAACTGTTTCATAATGAAAAATAGTGTTATAATGAGCCTCATTATACTGTAGTACAGTTTTCTGACATATAATAGTCAGGGTCGAACATAAAACAAACAAACAAACAAACAAATAAATAAATCCACCGGGCAAAGCCGGGCACTACTGCTAGTAACCAAGAAAGAGTCAGTGACAGTGGAAAGATAAAAATCAATCTAATTGGGAAGAATTCGAAAGAAGAATACGATGAGCTTTCAGCAAAGATTATGAATTATTGTTCAATGTTTACAATTTAAGGCAGGAACATTTTTGTATTACTTTGTTTAGCCTAGTTTTAAAATTATATGACACATATTATTATTATTATTTTTTTGTCGTTTACCCCCCAAGTTGATGGAACCCACGGGCTCAGCGAGGGAACTCACCACTACCGCGTCTACAGGTAGTGTCCTAGAGCTGGGAACATCTCGTCGGAGTGGATACAACTGAGGAGGTGTGATCAGCACCTCGCCCAAGCGGCCTCACCTGCAAAGCGAACAGGGGTCTCATGAGGGATGGGAAGGGAGGGGAAGATTGGGATGGATGGACAAGGAAGTGGGAGGGAGGCGGCCGTGGCCTTACAGGAGGTACCATTGCGGCATTTGTCCGAAGACGAAGTGGGAAACCACGGAAAACCACTTCGAGGATGGCTGAGGTGGGAATTGAACCCCCTCTACTCATTTGGGCCACCCGAGCCTGTGTATACCCCGTTCCAATCCTCATACCACTTTTCAAATTTCGTGGTAGAGCCGGGAATCGAACTCAGGACCTCCGGGTCGGCAGCTAACCATGCTGACTGCTACGCTACGGAGGCGACTATTATATGATACAATATATTTTAATCATTAATTAAAGGTCTGTTATGCTTCTGTGAGAGCGTGGTGAAAGGAGCAAAATACATCGATTAGTTGACAAAACAATTAAGCAATAATTGTTTAACCGATTAATCGATTAATTTTTATTTGTAGCATTTAATCGAACTAGGGGCCTGTGCGAGAAATCTCGCATGTTCAGTAACCACCCGCCCGGCTTAACTGTTATGCGGGCTTCTATAAATATGTTTATGTTCGTCGATGTCGAAATGTAAACGTTATGTGTCGGAAAACTGTATCTTAATGAGGCTCATTATAACACTATTTTTCATTATGAAACAGTTTCTCCCACCAATCAGAGCTCAAGAAACAGTTGTCTGACCAATTAGATAAGGTTACTTTCGCGCATGCGCTCAAAATCCAACATGTCTATATAAATTACCGACATGGAAAGTGGTCCATATGTTCGCATAAATAAACTGGCGAATATGAGACAAGAAATAGCACTGCACCGTAATACCTCCAAATCCAATTTCTACACAGCGCATTGCTTTCAAAACTCCTCGGTGACAATATTAATGAATGCTATAGAGCTGGACGGCAGGCTGTAAACAATAGGTGTTCTGTGTTGGCAAGCTAAGTGAATGGTCTCTGCTTTCGGAGTGCCTTGACCCACGCATGCGCTCTGTTCAGTCAGCAACGCCAGAGCGCCCTGTTCACTAACTGAATTAACTGAATCCTACAGATATTTATGAATATTTATGTTAAAACATATAATAAAGTTATAATTATCGTCGAACATAATAGTACATTATGCAACGAGCCTATAATGGCTATAATTAAGACACGAGTATTTTTTATAAAACGAGCGTATGCGAGTTTTATAATTTCCATACGAGTGTCTTAATTACCATTATAGGCGAGTTGCATACGACTGTTTATGTTCGACGATAATTATGTTTTAACATAAATATTCATAAATATCTGTTGAGATTGTCACTAGAATTTTGTGATCGGGTGCTGCGCAGGGTAGGATATCTCTGATGTCCAAGCTCACTGACCAACCGACGCATGCGCTCTGTGAGCTTCAATGCCGTATGTGCAGATTGAGCATCAGTATTCAGTAAAAATGTCACCGAAATCGTTTGAAAACAACCCTCTGTGTAGAAATTGGATTTAAGGATATTAAGGTACAGTGTCTCTTATTCACCAGTTTATTTACGAGAACATTATGGACGGTGCACTTTCGGTAATTTATATAGACATGTTGGATTTTGAGCGCACGTGTTAAGGTATCGTTACCTAATTGGTTAATTGGTCAATGAACGAGCTCTGATTGGCTGGAGAAACTGTATCATAATGAAAAAGAGTGTTATAATGACCATCATTATGATACAGTTTCTTGACACATAATAGTGGGGGTCGAACATAAACAGTCGTATGCAACTCGCCTATAATTGTAATTAAGACACTTGTATGGAAATTATAAATCTCGCTTACGCTCGTTTTATAAACATACTCGTGTCTTAATTATTGCCATTATAGGTGCGTTGCATAATGTACTATTATTTGTTATAATTATATCGTATGGCCTTGGGTGCCGGATGCAAGCTTTGTAATTTGACACCCAGAGGGTAGCTTGCATGTCGAATTTTGTTGTTCCTTGAATCAAATGAAAGTCAATGAGGTTAGATAACTAAGCTACTTGAACACAACAGCGCTTTCTAGTAGAGAAATGAGGAACTTTGTGTTGGCGGATACTCACGAGATTAATTTTGCCATTATGAACATGGCCTACTGAATTCAAAAGGGTTCTTTGACATGCTAACATCGTATGACATGCGTGTCGTATTTTTGCCGCCTTCAAAAAACTTACCACGACATGGAGCGAACCTGCAATCTTGGGGTTAGTAGACCGACACGTTAACCACTCACCCACCGTGGCAAGCTGTTTATTTGTTTAAACGCACTTTTTAAACTAATTGTCAATGTTTATGATATCAGAGTGCAAATCGTCACTGCTGCTGGTAATTCCGTTTGAATATTCCTTTCAATGCACAATGGGTTGTGTGCGCCCCATGTGTACAGACTACCCACCCGGCCCTAATGTTACGCGGGTTGGACGCGACACAGTTCTTCCAGGGACTATCGCCTTGTTTATTTGTTTAAACACTCTTTTTAAACAAATTAATTTATTTCCGTGAAATTTTCAAGAAATGCCAAGATGTTCCCTGTACTATTGAGACGATTTGGATGGTTTTGGCACAAAACGCACTTTCTAAATAACTCCTTCTGGTTCAGGACCCTGAGTTTTTTGTCGGATGAACTTAGGGTATTATACTAGTACATTACGCAACGAGCCTATAACGGCAATAATTAAGACACGAGTATGTTTATAAAACGAGCATAGCGAGTTTCATAATTTCAATACGAGTGTCTTCATTACCATTATAGGCGAGTTGCATACGACTGTTTATGTTCGACGATAATTGTATCTTTATTTTATTTAATTTTACGTTCGAACAGAAATATTCATAAATACATGTCGAGATGCAGTCACTTGAATTTAGTGATCGGAGTGCAAGCGCCGAGTTTGCTCTCTTTGCTTTCCAAGTTCGCTGACCCACGCATGCGCTCTGTCTGCTTGGCAATGTCATATGTTTACAGCCAGCCGTCAGCACCAGCCTTCACTCAAACCGTCACCGAAGTTGTATGAAAGAATGCCCTGTGTAGAAATTAGAGTTGGGAATATTAAGATACAGTGCTATTTCTTTTCTCATATTCGCTAGTTTATTTACGCGAAGAAATGGGACGGTGCACTTTCCATGTCGGTGATTTTGTCTTTGTGTTTGCCATTATAACTACAATGGTTGATCGGATATCTTTTACATTGTCAACTTTCAAATCATGTAATCCGACATGTTGGATTCAGTGTTTATGTACGAAGCTATCAAGTACCTAAATTGTCACACATCATACATCTTGAGCTCTGATTGGTTGGAGAAACTGTTCCATAATGAAAATTTGTTCTATAATGAGCGTCATTATAGTACAGTTTTCTGACATATAATATTTACATTTCGCCATAGTCATACATAAAGATATAATAGATATTTTGCTACCGGGTGAGTTAGCCGTGGTGGTTACGGCATGACTGATGGCAGTCGCTCACATCCGGGAGGCGAGGAGGTTCGAATCCCCCCGCCGGCAACCTTGAAGATGGTCTTCTGTGGTTTCCCATCTTCCTTCCAGGCAAATGCCGGGGTTGGTCCCTAACTATAGGCCACAGCCACTACCTTCCAACTCCTCGTCCTTACATTCCAACTTCCCTCCTTCCCTCCCCAACGGTACTTGTAGCTCACCCATTGGGTGTCCGTCTCGAAGCAGCTACAAAACTGGCGAGCCGAACGTGTCCTTGGACACTCCCGGCACTAAAAGCCATACGCTAAAAAAAAAAGATTATTCAATAACTGGAATTGATCGATCACCAGTATCAGCCATAGTGGTAACATCCGAGATGTCGGCGCCTGGGATTCCCCGTAATGCTACAGAGTACCCACAATCTCACTAATGAGCGTGGAGCTGCTGTCAAACACACAGCCCTCCCTTTGAGGTCTGGCAATCTCCCCTGAAACTCAACCTGTGTGATGCGTGATGGAAGGCCTATTGTACTCATGTATCACATGTCGGCTGCTCTTGAACACAAGCAATGAAGCCTGTTGTATGGGAGAACATAACAGGCTTTAGCAGTGGTCTTAAATTATAAAAGCCGCCTTGTCGACCATTAGAAAGTAGTTTAATAATTAAATTAACACGAACATGTTTCGTTATATCAATAATAACTTCGTCAGTGTGAAAACATCTTAGAACTACGGTACCTTAGCAAAAAAAAGTGACAGTCAGTCTAAAAGACTAGACTTTGTATCATTTTAAATGCTACAAATGCTGAAAAATGCTAGAAAGGCTGGAGGCTTCTCGCTTCGCTTGAAGCCAAAGACTCTTGACATGTTAGAAAATTATCTGCATATATTTCTTAATAATACTTTACCTTGTTTCAAATTACTCGTGAACGGCAAGTGCAAACCAAGGGCAAAGCAAGGTCAAGCGCGCGGGATGCCTTCACGCTCACCAGAGCCCCTTCCATCCAGTCTAAAAAAAACTTATAGTGGGCGATGTATTGAAGATAGAGATATGCTCTCGGGGATTTTTTTGTAGAACTTTTCATGCTGACCAATTATTACGCTCATAGTATATTGATAATTTTAACGGTTTGCCCAGCGTAAGCTTAAGAAGCGCACGGACGCCAAGTTTCTCTTCGACTTTTTCACTGAAATCGTTACTGCTTGGCTTCCTTTCATCGTACATAAATTATTTTCTACAGAATCGTTCCTCGAGATATCCTTTACAGAATGGTGAAAACCGCATCAAAATCCATCCAGTGGTTCTCGAGATTACCCGTGACATCCAAGAATCGGGGATTTTTGTCTTATACTAACGAAGTAGAGATTGTCGGGGAACACATGCACCAAGCGGTACTATGACGTCACACACCTCAGTGCATCTGGGTACATTTCGTCCCGCCACCGTAACGTAACGCCAGACCCCAGCGTAACGACGAAGTCGACAAGATCATTTAAAATGATAAAACCTAAAAAGAAAAATGGATATCCTTATAATAAGTCATTTTAGATGAAAGGTCACAAAAAAAGAATTAATAAATAATTAGGCTATAGGTTGTGTGAAATACTTGCTCGTACCATATCCACCTGAGATAACAGTCATTTCAATAAATTTTGCACATGCGAAAGGGTTGCTTCAGGATATAGACCTGCTGAAAAACATCTGTCGTTTATACATATTGTTACCGCTGCGGGGTTGCTTCATTCCCTCGCGCGTGACTCACAGCTGCCCGAGGCTACCCCCGGGCTCTGTGTCGGCCGGCCGCTTGCGTAGCGAGAACAAAAGGCATGGACCAGAATGTTCGTGGCCCAACCAGTGTTGGAAGTCTCGAGAAGGTCTGAGAGTAGCTGTGAACCCTGGTCCACTCTAGAAACATCTGTGAGCCGTCAGTCCTGATATACAGGGTGTTTCAAAAATAGGGGGCATAATTTCAGGTATGCATGTGTTATATGTAGACAATCAAAATAGTTCATTACAACATGTGTCCGGAAATGCTTCATTTCTGAGTTATGGCCTTCACAACACTGAACTTCACCGGAACGTTTTTCTTATCGCAGGCCCTTGCCGTGATAGGAGACATTAAGAGGACACTCTGACGGTTCATTCTGTGGCCAAGGTTAAATTCAGTGTTGTGTTTGGCGTTCGTCTGTGCGTCATGTACTCAAATCAGCATCCGGCAGAGATGCACTTCATGTGCGGTAAGGTGGACGACAATGGTGCGTTGGCTGGCGTTTGTTCCAGGAGAGGTCAATGAGGCATCAATGTGAGGTCTGCATTTAAACAGGAGGAGGGCATTTTGAACATCTTCTGTAATGACAATGACCTGTGGAAGAAAAACGTTCCGGTGAAGTTCGGTGCTGTGAAGGCCATAACTCGGAAATGAAGCATTTCCGGACACATGTTGTAATGAACTATTTTGATTTTCTGCATATAACACATGCATACCTGAAATTATGCCCCCTATTTTTGAAACACCCTGTATAAAGAGCTACCCTGGCCAGTGTAAGCGAGTGTGTTTATACCTGTGCGAAAGAGGTAATGCGGTGACGTGGGAATTGCGAAACAGTGTGTAGTATTCAAGAACAGTGAGCGTCAGACTGTGGCCTGTGAACTTGAGGAAGAGTTGTTATTTCTAGCGAGGACAACGGTCTCATTAGTGAGGGATTAACTGCGTGAGCAAGTGAAAGGGTGAGTGTTCTCCATAAGGGAGCAAACTTGAGTAAGACAGCTAATTGTTTCTATTTGCTTATTGTGTGGTGTAACTTTCAGACCTGCAATAAAGCTAATATTTCTTTGAAGGACCATTTGTGTTGTGCTTTACCTACTTTGATCCAATTAACGAACTTGCTACTAGGGGTAGCACGTATCAATATTTCTAGAAAGTAGTTTAATAATTAAATTATCACGTACATGTTTCGTTATATCAATGATAACTTCGTCAGCGTGAAAATTCTTAGAAACTACGGTATCTCAACAAAATCTAAAAAGAAAATGGATATCCTTACAATAAGTCATTAATTTAAATAAATGAAAGGTCACAAAGCCGAATTAATAAATAATTATAGGATTAATATGAGTCAACACGGATAATATTTAATACCATCTTCATAATGGTTCAAGTCTATACATTTTATTTAGCAGTGGTGTAACTAACTACGGGGGTGATCAAGAGGATCAATCCTCCTCTCCCACCCCCAGAACCATTTAATAAAAATTTGAATTTTTTTAAAGTTTTTAATGTTGAATATAACCAATATTTGGCAGATGATAAATCATCATTATCATCAAGTTTCCACTCCAGTTTCCCGGGTGTGGTTTACGAGCGCTCTCCATTATAATCGATTCATGTACCACTGCTCCTTCAAGACTTCATCCCAGTTGATTACCTCGGATGTGATATCTTCCTTCACTTGGTCCAGCCATCTCCTCCTAGGTCTTCCAACAGGTCTCTTTCCAGTAATCTCAGTATGTAACCATTGTTTTGCGATTCTTCCAACTGTCATACGTTTGACGTGACCAAACCATCGCAAACGTGCCCTAGTTATGGTCTCCTTCAGGGACTGATTTATTCCAGCTTGTTCACTTATCTTCTCATTTCATACTCTGCCATTCCTAGTCTTCTGAAGCACGCTTCTCAGAAACTTCATTTCTGAAGCCTGAAGTCTGCAGGTGATAAGTGATTGGATTAAATAAGTTTATATTTACGAATTTGAAACCAAGCCTCCGTGGCTTAGGGGGCAGCACGCCAGCCTCTGACCGCTGGGTCCGTGGTTTAAATCCCGGTCACTCCATGTGAGATTTGTGCTGGACAAGCGAAGGCAGACAGTTTTTTTCTCCGGGTAGGCTACTGCGGTTTTCCCTGTCAAAATTTCATTCCAGCAACACTCTCCACTATTATTCAATTTCATCTGTCATTCATTTAATCATTGCCCCAGGGGAGTGCGACAGGCTTCGGCAGTCAGCACAGTTAATTTCCTAGCCACTAGATGGGGGCTTCATTCATTCCATTCCCTGACCCGGTCGGTCGACTGGAGGCAGACTGTGGATTTTCATTTTCAAACTTTTCAGCGTTAGGCTAATTAGTAGCACTGAATGATAGTGGAACGAGTGATAACATTCTTTATAGTGCATGAATTAGCCAAACTACCTTATCAACCGATGAGAAATAGATCAGGGTATGATGTTTTAATAGATGTTTACTCCTCCTCTGTCTGTAACCCACCGAGCCAACCCAAATAGGATCACGACTTAATTAGGCTAAAATTCCAGCTGTGTCCGCCATTGTCCACAAGAATTATCGTCAAGACAGTACTGCCAACCCTGCCCTTACGGTACAATGTAAAACAAAGAAGCGCCCAGTTCGTTCTCTTGTGCGCATCATTTTTGTGTCAACGGTGCCCCGCTAGCTGTGCGCGGCCAAAGCCGCACCCACACCCAACCATTCCAACCAACGTTTTGTCCTATCCGATGGTTTTGATAATGGTTACAGCCTAACGCGTCCAGATGAATGTTTTTTGACAATGGTTACAGTCTAACGCGTCCCTATCAATGTCAATTTTATCAACAGTGATTTTGTACCCCACATGTTGGCAACAATGTGTGCGCCTCGGTGTGTGCCGCTAGAGTGCGCCTTGTTGACAGTTGCACAAGATGCAAGCGCTGGCGGAACATGGCAGCCGTTTAGAAAAAAGCAATAAATAAAAACTTATATTTACGTACTTTAGCACATATTATATGAGATGCAGTAGTGACCAGGGTTCCTAATTTCAATACGTAACATCACCCAAAAGATGAAACAAGGACACAAGGTATGTAAAAGTTATATTCATGTCTGATTCATTCAGAATTAATGGCTAACTTAACGTACTTTGTATTGATTGACAATCATCATATTTCATATGATTTGTCCAAATTGACATATAAATTGAAATTTATAGCCTACCCATGATTAGGTAAGCAAATGATGATCTACCTTACAGTCAATAATATCATCATCATCATTATCTTGTACAGTTTCCAGCCCCAGGCTGGGTCTGTTTGGAACATAAGCCTCGCCACTTAGTACTTTCTTCCCACCACCTCTCTGCTGTCACTCTGGACCAGTCCTCGCCTCTCTTCTTGACACATTCCTCCACTCTTTTCAGCCATCTATCTCTTGGTCTTCCCCTTGGTCGTTTCTTCTGCATATATTGAAACTAATTATAAGATATCTTGTAACCTTCTTCAGTTAAAATAAAATAAAATATTAAACTAAGAGCTCTATCCAACAGTAATATTCTACGAAACAAAAATGAGCAATACAAATAAAATCTTCTCTATAAAGAGAAATTCTCCGATAATCGTAGACTAATCTTTCAAAATACTAAAAATTCTGTTTAAAATACTGTACTGTTAATTATAATCGAAAATATTGTCTAATTTGAGGAAATCGCTAAAAATATGGAAAAAATATGAAAAATCCACAGCCTGCTTCAAGTCTCCGACGGGTCAGAAATGGAATGAATGAAGCCCCCATCTAGCGGCGAGGATATGAACTGTGCCGGCTGCCGAGGCCTGACGCACTCCTCTGGGGCAATGATTAAATGAATGACAGATGAAATGAAGTGATAGGGGAGAGTGTTGCTGGAATGAAATATTGACAGGGAAAACCGGAGTACCCGGAGAAAAACCTGTCTGCCTTCGTTTTGTCCAGCACAGATCTCACATGGAGTGACCGGGAGTTGAACCACGGACCCAGCGGTGAGAGGCCGGCGTGCTGCCGCCTAAGCCACGGAGGCTTCATGGAAAAATATAGGCTACTGTACACTAATGTAAAATTGCTTTAAAAATTAGATCTTTTACAATTGAAATATTAATTTTATATATAAGGTGCGTTCAAAAAGTAACGAGCCGGAGGCTGTAATGCGCAAACCGGTGACGACATCGGCTAATCGTGGCGTGTGTAACGAGGCGTGGTTCCGACCAGAGCGTGGAAGGTCGCAGCCCGTCGCTAGAGGGCACGCGTGCACGTCACGTGACGATACAAAGTGAGCAGCAGCATGCATCAATCGTCCAACCAAGACCAAGACAGTAGGCCATTCGAAATGCTTCCTGGTGTGGTTGAAGACTGTGGGGAACCCATTGGGCACTAACTATGCGCAAGTGCAGTCGTTCCTTCATGATGTGCACACTTCCGACGCTCGATCCGACCACGGCGACTATGGCGTTCACTGTCACTTGGCGGTCCTGGATAATGAGTGCATCAACCAGCTGGACGTTGTCATCGGTAATGCAGGGGGGTGCCCCAGCCCGGGCATAATCGGCTAACTCACCCGTCCTTCCCTGACGCGTTTGTGCCTCGCCTTGACCATTGCTAGGGAAATGCAGTGTTCGCCGTACACTTGTGACATTCGGCGATGAATGTCCGTTCCCCCTACTCCTTCCGCTGTCAGAAACCGAACAACACCTCTTTGCTCTTCGGTTGACGCCTCCATGTTACTGTTTGCAATGCGACTGGCAGCGTTGGACGATTGATGCATGCTGCTGCTCGCTTTGTATCGTCACGTGACGTGCACGCGTGCCCTCTAACGACGGGTTGTGATCTTCCACGCTCTGGTCGGAACCACACCTCGTTACACACCCCTCGATTCGTCCATGTCGTCACCGGTTTGCGCATTACAGCCTCCGGCTCGTTACTTTTTGAACGCACCTTATATATATATATTATAAACATTTTACCCCCATCCAGTCATTGGCCAAATTGTGTTGGTCGTGTGAAAAGTTACAACTGACATTCAAGTTTCTATTGAAACAACCTAAGGAAATGAATGCGATCTGGGTTCGTGCTCATAAGAAATACGAAACGCGTAATGTGCAAACCGTTCCATCGAACTACACTGAGGCACCCATTGTAGGCCCGGAGGGCTTTGTGAATGACGGACAACCAACAGCTACTTCCGGTTGTTACTTTACTGTCCTAATTACTTCTCGAAAGGCTTGTTAGTTTTTATTTGGCTGGTATACATCTGCTGTACGCACACAAAGAACTGTTGTATAATACGCAGGCTTCATTCATGGAATTCAGGAGGAAGAGGAAATAGCCGGCAGGTGCACCGCACACATGGCACATCCTATCCTCTGTCTTCATTAGCAACAGGCCACAACCCATTCTGCAAGCTCATCAACAGCGCTAGGTTTAACGGCAGTAACAGCAATTAAGTCTCCGTGTAAATTATGAGCCTGCTTTATATGCAATTCCACTCTGCGTAATTCCTAATTATCTATATGTATAATACGCTAAGGTGCATGTTTCGCAAAACTCAAGCTCCTAAACCAGAGGGAGTTAGAAGCAGTGTTGCCAATTTGGTGTTTTAGCACCAGATCTGGTGTTTCTGAAGTTCGTCTGGTGCCAGAAATGTTCTAATAGTGCCATTGCAAAATACTGGTGTTATTTCAATAAAACCAGAGCGAAATCTGGTGCTTAACGGATTTTTTCATGTCTCCTATGACAAATAAGTAAATCCTGGAAGCCATGGGATAGTTTTAATAAAGTCAATCAATTAAGATAGGCAATGTTCAGCCTTACCCGTGTCGAGATCAACACTCCAATAGGGGAAGTCCCTGAAATTCTCATTCTCGTGCATAAGTGCTAAGAAAGCGCAACATGCAGGGCTCAGTGCAAGTGCACTTGTACAAAGAATCTATTTTCTTCCCAGCTCCCAGGGGAATTCCCAGTTTCATGCGAAGGCAGTTTATGTACTTTCGCTCCCTCCCTCTAATGCAGATGTAGGGAGAGTGTTTAGCCAAGTTTAATTGGTGAAAACAAAGCAAAGAAATCGAATGAAAGTTCAAAAATTGCATTCCATTCCGTGTGTGCGATTTGGACTAAAAGCAGAGGGAAAATGCTATCACGACTACGAACTTCCGAAAGATATAATAGTGGCCATAATTGGAAGTATGCAGAGCTACAGCAATACTACACCTTTCTGCTCTAAAGATGTAATAGCGGTAGCAGGCTCCGCAAGTGAAGAAGGCTATTTTTAATGAAAGAAAAGTAAAAAGCCGTTTATATATTTATAATTTTTGGTGTTTTTCTAGTGTTTTGAATCATAGAGTCCAGCTGGTGCTTTTCTTGTGTTTTAAAGCATAGGGTTTATTTCTTTCCCATTTCAAGATTTGGCAACACTGGTTAGGTGTGGCTTGTACCAAATTCTTCCAAATCGTCTCAATAGTACAGGAAAAATCTTGCATTTCTTGAAAAGTCCATGGAAATATATTTATTTGTTTATAAAGTGCTTTTAAACAAATAAACCAGACGATAGCCCCTGGCAGAACTGTTTCGCGTTCAGCCAGCATAGCACCAGGGCCGGGCGGGTAGTCTGTATACATGGGGCTCACACAACCAATTGTGCAACCAGCAGCAGTGATGAAATGCTCTCTGATTTTATAAATAACGGCAATTTGCTTAAAAAGTGAGTTTAAAGAAATAATAGCACATTATGCAGCGAGCCTATAATGACAATAATTAGGACACGAGTATGTTTATAAAACGAGCGTACACGAGTATGTTTATAAAACGAGCGTTTGCGAGTTTTATAATTTGCATGCGAGTGTTTTAATTACCATTATAGCCGAGTTGCATACGACTATTTATGTTCGACGATAATTATTATAACTATTTTATGTTCGAACATAAATATTCATAAATATCTGTCGAGATTTAGCCAGTTTTATGTACTGAACAGAGCGAATGAGACGCAGAGAATGCTTTGTATTTGACCATGGCCTCCTCGATTACCCTACTATGACACTAGGCCAGGCAGTGACATTTAAATTAGAAGGCGGTGGAACTCAGCGCATCTAATTATCTAATTGGTCAAACAACTGTTTTTTGAGCTCTGATTGGTGAGAGAAACTGTTTCATAATGAAACATAGTGTTATAATGGACCTCATTATAGTACTGTTTTCAGGGTCGAACATAATACTGTAATACATTATGCAACGAGCCTATAATGGCTATAATTAAGACACGAGTATCTTTATAAAACGAGCGTATGCGAGTTTTATAATTTCCATACGAGTGTCTTAATTACCATTATGGGCGAGTTGCTTACGACTGTTTATGTTCGACGATAATTATAACTTTATTATATGTTTTAACATAAATATTCTTAAATATCTGTTGTGATTGTCACTAGAATTTTGTGATCGGGTGCTGCGCAGGGTAGGATATCTCTGATGTCCGAGCTCACTGACCGACCGACGCATGCGCTCTGTGAGCTTCAATGCCATAATATGTGCAGATTGAGCATCAGTACTCAGTAAAAATGTCACCGAAATTGTTTGAAAACAACCCGCTGTGTAGAAATTGGATTTAAGGATATTAAGGTAGAGTGTCTCATATTCACCAGTTTATTTACGAGAACATATGGACGGTGCACTTTCGGTAATTTATACAGACTTGTTGGATTCTGAGCGCATGCGCGAAGGTATCCTTATCTAATTGGTCAAACAACTGTTTCTTGAGCTGTAATTGGTGGGAGAAACTGTTTAATAATGAAAAATAGTGTTATAATAACCATCATTATGATACAGTTTTCAGACATATAATTGTCAGGGTCGAACATAAACATATTTATAGAAGCCCGCATAACAGTAAAGGCAGGCGGGTGGTTCTCGCAAGGGTCCGCTAGTATGGTTTTATTTTTGAAGGTTCTGGCAAAATTTCAATTAGAATGATTCAACAAATATGACATTTCGAGGTCAGTCAGTCACACACCAAATTGTTGCCTATATTATTATATGAAATCCAGCCAATGGCCATAGCTAGGTATTTTTGATTAACGCCCGAGGGCTCTCAACATGTTCAACTTCAAGTAGTTTCAACTTTGGCCACCAGATGCTACTCTCACTAACACCTAGCGGCGAACTTTGGAACTTGATAAAGCGTTTCTAACTAACCAAATATGACCTACACATTTTTCTACACACCACTAATTGCTGTTATAGGTACTTTTACTGCCATAAATCTATGACATGGAACCACCGCGCCGGCTTTACTTCCCCTCCGAAGGAAGGCATGCTGAAGGATTTTAACGCTCTTAAAAATCCGACGACTTCAGCCGAGTTTTAACCAGCGATTTTCAGCATAGCAGTTCAGCATGCTACCTATAACATCCGTATAAATTGGGTTCATATCATAGATTTATGGGATGTAAAAGAACCTTCCACTAACTTTAATTGTATGAAGCTAAAATTTGTAGGTTAGATTTCATCAACGCTCTAAATTCCAACGTTTGCCACCAGGTACTTGGTTGCAGTGGCATCTAGTAGCCAAGTTCACAGCTAGGTGTCGTTGACGGTAGCATCTGAATTTTGTCGAATTTAGTCTTTACAGTAGAGGTTTCCCATCTAGATAAGGATCGGAAACTTACATGTATTGAACAGTTTCATGTGATATTTGGAGCCAGGTATTATTATTATTGTTGTTATTATTAATATTAATATCAAACGCCCCCCAGGGGTTCACAACTTGCGGGACGTGGGTTGGCGACCACGGGACCTCAGCTGAGTCCAACATTGCTTCCACTTACTTGTGCCGGGCTCCTCTCCGTCTTCTTTCCTGTCGTCCTCTCTTGATCAACTCTTGTTCTCTTCCAACCCCACGGTATTAGGGTATCCGAGGCTTAGGGAGCTTTCACTTTCCCGCCTTAATTGGTCCTTGTATATTTCCTGATACCCTAATACTTCGAGCGGTCAGCCTTCCTTTTCTTTTCATGTTATCTCCTGCCTTCTGCACAAGGCCCTCAAGGAGGCAGGGTGTATGTAGCCCCACCACTTCTGGTGCACCCTGGATAGTGCTACACCCTCAAGGGCTCACGGCTGTTGAATTTGGGAGTTGGCGACCCCGAGGGATTCCCGAGCTGGGTCCGTTTTGCTCCCTTTTTCCTCTGACCTTGGGGCGGGACCTCTCCTCTTTCCCCTTTCCTATCTGCCTTTCATGGTTCTCCTTCTTTCCAAGTCCCTCAATCCTCATTCTTCGAGGGTTGAGGGCATTTCTTTTCTTCCTGTCCTCTATTTGCCTTATCCTTTATTTGTGTACCATTTCTTCTTCTAGTATATAAGTTTGTAGTTAGTATTAGGCATAGTTCTCATTCTCATCTCATTTTTCACTGTCACCCAAATAACCTAGATGTTAGGCCCCTTAAAACAACAATTCTTATCATCATCATCATCATCATCTATTATTATACGGTTGTATTTTTTCCGTAAGCCTACTGTACTTTGTGAGCTGGATCTAGTAGACGGCAAAAAGAACAATTCCTGTATAATGGTTGCAGTTAAGCGAGGAATGCTCGCTGCTAGTTCTGGGATGTTATAAACCTATTCCCATAGCTCGGGCAAGCTCCTCATTTTATGAACTTAACCCCATTTCATACAATACAGCAGTTAAACAGTGCTATATGCAAGAAGTGAGCATCAAGCCTTGGCAACTTGCCACGGTCTTCTAGCTTTGGCTAGAACAGCTCTCTGGCTTGAGAGTCGTCGTCCTTCGTTTACTTTGGAGTTTGGACTATTTCCCGCAATCAGATCAGGTGTGTTCAGGGCCACCGAGAGGATTTAAAGGGCCCTATGCAATGTTTTGCTCGGGCCCCTCTTGAAATAATTTTAATTATTACTATCCACTACAAGTTGTTCCGGAAATACAATGTCATTTTGAGAAATATATCTGATAGTATAAAACAAAGTCCCCTATTCTTGGATGTCACGGGGATTCTCGAGAACCACTGGATGGATTTTGATGCAATTTTCACCATTCTGTAAAGGATATCTCGAGGAAAGTTTCTGTAGAAAATAATCATTTACGATCAAAGGAAACCAAGCAGTAACGATTTCAGTGAAAAATTTGAAATAAAACCTGGCGTCCGTTCGCCTTTAAAGCTAACGCTGGACAAACCGTTCAAAATATCAATATTATATGAGTGTAAGAATTATTCAGCATGAACCGTTCTACAAAAAAAGTCCTCAAGAGCAATGCATCTCCCACTATAAAGGTTTTTACGTTTTCATTTTTCAAACAATCTCCATTCAATTACTGAGGCTACAGTTTACGAGCAAGCTAGGGGCGAGCCTATTACTCCAGATACAGCCAGCAGCAAACTGTCGAGCCATGTTGAGTTAAGATTTCAGAAAAGAGTTGTTGTGTTTGGAGTTTCCCTGGAAGTGCAACTCGGGTTTTCTTCATTTCGCCTGTGAACCTTTGCTTCCGCAGAATACACAGTCACGATTAGATTGGGCGGAAGGGGGATTTGAGTTTCATGCACCTCGCCATTCTTAAATTACGTCAGACAAGAATTCGTGGCACATGCATCTCCATGATAATATAATTAATAGTCCAGTCAGTGATTTTAACCCATCATGCCGAGATATAAAACGGATATAGGTCGTAGTTCATTGACATCGAAAAAAAGAGCGCTTATCACGTAATGCATTCATAACTGTTCCCGGGCGAAGCCGGGGCGGGTTGCTAGAATTACTATAAAATGGACTAAACAATTTTTCTTTAAATAAATCTTGTGATGGTAGATGGGGTGTGATTTCTATAAGTTGAATATATGTTTAGACTAGCAGGTACCCGCGGCTTCGCTCGCGTCATAGTCGTGTCATATTGTTATTCAATGAAATGCAGGTGTACCCCCTTAACACCCCTTTAGAAACTGAATATCCAAAAACCCTTCCTTAGTGGACGTTTTCGACTTACAACGAACATATTCCCAAAATTTCATGTTTCTAGCTTTAATAGTTCTGGCTGGGCGATGATGAGTCAGTCAGTCAGTCAGGACACTTAGTTTTATATAATAGATAAGCATCGGCCCTAGTGGAAAATAATTCTATCACCTGAAAACAAAAATGCATGGGACGAAAAAAAAACATCAAAATATCATATTGGTTCCGGACCCTAAAAGACGTGAAAAATATAATAAAAGTATTAAAAAAAACTATTTTTCGAAATTTCATTCGAATCAATTTTTATGCCATTCCTGGGACTTAGAAAATTCCGGCCAAAAAGTACAAAATCATTAATAACTCCCTAAGTATTCGTCGTATGATGAAATAGCAAGAGACAAAAAGGATGTAATGTGTTATTGTCTACAACATAGGCCATGTATAACTTTACACTCAGACATATTACGTTTCCTCCCCCCTCCCCATATTTTCACCCCTCCCCATGGGCCCCTTATATTGGATTTATGAAAAAACGGTCAAACACCTATTTTGTTATTTTTTATGCTGATTTTTTTCCGCTGAGTTCCAAACTCCTCGCCTATGTCGTTTAAGAGATACACGCTCGGTTAGGAAACCTTCAACCCCCACTTTTCACCCCTTTCACCTCAAAATATACACCACATCGAAAAACCCTCAGACACGTATCTTCTTATTTTTAATGATGAGTTTATATGCCGAGTATCAAATCCCCCAATGAAAGCAATCTGGAGATATTGTTATTCAATGAAATGCAGGTGTACCCCCTTAACACCCCTTTAGAAACTGAATAACCAAAAACCCTTCCTTAGTGGGCGTTTTCGACTTACAACGAACATATTCCCAAAATTTCATGTTTCTAGCTTTAATAGTTTTGGCTGGCCGATGATGAGTCAGTCAGTCAGTCAGTCAGTCAGGACACTTGTTTTTATATTGTTATTCAATGAAATGCAGGTGTACCCCCTTAACACCCCTTTACAACCTGAATATCCGAAAATCCTCCCTTAGTGGTCGGCTTTGACATACAATGATCATTTCCCCAAAAATTCATGTTTCTAACTTCAATAATTTTGCCTGGGCGATGGTGAGTGAGTCAGGACTTTTTCTTTCAATTTTCTTTTTTCAGAATTTCACCCCTCCCCATGAACCCTTAAATTGGGTTTATGAAAAAAACTGTCGAACACCTATTTACTTATTTTTAAGCAGTTTTTCCCCCTGAGTTTGATGAGTGAGTCTGTCAGTCAATCAGTTAGGACACTTTCTTTCCTGTTTCCCCCCCCCCCCCCAGAATTTCACCCCTCCCCATGGGCCCCTTAAATAGGATTTATGAAAAAAACGGTCAAACAACTATTTGCTTATTTTTAAAGCTGATTTTTTTCCGCTGAGTTTCAAACTCCTCGCTTATGTCGTTTAAGAGATACACGCTCCGTTAGGAATCCGTCAACCCCCACTTTTCACCCCTTTCACCTCATAATATACACCACATCGAAAATCCCTCAGACACGTGCCTTCTTATTTTTAATGGTGAGTGTATATGCCGAGTATCACATCCCTCAATGAAACCAAGCCGGAGATATTGTTATTCAATGAAATGAAGGTGTACCCCCTTAACACCCCTTTAGAACTTGAATATCCAAAAACCCTTCCTTAGTGGGCGTTTTCGACTTGCAACGAAGATATCCTCAAAATTTCATGTTTCTAACTTTAATAGTTTTGGCTGGGCGATGATGAGTCAGTCAGTCAGTCAGTCAGTCAGTCAGTCAGGACACTTGTTTTTATATAAAAGATAAGCATCGGTCCTAGTGGAAAATAATTCTATCACCTGAAACCAAAAATGCATGGGACGAAAAAAAACATCAAAATATCATATTGGTTCCGGACCCTAAAAGACGTGAAAAATTAATAAAAGTATTAAAAAAAACTATTTTTCGAAATTTCATTCGAATCAATTTTTATGCCATTCCTGGGACTTAGAAAATTCCGGCCAAAAAGTACAAAATCATTAATAACTCCCTAAGTATTCGTCGTATGATGAAATAGCAAGAGACAAAAAGGATGTAATGTGTTATTGTCTACAACATAGGCCATGTATAACTTTACACTCAGACATATTACGTTTCCTCCCCCCTCCCCATATTTTCACCCCTCCCCATGGGCCCCTTATATTGGATTTATGAAAAAACGGTCAAACACCTATTTTGTTATTTTTTATGCTGATTTTTTTCCGCTGAGGTCCAAACTCCTCGCCTATGTCGTTTAAGAGATACACGCTCGGTTAGGAAACCTTCAACCCCCACTTTTCACCCCTTTCACCTCAAAATATACACCACATCGAAAAACCCTCAGACATGTATCTTCTTATTTTTAATGATGAGTTTATATGCCGAGTATCAAATCCCCCAATGAAAGCAATCTGGAGATATTGTTATTCAATGAAATGCAAGTGTACCCCCTTAACACCCCTTTAGAAACTGAATATCCAAAAACCCTTCCTTAGTGGGCGTTTTCGACTTACAACGAACATATTCCCAAAATTTCATGTTTCTAACTTTAATAGTTTTGGCTGGGCGATGATGAGTCAGTCAGTCAGTCAGTCAGTCAGTCAGGACACTTGTTTTCATATAAGAGATAAGCATCGGTCCTAATGGAAAATAATTCTATCACCTGAAACCAAAAATGCATGGGACGAAAAAAAAACATCAAAATATCATATTGGTTCCGGACCCTAAAAGACGTGATAAATTAATAAAAGTATTAAAAAAAACTATTTTTCGAAATTTCATTCGAATCAATTTTTATGCCATTCCTGGGACTTAGAAAATTCCGGCCAAAAAGTACAAAATCATTAATAACTCCCTAAGTATTCGTCGTATGATGAAATAGCAAGAGACAAAAAGGATGTAATGTGTTATTGTCTACAACATAGGCCATGTATAACTTTACACTCAGACATATTACGTTTCCTCCCCCCTCCCCATATTTTCACCCCTCCCCATGGGCCCCTTATATTGGATTTATGAAAAAACGGTCAAACAACTATTTTGTTATTTTTTATGCTGATTCTTTTCCGCTGAAGTCCAAACTCCTCGCCTATGTCGTTTAAGAGATACACGCTCGGTTAGGAAACCTTCAACCCCCACTTTTCACCCCTTTCACCTCAAAATATACACCACATCGAAAAACCCTCAGACACGTATCTTCTTATTTTTAATGATGAGTTTATACGCCGAGTATCAAATCCCCCAATGAAAGCAATCTGGAGATATTGTTATTCAATGAAATGCAAGTGTACCCCCTTAACACCCCTTTAGAAACGGAATATCCAAAAACCCTTCCTTAGTGGGCGTTTTCGACTTACAACGAACATATTCCCAAAATTTCATGTTTCTAACTTTAATAGTTTTGGCTGGGCGATGATGAGTCAGTCAGTCAGTCAGTCAGTCAGTCAGTCAGTCAGGACACTTAATTTTATATAAGAGATAAGCATCGGTCCTAATGAAAAATAATTCTATCACCTGAAACCAAAAATGCATGGGACGAAAAAAAACATCAAAATATCATATTGGTTCCGGACCCTAAAAGACGTGAAAAATATAATAAAAGTATTAAAAAAAACTATTTTTCGAAATTTCATTCGAATCAATTTTTATGCCATTCCTGGGACTTAGAAAATTCCGGCCAAAAAGTACAAAATCATTAATAACTCCCTAAGTATTCGTCGTATGATGAAATAGCAAGAGAAAAAAAGGATGTAATGTGTTATTGTCTACAACATAGGCCATGTATAACTTTACACTCAGACATATTACGTTTCCTCCCCCTCCCCATATTTTCACCCCCCCCCCCCCCATGGGCCCCTTATATTGGATTTATGAAAAAACGGTCAAACACCTATTTTGTTATTTTTTATGCTGATTTTTTTCCGCTGAGTTCCAAACTCCTCGCCTATGTCGTTTAAGAGATACACGCTCGGTTAGGAAACCTTCAACCCCCACTTTTCACCCCTTTCACCTCAAAATATACACCACATCGAAAAACCCTCAGACACGTATCTTCTTATTTTTAATGATGAGTTTATATGCCGAGTATCAAATCCCCCAATGAAAGCAATCTGGAGATATTGTTATTCAATGAAATGCAGGTGTACCCCCTTAACACCCCTTTAGAAATTGAATATCCAAAAACCCTTCCTTAGTGGGCGTTTTCGACTTACAACGAACATATTCCCAAAATTTCATGTTTCTAGCTTTAATAGTTTTGGCTGGCCGATGATGAGTCAGTCAGTCAGTCAGTCAGTCAGTTAGGACACCTGTTTTATATTGTTATTCAATGAAATTCAATGAAATGCAGGTGTACCCCCTTAACATCCCTTTACAACCTGAATATCCGAAAATCCTCCCTTAGTGGTCGGCTTTGACATACAATGATCATTTCCCCAAAAATTCATGTTTCTAACTTCAATAACTTTGCCTGGGCGATGGTGAGTGAGTCAGGACTTTTTCTTTCAATTTTCTTTTTTCAGAATTTCACCCCTCCCCATGAACCCTTAAATTGGGTTTATGAAAAAAACTGTCGAACACCTATTTACTTATTTTTAAGCAGTTTTTCCCCCTGAGTTTGATGAGTGAGTCTGTCAGTCAATCAGTTAGGACACTTTCTTTCCTGTTTTTTCCCCCCCCCCCAGAATTTCACCCCTCCCCATGGGCCCCTTAAATAGGATTTATGAAAAAAACGGTCAAACAACTATTTGCTTATTTTTAAAGCTGATTTTTTTCCGCTGAGTTTCAAACTCCTCGCTTATGTCGTTTAAGAGATACACGCTCCGTTAGGAATCCTTCAACCCCCACTTTTCACCCCTTTCACCTCATAATATACACCACATCGAAAATCCCTCAGACACGTGTCTTCTTATTTTTAATGGTGAGTGTATATGCCGAGTATCACATCCCTCAATGAAACCAAGCCGGAGATATTGTTATTCAATGAAATGAAGGTGTACCCCCTTAACACCCCTTTAGAACTTGAATATCCAAAAACCCTTCCTTAGTGGGCGTTTTCGACTTGCAACGAATATATCCTCAAAATTTCATGTTTCTAACTTTAATAGTTTTGGCTGGGCGATGATGAGTCAGTCAGTCAGTCAGTCAGTCAGTCAGTCAGGACACTTGTTTTTATATAAGAGATAAGCATCGGTCCTAGTGGAAAATAATTCTATCACCTGAAACCAAAAATGCATGGGACGAAAAAAAACATCAAAATATCATATTGGTTCCGGACCCTAAAAGACCTTAAAAATATAATAAAAGTATTAAAAAAAACTATTTTTCGAAATTTCATTCGAATCAATTTTTATGCCATTGCTGGGACTTGGAAAATTCCGGCCAAAAAGTACAAAATCATTAATAACTCCCTAAGTATTCGTCGTATGATGAAATAGCAAGAGACAAAAAGGATGTAATGTGTTATTGTCTACAACATAGGCCATGTATAACTTTACACTCAGACATATTACGTTTCCTCCCCCCTCCCCATATTTTCACCCCTCCCCATGGGCCCCTTATATTGGATTTATGAAAAAACGGTCAAACACCTATTTTGTTATTTTTTATGCTGATTTTTTTCCGCTGAGGTCCAAACTCCTCGCCTATGTCGTTTAAGAGATACACGCTCGGTTAGGAAACCTTCAACCCCCACTTTTCACCCCTTTCACCTCAAAATATACACCACATCGAAAAACCCTCAGACATGTATCTTCTTATTTTTAATGATGAGTTTATATGCCGAGTATCAAATCCCCCAATGAAAGCAATCTGGAGATATTGTTATTCAATGAAATGCAAGTGTACCCCCTTAACACCCCTTTAGAAACTGAATATCCAAAAACCCTTCCTTAGTGGGCGTTTTCGACTTACAACGAACATATTCCCAAAATTTCATGTTTCTAACTTTAATAGTTTTGGCTGGGCGATGATGAGTCAGTCAGTCAGTCAGTCAGGACACTTAATTTTATATAAGAGATAAGCATCGGTCCTAATGGAAAATAATTCTATCACCTGAAACCAAAAATGAATGGGACGAAAAAAAACATCAAAATATCATATTGGTTCCGGACCCTAAAAGACGTGAAAAATATAATAAAAGTATTAAAAAAACTATTTTTCGAAATTTCATTCAAATCAATTTTTATGCCATTCCTGGGACTTAGAAAATTCCGGCCAAAAAGTACAAAATCATTAATAACTCCCTAAGTATTCGTCGTATGATGAAATAGCAAGAGACAAAAAGGATGTAATGTGTTATTGTCTACAACATAGGCCATGTATAACTTTACACTCAGACATATTACGTTTCCTCCCCCCTCCCCATATTTTCACCCCTCCCCATGGGCCCCTTATATTGGATTTATGAAAAAACGGTCAAACACCTATTTTGTTATTTTTTATGCTGATTTTTTTCCGCTGAGGTCCAAACTCCTCGCCTATGTCGTTTAAGAGATACACGCTCGGTTAGGAAACCTTCAACCCCCACTTTTCACCCCTTTCACCTCAAAATATACACCACATCGAAAAACCCTCAGATATGTATCTTCTTATTTTTAATGATGAGTTTATATGCCGAGTATCAAATCCCCCAATGAAAGCAATCTGGAGATATTGTTATTCAATGAAATGCAAGTGTACCCCCTTAACACCCCTTTAGAAACTGAATATCCAAAAACCCTTCCTTAGTGGGCGTTTTCGACTTACAACGAACATATTCCCAAAATTTCATGTTTCTAACTTTAATAGTTTTGGCTGGCCGATGATGAGTCAGTCAGTCAGTCAGTCAGTCAGGACACTTGTTTTTATATAAGAGATACCGTATTGTTACGGCTGTGAGTTTGTTTCGTTGCCTCGCCGCATGAGTCACAGCTGCCCCCGGGCTGTGCTCTGCCTCAGTGTATTACGTGCGCCTTACGCAACAGGGCTACTAGGACAAAAGGGATGGTCCAGAATATTCGTGACCCAGCCAGTGATGGAAATCTCGAGAAGCCGTGAATCCTGGACGGGTCTAGAAGCATGTATTAAGTCACCGGCCTGCTATATAAGAGCGACCTGGCAAGCGGGGTGGACAGTGTTTTTCGAGCTAGTGCGAGCTTTTACCTGAGCGGCAGTTGTTGGTGAGTTGCGAAATCCTAGCGAAGCTGATTCTCTTGACAGCGAAGGAGTGTGAAGCCTACGGAGGAACTGTGTCTTGAGCGAGTGTGTTTTCCAGTGCAGCAAAGGTTAGTGTGGTGAATTGCGAAAGCACCGGGAGCTGTTTCCCTAGCCAGCGGACAGTGAAGCAGAGTGTAGTGGTTAGTGACCGGCTATCGTAAATAACTGTAGCTTGCGTATTCAAGGAAGTGTTGCAGGTAGTTCTGTCGAGGCCACCGGACTCATTAGGAGGGATTCACTTCTGTGGCTTATTGACAAGTGAAAGGCGAGTGTTCCCTACAAGAGGAAACTAGAGTGAGGTACCAATTGCTTGTATTTGCTATTTGTGTGGTGTATCCTTCTGGCCCGCAATATAGCTAATACGTTTCTTTAAAGGAACAATTTGTGTTGTGCTTTCTACCCACCGTAATCCAGTTAACAGAAGTGCCACTAGGGGGTGGCACTTAACAGTATGTCATTTTCACATCATCAATTTGTAGCCCGTAATAATTGTTACATATTTGATAATTTAACTATTTTGACATATTTCTAATTACAGAATAATATACATTCAATCTTCGCTCGCAATTAGAATAGTTTCCTTTAAAAAGCAATCACTGAGCAGGACCATAATGTGGCCGAAACTAGTATAATCAATTAATGTATAAGTTATTAATTCAGTTCATTGACATAAGGTGTAATAATTATTGGCATTTCATTTAGTCTATAGTCCTTTTCCGCGACCTTTCCTTCCATAATTAGGTTTGCTTTTCCTGGGTGACTTAGTGTGTGTCCAACCAGCCTATCTCTTCTCTTCATTAGCAGTTACCAGAAACATCTCTCCTCTCCTACTCGTCTTAATACCTCTTCTTGTTACTCAATCTACCCATCTGATCTTCATCATTCTCCTGCAACACCACATTTCACACGTCTCTATTGTTCTCTTTTCTGTATTATTATTAATCGTATGGCATACAGTAATATTAGATATCACAAAAGAACAACATATTTACAAATTAATGTACAAGTTCCTCAGATATTCCGCTGAATCTGCAGTCACACGCACAAAATCCCCGAGAGCGCCTGATCTTAACACTGGAATAAAAGTGATACAGTAATCTACTCATTTATTTAGCGTATGGCTTTTAGTGCCGGGAGTGTCCGAGGACATGTTCGGCTCGCCGGAGGCTGTAGCTGCTTAAAGCGGACACCCATGGGGTGAGCCACAAGTTCCGTTCAATTTCAAGTAGTTCCAACTTTCATTACCAGGTGTCACTGACATCTAAGCTTGCCACGGTGGGTGAGTGGTTATCGTGTCGGATTACTAACCCCAAGCTTGCAGGTTCGCTCCTGGCCACAGTAAGTGATATTTTTTTAGGCGGCAAAAATCACGACACGCATGTCATACGTACGATGTTGGCATGTGAAGGAACCCATTTGAATTCAATAGGCCGTGTTCATAATGGCAAAATTAATCTCGGGATTTTCCACCAACACAAATGTTCCTCCTTTCTCTACTAGAAAGCGCTATAGTGTCTAGGAGCTTAGATATCTAACCTCCTTGACTGTCATAGCGCTTCAAGGAACAACAAAATTCGACATGCAACCTGCCCTCTGGGCGTCAAATAACAAAGCTTGCACCCGAGGTCATACGGTATTATTATTATTATTATTATTATTATTATTATTATTATTATTATTATTATTATTATTATTATTGGGGGCGTGGTGGCTCAGCGGTCTAGCTGTATGCCTCTCACCAAGGCGGTCCGGGTTCGATTCCCGGTCAATGCATGTGAGATTTTCGAAGTGAAATGCCATGTCCTGTGGTTCGGATTCCACGTAAAAAGGAGGTCCCGTGGCTCATAATCACAAGATTCACGGTCACGTAAAACTACAATCTTCCTTATTATTATTATTATTATTATTATTATTATTATTATTATTATTATTATTATTATTATTAACTCCACTATACCGGTGGCAAGTCCGGGGCCCTATTCGCAAGAAATGGGGAAGGAGGAGTCGGAGGAGTAACACCTCGTTAAAAAACCTAGGTCCAGCTGACCCGGCTGGTAGTACCTTGTAAGGGTCCCTTGCCAGGGTTACGGTGAAGTCCTCAACGGCATTGTTGGTGGATCGGTTGAACTGCGGTACAGTAATAATGGCGGAAGGGGCCTCCTTGTGCTCGGGAGATTAGGAGTAAAAGGTATGTGGTCCACATATATCAGGGTAGCGTCTGTCTCAGATTGAGCGGCTACAAACAGCGTCTGTTCCAGATTGGGCGGCTGATTTTAATACTGGGAGGCTTACTACCTCATCAGATAGGGGCAGATGACCTCGTAGTTCCGCCCCTTAAAACAACAATAACTAACTAACTAACTACCTCATCAGTTATAAACCCGCTATCCTTCGGGATAGCCTTTCTCATCTTCACTCATGATGGAAACACAAAGTATTGGATTATCTACCCCAGGTGGTAGTAAATCCACCTCCACGTATTGTGGAGTTAGTAGGCCTGCGGAGTCTGGGGAGCCTGCAATGTCATGTAAGAAGAAATATATTATGTACTTAGCAACACTTAACATAAACTCACTCCTTCAGATAGGAAAACTAAAGCAAAAATTGGATGTTCTTGAGAAACATAACATTGTCATCACTGCATTGCAAGAAACACGATTTTGTGATGAAGAAGCTTTTGAGTCTCAAGGATTCAGAATTTATAAAGGAATACCTGGCACAAGAGTTGCACAGAACATCCCTCATCTTGGTACAGGTTTTATAGTCTACAAGAAAGCTGTTGAGTCAGTGCTGGATTTTACATGATTCAATGGAAGACTATCCACATTGTCATTTAGATCACTTAATAAAGCCTACACCGTGGTCAATCTTCATGCACCGACGAACTTGTCAAACAAGAAAGACCGAGAGCAAACTAATATATTATGGGAACAGTTAGAAGACGTGATTGACAATATTCCATCGCATCACAACACCATCCAACTCGGTGATTTTAACGCTCAAATAGGAAGAGAGAAAAAGTTTAGGAATATAGTTGGAAACTATCCCGCACATAAACGAACAAACAAAAATGGCGAACGGCTGATTGACACCTGCAAAAATAACAACCTAGTTCTGAAATCTACTGCGTTTAAACACCTTCCTCGGAAAACAAAGACATGGAGACATCCACATTCACTTATGGGTGAATTTCAACTGGATCATGTTGCAGTATCAAAAAAATCAGATCGTGAAATCCAAAATGTGAAGGTCCTGCGTAATGCGAATATAGATTCAGACCATTATCTGTCCCTTATTAAAATGAAAGGTATTCATTCCGTTTAGGAACAATAGAGTGAATGTTGAAAAGGGAATAAAAACGCAAAAGTACAACATCGGTGGTCTGAAGTCAAATAACACTTTTGCGGAAACACTCCACAACAAACCAAAAGATGGAACATGGTCTACTTTAAGGAACGCCATTGTTACTGCGGCTTCGGAATCCATTCCTCTTGATAGAACGCACAAGCATCCATGGTGGAACGGTCAATGTGATCACACAATAGAGGAAAGAAGAAAAGTTTGGATCAAGTGGAATAACAAGAAAGACGATGTGAACCTTGAGAACGTTCTCTGCATCAGGAAAAAAACTTGTAAAATTTTAAAATTGGCAAAAAGAAATTTCCACAAATCACAAATTATTCAAATTGAAGATGATTTTCAAAGACACAAAACAAGGGATTTCTATCAAACTTTTAAGCACCAACTGTCCAAATACGTCGCCCCTTCTCTTCACATCCGAGGATCTAATGGTAAACTTAATCTCAATAATAAAGACTGTGCTAAAGCCTTTGGAGATTATTTTGAAACCCTTTTGAACACGGACATACCTACTGAACAACTTGCTTTCTATCATAGCGTTGCATACCACGACAGCTCACCACCCTCTGTCGAAGAAATAACACAAATCATCAAGGGGCTAAAAAATAATAAGGCCTCTGGGGAGGATAGTATTGTGGCTGAATTATGGAAATATGCAGATAATGACTCCACCATTTGTCTCCAGAAAACCATTGAAGAAATATGGCTCAGTGAAAAATTGCCGGAGGATTGGACTTCTGCCATCATTCATCCTATACATAAGAAAGGGGATAAATCCGACCCAAATAATTATAGAGGTGTTTCACTGGTATCGGTAACGTACAAAATATTTGCAAGGGCTCTTCTGAACAGAGCAGAACCGATATTAGACCGTCAGTTAGGGGAATATCATGCTGGTTTCAGGAATTCAAGATCCTGTCCTGAACAAATTCATAACATTAAGACCATAATTTCCTACTGTACGGTACGATCAAAACCTTATGTTGTGATTTTTGTGGACTTATAAAAGGCTTATGATTGCATTCATAGAGACACAATAATTAACACCTTACGTGAGTTTGGCCTAGACAATAAATCAAGTAATTTGTTCAAAGCAAGCCTAGAAAATACCATTTCTAAGGTCAAATTTCGTGGTGAATTGTCCGAAGCCTTTGCAATCAAGACTGGTTGTAGACAAGGTGATCTGGGATCACCGATGCTGTTCAACTGTGTCTTGGAAAAAATTATAAGAGAATGGTTAACAATCTTACCAAATAATTAAGGTATTCGAATTGGTTATAAAAAAAGGAAAACCTGAATATAAACTGTCTCGCTTTTGCAGATGACATTGCTTTGTTCGCTAATACAATGGAAGAGGCCACTGACCAACTTAATAAACTACAAACCATAGCTGCTAAAACTGGACTTAAAGTGGCCTTCCATAAAACTAATTTTATCACAAATGTCAAAGATGCCTCAAAATTCATCACGATTGGTCTGCAAAAAATCAAAAAAGTCCGAAAATGTAAATACCTAGGGGAATGGATTACCCCTAATAATTCAGAAATAGCTGCCATTGAGAGCAGATGTAACAAATTAGAAGGTGCCTTTCAAACCTGCAAAAACTTTTACAAAAGTAAAAGCTTGTCCCGGAATGTCAAACTTTGTCACTATAACACAGTAATTAGGCCGTCAGCACTGTATGCCGCAGAATGCTTACAGATGACAAACAAAGGCCCATTGAGAAAATTAGAACTTAAGGATCGGAAAATTCTAAGGAAAATATTAGGACCTGTTAATGATAATGGTACTTACAGAAGAAGACATAACAATGAATTATTTGAACATATAGAAGATTTGGTGAGTGTGATGAGAAAAAGGAGAATGTCTTTCTTTGGACATTTGGAGCGGATGGAGCATCATCGACTTTCATATCGAATCCACTCATCAATATCTAAAAAAAATCCTATTGTAAATGGTCGATGCAAGTTAAAAAGGACCTAACAGAAGCTCGAATCAATCAAGCTTTGGTTTGGGATAGGAACCTGTTCAGAAAGGCGGTTACATCAACCAGTAATCTACACCCTTTAACATCTGTGATGCCTCGCCCTCACTGCAAGTGGACGGGAGAAAGGAGAGCAGAACATTCGTCAAGAATGAAGATCTACTGGCAGACAAAAAAAACAAGCATTACAGTGATCATATGAGTGAAGAACATCGTGGTCCATTGATGGCCGAAACGTCTAAAAAAATAATATTATTATTATTATTATTATTACTAACATTCAGTGGTGAAAGTTGTAGCTATGACAGAGCGCTTCAACGAAATCTATACTAGAAAATTAGCTTCACACAAGTTTAGTTAGTGGAAGGATATTTTACATGCCATAAATCTGTGACATGGGACCGTCGGATTTACTTCCCCTCCGAAGGAAGGCGTACTGAAGTATTTTAACGCTCTTAAATAATCCGACAACTTTGGCCGGGTTTGAGCCCGCTATCTTGGGCACAGCAGTTCAGCATGCTACCAACTACGCCACCGAAGGCGCCATAGTAGTCTACTGTATTAATTCGCAGCAGAAATATCCAAATACTTAAAGTGTGTACACCATTTTATTTTCTAACAGAATGTACACATTTATTTGGCACGAAACGCGTAGAGAACGTAATATTTCTTGATTCTAAACACTCAATAAGGATGTTTGGAAATATTAGCCACCAGGTGAGTTCTATGCTACGTCCAGGTATTTTTGGCCCATGTCCATCTCAGCTGTGACGAGAAACCAGTCCCTCTATCATCATTCCCATCTCGTTTATAAAACACAGAGGTAATTTTGTAAGATTACTGCTGCTGTTCCAAGAAGTGATGTCAGTCCTCAAGACAAAGGAAGTAATCTGGTGGAGGCGAGGCGATGTATTCCCTGGGGCGGCTACAGCACAACTCTAGCTGCATAAAGTGATATGAGACATGCAATTCTCGTTTCTTTAAATAAGTCGACAACCAAGTATATGCTAACATTTACGAGAAAGTATAATTAATTAGAGAAAAATGTGAAATTGAATGAGAATGAATATGAACGCTATAAACATTTTAAATACAGTATTGGGTGTAAGGGAAGGCTGCAACTTATCACCCATACTTTTCAATCTTTACATTGAACAAGCAATGAAGGAAATTGGAGAAAATTTTAAAGTGGGAGTGAAGATTCAAGGAGAAACTCTTCAGATTTTCTGATGACATCGTCATCTTGGCCGACACGCCTGAAAATTTGAATGAGTTTTTGATTGGTATGGACTCCGTCTTGATGAAGGAATTCATGATGAAAATTAATGAATGTAAACCAAAAAGATTGGAATGCAGACGAAATAAATCAGAAACCTCTATGGCCATCAAATTGGCAGGTGAAAAGCTAAAGAAAGTAGGAGACGTTTGTTATTTTGGAAGCAAAATAACCAGTGATGGACGAAACAAAGAAGATATAAAGTAGGTTGGCTCAGGCAAGGAAAGCATTTCTATAGAAAAAGAATCTGTTGACATCGAATAGACATTTAGATATTAGGACGTTATTTTTGAAAGCCTTTGTCTGGAGTGTGGCGCTCTATGGAAGTGAAACTTGGACTGTTGGTGCACCAGAAAAGAGGAGAATCGAAGCGTTTGAAATGTGGTGTTACAGGAGAATGATGAAGATCGGATGGGTAGATAGGGTAACAAATAAAGAGGTATTAAGAAGAGTGGGAAAGGAGAGATATTTCTGGTGACTGCTAATAAAAAGAAGAGATAGGTTGGTAGGACACATACAAAGACACCCAGGATAGCAAGCTTAGTTATGGAAGGAAGGGTCGAGGACAAGAACTGTAGGGGTAGACCAAGGTTAGAATATGTTAAACAGATTGCCTCGGATGTAGGGTGTGGTAGCTATGTAGAGATAAAACGATTAGCTCAGGACAGAGAGGCATGGAGTGTTGCATCAAACCAGTCAAAAGACTGAAGACTCAAACAACAACGGGGTCAATGATAGCTGAAAACAATGTTAAGAGAAAAGGAATACATGCAAGAATAGCAGCTGGAAATAGGAGTTACTTTGCTTTAAGCATAATATTTAAATCAAGATGCCTTAGTAGAAATCTGAAGTTGACTGTATATATCGTACGGTAGTGAGACCTGCGGTTATGTATGGTTCGGGGACTAAGACTATGACACAAGGTGATGAGGAATTGCTGAGATGGGAAAGGAAGATACTCAGGAATGGAGGGTGTATTCTAGCGAATCAGAAACAATATGGAGATAAGAGAGTTGGTTGGTTGGTTCCTCAGTTTAGGGGTTGTGACAACGCGGTCATGTAGTAGCTCCGTGTACTTTGGGTGTGTGTAGAATCTGTCTGATAACTGAAAACGTAAAACAGTTATAGTGGGCGATGTTTAAAAAAAATACATATGCTACCCTGGATCTTTTATAGAACTTTTCATGCTGAATAATCTTACACTCATACTATAGGCCTATAGGCTAGATATTTCATACGGTTTTCCTAGCGCAAGCTTAAAAGGCGCACGGACGGCAGGTTTTATCAATTCAAATGATCTTGTCGACTTCGTCGTTATGCTTGGGTCCAACGTTATGCGTTACGGAGACGGAGATGGAAGTGACGTCATGCCGCCGCGCGGGAAGCGAGTGCGTGACGTCATGCAGCCACGCGGGAAGCAGAAGCTGATGGTTATTGGAGTCTGTTGAAAGAGTCCTGGGGCGTCAAACGACCTGGGGCTTTGAGCGAAGCGAAAAGAATACAGGGTAACTCTTAAAGAGGTGTACAAGATGCCAGGTAAGAATACAGGATGGCTCCTAAAGAGATATACAAGACGCCGGATAGGAATACAAGGTGACTCTTAAAGAGGTGTTCAACATGGCAGAGAAGAATACAGGGTGACTCCTAAAGAGATATACAAGATGCCAGATAAGAATACAACGTGACTCTTAAAGAGGTGTACAAGATGTCACACAAGAATACAGGGTGACTCCTAAAGAGGTGTACAAGATGTCACACAAGAATACAGGGTGACTTCTAAAGAGATATACAAGATGCCAGATAAGAATACAGGGTGCCTCCTAAAGAGGTATGCAGGATGTCAGAGCAAATTACAGGGTGACACTTAACGAGGTGTACAGTATGTTAGATTCAATTCAAATACAGGGTGACCCTTAAACAGGTTTGCGAGATATCAGATTCAAATAATGGGTGACTCTTTAAGAGTTGTAAAGTGTCAGACTCAAATACAGGGTGACCCTTAAAGAGGTGCCCGCGCGGGAAGCCTAAGTTAATGGGTAATGGAGTCTGTTGAAAGAGTCTTGGGGCTTCGAGCGAAGCGAGAAGCCCTCCTGAGCCTTTCTAACATGTGTAGCATTTGTAGCATGCGTCATTTGAAATGATATAACGTCTAGTCTTTCAGACTGACTGTAATTTTTTTCTTTGACTCGAGTCACTGAAGTCGTTACTGCTCTGCTCTATTTGGTTTTAAATGAATTGATTTCTTCAGAAACCTTCCCCGAGAAATCCTTTACAGAATGGTGAAAAACGCATCAAAATACGTCCAGAGGTTCTCGAGATTACCCGTTACATCCAAGAATCGGGGACTTTGTTATACTATGTAGAGATTAATCTATTAAAACCGGCCGCTGTAGCCAAGAGTGCTAACGAGCTACCTCGTGCCCCCCTGGCGTCGGGAGAGCGTGGGTTGAAATGCCACCTCGGCCGTCCAGAAAATGGTTTTCATGGTTTCCCATATTCACCACCAAGCAAATGCCAGGACGGTTCCTTTCAACAGGTCCACGGCCGATTTCCTTCCAATATCCCTTCCCTGACCCGTCCTGAAAATAAAATAAATGGCCATTGGTTTGATAAATAAACCAAGTATTTCCTTGAAGAACTATACAGCCTACTTTCATATATCCTACTTATGTTAATTGCCTCTATCAACATACAAAATTTCAGTTTGATTGTTGTGATAGATTCGTAGATATTGAGAACCGTCTAAATATTTCAGATGGTCGCCAGGTTGGATTTTTATTTATGTACTGTTACATGAAGATTATTGTGCACGTGTGGTATTCAAACTTCAACCGCATGATTAGGACACATGAAGTAAAAAAGAGATTATAAAATTTCGCATAGCTGCCAATTGAAATAAATTTGATGCCAGTGGATTAACATTTGTATAAGCATTTAACGTGCTAAGTTTCACTGCACTCGGATGGTTAAATCGCGAAAAAAGTCCATTTAAATATTTATAATTCGCGTCGCCGCCATGTTGGATTTGGGCTCACCAGGTTACTGAAAATCCTGTAGGTGAATTTATGTTCATAGCTTCTATGAACATAAACAATATCAGTTTGATTGCTGTAAAAGATTCGTAGATATTGAGAACCGTCGAAATATTTCGGATGCTCGCTATTTGGGATTGTTATATGTATAGGCCATAGAGTTATGCAGGCCTACCATTAAAGGAAATTTATTGCGTAGCTTCATTATTGAAACTTTCACTTCGATCGCATGATTACGACTAAATAAATAAAAACTTAATTTTAAAATTTCGCACAGCCTCCATCTTGAGGTTATGTAAACAATTGAACTAAATTAGATGCTAGTGAATTACAATATGATAATCATTTACTGTACCACATTTCACTGCGTTCAGATGGTTAAATCACGAGAGAAGTCTATTAAAATGTTTGAAATTCACTTGGCCGCCATGTTCGGTTTGTACTTTACAAGTGTTTGAAAGTTGCATAGATAAACTTGGCGCAGTGCCCTTTATCACCGTACAAAATTTGACGGTGATATCTGTTATAGTTACGGAGATATATAATGCCAGTTAAATATTTCGCACAGCCGCCATTTTGAGGTTAGGTAAACAATTGAATTAAATTAGACGCCAGTGCATTACAATGTGTATAAACATTTGCTGTACCAAGTTTCATTACGTTTGGATGGTTAAATCGCGAGAAAAGTCTATTTAAAACTCTCAAATTCGCTTGGCAGCCATGTTTGTTTTATAGTTAGCAGGTTTTTGAAACTCTTATAGGTAAACTTCTAGTAGTGCCCTTTATTAACGTAAAAAATAGGGTGATATCTGTAGTAGTTTCGGAGATACTGGAATGCTGGTGAAATATTTCGCACAGCCGCCATGTTGGATTGGCGAGACTTAATACGCTTTGAAGGGCACGCTCTGGGTCGACCAGCATGGTGCTATAATCTTACCGAGTTTCATTGAAATCGCTCCAGCCGTTTAGAAGTTATTAGGGGGGACATACACACGAATCACACACACGCACACGTAGACACGCGGACAAAAGGTGATCTCATGAGCCTTTTTTTTTTTTTTTCATAAAATGAAAATAGGCTAAAAAGATACGAGCTTTACAGTAGTCGCATATGATGTGTAACATCTGACATGTTATCCTACTCGTTCACTACACAGCTTGGACATTCTTAAAATGTTAATTTACACTCCATTTTCATACTGGTATAGATTGAATTAGTAAGTATAAACTTACACAATTTAATCATTTGTCATCAATTCGATGATTGGCTTTAACCCGCGAGGACTGGCACGTGGGTGTTTTTACCCGAGGCTTAAATAAATGCTCTATATTATCGTTTTGGTCAGCCCTTATTTCCTGTCGCTTACTGTACCTTCCTTCCTAGCCTTGAACTTCACCCTGCAAAAGAGACATGTCCATAGCTTTTTGAACACTCAAGTTATTTCTATATTATTTACGGTCGGGTCAGATTTACCCATGGCGCCAGTCCTCGGGTGACAATTTTCGGCTTACGTTAGTCGAGACAATCTGAAAAAAAAAAAATAAGGGGGAAAATCCAAATATTTTGCTGCAGTAAAATCATATAGTCGCCTCCGTAGCGTAGCGGTCAGCATGGTTAGCTGCCGCCCGGGAGGTCCTGGGTTCGATTCCCGGCTCTGCCACGAAATTTGAAAAGTGGTACGAGGAATGGAACGGGGTCTACTCAGCCTCGGGTGGCCCAAATGAGTAGACGGGGTTCGATTCCCCCTCAGTCATCCTCGAAGTGGTTTTCCGTGGTTTCCCACTTCGTGTTCGGGCAAATGCCGGGATGGTACCTTCTTCAAGGCCACGGCCGCCTCCTTCCCTCTTCCTTGCCTATCCATCCTAACCATCCCTTACCTTCCCTCATGAAGCCACCTGGGCGAGGTGCCAATCCCACCTCACCAGTTGTATCCCTTCCGATTAGATGTTCCCAGCTCTAGGACACTGCCCGTAGAGGCGGTAGTGGTGAGTTCCCCGCTGAGTCGGTGGGTTCCACCAACCTGGAGGGTAAACGACTAAAAAAAAAGAATCATATATCACACGTTCTTGATGATCTATGTTTATGGTATAGGGACACCTTGGTCATCAGCTCTTTTGTAAAAAAAACTGGAATAGTCTACTGTTACAAAAATTGTAATTTTTCTGCATGTTAAATTTGAAAAATATAAATAAACCTAATTTCATATTTGGAATAGTCCGTAGGAAGACAACAGATGTCAAATTACTTTATTAATATACGTACGACTTCAACATAAATGGAATGACGCACTGTGGGTCAAAATGACAGGGCGCCAGTCCTCGTGTTATACTTTTTCACGCCAATGGTTAGTAAAAATTATAAACTTCAACAAATGTCAAATGTTACATTATGGGTTTTGAAGCCATTTTTCAGCGTTACCTTAGTAAACAAAAGTTGGGTGCTTTTCAATCGGTCAACACGAATGTACCCAAAAGAGCTGGGTTATGCCCTAATCCTGAAAAAAATTACATGAGATTAATAAATATACTAGGATGACCAGTTTCGATCGTCAAGCGATCATCATCAGATCCATTACACTTTGGCTGTAAAATCTATGTTTGAAAGTACAGGTGAAAATATTTACAATATGTACAATTATTTAGTTGCAGTATTGGTGATGCAACTTGCTAGTGTATGCTAGTTATAGTAACCTATATATGATGTTAGGTGGAATGCTAAAATGGTGATAGAAATCCGGAATTTGTCTGTTTGGAGTGACTATATAGTTGTAAAAGTCGACTATGGCTGTAGTGTATAGTGCAGGCTGTTACTTATCTGGTTGGATGCCTTCCGCGCTGTAGCTGCGAGTAGTATCAACTTCCCTCTGGGACCAGTGACGGTCGACTGTCATATGTTAATTACTAGCAGTAGTGCCCGGCTTCGCCCGGTGGATTTATTTGTTTTATGATAATGAATACTACTACAGAACTGGCACATGATACTCAAACTACCAGAAAAGAAATATTTTTTAAATATAAATTTTTGTGGTGGTGTTGGTGGTTGTAGTGGGAGTCCCGTAATGATAATAGCCTCATGATAATAATGAATATGGAAACTGCTATTTACTAACTACAGCACTGACACATGTAATTTACAAACAATTTTCTAAAAATTATTAGAAAGAGGAGTAGGCCCTAAGTGCAATAAAAGACACTGCCTAGGGCCTATATCTCATTGGCTGTTAGAAATGTAGGGACCAATAGTGTCGTCTTTTGTCGCATAGCGCCGTAGGAAAATAATCAGAGCACTTTGGAAAACTTCGGCCGTCCCGAGCTCCTGAGGTAGCAATAGTATCATTTATCGCCACATAGCGCTCAAGGATAAGTTTCGGAATAAATTAAGGCAAATTTGAAAGCATCAACGCTTATTGTAGCTGATAGCATCAATGTACTGCTCCAACACCATTGCACTTATACAGAGGCATAATATTTTCATGATGATAACTGTTTTATAGGGCCTAAGAAATATTTTTGCACTAATTTCTCCCTGTGACTGCAATTTATAAGCAGCGCAAGATTTAACTATTTTCGCAATTCTGCACCAGAACACTGGTAGGGGCGACGTGATGCAGCCCAAATTGCCAGACTTATTAAAATACTCTTACAGTTACACTATTACGGACATGAATGGTTCTAGGGCCTTAATACGTGGTTTTCAAGTTCAGTTTGTTTGTTATTCTAAATGTAGGGAATGGAGAGCGTTGTCCAAAATATCAAGTGGACAGTATTAAAATTTGGTGCAATTAGGAGGAACGGTGTAGTTTTGTGATAAAGGGCCTAAATGCAGGAAATGGATTGGTCTGTCCGAAATTTCATGCAGAGAGTGTTACTCGCAGGGTTCCAAAGGGTGAGTACACAAATTTTGGTGTAGATAGGTAAAACGGTGTGGATTTTTGCCAAAGGGCCTAAATGCAGGGAATGGAGTGGTCTGTACGAAATTTAACATAGCCTAAACTATTCATCTTGAATCTGGCTATCATATACAAAAAGAATTTATGAATCCGACTGGTAGTTCCAGAGATTAGCGCTTTTAAACACACAAACACACAAATCCACAAACACACAAACTCTTCAGCTTTATTATATTAGTATAGATTCGGTTCGGGAGGAGGGAATTGACCCGCCTGATCACCCCGCATAGTTACGCCACTGAGAGAGCATATCACAATAGCGGAGCAGCACGCAGACTTCTTTGTTAAACATCGCCTGGAGGCAGAAATAACATCTCTCTAAAAGTGTCCGCTGCATCATTAGCAGGAATGCGCTAAATTACAGACATTTAACTGAAGAATCAAATAATACACACGTATCGGAAATAGACCAACACATGTTTCCTCGGGGCCGAGGTGAGATTATTACTAGCTTCTCAGAACACATCATTTCTGTAAAAATGTATAATTGTTGTAGTGCCTTTGTTCTTTCTCTCTCACTCCATCATTTGCTTCCGGTGCTTTGTCCTAATTTCTTCTTTCCCACACAATTCTAAGAGAATGATTATTACCTCGTAAGTTTTATGACATTCAACACTAGGTTTTATTAATCCCGTCCATGGAAGTGAAAGGAATAACTTACTTATAAACAACGATGAGGTGAACGTATCCTTGCTTCATTCCCCGTGATGGCATCTCTATAAGCAATGTTAACTCTCTGCCTGAACCTTGTAACATTTTTAGCCTATTTTCAATTTTGAAAAAAAAAAAAAAAAGGCTTATGAGATCACCTTTTGTCCATGTGTGTGTGTGCGTATGCGTGTGTGTGTGTGTGAGGAGAGAGAGAGTGTGTGTGTGTGTGTGTGTGTGAGTGTGTCCCCTAATAAAATCTAACCGGCTGAGGCGATTTCAACGAAACTAGGTAAGTTCATAGCACTATTCCGGACGACACCGACCGTGCCCTTCAAATTTTGTTACGTCTCACTAATCCAACATGGCGGCTGTGCGAAATATTTCACCAGCATTCAATATCTCCGAAACTATTCCCGATATCACCCTGGAATTTTTTACGGTGATAAAGGGAACTCCTAGAAGTTCACCTATGTGACCTTTGTAAATCTGGTAACTACAAAACCAACATGGCGGCCACGCGAATTTGCGACTTTTAAATAGACGTTTCTCGCGGTTTAACCAACCAAAAGCAATAAAACTTGGTACAGTATATGTTTATACACATTGTAATGCACCGACATCTAACTTGGTTCAATTGTTTACATAACCACAAGATGGCGGATGTGCGAAATATTTCACCGGCATTCTATATCTCTGAAACTATTAGTGTTATCACTCTGAAATTTTTTACGGAGATAAAGGGCACTACTGGAAGTTCATCTATAAGACTTTCAAAAAGCGGTTAACTACAAAACGAACATGGCGGCCAAGCGAATTTGAAAACTTTAATTAGACCTTTCTCGCGATTTAATGTTCTAGCCGCAATGAAATCTGGTACAGGAAAAGTTTATACTGATTGTAATACACTGGTATCTAATTTAGTTCAATTGTTTACATAACCTCAAGATGGCGGCTTTGCGAATTTTAAAATTAAGCTTTTATTTTTTGTGTCGTAATCATGCGATCGATGTGAAAGTTTGAATAATGAACCTGCGCAATAATTTTCCTTTAATGGTACATGACTCTATGGCTTGTACATTTAACAATCCAACATGGCGACCATCCGATATATTTAGACGGCTCTGAATATCTACGAATCTATTATAGCAATCAAATTGATTTTTTTATGTTTATAGGGGCTATGAACTTAAGTTCACCTATAGGACTTTAAATAATCTGGTGATCACAAATCCAACATGGCGGCGACGCGAAGTATAAATATTCACATGGACGTTTCTCGCAATTTAACCACCCTAGTGCAGTGAAACTTGGTACAGTAAATCCTTATACGAATGTTAATCCACTGGCATTAATTTATTTCAATTGTTTCCATAACCACAAGATGGCAGCTGTGCGAAATTTTAAAATCTCGTTGTTACTTCTTGTGTCCTAATCATGCGATTGAAGTTTGAATGCCACACGTACACAATAATCTTCATGTATCAGTACATAACTCTAGGACCTACATATAAAATCCAACATGGCGACCTTCCGAAATATTTCGTCGGTTCTCAATATATACGAATCTATTACAGCAATCAATCTGAAATTTGGTATGTTGATAGTGGCAAAGGGGGCACATACAGCTCAAGGAGCCACAACAATAACGATATTAATATTAAACTGTGCCTGCCACAAATCTTGTACAACAATGATATGCATATCCAAGGAAACACACACACACCTTGCTATTTATTAGAAGCAAAGTTTAAAATTTTCAAAATTCAAATGATAATTATTTTTAACAATTTTTTCAAAATTGTTTCTTGTTTTGTGCTGACCTTCACCGTTTCCCTGATATCTCCCGTGTTTATAGGGATTTTTTGGAGTTTTCTTTTTTTAATGTGGGTGTTAAACCTTCTGCTACAAACTGAATCTCACTCAAAACCGTTGTGACTTTAATTAGTCTTTCTATGAAACTTTAACATATTTTTTTGGGTTTGCTTAGAATAAAATTGGAAATAATAACACTTAATTAATTAATTAATTAATTAATTAATAATGTGAAAATATGCGAGATTCATGTTGTAGCAGAAGGTTTAACACCCACATTAAAAAAGAAAACTCCAAAAATCCCTATAAACACGGGAGATATCAGGGAAACGGTGAAGGTCAGCACAAAACAAGAACCAATTTTGAAAAAATTGATAAAAATAATTATCATTTGAATTTTGAAAATTTTTAACTTTGCTTCTAATAGCAAGGTGCGTGTGTTTCCTTGGATATGTATATCATTGTTGTACAAGATTTGTGGCAGGCACAGTTATAATATTAATATCGTTATTGTTGTGGCACCTTGAGCTCTATGTGCCCCCCGGATATATGTAAATAGGCTGTATAGATCTTCACGGAACTACTTGTTTATAATATATAATTGTATTTATTTGGACCACGATTAACAGCTTTTACATTATTTGTTGTCTTCACTCTCTTCATCCTCTCTCCCAATTCCTTCTTCAGTTCCTCTGTGTAAGATCTTCCGTTCCTCACTGACAACTCTCCTGTCTCCTGGAAACCTGCAAACTCCTTAACCAGCCGTCTAAATTGCTCTCTGTCCATTATATCTTCTTCTATCACCCCCTCCCGATCCAACCATTTCGGCTCCGTCTTCCTCATCCTGAAGCATTCAAAAATCCTCGTCATTCTCGTACTGTTCATCCTCATAATAATAATAATAATAATAATAATAATAATAAAATCCATTAGGAAAATTCTTGGTCCTAAGTTCAAAGATGGAAGCTCTGGAGTAATTCAAAAGTATACTCCCACACTGAAAAGATCTCAAGTGAAATCCGGAAACGAACAAGAAGTTCCGTGGCGAACTAAAGAGCCTACTTTTCTTAAAATTTAAGAATCATACCAATGATTAATATATATGGATCTATCTAGAATAATGACGAAATTAAGTTGGTAATAATAGAGAACTACAGTTGGCAGCCCTGGTGACTGATTATATTCTTAATTCCATCTCTTAAGGTACAGAATAAAAAATTTGGTTGAAGTCCAATGGATAGCATGGACGTTACATGCAGTTAAACATTGGATCTAACAGCGCGTAAAATCATATTGGCAACAATGACATACATGGATTGGTCAGAAATAATCTGAAATAATATGATGTATTGTTGTGTTAATTTTGAATGAAATCCATTAGTTAGTATACAAGTTATATGCATTTTAAAATTGGACCTATCAGCAGGCGTAGAATCATGTTGGCAGCACTGGCGTAGGCCTATAATAGTTACTCCAAATTAATATAAAATGTCAGGTACTATACGTATGCATAGTTTATAGCTGTCGGCTTGCATACTTTCTGATAAATGGGTATTTGGATTTTTAAAAATGAGAGCTTTTATTAACAGTTGGCAGCCCTGGTGGCTATTAAGGATACGCTCCGTCATATCCAGTTATGTACACATAGCACATACGAAATTTGGTTGTAATCCAATTGATAGTGTACTTGTTATATGCATTTAAAATTTGGACCTATCAGCAGGCTTACAATCATTTTGGCAACACTGCCATGTATGGCCTACTGGAAATTAAACTGCAATATTACCATCTATACGTGTGCAAATTTTGAAATAGCTCCCATTCATACCTTCCAAGATATCCAACATGGAGCTCAAATTTCAATTGCGATTTTTCAGCAGTTGGTAGCACTGACATCATTTTCAAATATGGCCGTGAGATATTCAGGTATAGATCTTTACTCCTACCAAATTTTGTTTCGATTGATGCAGCCGTTTAGGAGTTGATAGGGGGGGGGGCGCACACACACAGCCAGCCAGACAAACAGCCCGATCTCATAAGTCTACTGCTTGTCACGGTGGGTGAGTGGTTATAGTGTCGGACTACCAACCCCAAGATTGCAGGTTCGCCCCTGGTCGTGGTAAGTGTTTTTTGAAGGCGACAAAAATCACGACACTCATGTAATACGTTGTTGGCATGTTAAAGAACTCATTTGAATTCAGTAGGCCGTGTTCAATGGCAAAATTAATCTCGGGATTTTCCGCCAACACAAAGTTCCTCCATTCTCTACTTGAAAGCGCTGTAGTGTCAAGGAGTTTAGATATCTAACCTCCTTGACTTTCATAGCGTTCAAAGGAACGACGAAATTCGTCATGCAAGCTACCCTCTGGGTGTCAATTAACAAAGCTTGCACCAGGCACCTGAGGCCATACGATATTATTATTATTATAAGTCTACTTGTTCCTCATTTTTTCAAAATGTGAAAAGTAGGCTAAGAATAACATTCTATGCCCACCTCCTCAGAATGCCAGTCAATAAATTCTCCAACCGTCTATTATCATACCTCCGAGGTTTATAGGTGATGCCTCTTCGGCTGGTGGAAGTGGATAAAGTTAAAGTTTGAATTTTCTGAATCAGATATCTTGCTCAGAATCGCATTGAAACAAAAACTCCGTCAGGTTGATCAAGAGCAAGTAAAACCCAGCAAGAGCTATGTTCACTCGGATGAATGGAAGAAATCTCATTCCGAAAGGATGAAGGCATGGTGGGCTAACAAGAAGAGAAACAGTTGAGTTCTCGCGGGCCCTAGTGGCCACAACGATACAAGTATTGTAAATAAGAAAAAGAAGATACGAGCCTTACAGTAGTCGCATATGATGTGTAACATGTGACATGTTATCCTACCTTGAAGTTGTTACCGTTTTTATTATCCTTGACATTCATAAACACACACAAATTCTTTTTTATTTTTTAAACTCTCATAATACATAACAATTCTAAGACTCTCTTTTTTTTCTTCACTGCTTACTTGATATTTCTACTCTCGCACATACTCCAGAAACTAACAGGGACCTCCTGGGGTGACAACGCAACAGTTCTGAGATCTTACATACTCAGTTGCAGAATATTGCTGCTCTACCTGGCTTAACAGTGCCCACACCAAAATTATTGACACACAACTCAATCAAGCAATGCGCCTCACAGAATGCATGCGATCCACAAACACACATTGGCTTCCAGTTCTAAGTAACATTCCACCTCCACCCCTGAGAAGACTTCAATCATTGCTGAACACATGGAAGAGAATTGAAAACAACCCATCGCTGTCAATACACTCTGAGCTCGCAGTACCTTTACCGCAGCGACTGAAGTCCAGACAACCATCATGGCGAACAGCAGTCAACCTGCAGGATAATCACTTCAACATTCTAGATGCCTGGAACCATCAATGGCAGGAACAAACTTCTCTGACACATCACCATCTAATTGTGACTCCTTGGGAACGACCTGCAGGTTTTCGATTACCTCGACGTCAATGGAGCACACTGAACCGGATAAGAACGGGCCAAGGCTGGTGTGCAGCGATACTGAATCAATGGGGCTGGAAGTCCTCCCCTGAATGTGACTGTGGAGAAGATCGGCAAACTATGGACCACGTAGCTTTCGAATGTCCTCTCAGAGCATTCAAAGGGACAATACAAGAACTCCACCAGCTTAATCAAGAAGCCATCGATTGGATTCAACAACTTAAAATTGAACTCTAATTTTACAAACATGAGATCATGTGTATCTTGTTGTATATATTCCTCCTTTCATCATACGATAAATAAATAACTGCCTTCTAGACACTCTGCAGTTACATCACTCTCCTGCCAGTAACTAAGTTACGTTAACAGCGACTGACGTTTTTTTCTTCACTGCCTGCTGGATATTCCTACTCTCGCACTGCCTTCTAGACACTCTGCAGTTACATCACTCTCCTGCCAGTAACTAAGTTACGTTAACAGCGACTGACGTTTTTTTCTTCACTGCCTGCTTGATATTCCTACTCTCGCACTGCCTTCTAGACACTCTGCAGTTACATCACTCTCCTGCCAGTAACTAAGTTACGTTAACAGCGACTGACGTTTTTTTCTTCACTGCCTGCTTGATATTCCTACTCTCGCACTGCCTTCTTGACACTCTGCAGTTACATCACTCTCCTGCCAGTAACTAAGTTACGTTAACAGCGACTGACGTTTCTTTCTTCACTGCCTGCTTGATATTCCTACTCTCGCACTGCCTTCTTGACACTCTGCAGTTACATCACTCTCCTGCCAGTAACTAAGTTACGTTAACAGCGACTGATGTTTTTTTCTTCACTGCCTGCTTGATATTCCTACTCTCGCACTGCCTTCTTGACACTCTGCAGTTACATCACTCTCCTGCCAGTAACTAAGTTACGTTAACAGCGACTGACGTTTTTTTTCTTCACTGCCTGCTGGATATTCCTACTCTCGCACTGCCTTCTTGACACTCTGCAGTTACATCACTCTCCTGCCAGTAACTAAGTTACGTTAACAGCGACTGACGTTTTTTTTCTTCACTGCCTGCTGGATATTCCTACTCTCGCACTGCCTTCTTGACACTCTGCAGTTACATCACTCTCCTGCCAGTAGCTAAGTTACGTTAACAGCGACTGACGTTTTTTTCTTCACTGCCTGCTTGATATTCCTACTCTCGCACTGCCTTCTTGACACTCTGCAGTTACATCACTCTCCTGCCAGTAGCTAAGTTACGTTAACAGCGACTGACGTTTTTTTCTTCACTGCCTGCTTGATATTCCTACTCTCGCACTGCCTTCTTGACACTCTGCAGTTACATCACTCTCCTGCCAGTAGCTAAGTTACGTTAACAGCGACTGACGTTTTTTTCTTCACTGCCTGCTTGATATTCCTACTCTCGCACTGCCTTCTTGACACTCTGCAGTTACATCACTCTCCTGCCAGTAACTAAGTTACGTTAACAGCGACTGACGTTTTTTTCTTCACTGCCTGCTTGATATTCCTACTCTCGCACTGCCTTCTAGACACTCTGCAGTTACATCACTCTCCTGCCAGTAACTAAGTTACGTTATCAGCGACTGACGTTTTTTTCTTCACTGCCTGCTTGATATTCCTACTCTCGCACTGCCTTCTTGATACTCTGCTGTTACAAAGTAATCCGTGTGTGATAAACATTCTACATGGTGCCACAGCCAGCTGGATCACATCCCTTCTGCCTGCTAAAGCAGCCACTTCCGTCCGATCCACTTCCGTCCAATTTTAAAAATCACTCCCACAAAAATATCCAGCAACCGAGTGGAAATATGTTACACATCAATAATAATAATTCTATCTCACAACGATGAAGAACAGAATCTAAATTTGATGTTTTTTAGTCGGTCAACACGATTGTACTCAATTGTGATGGGTTATTCCCAAATCCTAAAAAAAAAAACAAAAAAAAAACCATGAGATTAATAATTGCTATATTGACCGACTGAAAGCTGGCGTCCTAGCTCTCTGTAAGTTGAAATTAACCTCAAAATGGGTTGGCGAAGCAAGAAAAGATCTTCAAGAAGTTGGAATTAATCCAGAAGATATACAGCACTCAACAGAATAGTGTTTTGAGGGAAGGTTGATAACTTCAAAGGGTCTCAGGAAAAACCTAGCTCAAAAACCAATGATAATTATTTTTTAAGGGGCCTAACATCTAGGTTATCGGCCCCTAATGCTTAGAGTGATGAGAATGCAAGCTATAACTAATACTAACTACAGACTTACAAACTAGAAGAAGAAATGGTAAACAAATAAAGGATAAGGCAAATAAAGGACAGGAAGAAAAGAAATGTCCTCAACCGTCGAGGAATGAGGATTGAGGGACTAGGAAGGAAGGAGAGCCATGAAAGGCAGGTAGGAAAGGGAAAAGAGGAGAGGGCCCTCCCCAAAGTCAGATGAAAAAGGGGACAAATCGGACCCAGCTCAGGAATCCCTCGGGGTCACCAACTACCAAACTCACCAGCCGTGAGCACTATGCAGGGTGCACCACAAGTGGTGGGGCTACATACACCCTGCCTACTTGAGGGCCTTGTGCAGAAGATAACATGAAAATATAATGAAGGCTGCCCATCGTAGAAGGAGGGTATCAGGAAAGATGAAGCAAGGGGTAATTAAGGCGGGAAAGTGAAAGACTCCCTAGGCCACGGATACCCTAATATCGTCGGGGTCCGAAGAGAACAAGAGTTGACCAAGAGAGGTCGACAGGAAAGAAGACGGAGAGGAGCCCGGGACAAGTAAGTGAAAGTAATGCCGGACTCAGCTGGAGTCCCATGGTCGCCAACCCACGTTTCACTAGATGTGAGCCCCTGGGTGGGTCAAAAACCAAGGTCATCTGGTCTGAAGACAGATGGAGGAGACTTAGCGATCGTATGAAGATATTGTGGGAAGATAAAAGGAGATTGGCAAGTTGGCCGATTGTTAATCGCGGTCCACAGTTGTAGGCCTAAAACGACAGATTTTTTTTTTTCTTTCAAGAGGGAAATGTAAAATCTTACATAAGACTTTGAGAAGGGTCTGCACTTCTCAAATGTGTGGGATTCTTACCCACTAAAAAACACACCCTATCCTCTTGACAAAACCCATCCCGGGACCACTTTCGACAGAATAGCAATAATAATAATAATAATAATAATATTGGAGAAATCATACTACCATCGGGAATAGATAGTAGGGCCAAAGTAGAAAGACACCCCCCCCCCCCCCCCAAACTCCATAAGGCGTACAGACTAACGTGTAATGACTACAACAAATGAGTCTTATCACGTAATGCAAAATTACGACACTACAGGACGATTGTTTCGCCAGAAGCTTTATACGGCTCAGAAACCATATCCCTTGGTTATCATTATTAAACATTTAATGCAGCCAAATGGCCATTCTTCTTCTTCTTCTTCTACCTTATCCGATACGGACGTTGGCTACCACCATGGCTAACACCTTCTTATCCTGTGCAGTCCTGAAGAGTTCCGTGGAAGACAGCCCAAATAAGAATGGAAATATCTCCGGAAATGTACTGTATAGTCACGACGGCCTACGTGCCCCCACCGGCGAACAATGATTTCGGCATGCGATTGATCCTCAGTCCCCTACAAGTGTTTCTCGCCCAACAATGGAGTGGTTTTATGAGGGTTAGGGTCTTTTAACGGCAGTTGGCTCATACGTTTCTCCCTCCAAGACAAATAGTTACAGCAATATTGCCAATACACCTCTCATGTTACCGTGATACATTATCATTATTCACAAAAAGAAAAAAAAACACTAGTTTTAAATAAGTGACAAGTATGCTATTGACAATACGTGGGACATCAGTTGTTGAGAAAGAAGAAGCTGATCCTGAACCTTCATAACTGAAGGGGCGGGACGGAGCGATAGGATTATAGGGATGGAAGATCGCTGTCAGAGGATTCGTTAGCCGTTACGTCATATACAGTACTACCCGTGTACTTTGGTGTATTTCTCTGCTAATAATAATAATATAGTATGGCCTCGGATGCCGGATGCAAGCTTTGTTAATTAACGCCCAGAGAGCAGCTTCCATGTCGAATTTTATCTCTCCTTGAAGCGCTATGAAAGTCAAGGAGGTTAGATATCTATGCTCCTTGACACTATAACACTTTCTATTAGAGAAAGTTCGAACTTATTGTGTTGGCGGAAAATCCTGAGATTAATTTTACCTTTATGAACACGGCCTACTGAATTCAAATTGGTTCTTTAACATGCCAACATCGTATGACATGCATACCGTGATTTTTGTCGCTTTTCAAAAAATCACTCACCACGGCCAGGACCGAACCTGCAAGCTTGGGGTTGGCAGTCCGACGCGATAACCACTCTCCCACCGTGAGTAGAGGGTGTATAACTGTAATTATTAGAGACCTATGGACTTGAAATACAGTAATGCATTATCCCGGCATTTCCCTGGAAAGAGTGCGGAAAAACGCGACGAAATACTACACTCAGGGTAGCCGTAGTCAGTTGAGCACGGATACGCTGCGGGGTTGTAAAAATATACATTCTTTTTTCCTTCTTTCTCTCTCTCTCTCTCTCTCTCAATCGCGTGCTTCCGATGCTTTGCCCTAATTCATTCCTTCCCCCACACAATTCCAAGAGAATGACTATTATGTCGTAAGTTTTACGACATTCAACACGAGTCTAGTAAAACACTATTTTATTAATATCGTAAATGGAACTGGAAGGAATAGGCCTAACTTATTTACAGGGAAGGAGGAGGTCACTGTATCTTTGGTACAATCTCAGTGATGGTACAATGCAGAGCGGGAATGAGAGGGATGCAAATATTATCTAGAATGTCTTCTTTTCTATTTCGCGATAATGATCATTTTTGCAATTCATTCCGAAATGAAGAAATGTTTCTATCCCCTAGATGACGGCATCACAAGGCGCTTTGAACTGTTCATTGTCTTTTTCCTTGGAGGAGGGGGGCGTCACAGCCAGTGCCGTGTCCTATAGGCCTATTTTATTTATTCATTTTTCAATTATTTATTAATATATTTATTCATTCATTCTTTCATTTAATCATTCATTCATTTATTTTTTTATTCATTTATTCATTTATTTATTTATTTATTTTTATTTTTTATTCATTTATTTATTCATTTATTCGTTTAATCATTTATTCATTTAATCATTTATTCATTTACTCATTCATTTATTTTATTTAATCATTTATTCATTTTTTATTTTTATTCATTTATTCATTCATTCATTCATTTATTTATTTATATATTTTTTCATTTATTTATTTATTTAATTATTCATTCATTTATTTATTCTTTCATTTATTTATTTATTTATATATTAACTTATTTATTTATTTATTCATTTATTCATTTTTAATTATTTATTAATTTATTCATTTTCTTATTTATTTATTTATTTATTTATTTATTTATTCATTCATTCATTTACTTGATTCCTTATTTATGCATTTATTCATTCATTCAATTCTTCGTTAGTTTTAATTTATTTATTTATTTGTTTATTTATTAATTTATATATTTATTTATTCAACTTAGAGGACCAAAAGATGCATCTTGTAAGGAAAGCCGGATCTAAAGATCCTATAGGCTTTCATATAGCCGTGGTATGTTGGAAAAAGTCTGTCTGTATGTATGTATGTATGTATGTATGTATGTATGTATGTGACGTTTTTGCGTTTAGCAAAGTACAGGTCGCAATTTTCAAGATATCGAGCTGAAATTTGGTACGGTGTAAGAGTTAGGGCCTGTGACGAACACTATTGTTGGGCGTTAAAATCGGTGCAGGGCCCGACGTTTTGGGGGGGCCCTGAATTGTATCCCTTTTTTTGGAACCAAAATATCTCGGAAACGGTTGGTCGTATCGAAAATCCTTAAATGTACAGGTGTAAGACCTCCGCGGTATGCAACTTTTTTACTCATAACTTTTTTTTATATCTCTCACCATTTTTTTTTTTTTTTGGGCCCTGAAGATGTACGTATATGCGTGACGTTTTTTCGTTTAGGAAAGTACAGGTAGCAAGTTTCAAGATATCGAACTGAAATTTGCTACGGTGAAAGTGTTAGACCCTGTGAGGAAGCCTATTGTTGGGCGTTAAAAACGGTTCAGAGCCGGATGTTTTTTTGGGGCCCTGAATTTCAAATTTTTTTTTTGGAATCGCTATTTTTCGGAAACGGTTGGTCGTATCGAAAAACGTTAAATGTACAGGTGTAAGATCTCCGAGGTATGCAACTTTTTTATTCATAACGATTTTTTGATATCTCTCACCGTTTTCCTTTTTTTGGGGCCCTGAAAATGTCCATTGTGCGTGACATTTTTGGGTTTAGCGAAGTACTGAACCCATGTGCCATAGGGTCCAAGGAGGTCGAATCCATGTATTTGGGGAAGAAATGAAAGAAACGTACAGTTTCTAATGTAACATAGAGAAAGATCAAGCCAGGATTCTAGCCTAACATTGTGCAAGCAGCGCGAGCCAGGTGTTCGAGAGATGAGATCACGCCTCTTGACATTCAGAAGGAGCTGGTCATGAGTATTAATAACCGAGTGGAAAATTTCGGCTGTTAGACAGGGAGCCTGACTCGGAAATCGAGCTGAGCTTGCTTGAAAACGACAACACCGCTTATGCGCCGGAAGAGGAATAATTAAATTTAACCCGTTTACGAGTATAAAAATAAGTAAAAAATTACAGTACGGTGAATCATTTCGAATTAGAGATTTTTGTGTAAAGAAAAACCCTTTAATAATTGCACAGGAGAAAACTGCAAACGCAAGTAGACGTCATAGGGGATTTACCAAGGCCTGTGGAGAGGGGAGAATGCAAATGAACAGCAACACCCACACAGTTGAGGACGAGAAATTAATTAATATCTCCGAATTGCACGATCGATTCTTATGCGCAATGAGATTATTTAACATTGAGAAGACGAGCTTTTTGAAGGTATAATTTTTATAATGGTGCAACCATTATTTTAAAAGTTGGGCACGGAAAGGGCTAGAGTCTTATCTTTTTGTAGCGAAAGAGTATAAAGCTCCTGGCATCACCAAGCCAAACATGCAGTATTAGTCCGTCCAGGGGGACGTGACGCTGGAGCATCAACGGTATATGCAGTTATTCTGACAGCCCGTGAGGGGGTGTTACTACGCATCAGTACAAGCAGTTACAAACAGCCCGAGGGGGGCGTTGCTCTGCTTCACACCGAAGGCAGTTTACCAGTACTCCTTGAGGGGAGAAACGCTGTATTACACCACAGAATTAATATCTGATAGCCACAGGCGTCGCAGTATTAACAACTTGCGTGCCTCCATAAGGAGTTGTAAAGAAGAAATATTAAAGTATCGCCGTGTTGAAAAATTAGGAAAATCCTAGTTACAGGATTTAGGTCCGACAGTACACAAGTTTACAGTGAAAAGTTCGTAAGATATAGTCAGAGCAGGCTGCGAACGTTGGACTTAAGGCGATAGGTCTTTAAATAAACGACCGAAAAATCATAACGTACGGAAGTACCGTAACAGGAAGATAAACAGTTATCTAATTTAAAGAACCCAAATAGGGAAAAACAGAGTAAGGTTCGCAACGTATTTCAGAAAAGTAGGAGTGCGAGAACCGAATAACAAAGAAGAACGGAGACTATAGACATTATCTCCAGAAGGTAGACGAACTATTCTAAAGCACTAGACTCGAGAAGTACTAGCTGCTATAAAATAAATCCATCGATCATCGATAGGTTATCGAGGGGACCCCGATCCGAACAGACTTTTACTAGGATCGATAAACTAGATATAAAAAAAGGAAGCCGTTCAAGCTAGAGAAATAGCCGGTCATCCAGAATAGGATTCGAAGAATTAGGATTCCAGGGAAAGTAGATGTTTCGAGACTTTCGTATTCTGCAGGATAGGAAGCCGACATTGAATAAATTTCACCCTTGGAAACGGGATATTAAGAGGTCACGTGTGATAGGCTAGGAAAATACGGCCTAGTGATCAAAAGTTGTGAAGTGTAAATCTATCAAGATTGTGTGTTAAAATAATATTTTTTAGTGTTTATTGTGTGTTCTAAATGGATACACCAGTGTATTGAAAATGTTGTCAATGTTAAGTGTATTGAATATGTGTCAAGAAGTGTTTGTACATGAGATGAATTTCTACAATATGGAGTAAGTTAAAAATGGGCCAAAATGAAACACCGCACAAGGATAAAGGTCATGAGACGACCTTAAAAACATGTGAGTAATGAATTTCATTATATTTTGGTGTCGGGAAATGGTTGTGTACAAATCCACCGGAGTTTTTGAGTAAAAGGGATGTGTTTAAATAAATAAATACTGAATAAACAGGAACGCGGTCTGAACAATAATAGAAATTTGAGAAACTATAAATAATTATGTAAAAGAATAAATCCAGTAGAGGAAATATATGAATAAAATGTCAGTGTATTTGACGAATGTCATAAGAGCAAGCGAACTATTAATAATTATCATGAAAGATATTTAAATAAAAGTAAATTTGAGTTATATGAAAGAAATAGCTTTTGAGTTTGTATAAAGAATGAAGATATGAAATAATAATAATAATAACCAAGTAAGGAAATATTAAATAAAGATCAAATTAATTGATGTGAACATAAGAGCGTTAGAGCCTTAATAAAAAGTATAGACATGATGTTCAAATGCATGTTCTTAAAAAGAGAGAAAGTTATTGCAAAAGGGAAGAATAATATAAAAATTGAGATGTGTATCAATTGTTAATATGATATTATCAGTTCTTTGGATGACGCTAGGCTTAAAAATAAAGTATAGCGCAAAAGAGCGCAATTAAAATAAAATGTCACGCTAGGAACGCGTAAAAGTTAATGTACTTGGTAAATTACTTATGAGAGGTATAGTTGATTGTAGCGAATTGAGAATTGGTATAAGTCCTCTATTTGTGACGTAGTATCACGAGGCCATTGTGTATGTTGTATTGAAAGGGAGCAAATGTATGGTATTGAGCGTAGGTCTTATAAGCTATAGGCTGACCCTAAATCGCATTTTGTATAGTCCTCTATATGGGAATGGTTCCCGAGGCATGTGAAGAGATTCGAACTCAGAATCTTCTTATTGTGAAAGCCCCTTTATTATTCGTCGTAGAATGTGTATTACTCTTCCCAAATCAATGAGGACCTTTCATAATTAATAAATGCCAAGATTACGAATGTGGTTTATGAGCCCAATAATATTGTTGAATTTAAACGAGGAGTAGAATGCCAGGTCTCCCCAAAGAATTGAGAATGAACGAAAAGCTGTTTGTAAAGCATTAAAGAGAGCTCTACCTTAGACTAGACGGGAGGGTTCCCGCATAGTCATAAATAACTCTCTAGTATCACGGTCAGACCCTTGGAATAGGAGGGGTGTCTGAAGGCCGTCTTGTAAGGAGTAATGAATACATCGTGAGTGTTTAAAGTTGTTAACGACCCGGGCGTTGAACCGAGGTCCTTGTAGATTGATATTTCCGCTTGCCTGTTCAGATCGTGGTTTTTTTTATGTGATAATGGTCTTATAAGACAAATGAGATAAATAACAATCCCTATTGTAATGTTGTATGGAAGTAGGATTCCATGAGTTAATTGAAGGCAACTAGGTTCCGGGAGTGACCATAGTTTTTTTGACTGTGTCAAGTATCTTCATACTCTGGAGTACACAAGTAATTTCCTGATTACCTTAATGTATTTGTAAAACTAGAGAGAGATGATAAAAGCTGAAAACCTGTGAAATGCCCAAATATTGAGTTAGATAATTAACATGTAATTTTCAATGTAATTATACATTAGTTTTGATGATTAAGAAAATATAAAAAAGTAGTATTTGAGGTGTACAAAGAATGACACCATTATTATAGAAAGCATTGAGCCAAAAGAGCTCGGAGTTATATGAAACTTACAGTTGATGCTTTATGGAAGTAAAAATAATTAGGAATTGTTGGTTTATATGGAAACCAGATGTTTTAATACAATATTTGTTTTATTTTTATGTTATTCCTTGTTCATTTGGAACAAGTAGATGATTTTGGGTCAGTAATTAAATTGTTTAATTGTTTGTAGCGCCAGAATTTTGATTAATTAAATGTGTTAAAATAGGAGTTGATTTTGTTGTTATTTTTGCAAGTGTATCCTCTAATTAATCCAAAATATGTGAGTCACAGAGTGGGTGAACTTACCGCTACCCCGAAAAATCCCGAATTGAGCTACGCTGGTATACTGTGATTGGCATATTTCTTGCTAAAAGGGCACATGGGGGGCATATAAGTAATGTGCTGGATTAATAACTAGAGGAACACTTAAGTCGGTCATATCATGTAAATTAAAGTAATGATAGGAATAGCTACAACGTAAAATATTAACTGACCGCATGGTTCCCTGGAAACTCATACCGAGCAGCCCTGAATTATATCATCAACCCCCCTAGCAACACTTTCATGGTGCCCAGTACGTAGGGATGAGTTTTCCTAGGGAAAACCCGAGTTTTTTTTTTCGAAAAATCAAAATTTTCTTTTTTTTGAAAAAAAAATGGTTTTTCGAAATTTTGAATTTTAAATACTTCCATAAAGGTTTATGAAATTGAATAAAAGTATCAAAAGGGTACGTTGTAGTAAACACTCGTACCAAAGTAAAATTTTAAAGAAATTGGGACACAATGGTTCAGAGTATCATCTCTTAAGCATGTACTAGTGTGGTGGCATGAGTGGCCCACTGTATTCTAATAAGATGTTGACCATAAGGGATTTTAAGGAATGCCTAGGGGAGCATTTCAATAAAGAGATGGAGGAAACGGCAAAAATGTTGTTAAGTGAAGAGAGGCGGAGGCTCTCAGAGAATGTAAGGGCCGAGAGCCCAGATAAAGGTAAAATTACAGGTGATAAAGAGTACCCAAATAATGAAATTGTAAAGGGTTCTGTAGAAAGCATGCGTGCACCTGGAGACATAGTTACACGAAGAGAAGGTAACATGTCTGCAGACAAAAGGGTAAATGTTGAGCCTTTAGAGCTCCAAGTGGAAAAGGAAAATTGTAAACCGAGTCCAAGGGAAAATGTAATTAATACAGATAATGATAATGATGAAGGTAATTTAAAGTCTCACGTAGTAATGCAGGTTCAAGTAGACTTGGAAAGTACAGGGGAAAAGAACGATAGTCCTTGCGCTCAGGATCAGGAGAAAGTAGAAAGGGCGACTTGGGATGAAATAAAGAAATTCTTGAATATAATTCGGGAAACGGATAGTAAGTATCAAAAGATGAGAACTGAACTTTGGGGATTAAAAGATCGCGAATTAAGAATAAAAGAATGAATTGAGGAACAAAGAGATAGGATCTCTGAAGAAATGGTGAAGATAGACAAACTCTATAAGAGGGCAAGTAAAAATTGGTATAAAATATCCAAACAGGAATTAGAAGACTTGTACAAAGAAATCCCTAATGTGAAGGAGTCATTAAGGGAAACGAAGAAGGAATTTGCAGAACGTATGGTGAAAGAAGGAAAGATGGAATTAGTTTCGTGGGAACAGATAAAAAGTTTCAGGGATGAAATTATGGAAATAAGGAGACAATGGTCGGAGATACATGATAAATGGAATCATATTTGGTGGAATACCTTTTATCCAAAGCCAAATGAAGGTAATTATGTGCAAGAACAGAAAGATTGGATAGGAAAGGAGAAGAGTAAGATGCATCAGTTTATAATGAGCATATATGAAGACCAGGATATAATAAGTATTCAGGAGTTCGCCGAGGTAAGAGAGGTCAAGATTCTGGAATACAAAGAAATATTAGAGACCGTCCAAAAGAAATATGATGAATACATATTAGCAGAGGACCTCAAAGCAAAAGAAATGGCTATCCCGGTCATAAATGAAATAGTTGCCCAAGAGGAAAAACAAGCTAAAATTAAAGAAGAAAAAGAAGTCACGGTGCCAGAGGAGCCCAAAATTGATATTAAAGAAGAAAAACAAGAAGTAGAAATTATAATGACTCCAGTGGAAACTGAAGAAAACTTTGAAATCCTTCCTGAAGAACAAATGGAAATTCAAGAGGAAATAGTAAGTCCAGACCAGGAGAACAGCCAAGATGAAAACGAGCTGCGAAGTGAAGAGACTCATTTTGATGAAAAGGTTGAGCTGGAAGATCAAGATATAATCTTGATAATATGGAACAGGAAATAACAAAAGAATTGATAGTTGAAGAAACGGAAATAATAATTCCTGAAGAAACAGAGAAATTAGATGAAACAATAATAGAAAATATCAACGAAGCACCGATGGAAACAGAGGTTCAAGATTTCACAGAAAGTGAAAAAGAAAACCCAAAAGAAATGCAGGACAAGGAAAGTAAAATGGCATTAAAAGAAGAAGAGGAAAAATTGAAAGCCCAGATCCTTGAATTAATGATCAAATGTCAAGATTGCCAAAGAAAGACGAGAGAAATGGAGAAAGATGCCAACAAGAGCCAAGAAAACCTCAAAGGAGAAGAGGAGATTGCTGGAGATAGTGAAAAGAAGGAAGGAGATGCCTTTGAAGAAAATCAGGAAAGAGGAAAACAGCCATTGGTAGTCGGTGTACCAGGAAATGGATACCCCATGGAAACAATGAAAGGAGGAGGAATAACATACGATGCCTTGGAGAAAGAGGATGCTCAGGCATATTTCAGCTGGAAGATCCGTAAAAAGAAAAGGAATGAAAGAAAGGAAAAATGGAAGAAGGGAGATAGAAAAAGAGCACGTTTATGGACAAGGATGAAAGGAAGACGGAGATGGTTCATAAAGCAAAAGAGATACAGAGTGTGGAAAAGAAGGAATAAAACTTATATAGAAATAAGAAAACGAGAGAATATGGAATGTGAGAAAAGAAGAGAAGAGGGAGAAAGAGTAAGGGATGAAGAGAGTCAGAAAGATGCTGAGATCATAAAGAAAATAGAGCATTATATTAGAGCAATAGAAAGATGTGAAGGAAATGAAGAAAGAACGATTCATTGTTTAAAACAATTGTATAACTTACCGATAAACGTTCAGCATCTGGAGAAAACTGGAATGGGCAAGGTTGTAAATGGTATGAGAAAAAGAAACGGTTTGGTAGGAGATGTATCCCGAGCCTTGATAAAACTTTGGAAGGAAATGGTAATGGAAGACCAAAGTGACGAACAAGAATGCGAAAGTGAAGAAATGGAAAGAGATACTATGGAAATAGAAGAGAATGAAAGTGACGAAGAATTCGAAGGTGAAGAGAAAGAAGGTGATGAAATAGAAATAGATGATAATGAGAGTGAAGAAGAAGAAGAACAAGAGATGGTGGGATATGAAAGTATGGAATTGACAAACTCCATCATTTATTATCAGAAAGCCATTGAAAGGTGTATGGGAAATGAAAATGTTTTGTTGCATTGTTTAAGCATATTAAAACATTTACCCATAACTGTTCGACAGTTAATAGAAACAAATGTGGTAGAGACGGTTGAAAGTATTCACGAACAAGGAGGGGATGTGAATATACGAGCTCAAGAGTTGCTTATAAAATGGGAAAATGAAATGATAGAAGATTTAAGAGCAGGAGGAGAAGAAGTTATGGAAATGGGAGATATGCTCGAGGAAGACCCTGAAGAAGAAGAAGAGAATGAGGAAGAAGAACAAGCAGAAATAATAATAGTTGGAGACGTAAGATGGAGACACAAAGGATAGGAAGAGGATTATTCCATCATAAGCCGACGGGTTAAGCCATTTGCAACCGTCGAAGAATAAGAGGAATAAAATAATATTTGGTTGAAATACCATCTCAAAGAGAGATGAGGAAGGGATAAGAAAACCAGAAAGAGTCAGGTGAGGTTAGACCGAGCTCTTAAAAATCAAATGAAGTGTTATAGACTTTAAGTCTGAGAACCATAATGATGATGTGACGGGTAAAGCCAGTTGCACCCGCAAGGTAATTTAAAGAAGGTCATTAAGTTGATAATACATAATGAATAGAGAACAGACCGACAAGAAGTCCGTCTTATGAAAATAAGAAAAGAAACCAACTGTTTGACTCGAGTTTGGAGAAGTGCACACCAGACGAGGGTAGAGGTTGTAAACACCCGAACGTGACAAAAAATTTATGACACTGAGTGGAGACGTCTACTAGGGGGAATGAATGAATGGGACATTTAAGAAGACCAAATACAAATACAGATCAGAGAGGAAGGAACTTTAAAGAAATAAAACAACAGAAGATACGAACAACGTTATGATGGCTTCGACGAATAAAGAAATACAAGATTAATTGTGATAAATTTCCTCAAAATTTTTCGAAAATTTATTTACCTAAGGAGGGGAGAGATGAACCCATGTGCCATAGGGTCCAAGGAGGTCGAATCCATGTATTTGGGGAAGAAATGAAAGAAACGTACAGTTTCTAATGTAACATAGAGAAAGATCAAGCCAGGATTCTAGCCTAACATTGTGCAAGCAGCGCGAGCCAGGTGTTCGAGAGATGAGATCACGCCTCTTGACATTCAGAAGGAGCTGGTCATGAGTATTAATAACCGAGTGGAAAATTTCGGCTGTTAGACAGGGAGCCTGACTCGGAAATCGAGCTGAGCTTGCTTGAAAACGACAACACCGCTAATGCGCCGGAAGAGGAATAATTAAATTTAACCCGTTTACGAGTATAAAAATGAGTAAAAAATTACAGTACGGTGAATCATTTCGAATTAGAGATTTTTGTGTAAAGAAAAACCCTTTAATAATTGCACAGGAGAAAACTGCAAACGCAAGTAGACGTCATAGGGGATTTACCAAGGCCTGTGGAGAGGGGAGAATGCAAATGAACAGCAACACCCACACAGTTGAGGACGAGAAATTAATTAATATCTCCGAATTGCACGATCGATTCTTATGCGCAATGAGATTATTTAACATTGAGAAGACGAGCTTTTTGAAGGTATAATTTTTATAATGGTGCAACCATTATTTTAAAAGTTGGGCACGGAAAGGGCTAGAGTCTTATCTTTTTGTAGCGAAAGAGTATAAAGCTCCTGGCATCACCAAGCCAAACATGCAGTATTAGTCCGTCCAGGGGGACGTGACGCTGGAGCATCAACGGTATATGCAGTTATTCTGACAGCCCGTGAGGGGGTGTTACTACGCATCAGTACAAGCAGTTACAAACAGCCCGAGGGGGGCGTTGCTCTGCTTCACACCGAAGACAGTTTACCAGTACTCCTTGAGGGGAGAAACGCTGTATTACACCACAGAATTAATATCTGATAGCCACAGGCGTCGCAGTATTAACAACTTGCGTGCCTCCATAAGGAGTTGTAAAGAAGAAATATTAAAGTATCGCCGTGTTGAAAAATTAGGAAAATCCTAGTTACAGGATTTAGGTCCGACAGTACACGAGTTTACAGTGAAAAGTTCGTAAGATATAGTCAGAGCAGGCTGCGAACGTTGGACTTAAGGCGATAGGTCTTTAAATAAACGACCGAAAAATCATAACGTACGGAAGTACCGTAACAGGAAGATAAACAGTTATCTAATTTAAAGAACCCAAATAGGGAAAAACAGAGTAAGGTTCGCAACGTATTTCAGAAAAGTAGGAGTGCGAGAACCGAATAACAAAGAAGAACGGAGACTATAGACATTATCTCCAGAAGGTAGACGAACTATTCTAAAGCACTAGACTCGAGAAGTACTAGCTGCTATAAAATAAATCCATCGATCATCGATAGGTTATCGAGGGGACCCCGATCCGAACAGACTTTTACTAGGATCGAAAAAACTAGATATAAAAAAAGGAAGCCGTTCAAGCTAGAGAAATAGCCGGTCATCCAGAATAGGATTCGAAGAATTAGGATTCCAGGGAAAGTAGATGTTTCGAGACTTTCGTATTCTGCAGGATAGGAAGCCGACATTGAATAAATTTCACCCTTGGAAACGGGAGATTAAGAGGACACGTGTGATAGGCTAGGAAAATACGGCCTAGTGATCAAAAGTTGTGAAGTGTAAATCTATCAAGATTGTGTGTTAAAATAATATTTGTTAGTGTTTATTGTGTGTTCTAAATGGATACACCAGTGTATTGAAAATGTTGTCAATGTTAAGTGTATTGAATATGTGTCAAGAAGTGTTTGTACATGAGATGAATTTCTACAATATGGAGTAAGTTAAAAATGGGCCAAAATGAAACACCGCACAAGGATAAAGGTCATGAGACGACCTTAAAAACATGTGAGTAATGAATTTCATTATATTTTGGTGTCGGGAAATGGTTGTGTACAAATCCACCGGAGTTTTTGAGTAAAAGGGATGTGTTTAAATAAATAAATACTGAATAAACAGGAACGCGGTCTGAACAATAATAGAAATTTGAGAAACTATAAATAATTATGTAAAAGAATAAATCCAGTAGAGGAAATATATGAATAAAATGTCAGTGTATTTGACGAATGTCATAAGAGCAAGCGAAATATTAATAATTATCATGAAAGATATTTAAATAAAAGTAAATTTGAGTTATATGAAAGAAATAGCTTTTGAGTTTGTATAAAGAATGAAGATATGAAATAATAATAATAATAACCAAGTAAGGAAATATTAAATAAAGATCAAATTAATTGATGTGAACATAAGAGCGTTAGAGCCTTAATAAAAAGTATAGACATGATGTTCAAATGCATGTTCTTAAAAAGAGAGAAAGTTATTGCAAAAGGGAAAAATAATATAAAAATTGAGATGTGTATCAATTGTTAATATGATATTATCAGTTCTTTGGATGACGCTAGGCTTAAAAATAAAGTATAGCGCAAAAGAGTGCAATTAAAATAAAATGTCACGCTAGGAACGCGTAAAAGTTAATGTACTTGGTAAATTACTTATGAGAGGTAGTTGATTGTAGCGAATTGAGAATTGGTATAAGTCCTCTATTTGTGACGTAGTATCACGAGGCCATTGTGTATGTTGTATTGAAAGGGAGCAAATGTATGGTATTGAGCGTAAGTCTTATAAGCTATAGGCTGACCCTAAATCGCATTTTGTATAGTCCTCTATATGGGAATGGTTCCCGAGGCATGTGAAGAGATTCGAACTCAGAATCTTCTTATTGTGAAAGCCCCTTTATTATTCGTCGTAGAATGTGTATTACTCTTCCCCAATCAATGAGGACCTTTCATAATTAATAAATGCCAAGATTACGAATGTGGTTTATGAGCCCAATAATATTGTTGAATTTAAACGAGGAGTAGAATGCCAGGTCTCCCCAAAGAATTGAGAATGAACGAAAAGCTGTTTGTAAAGCATTAAAGAGAGCTCTAGCTTAGACTAGACGGGAGGGTTCCCGCATAGTCATAAATAACTCTCAAGTATCACGGTCAGACCCTTGGAATAGGAGGGGTGTCTGAAGGCCGTCTTGTAAGGAGTAATGAATACACCGTGAGTGTTTAAAGTTGTTAACGACCCGGGCGTTGAACCGAGGTCCTTGTAGATTGATATTTCCGCTTGCCTGTTCAGATCGTGGTTTTTTTTATGTGATAATGGTCTTATCAGACAAATGAGATAAATAACAATCCCTATTGTAATGTTGTATGGAAGTAGGATTCCATGAGTTAATTGAAGGCAACTAGGTTCCGGGAGTGACCATAGTTTTTTTGACTGTGTCAAGTATCTTCATACTCTGGAGTACACAAGTAATTTCCTGATTACCTTAATGTATTTGTAAAACTAGAGAGAGATGATAAAAGCTGAAAACCTGTGAAATGCCCAAATATTGAGTTAGATAATTAACATGTAATTTTCAATGTAATTATACATTAGTTTTGATGATTAAGATAATATAAAAAAGTAGTATTTGAGGTGTACAAAGAATGACACCATTATTATAGAAAGCATTGAGCCAAAAGAGCTCGGAGTTATATGAAACTTACAGTTGATGCTTTATGGAAGTAAAAATAATTAGGAATTGTTGGTTTATATGGAAACCAGATGTTTTAATACAATATTTGTTTTATTTTTATGTTATTCCTTGTTCATTTGGAACAAGTAGATGATTTTGGGTCAGTAATTAAATTGTTTAATTGTTTGTAGCGCCAGAATTTTGATTAATTAAATGTGTTAAAATAGGAGTTGATTTTGTGGTTATTTTTGCAAGTGTATCCTCTAATTAATCCAAAATATGTGAGTCACAGAGTGGGTGAACTTACCGCTACCCCGAAAAATCCCGAATTGAGCTACGCTGGTATACTGTGATTGGCATATTTCTTGCTAATAGGGCACAGTACAGGTCGCAATTTTCAAAATATCGAGCTGAAATTCGGAGCGGTGAAACAGTTGGACCCTGTGAGGAAACCTATTGTGTGGCGTTATAAACGGTGCAGGGCCGGATCTTTTTTGGGGGCCCTGAATTTCAAATTTTCTTTTGGAATCGATATATCTCGAAAAGGGTTGGTCCTATCGAAAAAAGTTAAAAGTACAGGTGTAAGATCTCCGCGGTATGCAACTTTTTTACTCAAAACGATTTTTGATATTTCTCACAGTTTTCTTTTTTTGGGGCCCTGAAAATGTCCATTGTGCGTGACATTTTCGGGTTTAGCGAAGTACAGTTCGCAATTTTCAAGATATCGAGCTGAAATTTGGAGCGGTGAAAGAGATAGACCCTGTGAGGAAACCTATTGTCGGGCGTTATAAACGGTGCAGGGCCGGATCTTTTTTGGGGGCCCTGAATTTCAAACTTTTTTTTGAATCGATATATCTCGGAAACGGTTGGTCGTATCGAAAAACGTCAAATGTACAGGTGTAAGATCTCCGCGGTATGCAACTCTTTTACACAAATCGGTTTTTTGATATCTCCCACCGTTTTCTTTTTTTGGGGCCCTGAAAATGTCCATTGTGCGTGACATTTTTGGGTTTAGCGAAGTACAGGTCGCACTTTTCAAGATATCGAGCTGAAATTTGGTACGGTGAAAGAGGTAGGGCCTGTGAGGAACCATATTGTTGGGCGTTAATATCGGTGGAGGGGCGGATCTTTATTGGGGGCCCTGAATTTCATTTTTTTTTCGATATATCTCGGAAACCGTTGGTACTATCGAAAAACGTTAAGGTTACAGGTGTAAGATCTCCGTGGTATGCAACTCTTTTACTCAAAACGATTTTTGATATCTCTCACCGTTTTCTTTATTTGGGGCCCTGAGAATGTCCATTGTGCGTGACATTTTTGGGTTTAGCGAAGTACAGGTCGCAATTTTCAAGATATCGAGCTGAAATTCGGAGCGGTGAAACAGTTGCACCCTGTGAGGAAAACTATTGTGTGGCCAGCTCGAGCCAGCCCGGAAGGCGGTGCGCAGAACCACCGCTACCATTACGTCATCCCTCACTTCCATCCCACCAATCACAGTCAGTCTTGAGAATCTGAGCTAGTGTGTTGTCAGGAAAGCCAAGTGTAAACCAGCGTGAAAGAGACAGGCTGGGTGAGCTAAGTGACGGTGTTGCCATACTGCAGGAACTCATGGCAACAGCCTGCGGTGCAGGGCTCGGCATGGTGGACCTGTTGCAACAGTGGACATGTATCTCTTTCTCTCTCTGTGCAAATCCCAGAGAGCCGGCCGCCTTCCGAGCTGACGCGAGCTTTAGTAGAAACTACTGTACTGTCCGACATACAGGCACCTCGTGGTGTAGCGGCTGGCATTCTGGCTGTCAGCCCGGAGGTACGGGTTCAGATTCTTGGCTTTGGAAAGAAATGAGATTCTGGTCTGAGGGCTGGAACGGGGTGCACTCAGCCCCCTGAGGAGGATTTAGTAGCTACCTGACAGTAAGGCAGCGTGCCCCGGTCACGGAATACGCCTCACCCCATAATCTGCAGACCAAATCGGTGAGCAGCGGTCGCTTGGTAAGCCTAGGCTGTATCGCCACAGGGTTGCTTTTGTTATGGAAGAAGGAAAAAACTAGGGAGGGACATGTTTCGCTCCTCGGACACAAGACAAAATATATCTAAAAATTACTACTACCACAGACAGTCGCTGCCCTCCAAAAACAAAAAGAAAAACCGTCAGAAAACTTAGAAAATGTGGGAACTATCTCTAAATATAAGGTGCGTTCAAAAAGTAACGAGCCGGAGGCAGGAATGCGCAAACCGGTGACGACATCGGCAAATCGTGGCGTGTGTAACGAGATGTGGTTCCGACCAGAGCGTGGAAGGTCACAGCCCGTCGCTAGAGGACACGCGTGCACGTCACGTGACGGTACAAAGCGAGCAGCAGCATGCATCAATCGTCCAACGCTGCCAGTCGCATTGCAAACAGTGGCATGGAGGGGTCAAATGAAGATCAAAGAGGTGTTGTTCGATTTCTGACAGCGGAAGGAGTAGGGGGAACGGACATTCATCGCCGAATGTCACAAGGGTACGGCGAACACTGCATGTCCCTTGCAAGGGTCAAGGAGTGGCACAAGCGCTTCAGGGAAGGACGGGTGTCGTTAGCCGATGATGCCCGGTCTGGGGCACCCCCTTCATTACCGATGACAACGTCCAGCTGATTGATGCACTCATTACCCCGGACCGCCGAGTGACAGTGAACGCCATAGTCGCCGTGGTCCGATTGAGCGTCGGAAGTGTGCACACCATCATGAAGGAACGACTGCACTTGCGCAAAGTGTGTGCCCAATGGGTGCCCCACAGTCTTCAACCACGCCAGGAAGCATGTCGAATGGCCTACTGTCTTGGTCTTGGTTGGACGATTGATGAATGCTGCTGCTCGCTTTGTATCGTCACGTGACGTGCACGTGTGCCCTCTAGCGACGGACTGTGACCTTCCACACTCTGGTCGGAACGACACCTCGTTACACACGCCACGATTAGCCGATGTCGTCAACGGTTTGCGCATTTCAGCCTCCAGCTCGTTACTTTTTGAACGCACCTTATAGTATAAAACAAATTCCCCGATTCTTGGGTGTCGCGGGTAATCTCGAGAACCAGTGGATGGATTTTTAGTCGGTTTTCACCACTCTGTTAAGGATTTCTCGTGGAAGGTTTCTGTAGAAAATAATTTACTTATGACCAAAGGGAGACGAGAAGAAACGATTTCAGTGAATCGAGTCAAAAAGAACCTGCCATCTGTGCCCATTTTATGCTTTCGCTGGGTAAACCGTTAAAGATACCGGGCGAAGCCGGGGAGGGTTGGTAGTTACTGATAAATATTAAAGCATAAAGCTTCCGAAAAGAGAACTACTGTATTTGTTTTAATGTTGCAAGACTGAGAAATGACGATCCCATCATCCAACAATCTCCCTCCCCCAACTACTCTATGAAGGTGTAGCTATTGTTGCTGTGATACACTTAAGCAATAACCCCTAAACTACTGTACAATTGTAAACTAATATGCGGAAATTGTGGTGGTAGGTTCTTTTACAAGCCATAAATCTATGACATGGGCCCGCCGGCTTTACACGTACTCTGTTGTCTGATGGTTTTATATATTTAGCGTATGGCTTTTAGTGCCGGGAGTGTCCGAGGACATGTTCGGCTAGCAAGAGGTTGTAGCTACTTCTATGCGAACACCCATAGGGTGAGCTACAAGTACCGTCGTGTGTGGATGAGATGATTTTTTAGTCGTGTGGCCTCCTGAGAGGCCGAGTGCAGGTCTTTCTAGTCGACGCCCGTGGGCGACCTGCGCGTCGGGATGAGAGATGGGATGGATGATGATGAATGAAACTGGGCAAGGATGTGGAAGGAAGTGGCCATGGTACCGTCCCAGCATTTGCCTGGTGTTGAAAATGGGAAACCACGGAAAACCATTTCAAGGACGGCCGACGGTGGGGCTCGAACCCACGCGTCTACCGAGTCAGCAGAGAGCTTGGCCCCATTACCTAACGCTGCGCTATAGCCAACGTAGCCACTGCTGTCGGTCATGAATTGAATGAAGATGAATGAACAAGTTCAATTTCAAGTTGTTTGGCTACCAGACGCCACTATCACTCAGCGGCGAACGTTGGGAATTGATAGAGCGATTCTAGCCAAATAACCTATAAATTTAGCTACACACTACCAACTGTGTCGCCTCCGTAGCGTAGCGGTCAGCATGGTTAGCTGCCGCCCCGGAGGTCCTGGGTTTGATTCCCGGCTCTGCATAGGAATTTGAAAAGTGGTATGAGGACTGGAATGGGGTCTACTCAGCCTCGGATGGTCCAAATGAGTAGAGGGGGTTCGATTCCCACTTCAGCCATCCTCGAAGTGGTTTTCCGTGGTTTCCCATTTCGTCTTTGGGCAAATGCCGGGATGGTACTGTACCCGATAACCCGACAGTAGGCAGTCAGATATCCGCCCCCTCAATCGGATTGCCAATAATCAAACGCGCCGGCATAGCTACATCAATAAAAATGGCACTGACAGATACTATCGAGATTAGAGCACAATAGTTAACAAGAAAATTATTGTGGAACACACCAAAATATACGGGGGTTCATACTTACCTTTACTTACCTCTTAAATATATCTCGGGGACTGGGTTGTCAACTGGATCACTTAAAAGTATGTCCTCACAATAACCTCCACCATGATATTTAAAATGAACCAAAACGAAGACGAGAAACTCTAAACTGCACAATAATTTATTTCACATAAAGAATGATTTTTAACAAAAATGAAGCAACAAAATATACGTGGCAATCAGAAGCCATTGACCACATAACCATGTCCTCCTTTAGGACCTGTATTCTCTACATATAAGGTTTTAGCTTTCTCAAGCTTATAGCAACGAAAAATAGTAATGCACTGGGAATGGAAACGGGATTTGGGATGAGACACATATATCAATTGCTTTGCGTGTTTATATACTGCACATTTTATTTATAGCCACAAGGCTATTATGAAACGCCCTTGGCCTCGGTAACACAGTTGTCCGGACCAGCTGCAAAGCACCTGGATTGTCAAAGCGGACACCCGTTCGTTCAACCCTAGTATAAGCGTGCTACCTCAGAGCTCGGCTCTCTCTTTTCAAATACGTAAATGTTCACATCTCAACTGAAATATTATCACGCAAATGTCTTACATGCTTCATTCAAACACCAGTGGATTCCTTCAACAATCCCAAATCATGATTATTTGTTCAAACCACTTGCTTAACTTGCGTTGTTTAGAGTATAAAAAAACTCTAAATGTTAATAACAAAAGTTCATTAATTATTTATAACAATAATAAATTGTTTATAACAATGTCAAATGACGATTGAAAATTTAATACACGCTTCTATTAATCACTATCATTCCAAATTATTTAACAAAGATATTTACAAAATTATTTTACAATATTAAATTGTTTATATTATTTATACAAGGAATACATTGAACCACACGTTTATCCGGTTGATAATTACTCAAATCGTGATAATATAATCGACCAATGAAGGTTAGTTATATTAAACTGTCAAATTCAGGTTTAATAATGTTTAATAATAATTATTAATATTTGTGACTGTAACCTCCATTCAAAATCTTTATCTCAAATTATTTAACACTCTTGTTAATTTTAACAGTATCATCATATGAATAATCTTTCAAAGAACAAGAACAACATTCAGCGGGAAAATACTTCGCTCATAACGCACAAAAATGGCACAACAATTGGCCCAAAATTCATCATATATCTATATATATATATGGCATAAAAATCTTCCAAACTACACACAAAAACCTCCACTTATTAATTCAACAACTTCATTAATTATTGTGGGAACCTCCTTCATTATTCAAGGGCATTATTCAACAGCGACTTTTACACGTCCACTGAACTATCGATTATACATCCATTGTTCCTCTTTAAAAATTCTTATATTCATCAATTGTAATAATGACTGTTATTATTTAACCTTCGTGGGTTTCATTCATGAATCGATATGAAGTAAAAATTTGCCAATCACAAATAAATTTAATAGCAAATACGATTAGACACTCCTGCCTGGTCTATCAAAATTGAGATTAACATCTTCAAAGTAACGCAGTATAAAAATACTATCTTCAAACAAAGTTCAACTAAACTGCAAAATAGTCGAATAGAATACAATCAGATTGTGGAATGCAAACATTATTGTTCCAATCTAGAATTGAGAAAAACTCCTATCAAATGTTCATTACTATAGTGTATTCAATAAATTTTAATTAACGTTCATAAAATTGTCTATAATGCAATGGTAAATGTCTATGTTGCAATCATGTTCATAAGACGACTAGTATTTCAAAGATCGTCGATATCGTAGTAGATTTTAACGCTCTAAAATCTTTTAAATTATTCTTCTTTCTTGAGGATGACAGAAAATTGGTCAAAGTAATTAACTGAATAGAATTACTTTAATAAAATGACACGCTGTCTGAATTCAAATCTGCCATAGCAAATCGTTAACTTTACAGTCAAATCGTGACTACAAAAATATGCAAATTACTGAAAGAATCTAAATCATCAGTCTCAACTGATCCAAAATTATTTAAGTATGCCAATGACATAGCAATGTCTCAAAAATCGAAGAAAAAGGCATAAATCATCGAAGTGTACTGAGTACAAAAATATCAATCAAGAAAAAGGGGCAAAAGGTAGGACAGAAAATATGGGAAGAATGTTTGCTCAGATATCGCTACAATACTCAAATAATACAAGAAACGTTCACGACTACCTTATCTGCCGATTGAAGTTCCAGAGGAAAATTCCCCAAAGAAGACTGCTGATGGATCCATTTCACCAACTTAAAGATGAGCTCCATCCTCGAAACAGGAATCAGCGTCCTCGGAGAATCGAACTGCTTCCTCCTCCGAAATTGCACTGCTCCGTGGATACGAGAAACATCCTTCCGGCAAAATTCTTCATTGTGCGCCGGGATAACCCTGGCCTCTCTTGAAAGTTCTCTGAAGTTCTTGCAGGAATTCGTCATGAAGTTTAATGTAGTTATTTCCGCAGAAATATTCATAGTTGTGGAGTATGAAAATATTTCCACTGTTATCTGGTATAATTCAGCGATGGATTAACGATGCATGAGTGTAGTTGGATGTTCACTACATGCTCGCTTTTGTAGAAAGACGATTAACGAAGTTCCATGCTGTTACTTTACTCCAATAATATATGTCCCAATTGCATCAAAGCCTTAGCCTTCCATCTCAACTCCTATTATAATCATCAAAAGCACTGCAATATTATAATGTTCCATAGTCGAATGTATCGTTGTAATACCAAACTGTTGCACTCCACGTGTCAGCCGTAGTGTATAATGTGGAATATAAAAGTGTTTCTCCTGTGGCGAGAAAATCACTTTTGTTGGCAGCCTAAAAGTTCCAATATCTTTCGAAGTATCACTGTGAAATTCTTCAAATCTTGTATACACCTTAATGTTATACTGCCTAATAGAATTATAATACAGGCTGAAGTTAGTGCTTGATATCTTGACTGGTGGAAAGGTTAATGTGCGCGTTTCAACTTCACCTAGTTTCGAGCAGCGTAGAATGGAACTGCTCCGAGTTCGTTCGATGCGGCAGGCTTTCACCTCACGCTAAAGACACCTTACTTCACTGAATCACTTGAAAATAACTCTATATCACCAGAAATATATATGCGATCTGACATATGAGATCTGAGCGTATGAGATCTGAGTATGAGAGCTCCTCTCTCCTGTGCACGACCTTTTATCAACTTCTTAAGGGGCGTATCCATCCCTACCATAGCCTGTTGCTGCGTCATTGCTGGAAGTTTTAACTTTGGCTATACTTGACGGATTTTCAAAATTCAAAAACTCAAATTTATTTCTTCAAAATTCCAAATCAATGCCATAACTGAAAATAGATTTCCACAAATCTGCATGCCAAAAGTAATCGAATATCGTAGTTTCAGCAATTTCCGTCTTCCTTCCAAACTATCGTTCATTGGTTCGCGTCTCTCCTCCAATAGCGTAGCTTCTTCCTTAGCACAATACCTTGTTTCCTGCGACTGCGTCGTAAATCTCGGTTCTTTCTCGAATAAAATCATGACGTCACCAAGAATCTCAGCTCAATCAGCCTAGTGGCATGAATTCTACGTCATCCGTGCCTACGTCATGAATATCCACGTCATAACTATGACATCCATAATTTTACTGATATTTTCCAATACAGCCATCGTGGTCTCAATATAATTCAATTTCCGGGGGCAGTACTGTACCCGATAATCCGGAAAGGATCCTGTTGGAATATCCATTGTCCCCGCTGGATTGCCTATTTCTAACTGCTCCGGCAAATACTAAATTAGAAATCGCTTCCCACGTGGTCTTTAGGGATTTACAGACAGCAGTTACAAGAATATTGTGGATCAACAACCAACTACACGGGGCACTCACCTTTACTTACCTCGGGGACTGGAACTTCAGCTTCGCCTACACTACATCCACAATACTCTGCTCCTTATATTTAAAATGAATCACACTCCAACAACAATGGAAAACAATCTGAACAAAATGTATTAACAATAGGGTAAACTAATCTACTATAAACAAAATAAGAATAAACGAATTTAACAATAGACATTAAAATTAAAAACACGCAAACATTCACACCTCCTTTCAACTCTACATCTTACTACAATGCTGTATTACAAATTATGAGTATAAAACCTTGGCATGTTCTAGGCCAACAATGCGTAAAAATAAAAACGTTTAATGAAGCCTCTTAATGGCATTCCAGACACCTGATTTCATTCACAAACCTGCGTTGTAGAACGCATGTGCAAAAACTTCGTTTCATCAATGAAATATCGGCACCACGCCGAACTCGAAAATGGTTTATACAATAAATACAAGACAGTGAGTCTACACCTGTTTTTATTATGTCATCGCTCTCCAATGCTAACGGTGAATCATTCTCGCTAGTCCACAGAGACTGCCTGTGTGTGCATTTATAAAACACGTAAAAATTAACTTTTAGATCTTACAAAAGTTCGTATAACTGCTCTGTTTCTTAAACAATCATACTAAAAAAAATTATCCAACCTTTCATTCGCACTCCGTAATTGTTCTAGACCAAATCGGTTCCACATATACTCTTAACAATGAACAAACATTCATTCCCAAAACATACGCTCATAAACAAACTCTATTCCAAAACAATTGATTAATAAATCCTATTAAATTGTTTAAATAATTAAATCATTTCCACAAAAATTATTTACATATAATATGTTTATAATAATATCCGTTATCTAGTGTTGCTAACGCGACACTTTCGAGATTCTAACTTCTTGATTACAATATATTTCTTAACTAAATATATACACTGGTTTTTCACATAACCATCCTTCTCTAACGTTCTATAGTTTTAATATATTGCATACACATCGTCTTATATAGGTTTCAATACATTATCGGTATAATACAGTCGACTAATTGAGGTAAACTGTACGTAATTACCTAAATTCGGGTTTAATAAAATTTAATAATTGTATTATAGACGTGAGTAGACAATCTTTCTCAAGTTGTATTTCCGCTGAAACCCTCCTGTTAACATAGCTAAATCGTTAATTCACAAAAACTGGACTACTTGTATACAACGGCTCTTATCATGATACATGCCTTTTATCAAAGAACAACAATACTTTGACTTCCTTAATGTGCTGAATTCCCTCGCCTGAGCAATCCATAGCTCTACAAATCCTCATATAACAGTATATATGGCAAAAACAATTATCATCTACTATGTTAAACAATAATCAAAAGGGATTAATTGTTATTAACATATCTTATGTAGGAACTTCTCTCAAATACTGGCATGACCCTCAGTATCATTGCACATGACTACTGGACTACAATTATACATGCGTAAGTTCTTCAAACGAAACTTCCAACTGTTATGAACGATATTAGGCAGTCGTGATTAATCTCCTAAAGTTTACTCCACAACCCGTCTGTCGCAAATACATGTAATAAAAATAATACTCCTGTTT